>QPKB01000002.1:10582859-11182859 GCA_003546025.1 Camphora micrantha
GTTTGGTAGATACCGACATGTTTCTTTAATAGAAATCCTGATAGGAATTCACCATGTTAGGAATTTTTTTGAAATGATGTGACACCTTGTCCTCTGGTTTTTACAAAGGCCATATTTTTTACAAAGCATTTCTAAATTTTAGCCACCTGAAAGGTCTCAAATGACTTTGAAAAATTCAGGAATTACAACTCATTTGTTTTTTTTTTTTGTAGAATTTCTGGATGCTCAAGTACAAGTGAACATTTAGGAATTCTACTATGTCTGGGAGTTTAGAAATTCTCCATACAAGAACTCCTTAAATTCTAGCAAAAAAAAAAAATAAAAAAATAAAAAACACAGGCCCTTAGCCCTGTCATAAATATATGATATTATCACAATGAAATTGGTAAAAAGACTTTTACCATTATTATATTTATATTTAACGCTATAGTTATATTTAGAGGAATTTACCCGAAAAATCACACTAGATGTCATGTGCACCAAAAAGCAACCCATAGTTTTTTTTATAAAACAAAACCAGTCTTCATGTCAAAATTTTCATTTTCATTTTTTTTTTGGTCCCTTTTCAACTAGCATCGATATCGTCACTCTTCTCTATATATACTCCATTGCTTCGTATTCTATAGAGTGACGACGTTGTCACTCATTTCAACCGTCAAGTTTAGCGTCATATTCTATTGGGCGACAACGTCGTCGCTCGTTTCAACTGTTAAGCTTGACATCATATTTTATTAGGCGACGATGTCATCACCCATCCTTAATTTGTAAAAAAGATTCATTACATTCACTATATTGCGCACACGCACTACATGCTTCATACAAATAATTTTTTTGAAATTCAAACCATCATACGTCCACTACATGCTTCACAACAGGCATAATTACTAACTATGAAATACAAGTTCAAAAGCTTTATATTCAAACAATTATCACCACTTTCTCCAACAACACCATAATATGAATAACACCCAAATAATCTAAATTAATTACATACTAATTAATAATGTTTGGACACACAGATCATGTTCCACTTCCAATTTATCTTCAACTCTAGTTTCTTTTTAGATACCACATATTGGTGTTTGAAGTTAAAATTGCAGGTGAATCTTTTTCACTAAACACCAAACTGTAGACACCATTGGAAGAGAAATATCAACGCCACAAAGAGAAATATCAAAGCCACAAAGAGAAAAAAACAATAGATTTGTTCACTTCCTAGACTAGATTGCTATTTTTTTTTTTACCACAATTCACACTCTAGCTAAATTCAAGTATTGCATAATCAAATGTGCATTGACCGCAACCATAATTACTCTATCAACAAAAATCTCCTTTTAGGATTTCCCAATTTATAACATATTGGTACCGTTTCTTTTTGTATTTGAAGGTCAAACTTATTCAAAAGTACAATTTTCAATCATTTGGATTGCAAGAAACCAAGGCTAAGGAATATTGTAGATGTGACTCTCTAATTCGTTACCATTGGATAATTTTTTTTTGTTTCCAACATGAGTGGAATAGAACTACACATTTCAAAAGGGCACCACCCCCAAGCGGTATTGACGGACTATAAGACACGCTGGGTGGTCCCTCTACACCAGTGGTGCAGGTTGAATTTCAATAGATCCCCTCAACACTTTCTGTGATGTCTGGTATTATTGGGGACATCAGTCACTTAGTGGTCGTTTGTCTACACCCATTTACATATATAAATAGTGAATATGCGTAATATTTACACATCGATAATATTTGTCTACAAGTATTTACGCATCTTGTGTGTAAATCAGATGTCTAAATGGTGTGAAAATAAGCTCATTTTCACACCAATATTTGAACACCTGTTTAGGTGGGAAAAGAAAATAACAAAGCACATGTGATTTTAAAAGAATACCCGTTGGAGTGGACGGTTTGGTTTTGGGGTAGTTTGAGATTCTGGATTCGAAACCGCACTTTAATGCATTTAGAAAAATAAGAATAAAAGAGGCATTTTCATTAAAAGGTTCTGGATTCGAAACAACCATCCAACGCATTTACAAAATAATAATAAAAGATGCATCAAGACCGATAAAACCTATGAATGAAAACCCTCCTGCATCTCATCCCCTTTTATGAAGATAATCTCTTTATTTCTCTCTCTTGTCTTGCTATACAAAAAAAAAAAAAAAAAACACCTTTATAAAATCTATTTATTCTATAGGTTTATTCTTTTATAATTTGATTATCTATCTTCTCTTCTCCTTTTAAATTTTCTTTTAATATCTCAATGATTTCTCAAAGATTATTTATTATTGTATTGCTTTAAAAATATTTAAATATGTATAAATGAATGTAAGAGAAAAGGAAGAATGTATTTTATATAGCATTATGGTATCATTCAAAAATAATGTAATAATGAAAACTTTGATATAAATCAGACGTTTGTTATCTCCTTTTCATATCATTATAGTAGAATATAATTTAATTATTAATAAGTATCATTTACAAAATCGTTTAATACAAATACACATATCGTTGAAAAAAACATAGAAATATGAATCACATATGTAAATGATGCGAAAATAATGTTATTAGACAAACGTTGTAAAAAAGAAACACATGTGTAAATGTTACATACTTAAAATTTGAATATTCAACTCTTACATGTGTAAATTATATTTACATATCCTACAAGTAAAAGACAAATGACCCCTTATTCTTCCAATACTAAGAGTGTCGTAAACACACTCTGCTTTGTTGATTATTCCTTCTTTACACCATGAACTACTCCTTCTAGTTATTTACTATGGAAAAGATGCAGTGACATGGTTCAATCATAGATAACACCAACAATGTTATCTATACTACTATTGTCCGGATTTCAACCCAGTTAATAAGGGGGAAATACAAGGGCTGATTGATGGGTTGATTCATTGTAAAAAAACATGTGTAGTGCATGAATATTAATAATTTTAGGATGCGGTGTTGGAAAGGGTTGAAAAAAATAGAAAGAAGATAAAGAAATCCACACTAATCATCATTTTGGAAAACAAACATTGGGAAGACAACAAGAAAAATACCTCCACGTGATAAGATACTCGAATCTATGATGCTTCAATCCAAAAGAGGTTGAAAAACGACCTTTGGACCACTGAGGAAGAAGGAGACAACGAAATTACGAGGTGAGGAAGAAAGAGAAAATAGAATTTTTTGGGTTTTGTAAGGCTTAAATGTGTGATAGCATCGTCACTCAGAGAAAACTTTAATAAATAAAAAATAAAAAACAAAAAACCACTTCCGTACGTGTCACATGAACTATTGGGGCCTTTTTTGTTTAGTGGCCATCTAAGGTGATTTTTTGTCTAATTTCCTCTTATACTTAACACTATGGCCTAATTTTAACTAGTTTTGATATTATTGATTTTTTCACCATTTTCCTGATCAAATATCTATAGAAAAATTCCAAAACTACCTAAGTTTTGGCCAAAAATGAAAAAAGGTTTGAAAACCAATAATATAAAAAATGTAACCAAGTTTAATTTTCAGGCATCTTTCAAAGTGGTCCTTACCCTTAAGTTATCAAGCCGTTAAAAGCAAGCAAATATGATCAACATGTAGCAATCTTTGTAACCTCGACCCAGCTAACTCATTTCCAATTAGCTTCCATGGAACAATAAAGTGAAAACAATGAACTATAGGTTTGGTTTTTTTTTTTTTAATATATAGAAATTATGATATATTAGTGAGGCTAAATTTGACTGGTAACGATAGTCTTGTGTTTCCGGTCGGCGCACTTTTGGTGACGCACTTTTTCGAAATTGCGACCAATTGACTATGATACTATATATTAAGTTTTTTCAACTAACTGCTCCTACCAAAACATCAAGGCGTTAAAAGAGACATCATAAATACTTTTCAATAGATAGTAATGGTGGAAAACATTGCAGGGCATTCAAATGTTCGGCTTGGTTGATAGGGACCTTGATATAATAGCTAACTAACTGGGCATGTTTTAAAGAGGGAGAATGGTTGGACAGGGCATATTTGGGGCTAAGTTAGTGACAAAAGTTCCTAATTTTTGGGCTTTAACTTAGAACTTTGGAGATGAGGGAGCCTTCAAGTCATTCTACATCTTTCTTTGAGATCACAAAAAAAGTTGAGTCCATCTTTGAGATCATTCTGCATCTTTCTACTCATTTGAAAGACACATAAAAAAGTTAGAAACATCTTAAATATTATCAATCCATTGAACCTTTTTGGATTTTTAGGCCAAAATTATTAAGCACTATTTAAAATTTTTTTGTTTGTTATTTGCGATCATAGTTTAGCCATAAAAGTAGGACAATAACTCTTTTTTTAATATTTAAAATAAAGCATTTCTTTTTCCCCCTTTCGAAAAATGATAGAAAATAAAACATCTCTTTACCCTGTAGATTATATAAAGCTCCAAGTCGGGGTCAAGACTTTCTTCATTGAATGTTAATATGTGTAATCATTTCCTACTATGTTTAGACCAGGTTTGAAGAATTTATCAAGAAAGTAAAGTAAAATAAATGTCAAATTAGTGAAAATCGTAATGATTAAGCAGAGGAAAAACATACTTTCTGTTAAAATAAATGTGTGTCGGTTACTCGAGGTAAGGTAATTTGAAATGAGATGAGAATTCAACAAGTGGTAAAGCAACCACTTCTGTTTTATGGAATATAGCTTCTAGGCAAATGGCAAAGTAATTGTAGTTTTTTTAGCAGCTTAGACTTTACTTTTTTAATTATTGTGACCAATCAAATGTAAGTAAAGTAAAATTCTTGGCTATAGGGATTACTTTCCCATAGATTTCACTCCACCTCGTGAAAAACAAACATTGTCCACATTCACCCAAATTTAATACTGACCTAATCACTATTAAACCATTAAACTTTGAAGCCTTAAAATCATATTTTGGGCAGCATCCAAACCAAATCAAATCCTTCTCATCCCTTCTTAATGTGCACACATCAATTTGAGCAGCAAATGAAGAGGTGCAGCTTTATATATATCAGCCCGGGTTAGATAGTAGTCGGTTTACTTCCATACTTCTATTGACTTAGTGCTATAAGTATCTACAGTATTTTGATGTATCATGATATTTTTTTGATGTTATAAAAACACATTAGTTTCCTCATGATATCACAAGCAAAAATGCAGATAGTCATGATATCATGATACTTTTATGATGTTATAGAAACACATTAATTTCCTGATTATATCATGATTTTTATTTCTTTCAAACATCACAAATAGGCAGATAATCATGATATCATGACACTGAAATGTTAGAAAATGACAAAATTATAGAAACTCTAGTTTTCAATACTAATTGCAATGATTTTCTATTTTATTTTTAACCAGTTGAAGGTTAATTTATTTTGTGTGAGAACTTTCAATATTATTTCAAGAATAACTTTAAATTTCAGAACTACCCCAACATATCCATGGATGATAACTTTCCAAGATTAACATTGTGACAATGAATTGAAGGACTAGCTGTTATCAATCAATCATATGTAAAGAGGCCCCAAAATCCAAACTATGAATAGGCATCTTTTCCTTTATTTCAAGGTAAAAGACAAATGGAAGTAGACACCACCAGTTATGTCCAACAAACATGACATTAGCCATACCTTCTCCCTTTACTCTTCAACAAGCAATTCCACACAATGGAAGCATCTATCCATCCTAATTCCATCTATATATCCTTGCAAAACTGCCCATTCTAGCATGTGGTTTCATTTTTTCATATTTTTGGAGCCCATGTAATTTGGTGTGAAAGATCTAATGGTATCAAAGAAACATGTAAAAGATCTAATGGTGTCAAAGATATATGAGGTGTAATTGGGCCCCATTAAATCATGTTCTAAGAGTTCTAGATTTCTGGAATTCTAGATTGTTTTCTTCTAGGCAAAACTTCATCATTCAGACATGCTAAATTAGGTGTCAACTGTTACCTGTGTACATCACTACATCTTCTCCACATGGGGCACATCCATGATTTCTTCTCATGCAACCACAAGTCAAGCCAGAGTTGAATGGAGGATAGGATCAAAGATATCCCAAAGGCTAAGATTGTTAGCGTCAAGGAAATAAACAAACATCCTGACCTCAGTGGGCCCCACTGTGAGTTTCACACGTCCCAGTCACGGGAAGCGTGTGGGAACCACGCAGGGGATCTCGACTCCCACGAGGAGCTACCAGTCCAACACACTCTTTTCTGGTGAATTTTTCACCCAAGGAGCATTAAGGGCTAACTCCGGTTTCGTGTATGAGTTTTGAAGTTTTACGTAGGCGTCTGTAGGAAAAAATCTATTTTATTTTATACACATTTTTCTCTTTCTTTAACTGGTAGGTGGCAAATTCAAGTCTAAATTGTCTCACTCACACATTTTCCATCGAAAATTTAAACTCGGCTGCTAGGCACAGTAAAAAAGTTATAGTAGCTCAAAATGAAAGTCCAGCCCTGACTGCAATGTCTAATGTCTGTAAATTTTATTTCAATAAGAGTTTGTTCCACTGTGCATTCTGGCATTGATGCACAATAGGTTTATGGTGGGATCAACTAGAATAAAATCTTGGGACATCGCATGGAGGGGCAGAAAGCATTTTTTTTTTAGAGGCTCTGATATTCTATGGGTGGGCTACACTGTGTAGTTCCTGCTGCTTGCCTGGTGAGTGGGAGATATTGTAGGGGTATTCATGGGCTAGGTCAGGCCGGGCTGAGGCATATCTAGTCTCAATCTAAACACACATGCCTACATCATGCCCAAGCCCAATGCGGACCGCAAATGTCTCACATGGTACCATCTCCAGGGGGCTGATTTTTGTTTTAATTAACAATTCTTTGGTTTTCTAGCAATTGTTTGGACAAATTCATCCATAAATTACAACTTACAAGCACTCTTTATTCAAGGCGGGAAGGATTTAGGCTTTCTATCACTTAATCCAAGCTCGGCATAAAAATGAAACAGGCCCCATCATATATCAAGCCGGCTCCTGAGTCCTGAGCCACACTGCAAGAATCCTTTCTATTTCTAGCTAGTTTCTTTGATCTGCTCAATCATCTTCTGTTTTTGTGAGTATATAATATATATATACAGACGGTTGGTTGATTTGCATTTCTGTCCTAACAAAACCAAGAGAATGGAAGTAAAAAACACTGGCTTTTCTCTCTCTCTTTTGCTCTTCTTCTGCTGCTTCTTTGTTGAAGCTTTTGTTGCCGTAAATGGTCGAGCCATCGTCTCAACCAAACCCGACCCTGCAGATGCTGCAGCCACAGCCCGCTGGTTGGCTTCTCAGAACTCGTGGGGGGTCCTAAGGTACTCTCTCTCTCTCTCTCTCTCTCTCTCTCTCTCTCTCTCTCTCTCTATATATATATATATATATATATATAATTCAGTTGTTGAAGCTCTACTGCTTCACCCCAATTCAGTTGGGCTGGTTCTTCTGTTGGGTGTTTTTGTTTTACTGTTTTACTTACTGGGTTTCAATTCTTGATCACATGGTAGATGATGCTTTTCATGGACAGAGAAGATTTGGGTGTTTCTATTTCATTGTTTTCTCCAATGGGTCGGTTTGTTTGAAGGAGATTAGGGGCGAGAACAGTTGAGACCCAACAGCTGGTCATGTTTGATTTTGGGAATTTTGGTACCTATAAGTGGCTGTTTGCTATCGTTTTGTTTTACTGTATTACATAATGGGTTTTGATTGTTGATCTTTTGACTGATGATGTTTTTCATGGCTAGAGAAAATCTGGGTGTTTTAGTTTTTCTGTTTGTCCTGATTGGTTGTTTTGTTTGAAGGAGATTTGGGTGAGAGCAGTTGAGAGTTGATACCCAACGGGTGGTTGTGTGTGGTTTTGGGAATCTTTGACGCCTATCAGTGGACTCAGATTCTAGATGGTGGAGGAGTAGAGTTAAAGTTACTTCTTTTACCTGTGAAAATGAAGGATTAAGGAAATGTTTTAGATGAATTGAGCATAATCTGTAGGAACCTTATGTATGCCTTCATTCAATCAAATGTTCTCAAATGAAATTATGAATTTCCATTCAAAGCTTTGAGTTTTAAGATGGATGGAATATAAATGGAGGATAGATGTACGGCTTTGGGTCAAGATTTTTTTCAGCTTTAATTAGTTTGAGGGATTGCATGATCTGAAATCTAGAAACCGAGCCTTTAGTTTGGACATTTAGTACCTTGATTTAGTGGTTTAAATCATTAACTTGATGGGTGCATTTTTTGGATAGACAATAGCACAAACGTAATTGAATGTGGAGAAGTTTGACACCAAAATAGCTAATCTTGTTTTTCTTGAATTTGAGCCATCAATCTTGATATTTTCATCCAATGGATTAGATGTTTTTTTATGCTAACTGAGGGATTAGAATTTTCAAATGCCTAATGTTTTTTCAAGAATGATCCAACTCCCATGCGGCCTGCAAAATCAGTGGCCTACATCACCAAACACAGGAGAACCAAATGGTTCCTCAAGTTCAGTTTGTGTCTGTAAAGGCATTTTATGTAATGCATTTTCTGTGGAAAAGGAATGGATAAGTGTTCTGGTTTTCCAAGGACTTCATTTTCTATAAGGAAATGCAACTTCTTTGGATTGATTTTCCATGAATCTGCGAAAAGCCTTTCCGATGGGGGAGTTTAGGAAAGGTGGAGTGATCTATAGAAAAGCAGAAGTCCGCTGACTTCCGTTTCCGCGGTGCTACATAAACATGCCTTGGGTGTCCAAGGTCAAGTAATTCTTGTAAGCAGGCAAATCTAAGTCAGTACCATTGTTGCAAAATCGCTGCTGTTTATAAATTAAATTTCCACCATGTTTCTAGAGATCAGTGGGTCACTGTCACAACATTTTACTTGGAAAAAGACACGATGGTAAAACTATCTACAAACACTTCTACCAACGAGAGAGAGAGAGAGAGAGAGAGAGAGAGAGAGAGAGAGAGAACTATCGAAAAAATACAAGCAACGACACATCACACCGCCGGTATTCACGAAAGACATGTTAGGAAAATCGTTGTGTTACCAAAATGTTTTGTTGATGGCATTATCTTCCTGGTATTACTATTTTATAAAAATTCATTGTACCATTTGTCTTCTTATTATAAATATCTATATTTTAAAAAATAACTTATTTCTACGAAATAATATCCCAAACCGCCCTAAAGTGGAAATCCCCTGACATTATTACAAGATGATAGATCTTGCGAATGAGATTTGTGACAGTGGTTGCGAATGAGATTATGGACTATTATGATTAGTGGTTTCTGAACCCAAATAGCCTTTCATTTTATATCTAACAGTTTTTAATACCGGGCAAGTTGGTTTGAGTCATGTCCATGACTCAATTAGTCGCAAATAAGTGGAGCCTAAAACTTGGCCACCCTTAATCTGGGTGCACATGAGTCATGTGGGTGGCTTGTCTCTTAACTCTCTCACTACATTGCTAGGCCTGGTCCTGTCACTGAGTCAATTTGCCATGTTTTCAGGTTCTGCACTGAAGCCATTATAAAATTTCTGGTTTGAGGTGGAGACATATTACATATTACAAGAATAGAATAATTTTCTACCTAATTTTTATTTTATCTTTTCCTTGCGTTAACTCCTACAGTAGGTTAGATATCTTTTCCTTGTGTTAACTCCTACTGTAGGTTAGATGGCTAAATGTATGTGGTAGGTTTCCTGCCACATTTTGTGCAATTTGAAGAGGTCCTCACTCATGCTTTTGGGAATTGAGATAACATGAAAGCATGCCCATGCCATTATATTGCTAAATAAGAATTTTTTTTTACAGATAACAGTTAAGTTTTTTATTAACAGGAAGCACGAATGACTAAACAAATTACCAGTACAACAAACCTTCCTTAAAGAGTACATAATGTTACATTAATCTCTGCTCATGTTGGTTAAACAAAAATTTCAGTTTTAGTGTCAGATCTTGTAAGTTTTACGGTGACATCTTTGTAATTTTTTTTTATAGGAATCTTTGATGATCTCATAAAATTGGTGGTATTCTTTGAGTTTCCCTCCTTGACAACTAACACATACATGCACACAGAATCTTTTGGGAGTCATTATTATGCACTTGAGTGCCAATATGGATGACCTGTTGCTCACCCCTAGAATCTTCCAAGTTCAATCAAACTTGATTGAACAATATTAATGTCTCATTAAATGAAGATCTTATCATAAGTGCTAATGTGCGAGGAAGTATTCATTTAAGAATCAGTTTAAAATCTGAAAGAATCCGACATGGGTAATCAACTCGGACATGCCCATCTTGTCCCTCAATCAATTTTACTCTATTTGCATAGCAAAAGCAAAATCGACTAAAATGGTTCATGCTAAAACCTATTGGGCAGATATGATTTTTTATAGATGGCCAGATCCCAAAGGCGTCGTAGTTTGGTAGCCAGTGGGTGCCACTAGCACTGCGCCGCTGCCATGTGTTCTATTTCAAAAGGCAGCAGTGATTCTAGCAATCCGCACAGTAGGGGATCTGGATCATTTTAAGGAAAGGAGAAAACAGCTGAAGCTACTTTATCAAGAGCAAAAATGACATTTTTATGGAGATGACAATCCCACTTAATGGCAACAATGTCTGCTGCTAGTTGAGGGACTTGGTTGGAAATATTTTTTAATATTGGGAATCTTTCTAAGAATGCATTTTTCCTTCAGACTTTTTATTGAAAAAAAAAAGTTATATCTCCTATTTTTATAGATTCTTTGATGCCCTAAAATATCATAAGATTGATTCACTTTGAAAGAATTGTTATTTGGTAGCAGGAATATGTTCTCTGAGATTTTCTTATGATCATCTGTTTCAAGAATTTTATTGATCATTATAGTGACAAAGCTATATAGCTAGCTAGCTGCTCTGCGTTATTATATAATGCAAACTGCATTAGCTAATGTAATGTGTTTTTGTGCCTGCAGCACCATCTCACAAGACTTAGGAGGAGCTCCTTTTGGGTAACTGGTTTTTTCTTTCTTTCTTTCTTTCTTGTTAAGTAATATAGAGTGAAGCTAATTTCTTTATAAAACCATTTAAAACATTTTCAGGGGAATATGATCACATTAGAGAGTACAAAAAAAGAGTGTGTGATGTGATTTGCATGATGCAAACCATTTATGTGGTTATTACTTACCAGTATGTTGCAAACCATTTATGTGGTTATTACTTACCAGTATGTTCATTTCCTGATGAAGAATTGCATTTCATCACTGACATGACGGTCTGAAAAACATGCAGAAATGTAGTTTCTTTTAGCGATGGTTTACCTGGTCATGGTCGTGGCATCCCTTACTTCTACTTAACACCTCTTGATCCTACTGCAAGAAATGCTTTAAAGGACGAAAGATCTTCATTTAGCATCAGCGAACATCCTCTTGGAACTTGTCGCAAGACAGATCCTGAGAACCCAACTTGTTCAAAGCTCACTTTAAATGGAAAGGTATGCATTGAAAAGTTAAATATGTTTGCAACTGACTTATAAGTGGCTGCAAATTCATTATCACATGGTGAATTTCTTTGTTTAGTGGACTGTCCATTCAGTGGTGGTCCGAGGGAATTTTCCTTGCAGGGGAAATTTTTTTTGGGGACCAACTTGTAAATCATTATCTATGTTTTGCATATCCATGGACTACAGATTTTAAATGACGTACTAGGATACCTGATTTTGCAAGCACTTCAATAGGATTATATATAATATGACTTGCCACCTGCTTATATAAGTAACAGTTGAGTCAATAAATAAAAAAATAGACACAAACTTCACAAACTCTATATAAATAATGATGTGAAAGAAGAGAAGGATCAAATTTGGTTTTGCCCATCATCAATGCTATTGAGCATTTTTTCCAATGACTCATTATCTGGAACTGATCATGTTTGCTGTATTCTGTCATGAATATTCATTTAGTCCATTACATTCTCTACATTGCAGCTCTTCTAATGGATTCAGAAATACAGCTGTGGTGCAGCTTGAAAAGACCTATCCAGCAATGACTACTTAAGCTCTTTGGGACCTCTCCCAACATTCCCATATCCACGAATTAACCCTGCACGTGGGCCTTTTGTGGGTGCTCGAACTCATCGTAATGTGACTACTTTGGCTTCTACTTTGGCTCTCACACTATACCATGCATTTTTCCATAAGCTGTTAGCGAGTAACTGCATCGTATAGTGTGAGAGGAGGTATGCTGAGACCACGTGTGTGTGTCTCTCTGTGTGGCTCCATAAACAGCCATGTGTGCTAGATCTAATCCTACTGTGTAGATTATTTGGCTTAAACAATAGTCCAGCCCTCAGGTGGAACGACAGAACTTTTTTATGAACTACATCATACATGTGTGGATGTTCGTGTTTTTGGTTATGGCACATACACAATGGGCTCATGTGATGGATGACATTTTCCATTGATGGGCTCTGGAGTCTGTATTCAACTCTGGCAAAATTCATGAGAGATAGCATCTCTGTATTGCAGGACATAGCAATACAGGACATAGCAGTTGAAGTGATTGTTGACTTCTATACCTATTTCTGGCAATTTATGCCAATGGAACATCCTATCCTTTATGAGAACATATGCTGAGACCCTGAATCATTGACAAAAATATTGCTCCTGGATTTTCCTTCTTGCTTTTTCCCCCCCTTTTGGGCTACATAGAGAACTCGAACTCACACATTCACACTTATGCCCCAGCCCAGCTAAGCCAGGTTGTTTACAAATTTGGGGGTTTTCTTGAGATATTGTCAGGAAAATGTTGTAGAAAATAAAATTAATTTTTAATTAACTAATAATATATATATAATAGTGTTAAAACTATTTTTACGGAAATTTCATATTATTTTCATGCTTATTCTGATATTATCATTATTTTATATTTTTTCGATATTTTGAAAATATCACAATAGTATGTGGAAACTGCCTTATTGTGATGTTTTCAAAATGTCACCAATATAGTTGTGACATTGCCCTGAAGTGCATACAGAAACTTGATACATTTACTAGTACTTAAAATTTTCTAATTTCAGTTGCTTCTGATTAACCCTATGGCCGCTTGACATTTCAGTTAAAGTTGATTGATGGCAAATCCAAGGAAGCAGAATATGCCCAACGTGCTTTGTTTACAAAGCATCCTGAGATGAAGGGTAAGAGAATATCATTATAAAAAGCTAGTCCTCTTTCCTTTTAGCTACGCGGTCTTCTACAATAACATGACATTGGATTCACAGAAGCTCACAGTTATTTCTTTTCTGCCTTTGGTGGTTGACTGACAGACTGGCCTAAGGATCATGACTTCCAGATCTTCAAACTAGTCATCGAGAACATATTTTTGATCGACTGGTTTGGTGGCGCAAAACCTCTCACAGTGGCTGAATACCTGCGTTATGGAATGTGAGTAGCATGAGCAATAATACTACTGTACCTCTCAAAAATGATTAAATAAATAAATAAAATTAGGTTTGCAGTTTAAGTGGTTCCTGCATGGTTGGGCTTGGAATTTTTATTCACTGATTGGTTTCTTTTCCCACACAACGGGAATGTTCCATCTTTACAGGGATCAACAACACTCGATATAATTGTTGGGATAAACCTAGTCATACCCAGTATCTTATTTTCACAATATTATTGTGTTGTATGCATATATGTATCATGTGAATTCCATTGTTGGTTGCTGTTTGGTTGTGCTTGAAATTTTTATTTACTGATTGGTTTCTTTTTCCATACAATGGGCCTGTTCCATCTTTACAGGGATCAACAACGTGCGATATAATTGTTGTGATAAACTGTATCACGTCCAGTATTTTGTCTTCGCAAAGTCGTTGTGTGGTATATCATATGTAAAAATGAATAATGTGAATACCTTTGTTTATAAACAACAATGGTATACATCGGTTCTCAGTCTCTTGTAATTAAGCTAATTCGAACATATGGAAAACTCCATTAATTGTATGATGATTCATTCATAATGGATGATAAAGTTGTTTCGTCAAATGTTCCTACGACTGAATGCTTCATGGGTGGAAAATGTCCTTATTATATGAGATCAATGATCATGTATGTATAATTTTAAGGTATAAAAATTAAAGAGCAGTGCAGTATACAAATCAAATTGATTTCCAAAAGCAATGAGCTGCCAATTATTGTTTTGATGGATCATTTTGAATTGTGAGCATATGTCAGTGAAAGAAAACAGTCAACAAATGATGGATGACTATTTTAGATTTCAAGACAACAATTCCTACATCTTAAGCAAATTTAAAAGAAAGACGTTTTCTTTTGGTTGAAGTGTAACTTGATTTGGCTTAAGATAGATAGGAACGGAGAAACAGAATTCCTGTAGCCGTCTCCAACATAGTTGGAGAAAGGCTTTGATGATGATGATGAATGATGATGACATGTTGTTCAGGCTCTTCATCATCTCCCTTTTCTTTTATTTCTAAGATCATGCAATATAGGATTTTACCATTTGAATTTGTTGATAGTTTTTTTTTTGATCGGTAAGAATTTGTTGATAGTCTACCTTACTTGGGTATTCTTCCATTCTGTTGGTGCCACCATTTCCGAGAAAGTACATAAAATTTCAGGTGTAAAAGCATGGCTTGAAGTCATTCTCTTTTTGACACTTCTGTCCTCCAATTGGGGGTTTAGTGGAAATTGAAACAGCAGGTTTTAGGCCTACCCACACCAGGATTATAGCCCATGTTTCAGTCTTTCTGATTGCTGAAAAATTATAGAGCATCTTGTTATTCTTTTATTGTTTTTGTGCCACTACAGTAGAAAAGACAATGCAATGACGAGGATCATCTATAATGGGCCTTGATGTGAGGAAGGTGAGGTCAGAGCCTATTTAGATTTTTGTAAATTGAATGCAAGAACTCGGTTCATGCATAAATGAGGGCTTGTGTGTCTTGATAACCGGAGTCACCAACAGTTTTGTTCTTTGCCATAACTAATTACCTGTAAACAGAGCGACTACATTTACAGGTGAACTGAGTGCAGGGCAATTTAGTTGGTGGATCCGAATGGGGCCTTATCTTTTTTGCAGGAATTCTATCAGAGAAAATATGATCATGTTATCAGTTTTAGCATTGTTTTTTAAGGCTCTGAGTGAGTTACTGTAATCTAAATATGTAGATTACGCAAAGAAATTTGAACTTGGCCGGATGTGTTTTTTTTTTTTTTTTTTTCATTCTCTGATGAGAGGCCGGACAGTCCAAATGATTGCCCACTTCAGTGGAATGTCCAGCAACATGATTCAGTCCTCCATAACATTGAGCACATTAATGTAATCTATGCAGCAATCATATTTACGGAGGGGCCAACTTCTATTGGAATGAAAATGAAGACACCCACCACTCAAATAACATTCATTTTGAATGGTTTGGATTTTTAATGGGCGAGCCCATGATGTCCTAAACCATTTAGGCATCAGAAGAGTGAGTGAGATGGAGGATCCGGACATCTTTGTGTAACACCGTTGGAAGAAAAAGGTTCCACTTTTTTGGGTTCCACCAGGTTGAGTTTTTTTTTTTTTTTTTTTGGCCCTCTCTCTCTTTTTTAGAAAGTTATAAACGCTAATTTTCTTTAATGCTGCATAAAATCATTTCTTATAAGAGTTCAAAAGGCATAGAACACATAAGAAAATGGAAATCTACCCAAATAGTTTTTGGACTTGAACATTTGCACTTATGATTCAATCAATCATACCACCCTGTCGATGATATGGCTAACAAATATTTGATACTTTTATGGCATATTTTTAACCCTTTTTTTTAACAAAAAAAAAAAAAAGTGGAAAATAGCAGTCGTTTTCTCTTCGAAAATTGCTCTTTTGCGATTTGGTGTGTCACTAGTTATGTGAGAAAAAAAATGATAAAAGATAATTAAATCTTTTTGTTATGCCACAAAAGAGTTATTTCTCGTGGGAGAGGCTCGGAATCGCTTTTCCATGTAAAAGATAAAGCGGAAATCCACATAATCACTTTTCTGCTTTTGCATATGTTTACAATCATGCTCTTGTTGCACTGGTTCCACATCTGGGCCGTTCAAAACTCTTCGACGGTTCAGATTCTGTTGGCCGAATTTTAGAACTAGCTCCAAGACTGTTCAAGTTTAAAAACATCATGAGTCATAAGATTTTCCTGAAAAAGGCATGAAAATCATAGGATATGTCCGGTTTAGATGGTCCTCATTTTATTTGAAAAATGAGAATAACCATATAAAGCAGAAGTTCAATTTTGAGGGCTTTGAAATCTTTGAAAGTGCCAACATATGCACGATCAATTTAAAGGTCCACTCAAAATCAAGGGTCTACACAATTGAGCGGATAAACTTAATTTGCTGCTAATTGTAGTGTGAGATGTGAATTGCCCGGACCGTTCATAAGTTAAGAATGAAGCTACAATTTTGAAAGAACTTAATTAATAATAAAGCAGTGTTTCCAAGATCCTTTTTTTTTTTTTTTTTTGTTTAAAGAATAAGATTTCCAAAAGTTTCACTTTCTAAAATTTTCCATAGAGGAAACTACGGGAAAAATCCCCATAGGACCCCATAGGGTCAACGAGGACCCACTTTCATGTTGAAGAAAGAAGGGGTCCTCAAGCTCCTATTCATTTTTTTTTAATCATTTTGCGATATGGTCGATATCGACCATTTTGTAGTGTTCAGCAAATAAGACAGTTACATGTTGGAACAAATCTGACTGACAGATTGGTCGATATCGATCATTAAGAGGAAGTAATAATGGTCGATATCGACCATTTTGTCGTGTTCAACGAGTAAGACAGTTATAGGTTGGAGAAAATCTAATTGGTCGATATCGACCATTAAAGCTAAGTAGTGATGGTCGATATCGACCATTAGAGCGAAAAAGAAAAAAAAAAGCACTCTATCTCTCCCGCAGCCCAGCGAGAAGAACGCATGTGAGATGTTCGACAAAATGATTGAGAGTACCAAGAGCGAGAGACGAGAGAGAGAGATGATAGGGACGAAGAGAACCTCGATTGTCCGTTTTACAACATTGAATTTAGAGGTGGGTTGCTTTCTTTTTTCCCCCCTTGGGTCTTAATATTTACAAAATCAGAATTAGATTCATCTCTCCTCTTTCGCTCTCCTGTAGTCTTATCTGAAAGATTTTTCTTATCCAAATCCTTCCCAAAGCATTCAATTTTTGTTTATGATTGTTTTTAGTTATAGCTGGGAGGTTGGACGGGTCTTATTGAGGTCTTGAATAGACCGACGGAGGTAGATGCTTAGATGGAGTTTGTCTTCTTCCTCGGTCCTCTCTGGGTTGCTGTTCTCTTTGGAATTTTTACAGGGCATGGAAGCCTAGGTGGGACATGGAACAAAATTTGGAGCAACAGCACACAACAAACAGAGAAACCCGCACTTTATATTTGAGTTCTGCAAGTCAAGAAGAACCAAGAAGAACCAGCACAGAATGGTCGATATCGACCATATTACTAAATGACAAAAAAAAGACAAAAACACACCCAGTGGACCTCTCCCGTCTCTGAACTACTAGTGGGTCATAATCTTACCTATGGCATGCTATTGGGACTTTTCCGGTAGTTTCCTCTTTTCCTTAACATTGGCTTTCATGATAAAGATTTCAACGCAACAAATCAATGAAAAGCTATGACCCTTTACATTGGCCCTTAGCAATGGCCCAAAACCATAATTTTAGTAAAATGTTAGGACAAATTAGGATTCCTCCATTAGTCATATTTACATGTGGGTATCGCAGAATGTGAGACTCCTGTCGATCTGTTTGATGGCTAATTATGTCCACTGAGGCTGATGAGAGCGTGTTTAAAAATATTCCATTTCGTCAAGTGGGCACCACCAAATGTACCAAAACTGGGACAATAGACTTGACAAGTCACGCAAGGAGCGTGACTTGCGCTTACCATTTTCTTCCTGTTGCCGGTAGTTCCCCGCAGAAGAACGAAAAAAAAACCCCTCAGACCTCTCTCCCGCTCTTTAATCTTCTTCCCCATGTTCCAGTTTCGATCTCTTCTCCCCTCTCCTTGTTTCTAGATCCTCTCTAACTCTCCAGCTGTAGAGATATTCCTTTTGTTCCTCTTCAATTTAGAAGGTAATCCCCATTTCTTTTCATTTCTACTTATTGCCTTTTCTAGTAACTGTTCTTTGATTTCACTAATTTCAATGCCCCAGAGATGTGATTCCAGCATGTTACATGATCTATGAGATGAATGGAAGATAACCCATATGCTAGTTTTGATTGAAATTTCTGTTCTTGCTTGTTGATGCTGATTTTATGCTATTTACTTGTGTGGGCATGTTCTTTAAACAGGATTTCGAACACTGTATCGGCCAATGACGAAATGCTAATGTTTTAGGCCGTTATTTCGGTTCCTGACTGATATTTCAGTTTGTTTCGCCCCCCACAATCCCATCCTCGGCTCCCCCAAAGATTTTGAGTCTTCATTTTTCAATTGCTTTTGGGGTGTTTTAGATTTGATAAAATAACATGATTTAAAGTAAAGAAGTTGAGATTGGACGTTTTTGGTTTGGGACTAAGCTACTTAAGCCATAAATAATTGGTATTGATAATGGTCAAAACCTTTAGGTGTCATTCCATATGAGTTGGTCTTGCTGAGTTTTAGATTTATGTGCGCGGTTGATATTGTATGTATACAAAAGATAATAATTTGCTTGTTTTTGGTGGGATTTGCTCTTTCTCATTTTTATTAGATTTTTTTTTTTTTTTTTGTCAGATTAATTGGAAGAGGAGGATTCTCTTGTGATGGATCCATTAAAGGAAGGAGAGACAAGAAATGTGGAAGGAGATTGTGCAACCATGAACTCTACAGATAAGGAACAAGCTGTTGAAACTGATCTAGATGCATTTGTAGAACCTGCTGTGGGCATGGAATTTGAATCAGATGAAGAGGCTCATAGAATCTTTAACTCCTACGCGAAACGGGTGGGATTTAAAACTAAAATAAGGCAATCGCAGAAATCCAAGAGACTTGGCAAGTGTTTTGTGCATTTTTCCTGTAGCAAAGAGGGGTTTAAGGAAACCAGGGAGAACGCGAGCAACGCGAGGCCAGAAACGAGATGTGGATGTTTGGCAGGTATGAAGGTTAGGTTGAATGAGTCCGGGAAATGGAAAGCGATTGAGGTTAACCTTCAGCATAATCATTTAGTTTGCCCAACTAAAGAAGGATCACTTGAGAATTTGGATGACAGATTAAGAAAAAGATTGAAATTGGGTGTAAAATCTCGCCATCGTGTACAAGTGACTTCCCAGGAAAATGTTTCAGGAGCAGAAGAATGCGAGCATCCAACATTTGAGGAAATTGACAGCCATGATCATATAACTAAGTTCAGGCAGTTGAAACGAAGCCATGAATATTCTCTCATGACGGTTCCATCACTTGGAGGAGAAGAGACAAGAGATACAGAAGGGGACTGTGGAATCATTAAATCTGTGGATAAGGAACAAGCAATTGAAGGTGATCTAATGGCATGTGTAGTACCTACTGTAGGCATGGAATTTGAATTGGATGAAGAAGCTCATAGATTCTTTATCTCCTATGCGAAACAGGTGGGGTTCAAAACAAAAATAAGGCAATCACAAAAATCTAAGAGACTCGGAAAGTGTTTTGTGCATTTTTCTTGTAGCAAAGAGGGGTTTAAGGAAACAAAGGAGACTGCAAGTAAAGGAAGACCGGATACAAGATGTGGGTGTTCCGCAGGCATGAAAGTTAGGTTGAATGATTTGGGGAAATGGAAGGTGGCTGAAGTTAACCTTCAGCACAATCACTTAGTTGGACATGCTAAAGTGCATAATCATTTAAGTAGTCCAACTAATGTGGTACCACACAAACATTTGAATGAAGATCTTAAAAAAAAAATGGAATTGTACCGATTAAAAAGAAAGAGAAGATTGGAATTGAGTGTAAAAACTCACCATCGAGTGGAAAAGAAATTTCGAACTGTTACAGATGCAGGATGTGAGCATCTAACATTTGAAGAAGGGGATCGTCAAAATCACATCGCTAATTCTAGCTCGTTGAAACAAAGCCACAGAGATCCTCTCATGGTTGCTCATTTGATGGAAGGAGGAAAGACAGGATATACAGAAGGAGACTGTGCACTTATCAACTCTGTAAACAAGGAACATGCAGTTGAAGTTGATCAAAATGCATGTTTAGTACCTCTTGTAGGCATGGAATTTGAATCAGATGAAGAAGCTCATAGATTCTTTAACTTTTATGCAAAAGAAGTAGGATTTACAACAAGAATAAGGCAATCACAAAAATCGAAGAGATTCGGCAGGTGCTTTGTGCATTTTTGTTGTAACAGAGAGGGATTCAAAGAAACCAATGAGACTGTAAGTAAAACAAGACCAGATACAAGATGTGGGTGTTTGGCAGGTATGAAGGTCAGGTTAAATGGATTTGGGAAATGGAAAGTGCTTGAGGTTAACCTTCATCATAATCATTTACTTAATCCAACTAAAGCAACATCGCACAGGCATTTGGATGATAAAGTTGGGAAAGGATTGAAATTAGATGAAACAACAGGCCAACAAGTCCAAAAGACTTGTGAAGATTATGTTACAGATGCAGAAGGAAATAGCCACTCAGCATTTGAGGAAAGAGATTGTCAAAATGATGCCAGTACTATTATTCAATCAGACTGGAGCCACGTTTCACTAGCTTCCTGTAAATTTACGATACTCATCTCACCAGTACAAGTTACAGTAGAATGTTTGTATAAATATAATCGCTTGCATTTTTTAGTAACATAGAAGAAAATGAGTTCCTCTGTGGCTCTTACCTTTCTTCTTCTCCCTTCAATTTTTTGTTTCTGTAGATGGTCCTTCCATCATCCAATCCAAACCTGATCCTACTGATGTTGCTGCTGTTGCCCGTTGGTTGGTTTCTTTGAACTCGTGGGGTGTCTTAAGGTATTCCTTCTCTCTGTATTTTTTCTCTCTGCAATTCAGTTGTTGAGTCTCTACTTCCATTCAATTCGTCTTGTTCTCCTTGTTTGGTATTTCTTTTTACTCTTTTATTCCATTCGGATTCTTTATCGTCTGTTTGATGATGATGCCTCTATGGCTAAAGGAAATTTGGATTTGTTTAGATGTGTCAGTTTGACCTAAGAATAAAGTGTAATATTTATTCATTTATTAGTAGTTGAGACCACCCAACAATAGGTTAAGTTCGATTCTTCTCATAGGCATTTATTTATCAAACTGGAAAGTTGCTTTTCTATTTTTGGTAAGGTTACTTGCATGATTGGTCCAGGCAAGACTAGAACCAGCAAATGGCACACATCCTCATGAACTTGATCCTAGGGAGTCTCCTCTCATGGGAGGTGCCTTAACGAAAGTGCTGCTTTTGTTGTTGGTAACCTGAGAGTTCTTCGCTAGTCATTGAAGTGAAACAAAATCATTTCAAAGTCCAAACTCTATCTTCTCATAACTTGACTACAGTACCTCTAACTCAGTTTATTAGGCTACAGTTGATTCATGACTTGGGAGTTGGGAGTCAAGTTAATTTTTATTAGGTGTAAAAAAATGAAATTAAAAATTAAAAGATATATAAAAAAATAATGACATGTCATAATTTTGAGGAACCTTAAATGGCCTATTTAACTATTCTAGGAAAACAAAAAAAAGCCCCCGTGCAACCTAATATTTTTTTTAATGCTGTTACATAAAAAATCAAAGTTTGGAGTTGTAAGTAATTTAGACTACGAGTCAAAATCATTTCTTTAAGCTTTTACTTGGGTGAGGGGTCGCATGATTTACAGCCCATGGTTTTACAAGTTACTTTGAGCCTATAGTTTTTACACGTGGACTCATGATTTATTGATTCACACTTTTGGCTTGATGATTAATTTTATCAATAGACAGTTGCCCAAACTTTGCTTAGGTGTCGTTTGTTTGCACCCATTTACATATGTATATGTTACTCATACACACATTTGTTTGTGCTCATTTACGTATCACATGCGTAAATGAGGTGTGAAAATGGAGTCTGAATGGGGCCATTTTCAGCACAAAATTTACAGTGTCACACCTTCCACCTCATTTCTGCCTGCAATTGGTTGTGGGATCAAGTCCCATCAATTGCCTCCTATGTTAGATCCCATATTCTGCACTTTTGCGGGGTCCCAGACCTCAATTCATGATGCGAACCATTGGATGTTTTTTATATAAATAGTAAATATCTAGATATGAAGTTTTATATCTTAGGTCCTCACAGATTTTGAAAAAAAAAAAAAGTGCGAAAACAAAAAATAATAATAGTAAAATAAAAATTCTAAATATCTCTTTTTGATTATCTTCTCTTCGTGGTCTCCTCATTCATGATCCAAACCAATCAATATTCTTATAGATGTGATAAACCCCAATGCATGAAGTTTCATATCTTAGATCCTCATGGATTTTTAGAAAATCTGTAAAAAAGAAAAGCAACTTAATCTTACTTTCTAATTTTCTGCATTTGTGGGTCCCAATTCCCAAACTAAACTGTTCATTGGGCCCCAATTCATTATGCGAAAACAGTTTTGGGTTCTTGGAGCCCACTAAATTTTATAAAAATTGATTTAGATCCTTTCTTGCTCCATTGTTTCAGCCCCCATAACTTTTACTCGTGGGAAAGTGGTGCTTCCAAACAAATATGATAATATGTTTCACATGTAATTTATCTTACATGGTTTTCTTGGTAACCGGTTAAAATCTATCTTCATTGAAGTTGGTTAGTACTATTCACCCCCTCCTCTCTTGTAATACTCAATATTCCAAAGTTCATGGTTTTTTTTTTTTTCATACTATTTTGATATTATGTACATAATTTGTATTGTAAAAAATTTAAGCTCTGACTAGCTCTCAAAATATTGCAAAACATTCACCTTATGAATTATATAAATTCATGGGGTATCTAAGGACCTTGAATTGAAAAGATTGGTGCCGAGAATCAGCTCTTAGATATATATTTTGTAAATCAACAGTTTCCAAGCATTTCAGTGACCATCACTTATATGCCTAGAGGTTAAACTGGGTTGTACCGTGCCGGCCCGTGAAAATTCACTGGTCGTGCCATCCCCAGGTTGGTTAGGGGTCGGCCTAGCACGACCCATGGCACAGCTTAGGTCGTGCCGTGCTGAGCGCTTGGCCGTGCCGCCCACGGGCCAGCCCACATGTCTTTCATAATTTTTTTAATTTTTTATATAAATTAAAAGAGATGTTATGGACTCTTAGGGTTTTCAACTTGAAATAAAGTTGAAATTATTAAAATAAATACACAAATATTGATGCTAATTTACAAATGAATAACTTTTTAAAATTATTTTAAGTTTTGTATTTTATTTATAAAAAATCAGCCGTTTTATATAAAATGTCATGCCAAGCCATGCCTCGGCCCAGGCACCTTGGCCCGGCACGGCATGGTCAAGGCCCTGGGCTGTGTCTTGTCGTGCCGTGCCATGGCCTAAGGCTCCCTGCCCCAGCACGTCCCATCCATTGGTTTGTGCTGGGCCGGCCTAGTCAATGCGGTCAGCATGTCGTGCCGTCCTGTCCAATGGCCTGTGTTTTTACGTGCTGGCCCAGGCCTGACCCAATTTACACCCCTACATATGCCTATGTACTTGGTTGCTCTCACTGGTTTATGTGAAGTTAGTGTGTTATAGAATGCAAACCATAATTGCTTACATAATGTGTTCTTTGTTACTGCAGCACCATCTCAAGTGATATGGGAGGGGCTCCATTTGGGTAAGTGTTTATTATTATTATTATTGTTGTTTTTAATTATTTTTTTGGTCTAAAGTGATAGAGTGGAGCTCATTTCATTGAAACATCCATTTTAAATATTTTGAAAAGAAAGTTGATTACGTAGAGAATACAACGACCTCATTTGCGGTACTTTGCCAAAGAACTTTCAATTTTGAAATGCGTGTGAATGCGATGGCTGTATCATGGAGCCATTCTGTGTTAGCATTTTGTATATAATTTTCTTGTGAAGTATTGTCACATCTCTTGACAGAACAATCTGGAAAAAATATGCAGAAATGTAGTTCCCTTTAGCGATGGTATACCTGGTGATGGCAGTGGCATTCCTTACTTCTATTTGGCAAATCTTGATCCCACTACAAGAAACGCATTGAATGATGAAAGGTCTTCATTTACTATCTGTGAATTTCCACTTGGAGCTTGTGGCAGGGAAGATCACGAGAACCTGACTTACACTGGACTTACTCTAACAGGAAAGGTATGCTTTGAAAAGTCAAATATGAGTTTAACTGGTTCATAAGTGGCTGCAAATATTGCATGGTAAGTTTCTTTATTTAGTGGGCTTGCCATTAAATTGTTTGTCACCCTGTATGCTATTCCCCTTTAATCACACTTTTAAAATCACATAGCCATGTAACTTGTTCGTCAATTTAAGCGTTGATTTTAGCCATGGACTGTAGGCGTCAGACAAGGTTAACCTTGAATAATTGATCTGTCAACGCTCCCTTCATTTTTTTATTTGATCGATAACCAGGAACTTTTTAATAAAGAAAGGCAAATACAACCAAGAACCAACAGCAGCCCAAAACTACAAAAATGAAGGTATATATAGGGAAGTGTATCCAAGATGAATCATCATTATCCTCAAAGCCTTTCCCCCTTCCATCTGAGGTCAGCATTATGCGTTCTGCTTCCCAATCTCTACCCACTTCTTCTTAGGCCAAGTTCTCTTTCAACCCACAATCTAACATGCAACCCCAGAAAGCAAACTCTAGATATCCATTATACAAATTCATACTCAATTAATCATAATAGAACGCAAAGATTCTTTTAGATTTGGAATTAATAATATAAATACTTCGATTTGAAATTAACAAAACTAAGAAATGATTCTCGTAAATAAATGAAAGAAGGCTGGACAAAATAAAAGTGGAATTTCTGCAATGGAGCATAGTTTTCCAACTGTGGGCTGATTGGGTTCTGGCCTAGTTGATTTCACAGTCATATACTGGATGATTGAGTAGATTGTATTCAATTTGAATGAGTTTTGGTTGAAACCCATTCAACTTGCTTGGTGGACTCACAGATCACTTGACTCGTTTTATTAGTCAGCCTAGTCCTCTTAATCCCTTTATGTTATTATATATACAACCTCCTTAAGTGGATAAGAGCTTGTAGCATGGTTGGAGGATGGTCATCGTTATGGTTAAAAATAGCTGTAGCGGCCGCATTATCGGCCGTGGCCGTCAAATCTGCTACGCTATTTTGAAAATAGCAACACTATGGTCTAAAACCTATTTGAGCCAAGTAGTTTAAATTTAAAACCATGTTTTTACTATTTCTTCTCCTTGATAGCCCTTCCTAAACTTGTCTCTACCCTTATATAGTTCCAAATCACTAAAAAAAACATCAGATTTGTTGCTATAGAAGATTCGAATTTTTTTTACCACTTAAAAAATTCACACCATTATGCCGCTACGTATCTGTGTATTCAAAGTATTCGATCCCCAATATAGAGAGTATGGAACCTATTTTTGGATCTAGGAAAATTTTGGATTTTTGGATCTGGAACTTTTGGATCCGGAATCTGATCCTTTTATGTTTCGACCCAAGGATCCAGATACATGATGATTACAATTCACGTATTAAAAGTGTGTGTCTCTCTCTCTCTCTCTCTCTATATATATATATATATATATGGAAATTCTCAGAAACTCCCCTATCTCAAAAAGGGAGTTTCTGCCCCTATCTAATAACCAATGATTTTGTTAGTATTTTAAGAGATCCACAGTTGTAGGAGAATATTTAGGAGAGAGAATCGGATATATGTATCACTGATGACACGTGTCACACTTTTATTGGCTACAAGAGGGGCGTTTTTTTTTAGAAAAATGCCCAGGGAGTTTTGTAGCGTAACTCATATATATATATATATATATATATAGCGCCCGGGCATTTTATAAAGCAAAATGCCCCAATCAATGTGATTAACCAATTGAAACTTCTTTTCATGATGGAGTTAATGTAGGAGTTGCGACTTATGAGATAGCATCCTTATCCTCTTAGCAATAAAAGCTAGACATTGGTTTAAATCCCTAATTTTTCCTCTTCAAAAAGAACAATAAGTGTCTACCAAAAGAGATCACCAAATAATGCCAACATATGGCTTCCTATTTTCTCTCTCTAAAAATGCCAACTCAAGACTCCTATTTTTTCTCTCTAACTCCTACTTTTTCTCAAAATGGTTCCTATTGACTTGCACTTGCATTGAATTTAGTTGTCATGACAAAGGTGTGGCCCACATGCAGAATTGATGCATGCCCATTGATTGAATTATAGGATGGGCTGAGGATTCCAAATCACTCTTAGAAATAAATACAAGGCAGAAAGCATTAATGGCCTCTTGTTTGCTAGCATTGGGAATATTTTTGTGGCTCATTTCAATTTTTTTATACAATGTAAGCTGAGGTGGCATCAGTTAGGACCAATGAAAAGGGGCGTTTTTGCCCTTTTTCAAATGGGGCATTTTAGAGAATTTCTCATATATGTATATTATATAGGTTTTAAGGGTCTAAATGGCTTGACTTATATTCATATTTGATAATTTATTTAGCTTTAATCATATATCATTTAATCATCCTAATTTTATATTTAAAAGTAATTATTTGAAGCTCTTGTATCCAATATACTAATGCGCTCTATATCTTATATCGGATCCGGATCTAGATCGGGATCACTTCTTGTAAATTGTTGCCGGATCCTGATACAACATGTAGGTTTCATGTCGGATCTAGATCCGGAATTGGAATTGGATCTATAAAGATGGTTCCTACCTGGATTTGGGTCCACAATGGTTCTGCCTTCGATCCAACCTGTTTGCATCTCTATGATGAATTCTGTTTCTCCATTATGATCTATCTTGAGCCAAATCTTCAAATAAGTCGCACTTGTTCAAATCTTTTATTCCTACCTCCATCTGCATCCTTTTTGGCCTACCCCTTTCCCCCTTGGTGGGCCATCAATCTGCATAGTCAAACTTTTTCTTACTGGTGTTGTTGCTGGCCTGCGTTGGACATGTCCGAACCATCTCAAACGGGTTTTTCTAATATTATCCCCCTATTGATGCTATCCCTCGATGCTCTCGAAAATGCTCATTTCTAATTTTATCCTTCTTAGTTTTACCACACATCCTCCTTAACATTCTCATCTCTATTGCATTCATTTTGTGCATACGTTGCTTCTTGATTGGCTAATATTTTGCTCCATAGGTAATAGCTGGTCTAATCACTGTCCTATAGAATGTTTCCTTCAATTTTGTTGGAATTCAGTCACAAAGCACTCCATAAGCAAGTCTCCACTTCAAACATCATGCTTTTATCCTATGTTCAACATCTTCATCAATCTCCCCATCCTTGCTAATTATCGAACCAAGGTAATGGAATGAATCTCTTTGTGGTATCTCCTGGGCTTAAATTCTCAGTCGTTTTAGCTCTTTGAAAATGCCCACTGAAGTTGCAATCCATATATTTTGTCTTTGTACGACTTATTTTAAAACCTATGGATTCTAAAGCCTCGCACCATTTCTCGAGTTTTGCATTCACACCACTTTTTGATTCATCCACTAACACTATATCATATGTAAACAACATACACCAAGGTACCTCCTCTTGAATATGAGCAGTTAACTCATCCATAATCAATGCAAATAGATAAGGGCTTAGAGCTGACCGCTGATGCAAACATATGGTCACTGGGAACTCACGTCTCACCTTATGCTTGATGATATCGCTGTGAATTGATGGGCTCTGGATTTAAGCTTGGGAGTTCTTGTGTGAGCTTATCTCTGTATCTCTGAAAGTGTACTTTGATGTAAAATGACGGGAGACATCTCAAATTTTGGCAATTTTTTTTACCATTGAAATCCTATAAAATGGTTGAAGACCTTACTTAGAATTTTGATTTACGTTTATGGCTGCATAAGCTTTTCAAATGTTGGCTACTGAGTCCTGACTAAGCCTATGAGTGCTTAACATTTCAGTTAAAGCTTGTTAATGAGGAATCTAAGGAAGTGGAATTTGCAGAGGATGCTTTGTTCTCAAAGCATGCTGAGATGAAGAGTAAGTGATTATCATTATATAAGCGGCTTTCTTTCCCATTTATCATAAAGTTATCTCATAATATAACATGATATAGATTCAGAGAGCCTCACAGTATTTTTTTTCCCCCTCTTTGGTGGTTGACAGACTGGCCTAAGGATCAAAACTTCCAGTTCTTCAAACTAGCCATTGAGAATATATTTTTGATCGACTGGTTTGGCGGCCCAAAACCTCTCGCTTTGGCTCAATACCTGCTTCCTAGAATGTTAGTATGACTGGAATGCCTCTAATTATTATTATTATTATTATTATTATTATTATTATTATTATTATTTGTTTTGCTATTACTGGAATTCCTCTAATTGGTAACATGACACATGCATCTAAATAACTGTAGTTCCAAATCGATCTATTTAACTAAACTAAATTATGTTATTAGTTGTCGAAGTAATTGCTGAATTATTTTACTTGAGTTTTCCATATACTGATTCATTTGTTTTTCCAAAATGAAAATCTGCCATCTCTACAGGGACGAACTTTCCTTGACGTCCTTGCCGTGATAAACGATGTCACTTCTGTAATGTATAATCCTTTGTTTATAGGCAACCATGGTAAGTGTCACCCTTCTCATTCTGTTTTACTATTATGAGTTGGATGAATAGCCTTGATGCAATTTGGGTTTCCTCCAAAGACGTCTGTTGAAACCCTTAAGTGAAAAGAAGAGAAAAGCAGAGAAAATAGAGAAGAAAGTGGAAGAACAACTCCACAGCTTGGTTAGCCTAGGTTTCTTACTGACTGACAGGCATGTCTAATCTCTACATCTTTTGTAACTTTGGCCATTGCGACTTAAATGAACTATGGTTTTTGTATAAAAAAAAAAATTCATCACAATGAATGGTAAACTGTGATGCCTATATATGGCAAAGAACGACCAATGGGGCAATAGGGGCATGGGTTTTACACAAAAATGAAGTATCAGATATGAAACAATATGATACAGATGTGTCGACCATTTTGAAGTATCTGGGTATCATAGATGATAAAGTTGTTTTCATAATTTTCAAGCTTCTGAGTGTTCTGTGGGGGACAAATGTCTATATTTATTATGTTTGAAAATGATATAACTAAATTGTTTTTATTTACCTAAGATTAAGGATCATGTGCAACTAATTGTATTTTAAGATGGGGAAGTATACAGCTCAAAATGGCTCCACAAGGATGAGCTGGCAGTTAGTTATCAAAGAATCATCCTTAAGTGTATTGTGGATACCTTGGCTGTGGCATACAAGAAGTTTTACTTGAACATTTTCCTTTATTTTGAACATGAACATTCTCCAAAGAAGATGGTCTTAAGACTACTGGCTTCTGTGCATGCCTCAGCTCATGACAGGAGAAAAAAAT
Organism: Camphora micrantha; assembly: GCA_003546025.1. Taxonomy (NCBI): domain Eukaryota; kingdom Viridiplantae; phylum Streptophyta; class Magnoliopsida; order Laurales; family Lauraceae; genus Camphora; species Camphora micrantha. The sequence continues at coordinate 10,612,373 of QPKB01000002.1, forward strand.
AAGTCTTGCTCCTGCTTCCTTGTTTGTTGAAGTTGTCTGTTCAAGTAACCGCAGTCATACATGTGCATGAACCACATCTTCCATCATCACCCTCTTTTTTCCTATCCCTTTTCTGACCCATAACGTATCTTTCTTTAGAAACACCGAGAATACTTCTTAGAGTATTCACCGTTTTAGAGTTTCAAATATGCCTTGGAACAGAAAACAAATTTTCAGTATTTTCTAGAGAGACCAGGTTCCTATCTAAAAAATAAGGACCCCTTGTGTGGGGCCCACCACATGGTGGACCTCAATCCTTCTCTAACATACCCCCATGAACTGGCAGGCATGTAGAAATGACACATCCAACTGTTGATCCCTGTTGTATTTTGCACAAATCCATTTTTATTAAGTACTGGATTGTACGGACTTCAAGGCCCATTATCAATGATTTGATGATCTGATAGGAGGCATCTTTGACCCACCTTTAGTCCAAGATCCAAAAGAAGACCATTCCCTCCCCCACGCTGCCTGTGATTGGCATGCATCCGGGTGGGCCATGCACCAGTAGCCTTTATCTCTCAAATGACAGACTCTCCAGAAAATCCCCCATATTTGTAGGCATATAATAACAAAACATCTTTCTGCTCCACTTTCTTTTCTCATCCACCATGATTTCGGCTTGTACTACGTACAAATTTTATTATTTGTTAACCTCACTTTGTTATTCTTCATTTCAGTCGATAGCATCATATCCCAAGAACTAAAGAAATTTCTTGAATGCAGCAGTATAGTTTTAAGTCTGACAGCTCGATCTCTTCCTTCTCTGCAGGATCCAATCAAAGATTAACCATTTTAGTCTAGTCTGGAAATTCGAATAGATGGTTCTCTAGTTCTGAGTGTCTGCAAAGTACCCACACTGCCTACTCAGCCAGACCTGGTACCTTATGAAACGTTTGTGCGAGGTGAAGCTTCTTTTTTCCATGGCATCCACTGGAGATCTCACCGAAAAGCATCTTGGTTCCATCATCAGGTTGATCGCTTGTTCCGACCAGAATGTCCTGTTTGCTAATTTCATGTAACCTTCCATTTTTTAGTTGATGTCATCCATCTGATGATACAGCTGGTATGATTTTAGGTGAGGTGGTATTGGACTTGGAGATGTTTTACAATGCTGTTCCCATCAGCCATCAATGTATGAAAGGTAGCTGGGAGGGAAGAGGGGAAAGGACACTGTCATGTGTTGTACTTTACTTTGAGAAAGTAAAATTTTCTTTTTTAAAATTTAACATTTTCTACTCTGTATGACCAAAGTAAAATGATTTTTTTTTTTTTAAAATGTTGACATGTAATTGAAGTAGAACGCAACCTGACAACAGTGAAATAAAGCAATAAGACTAAGATGATGATGACGATGTGATTAGTTAAAGTAGAAATTCCTAAAATGGTGTACTGTAAGCAGTCGGAAGGTGTTTTCCATCCCAACTGCAAGGTTAGGTTTGGATCAGCATAGGGGAGAGACTTCATTTATCAATGTCTTTGTTGTGAGTGATGTTATGTTACCAAACAAAACCATGTACCTACTTAAATAAATGTGGAAAGTCCCACTCAAATATGGTCTATATGCATGTATCTTTCTCTAAGTGTCCACTTGTCAATACCCCTCAATCTCATGCTCATTTGTTTCCTTTTCGGCGGAAATGGCCGAAAGGCCGAAACGAAATGCATGTTGTAACTTTTATATTTGATTTTCGGTAAATTTTGGCTGAAAACATGGATTTTAGTCAAAATTGACGGAAATGATCGAAATTTCTGAAGTGGCCGAAATGTTACTGAGAAATTTATCCATACTTCAATCTTAAAGGGTTATTAACTATTATTGTTATGAAAAATTGTATTTAAACTTTATTGTGGTGAGGAATGTGCTTAAATTTTATACTTGTATCTTATAATGTTATTTTATTATAATGAATTAAATACATAAATTATATTTCATATTTTGTTTTTTTACATAGATGTATATTTTGCTTTTATTTATTTATCCGAAACATAATTCCAAAACGTTATACCGAAATTTCGAATTAGCCGAAACATTTTTTATTTTAGAGGCCGGACCGAAATGGGGTCCAAAATGAAATTAACAACTATACTGGAACTCACAATTATTTGTACTAGGTCATTTGCGATGAACTCCTACTATTTTCCCATGTATTAGTATGGGATCAGGTTGCTTCACATATCATCAAGTTCACTCTTTAAATTAGTTTTCAGCTTTACTCATTATTAAAAGAAACATCATCCTTTAAAAAAAAAAAAAAATCAAAAGAAAGATTTAGATCTATCAAAGTAAAATTGTATGATTGCTTTGTATGGGTTGAGATGATGAGGCTCTTAATTTAAATAAACTTGTTTTTCAATCGTGTTAAATAAACTTTTGACTCATGGTTTTGTAAAAATAATTCTTTTTATTATTATTATTATTTTTTTTACATTGGTAAAAAGATAATTTCAATTTGACTAGAGGCAACAAGAAGGAGATTACAAAAATATCAACAGAGGAAACAATTAGTAAGCCAAAAGCGTATGTATAAGATGATTATACCAAACGGGCAAGAAAAAAAAAAAAGAATTAAGTACTAAACACAGCACTTGAAAATAAGAAGACTCTATTCACCCAACTGCTTAGATAAAGAAGGGTCCACAATTCTATCCATATGCTAAAGAATAACTTAGGAGGATGCATAATGAAGTTTGATGTTTCCTTGTGGGATGAAATGGAATTAGATGAGGGTAGTTGAGAAGCATCAATTGATAAAGCCTGGAATGAGACTTCAATGTGCTTCTGATTTCTCATATCAAAACCATAAATATAGTTTCAGGGTATTACAAGGTCATGCCTCTCACCTAAGAATGAATAAATAAATAATTAATTATTCGAAAGCTACTTGTTGAATGTGGAGTTCCTGACAAACAATGGTCGAGCCTGAGACTTACTTCTAAAATATTTTGTGACCGATGAATACCAATAAGATTGGAGGAGAATTTTTATAAGACAACGATTAGACCGGCTATAACTTATGGAGCAGTATGTCAGCCAATTAAGAAGCAACATATACATAAAATAGATGTAACATAAATGAGAAGGTGGACATGTGGTAAAGCTAAGAAGGATAAAATTAGAAATGAACGCTTTCGAAAGCACTTAATAGCCCGCCAGAGAAAAATGGTTTGAGCATGTTCAACGTATGCCAACACTAGCACCGGCACCGATAAGAAAATTTTTGGCTATGGAGGTTGATAGCCCGCCAGAGAAAAATAATAGGCCAAAGAGGATATAGACAAATGTAGTAAAAATAGAACTAAATAGGTGCAACTTATTTGATAATTTGACTCAAAATAGATCGGAATGGAGAAACTGAATTTGTATAACCAACCCAACATAGTTGAGATAAGGCTTTGATGATGATGATGATGATGATGATTGATTAAACACTTGTATTGAAGACACATTGGATTCAAAATGATGTATTTGATTAAACAATGGTCTGAAAACCAAAGAAATGAGAAGAGCCCATGACATAGTGAAAGGGTGTCACGGTTGCAAACTTGAGATTGTGGATTCAAGCCAGGTTATCAGTAAAAACAAAATGAAGATGCAAAAAGGATAAGAAAGAATGACACTAGAAACTTTTCAATACACAAATACTGCCGAATTCTTATCAAGGTTAATTTCATTACAGCCATGAATACGCCAATCCTCAATATCCTTGCATGATTACATACCAGATTCTCAAGAAATCATTTACTCAGTATCAAAGGTGACGTATAAGAAAGGCATTTGTATTGTTGGATATGTCCATTAGATAATCTAATCCATTATGAGAGACCACACATGCATGAATATATTCATCCAATTAGGGCAAAATCTCTCTCTTAGGTAAGTGTGCACACTTCACAAACTCTTACCTGGGAAAATGGCATGAATCCTCTAAGCAGCTTTCCCTGGATCCTGCCATATGCAGTCTTGCTACATTCCTCTTCAGTATACTACCCTAACCATGCACTCACTTCGGTAAAAGCATCTCAGTTAAGGCAAAAGGAAATGGTATCATGCATAAAGTAGGCCTCCCCCTGGATTGGCCTTGCTCGGATTCTATACATACAATTTCAAGAATGATTTTAAAAGCATGGCTTTGTATCTTTTGTTCAATGGTTTCATGCATAAAGTAGGCCTCACCCTGCACTGGCCTTGCTCGGACTCCATACATGCAATTTCAAGAAACAAAGATGAACATAAATAATTAATTGATGATTTTAAAGCATGGCTTTGTATCTTTTCCCAGAAAAGGATTGCCCATGGGCCCATGGCATGGTGGGTGCTGCCTTCCAAACAGTTCCCAGGATGCACCATCTGGATCTTTTAGGAACTCAAGTCAAAAAGGCATGCCTACATCAAAATTCATCATATAAAGAGTTTTGTAAGGTCACATGTATGCCTTGAAATTAGTTCTTACTACATATCTGGGAAAACAAATTGAGAAAAAGAAAATGCCGATGTGAAAATAGCCTCACTGAAATATCTGCCAAGCATGAAATGATCGATCATTTGCAACGGGAATATATGACATCTCAGTGCTAAAGGAATCCCACTAGATATACAGATGGATAGCTATTATAACCTAGTCATCAATTCGACGGAAGCACGAACATATCTGGTGGCTCTCCTTCAACAAAACTAGGTCATTGAGTAATACTTTTTTCAGATGGACCAAGCATATAACGAGATGGGTCAACCATAAAAAATATGGAATGACTTCAGAGAACCAACCGCATGTCCACTGGCTATGGTGAAGGCAGAAACAGATCACAAGCTCCAGAACTTCATTAATGTGGCCTCAGCTCCAGTTTGTATGCTTGTAATTCCATAGGAGACAACATAATATTTCCCTCTTCCACTCCGTCTCCCATTTGCTCACTGTACCCAAGCATGACTGGGTCATTGTGTAACAGATTCAAGGAAGTTACCTTTGCATTCAAAACAGCAAGATCCTTGAACAAATAGAACAGATTGATGGGCTCCTCTGTTAAGGTTGTGCATTGCAAACCACCCTTCCGACAGTAAGATGAGTCCCACTGTCGTCTCTGCAAGATGGCAACATGTCTAGACTCTCCAGGTACTGCCAGGGAATATTTCAATGGCTGTGGGACCTTGAAGCTTACAATATGCAAATCACAAGGTAAGGAAGCTGCTAATGGGGAGAAAGAACTTGGAGGTGACTGTGCAGAGAGTTCTTCAGCTTTTTTTCCAATGAAAGTGTGCATTGGGTAATTCAAGTGTGCACCCACACGGTGTGAGAGAATAGAGGGGTTGAGTGCCAATGAAGTAGATCTAGATGTTGATGCTGATATGTTGGATTCTTTTAGGATGTGGAAGAGCACATTCATTGGTCGATTATCCATCACACCTTGTCCAAGACCACGTTCATCATCTTGCGTCAAACGTCGGTCCAGCATAATTTCTAGCCAACCACTCTTGAGGCTTGCTGCTCCTAGTGACTGACGAGAATGGACAGAAAACCGGTGACCATCTGAACCTTGCAAGAAGGAAAGTGAAGGCATGGGATAGTAATTTCCTTGCAACGGAATTTTAGCATAGGTCTCCCTCCGGCTCATTTGAAATCCATTCAGATCAGTATAGAAAACTCCTTTACTGTCAATGTCCGTCATGTACCTGACAATCAATTCCTTGTCATTGAAAGCTGAGCCAAGGAGCTCAACATGGTATTCCTTCTCAATAAGAAATTGCTGAAGAGTGTTTTCTCCATTGTAGACACGAGTGCTATGGGAGATTGGAGTCTTGTCCCATGTTGTCTTTGGATAAGAGAAAGATTCTTGCACCAACAGGCCCTCTGATATTACCAACTGCCCACCTTCTTGGGCAACAGATTTAGCCTCCCCCACAGGTTTGAATAGGTAAGCCCCACTCCCCCAGCTTGAGTACATACCTATTTCTTCTTTCACAACAGTTTCAGACCCATACTTATCACTTATTTGCTTCAAGTTACCAGTCACGACATCAAATGTTAGAGTATGATGTGAGTTCTTTATCTCTACAGTATTTGCTTCTAGTTTTGAGCAAACATAGGGAGTGGGGCAAGGTAATGAGTTGGAATTGGTGAATACTTTCAGTTTAGCAGGTATAGCCTTTTCACACCCTACAAATCCATTCACAACATAATAGGTCTCCAAACCCATGGGAGGAACAGATGCTTGCCAATATAGACGGTGCCTTCCAGTAAACATCTTGTCTTTATCATGCTGCCACTCAGGAGAAACTTGGCTTCTTACACATGACCCATTTGATTGTATGACACTGACGTCTGGTTTGTTCACAACAACCATCACAACCTCATCCCTCACCTGCTCAAGAGGATTAAAAATGACAACACGCTGCTTGTTTCCTTCTGGTACATTGATTGGTTTATGCATTGGTTGGACATCATACCTTGATCGTACCTGTTCTGGCTCAAACAGAGATGGTTGAACAGGATTCTGCTCCGGTTTCTCATGGCGAACCCCAAGTAGTACTTCAACAGCCTTAGACATGAAAATCTGCAGATCCTGTAAAGAAGTGTGCATTCGTGTTCCGTAGTCCTCAACCACGTGATTTTTAGCAGTACCTGTAACTCCATCATGATGCTGAAAAAGGGCTAAGTTCCTCCTTGCAGCTGTCAACTTGTAAGAGAAACTGGCAGGGAACTTCAAACACTGCAACCTATTACAGTATCCAAGCATTAATGCAATCATCATTTCTGATGCTCGCAATGTCTGTTCCAGTACGCGATCAACAGCTTTGAAGAATGGCCTAGAAACATAGTAGCCACTCCAGTAATCCTGTTGCCTGTCAGCATAGGTGAAGAAATCACCAGATAGTGATGGGAAACCCTCAAGTTCACCAGACCCTACTTCACCAGGTCGGGAATAATTTATTCTTTCTGCTTCCTCACGAAGGGTTTGAAAGTAATCTTCAAGAGTACCAAACTTGGCTTCGGCATTCAAACTAGGATTAGAATTAATATAATCAAACATCATTTGATAGTTTCTAAATTGAGCTTCTGCTTCATCTGTGCTGACATAGCGGAAATCATCCCCAAGAGGCACAAGAAGTGTACTTGTCCGGTACAAAGTGGATTTTTTCTTGTATTGATCTAACAATTTTAAAGCTCTTTCCTGCACATTGCGTTGATTTGTCTCCACTGGATATTGTCTCCATGGGCAGAACTCATAACCAAATCCAGACATTCGAGCAAAGTCAAACTCACAACAAATAGCTGGCTCAGGTCCACATGTATGGGGAATATCATAAGAATAGAAGGGCATCATGTGAACAAAAATATCAGTTGTTTCATCGACATCCCAGCTCTGTCGCCATATATATTCCAAATTCTTATGCAAGGCCAGTTCTTTTTTAACCTCATAATGAGTCCTTTGTATGAGCATGTTCTGGAAACCCATGCGGCGGAGAAGATATGCCATGGTAGCTGAATACCCAAAAGGATCTATTGCCCATGCATTTTTTGGAACAACACCAATTGTATCATTTAACCACATGTTCCCCTCCATCATCTGAAAACAAGGCAGACAAATCAGAATGGAACTCACAGTGCTAATAGATTTTACAACTTTCATCATGACAGTAGCCAAGCGCCTATACATGTTATTTTAGAAAATTGGATCACAAATCTATTAGCACCAGGACATGCTGAAAAGGGTTGATCTTATTTTGTATGAAGTCCCAAATCTATAGAAAATTGGGCGGATTATAGGCTAGGACATGCTGAAGCTGGTCCAAAGCAGCCCATTTAGTAGCAGTCCAATATCCAGGCCCAGATCCAGCCCACAAGCCTGAAACCCAGTCCCAGGCTCAACCCCTTTGTAAAATACATTCGGTCTGTGTTAAATATATCAGTCTGGGCCATGCCTTTAAGCATATATAGACCAAGGCCAAAGCCCAGTAATTAAAACATAAAATTAGGCTTGGATATATCCCAAAGGCTTAAGGACAGAGCCCAAATCCAGCCAAATGTGTGCCAGGATGAGCTGGCCTGGCTCATGAGGATCCCTAGGGATAGTGAATGTGAGGAGGCAGTTCAATGAAATTGACGGAATACAAATATTGTGAAAGGAAACTTTAAACTAGACATGACAATGATGAAAGAAAAAGGAGGCTCTTCAATGATACCTGCTCTATAATAGCATAGTAATGTGAGTTGGCCTGTAAAAGAGAGAAACATTAAACATGAGACATCAAAAAGAGCCAATCCCATAATCTGAAAAGATTAATTAAAAATGCTATTAACCATTATAGTCAAGACTAGGTTTTTAATCACCAACCATCTGACATTCAAAACTATTCATTATAATTGGTAAGAAGGAACTTTTTTTTTTTTCAAACGATAGCAAGAACTTTTACTAGCAACTAAATTTATATCTCAGGTGATGGAAAAGGGGAGAGAGAGAGAGAGAGAGTAGGAGATTATTTGGAATATACAACACTAAAAAAGTCAAGCAAGTGCAAGAGCTTTCAGTAAAAGCAAGCAACAAATAAGATCAAGCACCAAAGAAAACATCAGGGATAATGGGTGACAAGCCTGAGATAAAACATTATATACCAAAGTTTTGATGTTTTATGGATGAATGCGGAACTTCGTTAGCATTTGGTTGGCAAGAAAATCAGTCACAATGGCAACGTAGTTTCAGCATGAGATGGAGCACTATAAAGCTGTGTCTTCGCAACAGAAACAATATGGTTCATACAAATGACTGCATTGCAAGCAGGTAAAAATTAAGGGGTTGTAATGATGAAAGGAAATCAAGAAAAGACCTACTCACATGCATTCAGGCATTTTCCTTAATAAATACATCTGCACTTTGGGGCAGGAGCCCTTGGAGAAAAGAGGAGGGATGGAGTACATTGGCATGCAAAAGGACCCTTTCTGTCATTGTCCGTCCCTAATTTAAATAGGGGCCGGAAGGACTAGGAATCAAATTCATGTGGAACAGGGCTGGCAAAACCTGACCTGACCTTACCTAACCCGTCCCGTGTATAACCCGCCTAACCTGGCCCACATAACAGACAGTAGGTCACGGGTCAGGTTTTCCTGGCTCATATATAAACAGGTCGGGCCAAGGTCAACCTGCTTGACCTGCATTAATTCTGTCTTTATTCAAAACCAAAACCTATTTAAGAATGTTGGTCTTTAGTTTTTACTCTTATGGTTCCTTATTTCCTCACAGTTAACTCCACTTTCACCACTCAGGTTCCTTACGCTCCACTTTCTTCCTTATAACTGCTACAAATATCTCCATTCTCCTGCAACTTCAACTTAGATCCAACACATCCAATCATCCAAGTATCCCTGCAAGTTGCAACTCTACAAGTTTTACAACAGCACAACTTTTCCTGCAACTTCTACAATTCTCCCAAGAAGCATCTCCAGGGTTTTCTCTTTATGTCCATGGTTCCTGCAAGTTCCTCATATTTTCTCCACATCACAGATTTTTTTCCCCCGCTTATAGCATGCAAGTTCCTCATGTTTTCTTTTTATGAACATATCAATTTTTTAGAGGGTTCATTTAAGAAAATGGGTTTTTGAAACTCTCAGACTCCATTGCTTCAGCAGAATATACATTGATGAGTGCCGAGTTACGACCATGAATTGGATCTTGGCGGGCTCTGGTTTTCTTAGATTTGTACTATGCATGTGGATCCCAACACTCTGCCCAAGAATCAAATAATCCATTATGAGTATTGTGTTTTTCCTTTTTTATTTTTTTAATCCTTATTTTTCTGTCATTATTTTGAATATCTGCAAATGGAAAGTTGCCCTAGATTAATGCAGTGGGTTCTACTTGTAGGGCATGTCGACAATTTGGATTTTTCAAAGTTGGGCCTTGCTTATGATTGAGTGGGCATTCCCCTCATAACGTGTTTGGAGTTTGGACTTTGGAGTTTCACATATGATGAACTCTTTGAGCAAGAATTTATATAGTGCTAATGCAAGAATTTATTGACCTTGGCCCCATTTTTACCAATAGAAAACCAGGTAATGCACCTCATATAGTTGTCGAAAATGAAATTGGGCTCAAGTTAAGCTTATAAGTCATTTTGGGTCAGGTAAGGAATTATAGTTGGGTCGAACAATCCACTAGATGGATGTGGTTAACTCGACCCACAGTAACCCGCAATGGGTATGCGCGTTGGGTTGGGTTTGGGAATACGGGTTGGGTTGGGTTGACTTGCCTTGAGTGTGGGTTAGGAGATCCTGGACCGATAAATAAATGGGCTGAATTTGGGTTAGGAGTGACCCATTTAGCTCGACCAGACCCGTACGCCATCTCTAACACAGAGTGCTAGGCTTGGTTGTATATGGAAATTAGTTCATGCAATCAAATTCACAAAATGATTTTACAAGAATATTTCTATAGAACTCGCTTGGGTTTTGGATGACTGACTACCCACAAGAAAAGTGACAAGACAGACGGCATGGATCTAAAAGCAGCAGGCCATTGATCTAACTGATGGGAAAATGAACATGTGATGATTGTTTCCATACACTCAGGGATGCATGCAATGTGAGGCCAGTGATCAAACAAAAAGGCCCAGTGATAAAAAAAAAAAAAAAAGAGCCATTGCACTTAGATTGGCCTTACGAGTTTAACAAATGAACCTAACTAGAATAAAAACTCTTGTCATATATGGCTTATAAAGGTGGGAGTGAGAAGTGGCCATAAAAGACTAATCTATGTTTCATGGATTCTTTGTAATGAACAACACATTGGTGTCAGACGCAAATCTCACACAACATGACAAATTCTTCGACTCTCTTGTACTAATTTAAACTTTAAACATCATTTGCAGTTAATACATTATTAATATATATATATATATATTTACTTTTCAAAATCTAACAAGAACAATGAAATGTTTATTACATGATTCTTTAGCATAAGATTTGTGCATCTTTTTATGAGAAAAAATAAAAATCATAGTAAATATTGTGCAGAATCCACAAATCTCACGCTATGGAACACAAGGATAAAAAACCGTGTACATGCATCAAATTCTCATACATGTACCCATGCTCAAAGCAATTTTAGGTACAAATATGTCTAGTAGTCTAACGACTAAGGCCCCATTAGTGATTGCGAAAGACCTCACAACTGATAAGTGGTTGGGCTCCCTCTCTCGTGTGTAGGCCATGGTGTGCAATACACTTGCACAATATTTGCAATGTGCCAATCTGAGAAAAGGACCAAGACATGAAAATACTTTTCTATTTTCACATGAAAGTGCCACACATGCACTTTATGTTCTTTATTTCATTTTTATTATTTTTTATTTTTTAAATGCTTTAACATGGTCGTTACAGGAACTTCCAAAAGTAGGATGGCAATAACCTACCACAAGTAGGTGTAGTTAACACTGCACCAATGCAGGTAGGTGTCTTTAACACTGCACCAATGCAGGAAAGGTGCAAACTTGCTCTTACTAAAAAGACCCTTTTCTTCTTCAAAATACATCTGGGAAAAAAAAAGAGAGAGCTTTTTTTTTCACTACTACATGGTACCCTCATGACTGCAAAAACCATAATATTCTAACCATTGACTATGTTTAGTCCCAGACTAAAATCCGTTAGGAAAGTCGCAAATATTGAAAACTTATATACAACAACCCAGCATCACCCTGTCCCGAAACATATGTAATAAAGTAACCATTTTCATCATTACATCTTCTAGGCCCAATTTTGAGGCCAAAAACAACAAAATTTGATTAAAAAGAGTAAAATAACTATCCAAAATCTTCAATAAACTGTCTCCGGGCCTGTTTGGGTATTTGCAAAACAAAATATTTACAGATTCATAGTGTCAGAATAAAATAGTACAGACTAGATAATTTTAACATTTTTGCTGCCTGGCAGTTTCTGAAAAAATGCAACATATTTTATACTGAACTGTTTGGCAGTTTCTGCATATTATAATATATGTTGAAAAAAAAAAGTTTCAAACAACAACAATATCATAAAGTTCTTGATCACAATACGGTTCATTATTAGATGACTAACTTTTTCTTAGTTGTGCATAATTCGTTACTTCAAAATCAACCAATGGGCCCACCTTTGAAATCCTAAATACTAAAATTCACCTTCCCACTTTGCTCAGTCATTAAGAAAGAATTTCAGTCTAATTAGTCTTATGCCCACTTTGTTCTATCATAAGGAAAATTCCGCTCTAATTGGTCTTACACTTTGTCATAAGATTGGACATGTCTAAAACACTTGATGAAAATAAGAAAAATTTCAAATCACCTGCTTTACACGTCATCAATTTGATGCCAGAAATAATTCTAATTGGGTTAAAACTGTACTTGATGATATAATAAGGTCAGACATCTCCACCACCACCACCACATCCACCATCAACACCACCATCATCATGGACTAGGAAAAGCAGCATTTGTCAATCTTTCCTAGTGACGCCCCTGCCAACCAAACTCCATGGAGATGGTGGCAGTGATTCATCTAAAAGGGCACAATCCAGTTCTCAATCAATTTGTAGAGACTGGATTGATAAACCTTGCTGATCTATGGATGTGATAATTGTTACTATACCTCATCAGAAACTTTTGCTGTTAACTTATAGGCCCAACTTTGGAATTGCAGAACTTTTTTACGTCCATGGTTCTGAATAACAGCTTTGAAAGCCATAATGGTGACTAACACCATTTCTAATGGTGCAATTATGGATGTTATTTAGAGCAACGCAATTAGGGGCACTAACAAGCATGAAAGTGAGAACTATGTTTGGGGAGACTGAATTCTTGGTTAAAGTTGAATTGTGCCAAGGCTCAATGCTAATTCCCTATTAATTAGCCTTTCATTATAAAAAATTTTAATGCAAATATCCAAGATGAAGTCATGTAGTGTATGTTGTTTGCAAACGATGTGGACATGTGGTATTCATTAGTCAGACAAGAAAGCAAGTAAATAACAAGCTAGAACTTAGCTCAAATGTGCTAGAGTCAAGTGATATATAAACTTAGGGTAACATTTTGGTGAGATGACTATATGGCCCACTTAGATAAGTGCCATTGTGCCAACCATGAAGGGCACAGGGGATTGAAAGATCATGATGAGAGCTAGGTTGGGCAAAAAAAAACACCATCTAATATGGTTTGATATGTGAAATGGGGTATTTTTTATCCGAGCCACTGCAAATATTTGTAAATGTTAACTATTGAGATGAACTGGTCAGGATGATTGGATGGGGTTGGTTTTTCGCGAATACCTAGCTCTCATCACAATCTTCAATTCCCCATTCCCTGAATGGTTGGCATTCATCCTGATGGGCCATATAAAGTCATCTCACTCATCTCACCAGAATATCATATATATATATATATATATAGATAGATAGATAGATAGATAGTAAGCACCTTCCACCTCGAGTCAGGTCATATTAACAGATAAAAAAACATCATTCATACATGGATTGCAACTTTAGTGGTTCTGAAAGTAGAGGTGTCTTGGTCAAAGCTGAAAACAATTCAGTATCACATTGTGATAGATTTTAAAATCTAGGGTCAATAATAGAACAAAACAATGATTTGAGCTAGTTTTAGAAAACATCAGCGCCAAGTGGACAAATTGGAGAAAAGCTAGTGGAGTGTTAAGTCACTGTGAGTGCAATTTTTATTTATTTATTTAAATTAAGGGACATTTTTACATGACAGCGATTAGATGGAATAGAATAATGGGCAATGAGTAGAAGGTAAAAGTACAAGCAGCTAGCATGCACATGTTAAGACTTAAGATGTATAGGTGGATTTAGAAAAAAGGATAAGAATCAGAAATGTACACAAGAGGAAACCAATGGGTAGATTTAATAGAAGAAAAATATTTGAGATGGTTCAGGCACATATTCAAAAGGTCAAAAACAAACCCCTATTCTTATACCTTAAAGCTCTACTTTCAAGAAAGAAAGTTAAATTGTGCCTTCTCCTCAAGCCACGTTAGCAGATCCCTTATAAATGGTCACATTTCTCACTTTCCTTATAAATAGTAATGTTTCTGGATTAATTCTTATACGATAAAGCTCTACTTTCAAGAAAAAAAAAGGTCAAAATGTGGCTTCTCCTCGACCCACATCAGCAGATCCCTTATAAATGGTCGCATTTCTCTCTTTCCTTACAAGTTGTGACATTTCTAGATCAACAAGCATAATCCATTTTAGAAAAGGGAATAACGAGCATAATGTTAGGCTCTAAGATGTCTTTGCCTCTCTTTCTGTTCTTCTTTATTAAAAACATAACGGAGTGTGATTACATGGGATCATTCCTGGTGGGGTCCAATTGAAACAGGTCATTCAATCTGAACTTCATTAATCTTTTCGTTCATCCATGTCATGAGTTACCACAAGAAATAAGAGTTAGGACTTAGGAGAAGCTGTAAGCGCTTACTAAAATTGATAACAGTAAAGAAAAATAATACAAAATAGATTTTTTTTTAAATTATTTGTTTTATGGTTATCTTAACCTCTCACTTAACCCATCACGTCTTTTAGTAGTCTTGGGCCCTTAGCCCAAATCTAACTCATGAACAGACAAAGACCAAATGGTTGTATTGCTATTCGGGTCTGGGTTTTGATCCACTGCATGGGGACCCAAATACATTTGTGTCCAGGTTCAACTCCATGATTTTCATGTCCAATGTATGTTATATATGTATTTGGATCCTAATTGTCTAAGCCCTTTATCCTGGAGCCTGGGCTTGTGTTTTCAATTTATATCAAGGTTTGGGTATATGTAGGGGGAGCAGTAGGTACTCATTTATTTGGCCGTGACCCAAGCCCCAGCCCATGAAAATAGAATTAGGACCCATTTAATTTCCACCAAAATTGGAAAACTCATCAGCCTCGACTCACCTGACTGAACAAAAAATTGACTCCAAGGAGTCAATGTGATCACTCCCAAGAGTCACTTTTCATTTAAATTATTTTAAAAATATTTTAAATATAATATGTTTACAAAACAATGACGTCCAACAGTTTGGCATCCTCAGTTTGGCACTATTTTCTCAGACTACTACACTTCTTCACTCCCACATGGATTTGGCCAAGCATTATTCGGTGGCTGTCCAAAAGAACCAATCACCCTTCAAAGCAAAATCCAACAGCGTCTAGGCACTGGCATCTGGAAGGAGAGAAACTGTAGGAATATTGGTGGCGAGTTAAAGCTCTCTTGCCTCTGTAATTGAATCAGTAAAACGATGCAAATTGGGCATCTTTCTCCCTGGTGTATTTCTGTAGGTGGTAATGTAAGAGAATGGATGTCCTTCCTGACGGTGGTTATGATTGTAGGGCAGTGACCTTTCCTGATTTCCTCACCTATTGTTTTTCAATTTTCTATACTCTAAAGAAATTTACAGTTACCTTGAAGAAAGAAATAACTTTTTTCTAGCATGAGGTGGCCATTTAGCAAATGGCTAGTTTCCTGTCTTTTTCTTATCTATGGTTACCACTGCAATTCAATGATGGATGCAAGATTACATCATGGTTAACTTTACAAGTTGACTACTAAAGCATAGATTGCCATTGCCAAATAATAAGATTATAACATGCATTTCTTAACAAACAATAATTATGTATTTAAGCTAATATAATACCTGTACACATGAGGAAAATGTAGTTTGTAGAAAACCCGAACAATCTATAAGTGACCGTATACAATAATATAATGCCAAAAAAAAAAAAAAACCCTCATTCCGTAACTAAGAACTACGGCATTTAGATTCTTAGTCAGTTTTCAACCAACTAAATTATGGCATGATTGGAGGTGCAGTTATCGTTACCTCATCATTCATCACCCAGCCACCTCCAACAATCTCTAGCTGCCCATTCTTGACTAACTTGATAAAATCTTCCTTTTTAGAAAATGAAGCATCCCTCCACCATCTCTCTAGATAAGACATCTCTTCCCAAATAAACTTGCGTCGGATATCCTACAAATGCACATAAAAATAATACTCAGCTCCCAATTAGGAGTTCTGAAACTCAATTAATAGATCATGGACCTAGTTAATTTTCAATCAGCACCACAGACTGCGGTTCAGGGAAACACAAACATAAATAACAAGTTAGGAAAACTGAAATCAACGGGCCCAAAAAAGGGGGAAAGAAAAGAGTTTAAAAAAAAAAAAAAACTCACATCAACGGGCCCAAAAAAGGGGGAAAAGAGAGAGTTAAAAAAAACAACTCAAATCAACGGGCCCATTTCGATGTCCTAGAAAATATCTGGACAGGAGTCATGCCTTTTCACCCAAACTACTTACCAACCCAAACCTAATTGGGAAAAACAAAAGGGTTTCCTTCTAGTAAACAAAGTAAAGTAAAAAATAGATGAAGATCTACATGGGTATCGAAACTGCTTGTAAAGACCTAACAGAAGAAACTAGACAAAATCCACTACAATAACTTTCAAATTCCCAAAAGGCAAATGAGAATTTCATTTGGATAGGTGACAAGACTATATATAACACTTGAGAACTCAATCCCAAGGCAAATAGCCAACAAGAACTGTTAAGAAAATTACAGTAGTTTCTTCTCAGAGAAAACTACCAATAGAAACACCACACTAACAAGTGTGTTAACCTTTCAAAACATTTCTCTCTGAGAGTTGTTGGGTTTCAATGATAGTTACTTTCGCAAAGAAACAACTGTAGTTCCCCAAGTGTTCATCACTGCCAAACACCCAATACCATTCTATCAGAAGAAGACACAAACTATCGAATTCGGAGACTACAAGAGAAATAAAACAAACAACAACAACAACAATTACATTAAACTTTTTCCATTTTCTCTTTGGAACCCATTCGTTTATTCGGTATTGAATTTCTAGACAATCCTTTTCCACCAAAGGGCCTAAAACTGAAAAATTAAAGATGAAGATCCACAAGGCGCCATTAAATAATCATCCCTTTGACTGGGAAATGATCACCCACCAATCCATCACCCCAGTAAATTAAATCCTAGGAAAGCCATGATGGCCATTTCAATCACCCACCTTTCATCCTTCACTCCCCACATCTTAAAAACTACTTCTAATCAACCCCTATACTCTAAATTCCTAATAATTCAATTCAACTCTACAGTCAATACAAAAAAAAACCCAATCCAACAAAATAACCAAAACCAGCATATAGTGTATATACCTTGGAGAGAGACTCCACAATAGTATCCAAGATATGCCGGGACTGCCGCTCGTAGTACTCCTCCACAGTCAGCTTCCATCCAGGATCATTATGCGAGTGCGGAACCACCAAAACCTTCAACTTCTCCGAATCCCACTCATCTCCTCTGTAAGAAACCCTCCACCCCTGCTTCCACGGCCCGCCGTCGACGTCCGAGAACTTGATCTTGTCATACAGATCCTTGGTGGTGAGGTCGACGGCGGCCTCCCTGGCGTTCCCGCCGGCGACGGGCTTCATGGAGGAGATGGGCTTGCGGGGGTGGCGATAGGCGATGGAGCCTGAGCCTCCGGCGGAGGAGGAGGTGGAGGAGAGGTGGCGGAGGGGGTTGGGGATGGCGTAGCGGAAGAGGATGGCGAGGAAGAAGAGGAGGGAGAGGGAGACGGCGATGGAGTAGAAGACGTTGTTGGAGAAGAAGAGATCTCTGACGAGATTTCTCCGGCGATGGGGTTTTCGGGTCTTGGATTTGTTGGGGCTTGGGGCGATGGAAGGGAGGAGCCCGCCGCCGCCGCCGCCTCCGCCTCCTCCGGTTGAGCTGCTGCCTCCTCGGCGGTTGCCGGCGGAGAACATGGGCATCGTTTGGATGAAGGGAAATGGGAGGAATTCAAATGGGAATCGAATTCCGACCTAGGATTTGGTCTTGTGACTCTGGTCTGGTCTGATCTATCTGTGTATTAAAGGCTTCATCTTGTTCTCTTTATTTTCAGAAGAAGAGAGAGTGGAGACTGGAGTTGTATGTATAAGACTTTTGTCCTATTTTGAAATTAGTATAGGAAGATTTTAATATTTCAAAAAGGTAGAAATGTTCCTACACAATTTTTTCAGTCAATCATGTTATCTTTATAAATTTTTTTTTTCTCTTTAGAGAATTGACAAAAAAAAAGAAAAAAAAACTTTATTTCTTACCTAATGGGGCACACTTTAACTACCTTTTACGTATCTATGGTTAAAAACGAGGAGGTTTTTTTTTTTTTAAATGGTTACGATTGACAAAATCAAAATTGCCACTTTTAAATCCTTAAAGGATAAAAGAGGAGGAGAGAGATTTAAAAAATGTCATAAAGAAAACACTTCAATTGCATTTATACATGGATGGTTGAAAGATGAAGTTTTCAATGACTAAGAAAATTAGCTTCATTAAGTTGTTACAATCGCTACTATTAACTTTTAAGTATGAGAGAGGTTAAAAAGGCAAAAATATATCACAAGATAAACATGTTTCAGTCGTTTCTTAAAAAAAAATTGTGGAGAGGACTTGATTAAAAGAATTATGGAAAAATTTTATACTTTTTTGAGATATTTAAATCTTGAGAAAACTACCAAAAAAATGACCCTAGATGACCACTAGCCGAAAAACATGCCACTAGTTAATGGAACGCAAGTGGTTCTTTGTGACTACTTCCCTTTTTTTATTTTTTTATTAAAGATTTAAATCTGTGAAGACGTCATCGCATTCAAACTCATAAAATCGCTACAGAACCTCATTTCCCCCATTTTCCCTTCTTTCTCCCATCGTTTTTCCCATTTCTCAAGCGGTTTTTTTTCCTTCTTCCTCAAAAGGTCCTTACCTTAATGATTTAGACACCAAAAATATAATCATACAACAAAGATAATCAAATGAATAAGTTATATATCAAAACCTTAATGAACTTTTCTCGAAAAGTAAACATAAAACTCAAGCTCTATGGTAGATAACGCATGAAAGAAAGTCAAACTTTGCTATGCTTACCTCGTTAATAGAGATCAACAACCTCCACAAGAAATATTCAATGTTGGATGAGAGTTCTATTATGGTTCATTTTGGTATAGAAAACCAGCAATCGCAAATGATAAAGATCAGAAAAGACGCAGATTTGACGAATTAGTGATGACGTCGACACTAACTCTCAATATTAAGCGACGATGTCATCGCTTGTTGAAAAAAAGACAAGAAAAATGAATATTCTGGTGGGAATACCGGCATAAAAGCTATGGGTACTTCTTTTGGTTAGTGGCCATCTAGTTTTTTTTTTTTTTTTTCTCTCTCTCTCTTAAATCTTTATGTATTTTTTAAAAATGAGCTAAAAATCTTGTACTTACTAGAAAATTTTTTTTTAATCTTTTGCTTTGCCGTGGAGCTTGGAGTTCCTGAGTCAAGTCTTCAAGTTTTACTTTCTAAGCGTACGTGGCAAGTTATGAGCCGTACACTTAGGCAGATGAGGGGGAATGTCGACATCGTTTTTGGGACCTTGTCGTGGAAGATTGAGTGGGGGCATTGATCGGACGGTAGAGATTGTAGCAAGGCATGTGTACACTTAATGGTTTTGATTGCCGTTGAAATATAAATTAATGAGGTTGGGTCATTAAGACTGGAAACAAACCAACACTATCTATGGAAATGATGCTGCTGCTCTTTCGGTCACACTCGTGGGAACCAACCACTTCACATCACTGATCTCCCACCTTACTAGAGTATAAATCTTCCATTGCGGGGCCTACATAAAGATAATCTAAACCATTGTCGTACGTCCTTAAATTTCACTTCAATAGGAGTGAGTCTCACCATCAGATTGAATGCATAATTGAGATTGTGATTGGGAGTCAATGTGACATCATGCTGCTGATGTAATGTTGTTAATCATGTTATACTCATGTGCTTTAATCGGGTGGTGGGACCCACTCCTATCGAACCGATATTTGAGGATATATCATTACTGAGGATCACATTTATCTTGGATGGTCTGAATTATATTATGTGGGCCCCATAGCAGAGTGCTGGACACATATTACAAAAGAAGCAGCTTGAGTGGATCCGGACTGCCTTATGAAGCATTGAATGTTGTACACCTTAATAATGTATTAGCCATTGGATTTTACTTGGACGCATTTATAACTACATATTTCAAAGATGCAAAACCAAATGGTGCATACCATTTTACTTTAAACACTTTTATATCTACATGTTTCAGAGATGTAGCACAGAAGGTGCATTCGTTTACAAAAGAGCCCCTGGCATAGTGGAAAAATACTATTGTGAGGTCGTGGAAAAAAGTTAAAAGGGGTATATCACTTGCATTGAATTGGGCAAGGAAGCATATATTTCTCTACATGGAAGATGATATGTATAATTTCATCATAGAAGAAAGTCGTATGACTCACCTTTTCAGAAATCCAAACTCTCGGAGTCATACTTCCTATGTATTGGCATGGAAACTTAAAATCCGATGTGAATGGGATCAGCCTTGGATAGATTTCATTGGGCAGGAAGTCATCCTTATGAGCTAGAGGGACTAGGTACCAATATCGACCATTGGCCATCTTCAATCCACTGTATTAAATGGCCGGTAAAATTGGATGGATGGCCAAGATATCATCAATATGAATAAGATATCGTGGAGGACCTCATCCTGGAGATGGTATTTTTAGACTTGTACTTTAGAAGATAGATCCTGCTATTGGTTTAAATGGATCAGAGGTTCCAGCTTTAGGGGATGTTGGGAAACTCAAAAAATAGAACTGTTATTCATAAATTAGAGATTATTTACATATTAGAGCGTTTGGCAAATCTCTAATTGTATTTTCTGTTTTAGAGATTATATACAAATGGAGCTATTACTTCAAAGGCGAGAAAAGAAAGATTAAAAACTTGTTTGGTTGCAAGCATATTTGACAAGATCTTTCTCGTCTAAAATTTACGATAGCAACACACTTGACGTCTCTCTAGAATTTCAAATGACTTG
This sequence comes from Camphora micrantha, assembly GCA_003546025.1. Taxonomy (NCBI): domain Eukaryota; kingdom Viridiplantae; phylum Streptophyta; class Magnoliopsida; order Laurales; family Lauraceae; genus Camphora; species Camphora micrantha. The sequence continues at coordinate 10,633,374 of QPKB01000002.1, forward strand.
TTTGATTGAGAGAAAGTGTGTACGCTGGAATTCCAAATGATACTTTTTGCATATAGGATTCTCAGGCATCAACTTCTTGAAATGATAATCAGCCATTGTCATTCTAGAATTCGAGTCGTGGGGTAATATTTGGATTTCTTCAAATGCTCAAAGACTTGAAATGCTTGCAACCAAACAAGCTTTGAAGTGGGGCTACTTGTTTCAAGAACTTTTTTTTAGCTAAAACAAATAGAGGTGGACAATGAGAATTTTACAAGTATTTTGAATGAAAATGCGCTAATAAAATACTCAAAATGACGCAAATGGTTGGTTATACATTGTAATTCTTAAATTGTGGCCCCAACTGCCACCCCCCATTACTCATGAGATTAAAGCCATTTTTTAATAATTATACCAAACATGACTAATCTAAAATAAAAAAAGGCCACACCCACGGATAAATCGGATATAAATCTTTGATTGTTTCTGTGGAAGGGAGGTGCCCAGTGGATTCGCAAGACAAGTGGATTAAAATGGCCGTTTTTCAATTATGATTTTTCTTAAATTGAAAATGGATATCTGCTTACTTGGCCTTTAACAAATAGATTTCTTGTAAAAGCCTTTGTTATTCATGGCCTAAAAAATAAGTTTAGTCAGTTAATATTATCATTGATTGATGCCGAAAGATGTCAATGCAAGTCTGATTGCACTGGCTCACGTAGCATCATTTTGTTTAATGATGTGGACAAATTGGAGAAAAGCTATCTTGGATAAAGTGGGCCAATCAGGACATACAAATGAGCCTACTAAGTTCACATAAATAAAAGAACCAATGTGAAAACTACTGGCCTAGAACACAATCCAAATACAGCCCCAGTCAAGTTGCAATTAGCATCCATCAAGAGGCATTAAGAAATTTGCTTCCCATAGCAATGTTATTGGCTATTGCCATCCACATCACAAACAGGAAAAAGAAAAGAATGCACTAGTCAAATTGATGATCACAAGAAATGACCAGTGAGCAATGATGTGGTTTTATGGAGAGCAGCAAAGTCCAAAGTGATTGGGATATTAGTTAACTATCCAACCAGCTAGCTGCCTGTAAATGGATACACTAGTTGATGCAATTTTAATGAGGATGTGGACATAGGATCCCACAGGCAAGCTATTCTGGAATCAGTGCTGCAAAACCAACTGCTCCAAAACATCTTCCATGCATCACAAATATTTTAAACACGTATGTTGTGTGCATTTTCTCAATATCCAATGCCGCCGATAGTGCCAGTGCAGGATGCACAGCACCTCACCACCCTACATCTTATTCATGTAAACAAAACAGTATTCGATATGAATATGATTTTTGTAAGAATTCTACATTGATGTTGTTTTGGGTGGAGTAAAATGCCTGAAGCATCTCCATTGGTGAGAGAACTCACTCTTCGTCGGTGCCTGAATCTTCAGCACTAGAATCTTCTTCTTTCCCTTGTTCAGTGCCATTGGCCAACTTGCCCTTGCTCTTTTGTCCATTATCATCATCGTCACTGTACTCACTCTCATAATCATTGTATCCTTCCTCCTCCTCCTCTTCTTCCTCAACCCTATCATCCCCAGTAGGCCCATCTTCTGCCACAGTAGGTCTTGATCCAGCTCGGCTCCGTTTCAAAACTTTTAATTTAAGGCTCGCCTTCTTGTCACAACCAATCCATGCATCACACAAACAGTATGAAATGAGATTATAGTTGCCCTCCGCAGGTGCCTGGAACTTACCCATCACAAGCCTTGACCCATTCTTAACTTTCTCGACTGCTTCCCTCATTGCAGCACCTATTTCCTTCACACTTGCACCTGAGCCCTCCTTTGTCTCCTGAATAGCCTTTGAGGCAGCCGCAACAGCAGCCGCTTCATCCATAAAACTCACTTTCTGGTACATCCAAACATCATTTGAGCTTGGGTCTGCAAGCAGCAACCAGAAGTTTTCTTCCTTGTGGAAAGGATAGTAAGGGGCATGTGGAAGGGCACCCATCAGTCCATTCCCGCGCTTAAGCGATACCCAAGCATACATCGTCACAATGTCACCTTCCTGTATGCCTTCCTCTCCTTCTGTCTCACACGTAACTTCAGTTGTTATGGACGGCATCATTTCAAGCACCACCTCCACATCAAGCACTTCAGCAGAAGAAAATCCTGCAGTCCGAGTCAGCAACTCGGCACGCTCCTGTGGGGTCATGTCCTGTAGGTCTTGAAATGTGCGCACCTTCTGCAAGATGATAAAGATGAAAGAAATATAAGTTAAAACCAATAATGGAAGAACTTAGTAACAAATGCCAATATGCATCTCGATCATTCCATCACAAACTAGGTAACTTGGACTCACATGCTGTTACTGTCAGACATACAAGGGAGTTGAGCCATACAAAATGCAACAAAGCATCCCTTTATATATAAGATCATTTTATAAAATTTCCTTCATAAATACATAGAATATTCTCTATTCTACACAAATTATACCAATACAGACATGACCAAACATGGGAGATTTCTATTAAACGGACTGCACTTGTTATGTTAGCATGATCTTTTTTTTTTTTTTTTTATCTTTTGGTGTTGGACTAGAACCAAGTACCCACAACCACAAGTGAAAGGTCATCAAGAAATCAGCACCACTTGACTGACAAGCATCTCATATATGAATATCAACCATACCAACCTACCTTGCGACTGATCTTTTTGACAACAGCCTCACTAAAATGAGGCAGCTGCAAGAAGGGTGCAATGCCATCTGCCGATCCTCCAGCAGCTTTTCTTGCACTGAGAGGAACAGCCTGCAGTATTAGTAAAGAAGTGTAAGTGTCTAAACCATTCGTGCTTCATTATGATAAGCTTAAAGTATATGATAGCAGTGCACTTGTTATCTAATTTCGATATAATATTGGCAAATCTTATTTCAGTTTCTTTATTATTCCTCCAGAAAATATTGAGATATTCCAGCAACATGCCAGCGGCTAAGCACATCTATAGGAAATGTTTGAAACTACATGATGTGCAACAACTAAACCCATCAAATGATATAGACGCTATAAATACTATGCTTTTACTAGTAATTAGACATACTGGGCAATCAGTTTTTGTAGACAAAATCTGAAACAATGCTTCTCACACTGATTGACAATCTGAAGGTTGTAAAACCTGAGTCAGCGCTCGCCCATGCCTGCGCGCCCCCCCCCCCCCCCCCCCCCCCAAAGAAAAAAAACAAGAGAGAGAGAGAGAGAGAGAAAACGCATGCGCGCGCGAGAGAGAGAGAGTGGTCCGATAACTGATACCAAGTTTTTAAACCAGAACAAAACTTACACGGTGACTACTGGCTTAGCATGTGGTGATTAATCTGATTGCTGATACCAAATTTTAAACCAGAAAAACCTCATACGGTGGCATAACATTTTCTAAATTAAGTCAAAATTGGAAAAGGGTCCATCAAAGCCGCACCTGAATGATGCTCTGAGAAAGCTCAATAACCCCAATCGCAGGCCTTAGCCATCCATGTCCCTGTGGATTGCGTGGTATCACAGCCATCTGGAAGCACAAAAGGGCAAAAAGATTGACATTAACACAGAACGCTAAATGTTTTCATCTGATTAGGGAAGTGGGTGACACCGGTGTAATACATGAAATTAAAGGAACTGAATCAAAAGAGCAAAAAAGCACAGCAGATCAAGAATCACACCTCTTCATTTCTAAGTGCAGTTGCACATAATATTCTACAAAAAGAAATGAAACCTCATCGTGTCCACTAAGGAGTCCTTTCTAAACATGATAGGAAAACGGGTTTTACATATGTAAATGTTCGATATGCAAATGTTGCATCTGTAAATGTTACACATGTGAACACATTACCATGTTTGTCAAAACTCAAAATCACCATTTTCACATAAGTAAATGAGTACTACATTCAATGGTTTTAGATTTATTTGGATTTTTTGGACTCTTCACAAATTTCTCAAAATCCATTAAGAACTAAGATATGAAATTAAACATCTTGATGCTTACCATTAACATGAGAATATTATATGGTTTGGATCATGAATTGGGGTCCCACAGAACGGCAAAAAATTAGATCTACAGGTTGGGACTTTTTTCACAAGTTACTCAAAATCAATGAAGATTGAAGATAATCGGCTTCAAGGTCTTGGGGTTTATTAGTTCCATAAAAAAATTGAATGGTTCAGATTACAAATACGGGGCCCACATGTATAAAAAAAATTAGAGGTTTTTTATGGGCCCCATGGGAATGCAGTCACTTTTGCAAGATAAGTGTGAAACTGATTTTCACAACCATTCAGGTGTGAAAAGTTTGGTGTAAATGGCCTTATTACACAATTTTTACACCTCGTTTATTTATGTGACGTTTAAGTGTTACACATGGGAATCAGTTACACATGCAAATTATTGCAAACAAATGACCCCTAAGCTATATTAGTTTATCAGAGTGAGCACTGGTGTATTTATTTAATGACAAAAGTTGGATGAAATAAAGGCATGAATATAACAAAGGCATGAATAGAATATTTTTTTTTATTAGTTTCTTACAACTGCTACATCGCATTTTCAACTTATGGAGCAAATCATTCCCATCGTTTAGGGAGAGAATAAGAAATCCATGAAAACAAGTAAAAAATGTCATAGCAGAATAACCTTCATCAGTTCTTCAAGGAGGCGAGGTGCAAGTTCTAGCACATGTTTAAAATCACCCTCCAAAGCTGAAGATAAAGTTGCTGATTCGCGAGTTAACTGGGCCAGAATCAATAGTTCTGTCTGAACATCACAAAAGGCACATAAGTAAGAATATGTAAGAAATTCCACAGGAGGGTCTTAAGATACAAGGGAAGTCTTTGATGGTCCCTAGAAAATCTGCAAATGTAAGGTTCACTTATCATTTACATTGACTTCGGATCGAAAACATGCTCTGTGAATTGTGACAAGTCCAAATGTCACTCAAGTGATACGCACCATTAGCCTGACCTTAAAATCACCCAAGATAAATGCGAATATTTAGTGAAGACAATCAAGTGGTGAATATCATGTTCCTAGTCATGTCCAGGTCATTCATGATTCATGGGAGACCTTGATAAGTGGACCCCACTGAGGATTACGGGATACACCAATTTCTCTACTTTTACACACATGATTAGCTACATTGGAAAAATACAGAGCATGATATGACCACAATTTTTTTTAGAAAGGTACCTTAACCAAGGCCGGATGCTGCTTCCAAAACTTTGCTTGTTCTTGCTTAATGTTTTTAAGGTCTAAGTTCAACTCACTTCGCACTACCATGAAAAGCCTATGAAGGGGCTCATCATCACTCCTACGTACTGGAATCTCCATGTATTCTGCCGCCTTGATGAAGACAGCCATAACCTTGCTGTATCATTTTAAGTTAGTGTCAGATAAGAACAAAATTGGCCAGCCCACAGGAAAAACTGATATATTGGCAATACTATGTTCCACAGAGGTGAACGAGCAGTTGCATAGTTGCCCATTTAACATGTTACCCTGAATGAGATTTTGTTTTCATACGGAAAGTAATGAAAAATCAGATTGGAAAGATTTCACATCAATAGCATTTGAACATGGCGCTTAGCAAGCCCTCACATGGGATGCAAATATACAGAACGATAAACAAATGATTTTTTATTTTTAAAATAAATTATCATAACCTATTATTATCAAAAGATCTCTCCTCATTTAGAACTTCAGAATTGAGCAAAACATATAATCCAAAAGTAATTCACATGAAACAGTTTTTCATATATATATTTATGTACTATCTGGAGTGACCACAAAGAAAAAAAAATACTAGATACTGAATATGAACTAAAAACTGTAATTTGGCACAATCTATCAACTTCCATGCAACGTACAAATAATGCAAAAGGAAATAACTATATCCAGAGCAGAAAGTAATGCTTGTGAACTAAAGGTAATGTGCATCTTATTATATTGCCTTCATATTGCATAAATTTGCTGAGTGATACAAACAGATGTATCACTTCTCAGAAGGTATGGATCCCCTAAAATTACCCTTTTTTTTCAAAAAAAAAAAAAAAAACCTCATATCTTTAAACCTAGTTCAACCAATAAATCATTTTCTTTTAGGAAAATCATACCAGCATATGAAATACATAAAACTAGGGGTGTTCATGGGCCGGGTTGGGCAGGGCTGAGGAATATCCGGGCCAGGCCCGACTTCTAAACACTAGCTCCAGGCCCGACCCAAGCCCACTCTGGACATAACTAGCTGGCCTGAGCCCAGCCCGCCTGAAGAATATCAAGCCTGAGCTTGGCCCGGTTTACATTATAAATGAAAAAAAGAGCTTCTTTACTGTATTCTGAGCTATAGCTCAACTGGTTTGGTTATGCTTGTGTTGGTGAGATGTCATGTGTTTGAATCCTGTGCCTAAGTCTTCTTATTTCTACCCAAAAAAAAACACTATTCTATTATTATTTTTATAGCTGGGCCGGGCCAGGCTTGTGCTCTCTAGGCTCTTCAACTAAATCCAGGACCAGCCAATTTATTAAATGGGCCTAAATAAAAAAAATCCAAGCCCGTCCTGATCACTAAATCTTAAGGCCCAAGCCTGGACCAAACCGGGAGGCCAGCCCAGTAAATGAACACCCCTACATAAAGCTTCATCCAAATCCAACCTCTATCTTTCACCATTTGTGAGCTTTTAAGTTTTCACAGATAATTCGGTGAAAGATAAAGTAAGAGAAAAATGGCACAACTTAAAGTAAAAGCTGAAAATTTTGAAATTCAATAGTCATTTGTCTATAATGATAGAATCTAAAGAAATGATTAAAAATCCTATCACAAAATAAAAAAAAGTTGGAGAAATGAAAATAAAAGCTCTACCATAATCATCATCATATATTTTATTATTATTTTGAAATAATACGAGAGAGTTATAATAATAAAGAATTATTGAGAGCAAAGGCATACCTTTAACACCTTTTTTTTTTTTTTTTTCTGAAATGGATCTAACATATTCATTTACTAAACAACCATATGGGAAGAAATAATTTTTGCCAATGTTCACCAAGAACTAAAAGATAGAGGACGATTCTATCCTACTATCCTATAGAGTTAATCGAAAGATTTTACACTTTCTAAGAGGAACAAGAGACTCGCTTTCTATAACTACTTGTTCTTTTCCCTTTGATTGGCAACATGACTCAACCTGCAACCTCATGCTTGCAACAATGAGCACCTTCCAATTGTGTGCAAAGGCTCTGTGCTCTTTCCTTCGGTTGATGTATATGATTTAAACACTGATAAAAATAAGAGAATTCAACCAAGTACAACTAAATGATGAGGGTAAACCCTTCTCAAGGATAGACTCTCCTTTTACGGTCCCATTTTCTTAAAAGTGAAAAATTATTGGGTGACCATAACAATAGTCCCTTGTATGATATTCTGTTGCCCCACTCAAGTGTAGTGTCTGATTATTTCCTCCACAATATGTTGTTCTCATGTGCCAGTTTTAATACCAGAAATATTTTACACGAAAAGTAAACAAATATATATGGGAAATTCTCAAAAACACTCCTTTTTACGCCCCTCTTTTTTTGGTCATGGGGCCCATGTTGAGTCAATCTAGTCTGTCCACACACACTAACCCCATGAATAGTCATAAGTCCAAGTTTGACAATCATCCAACTTTTCCTTACCATTGAATTGAAACCATAATAAAATGGTACCTCTAAACCATTAAATTTTAGGGCCATGAATCAAAATGTTAGGATGATCTTATGGACTCAAGATTTTACATATAGGTAGGCCCCACATGGATCTTTTCATCCAATGGACTTCCATGATCATCATGTATCTCACTAGCAGTGGCAGACTCAGGATTTTTACTTGGGTGGGGCTAAACTTTTGCTCGACTTTGCTAACTTTTTTTTTCACATTAACAATACGGAAAATGTATTGCATTTTAATAGACAACTTTTTTTTCCATACTTAGATCTCCTGCCCAATTGAAGTGTCTTCCCACTACCTCTCCTAAATTCAAGTGATCATCGATTCATCATCATCAAAAACAACCTAAGATAACATTTCCTTTAATCCTAAGTGTTTGGATGCCTTGCAACGATGATTTGGGCGAGCACTCATTTACCCAATTTGGATTCCCAAAGGGGTTTTATTTGGATCTAAGGAATTTGGTTGCTTGCACTTACCTAGCTATAAAAATAATTCCCTATAGTTGGTCATCGGCTCATGGCAAAGAAGAAACTGCCACATAAATGTAACTCAAGTTATCCAAACATATGAGCCATAAGGCCTGATTTATGTATGAATTGAAGTTTAAAGTGTGCCCAATGGTGATTTGGTCATCTTGAGACTTGTAGATATGCTTCCATTTGGTGATTGAGGGCTTAGAGTTTGAATTAGGATTTGGAGATATAGAGTTTGAAATTAGGATTTGGAAATTAAGGGTTCAAATTTAGGTATAGAGTAATTATGATTATACTACACTAACGAGGGAGGACGATTGCTTTATTTAGGGTTATTTGGTGAGAGAGACTAACCACGAGAGGACCGACAACGAGAACTCGATCGGCGCGAAGATCTTAGACTCTTAGTGGAAAGAGATCTGCGCAAAGAGGATATGGTACTCTCGATGGGAAGAAAATGTAGGAAGAGAAGATAAGTGTTTTCACTAAGGTTTTGTGACGTGGGGCTATCACAATATTTAGACGTGGGGCAACTATTTACTAGATATACATGGGAGAGATCTAGGCCCATTCGAATCTCATGCAATTTCAAATTTGACATGGGGCTCCCTAGGTCAGCTATGGGTAGGTCCGCCCCCGCTAATGGGCCCAACTAGGAGGCGCGTTTTCTCCTAAAACACACCCAAGCGCAGTGTAGCACTCCCCTATCTATCTATCAATATATATATCCCCTATATACATATTTATATATATATATATATATATACACACACACACCCAATACTTTTAACTGCAATCAAGTAATGTGGGCAGACACTGAGACCTATAGAGAGTAGTAGTAGACATTTCAAGTTCCTTCCCATAACCCGAACTTAATTGGTCCTATCATTTTTTCCCAGATGGGATAAGGCTTCTATGATGACGAGAACTATGATACCTGGATACTTGAACAAGCCCAACGTATCCGTATCGGACCGATGTGACACTTGTATTGGTACTTGATACTGCACCGATACTTGTAGGGACCAAGTTTAATATATCCTACTTATAAAGTCCATTATTTCATATAGTTCTTTTAACATTTTTACTTCTCACTAGAAAAAATAAAGGGACGAAAATAATGATAATATCATTCATTAAAAAGTGATCTACAGAAAACATTAGGACACCCGAATCCGGATCCGTGTCCTAGATTTTCAAAAGTGAGTCATATCCCCGATCTTCGTATCAGTGTCTATCTGTATTTAGGCGTCGTATGACGAGAATGATCATATGCTGTTTTCAACATGAAACTATTAATGTTTAGTCACCCATTTGAACACTGTGGGGCCTTCCACTATGAAATTCAACATGCCCAGCTCACATCACCAACCCCCCAATTCTCTCTCCTCGAAAACAACCTGCATGGGTGTCATGGCATTTTGGATTTTGGAGTGGACCCGCTGTAGCCAATACCAGTACCTTCCTTGGGTAACATAGAACTGAGAACCATATGAGACACTATCATAACAATTCAAGCTCCTTCATCTATACACCAAACCTTTATCGATTTCAAGATCTATTTTTTGCAGATGGGATGAGGCTTCAATGATGTATGACGGATGATAATGGGAAATGATCGATATCAGTGTGAAAATTTTAAATGTAGAGATCACAATTATGAAACTTCTATACTGAATGCGCCAACCAGCCGCAATCCCAGCTTGGGACTATTGTTATGGAAATATTTTACATAATTATACATATCAGATGCAACTAATTTTTGAGGATTTTACTAAAAAAAAAAAAAAAAAAAAAAAAAAAAAAAAAAACACACACACACACACTTTAGATGCCCAATAGACCAAAAAGGTCACTTTAGAAAACCTCACACCAAACCAGCCTCTTCCCGCCCAAAAAACCTTTTTTTCAAAGGTCGACGTCGACCCTCGCTTTGAATCAAATTCAAGCAATTTGGCTATTGCTCAAGAAAAGTGACGTGATCAAGTTTTTCCATGCATTGAAGTACTTGGAAGGAAATTTTTTTTGGATCGAAGTAGTTTTTGTTAGGCTCTTCCTTCATCCTCTGTTCATTAAACACTTGTGAAGTTCATTAAGCCCCTATGATGTATTCAACCCCACACACCACTGTCCCCTCTCCCCAAAATGTCGTTTTTGACACCCATCTCAAGTAAAATTAATCATTGGAAAAAAAAAATTATACATCAATGAATTAAGGTGATCATACATCCTTAAATTTTGGTATTTCAATTCCTCATCTTCTCCATGACAGTGGACCTCTCAGGTCTAGGGCAGTCTATACAGAATTGCATGTGATTTGAGACATCTGCACAGAAGACCCACCCAACTCCACCCATTAAAGGCCAGCATCAATCAAATTCATGGCCCACCTATTAGGGCAACGGACCCACCTAATCCCATGGATACGGTGAGGTCATCTCCCTTTACATTTGAGCATTGGACGGTCCTGATTGATGTATTCATTTTTGAAGACATTTGCTACATTGACAGATAAGTTCCAGAAACCCACAAATGGTCTTGTTCCATTCTCCTAGTCTATAGAACCTCTTCTGCCCAATTTGCAGTTTATTGTCCTTTCCTTCTTAGTGCAAAGAGCATACCACTGCAACACCAACACTAAATTGACTGCATAACTACGAAAAAAAAAAAGAACAGAGGAACAGAACAGAGTAAGCTATGCTAAAACCCATTCAATCCCAATCTACCAAATTAGAAAAAACGAAAGATGGTTATGGTTGCTTGCGCAACAGGACACACTCCTCTCCATCCCCGACTGCCTTCCATATCATCTTCTTCTTCTTCCTCAGCTCCCAACCCTCCCCCTTCATTTCTAAAACACTAACAAAACCCTCCTTCTCCATCTCTGCATTCCCATTTCCTCACTAGTTTTAGCAAGGGTTGACGTCGACCCTTGAAAAAAAAGGGTTTTTCGGGTGGGAAGGCTGGTTTGATGTGAGGTTTGCATCTAAAGTGTGTTTTTTTTTTTTTGGTAAAATCCTCCTAATTTTTTTCATATCTATATTCTAAGAAATTGGGAGTTAGCATAACGGCCATATCCAATACTAGCAATTGTACTCAGGAAATGTAGGACAGGTAGAAATTGAGAACTACAAGAGAGCACTATTAGATAATTCAAAGCTTCTTTCATTACAGAAATACTAGTAATTTTAATCCATTGACGGTTTCCATTCTAATATGAATTCCAAGGAATTCAAATTCCATGTGAACAAACAGTGTGTCGATAGGAAGAGAGACAAAGGAGGGACAAAGAGATGAGAACAGATGGAGAGGAATAGAGGGAGGAAAAGTGTGAGTGTGTGTGAGAGAGAGAGAGAGAGGAGGGGGGGGGGGAGGACTCGAGAGCGATGAAGTTGGAAGTGCAGGAAGAAAGAGGCGATGGGAGATGGAAGGGTAGAAGCAAGTAGTAATGCAGAGAGTGTTGAGGTAATACATCCAAACGAGGATGAGTCGTTCCTTTGAAAAACATCTTCTTAATCGTTTCAAAAATCTCCTTCCAATGAGTCCTCATTCCATGAAACGTTCAGCAGAAGATTATTTTAGGAGCGGTCAACCAAACACATTCCCTCCAATTTTTCGAAGGAGCAATGCCAAACAGGCCCTTATTCAGGTAAAATAAAATAGAGAACCATATGAAACACACTATTAGAATAATTCAAGCTCCTTCATTTATGCCAAACCTAAACAGTTTTGAGATTTATCCCATATGGTATGGTGCTTAAATTATGATGATGAGAAATTAGCATATGCTGTGTTGTCAGCCTGGAACTTCAAATGTTGAGCAAGCCATTTTAAAACTGTAGAGCTCACACACACCTCCCACCCACCCACCAAAAAAAAAAAACCAAAAAACCAAACAAAACAAAGTGTAGTGGCGTTGGATTCGATCCACCAGAAACAATACCAGTATCTGCACTCAGGTAACAAAGATAGATAGACAATTCAAGTTCATAGCCTAAGCCCAAGTCAACCATTTTCAAGATTTTCCCTTGATGGGATCCCCGCACCCCAACCCCTGATGATGACGACGATGACGATGATGATGACGACTTTGGTACCATCACCACCACCACCCAACAAATAAGTGCCTTGGTGCTGGGGTTGGCCCACCACCAGATTGATATTGTTGCATACACCAATTATTATGTGATAATTTCAACTAATATTAATTGATAGGCATATCAACCTCAATATTTTTCTTTCAAAATTCTACAATCCACATATAAATTGGGATAAATCATAAATGGAAATGAAATACAAATTCAGCACAATAAATTGTTCATTGATTTTCAGGTATTGTGGACAAAGGATATGATTCTCAAGGACATGTCACAAATAAGAGTTTCCATACCTGGGAGCCAATGACGGTTTCATAGAGTAATAATAAGCCAACAAAGTTTGATGCATGACATAATTCCCAGTATACTTAGATGACCTTGAAAGATATATAACTGCCATCATCAAAGGCAAAAGAATACAAACTCCGACAATTCCGAGAAGAAGTAGTCCACCAGATGGCCCATCAATGTTTAACAAGAACTGAGGTAGAGCTATTCCCATTTGAAACCCCTGCATGCAAGCCATATTACAATCTACTTTGAAAGCAAGCAACAAACGATACACACACACAAATATATATATATATATATATATATATTATAGTCGCTTCAGAAATAGAAGGCCAGTAGATGGTTTCCCACTTCCCAGGCATGAAAATTGATCCTATTCCTACCTGCCTTCCATCTGGATGGCCATATTTTACAAAATTCTCTCTGGATGTTGGATCTGTCAGTGCCTGATATGCCTTCGATATGAATTCCACAAAATATTTGTGCGCCTCTGAAAATTATTAAGCATATGCACAACTTAGTCAGTACAGGTAGAAAAAAAAAAAAGAAAAAAAAAACAGAGAGAAACATCCAGTAAGTCCAAAGAATAGGAAGAAATGAAAAGAAAACTCCAAGTTACAGAAGACCATTAACCTGGATCTGGATTTTTATCAGGATGGTACTGAATAGATAGTCTCCTGTATGCCTTCTTTATTTCCGAATCTGAAGCTCCAGTTTCTAATCCAAGGATACTAAATGGCTCAAATGGTTGACCCTGAACAGCACAAGAATTAACATTATAAAAAAAATTACAAAGAATTTTTTTTAATCCATGACAGCAATACTGTTTAGAGACACAAAGGTTTGCTATTTTGAAGAGGAATATGTATAATTTATCTGATTTGACACTCCATTGCACCAGTCAAGGTTGATCTCATAAATAAGGGGGCAGCTTAGGATAAGGTAAGCTCTACCCACCTTGGAGACCCACACGGCGATGGGGGGATATCAAGGACTCCTTGGGACCCTCTTTTTTGTAAAAAATCAGCCCCAACCGCGGTTTCTATCATCTCCATCTGGGCCTCAAAAGTTTAATGGTCAATAGTCCATTCGGATCGGTTCACAAACGATCCAACGGTCCAGTAAATTCGGATCTGACCGAAAGTTGGGGACATGTGCAATTCAGGAGGGTTGTGTGCTTGGTCCATTTGGATGGACCAAAGGCGGGCCCCACAACTGTGAGCTTACGGAATTTTATCCTAAGCTTTAGCTTAGGAGAGGCAACAATATACAAACTAAAATATACAGCTGCACAGAATCAGATTTGCTACTTATCTTTCACTACTTTCTTTTCACAATTTTCAGGATGCCTTCTCTCTTGTGAATTTTATATTTAAGCTTTCATCAAGAAATTATCATATTTACATAAACAAAGGATTTACCAATCTTTAGAGGTGTCCACTGTCCAGCATATCATGCATCTTAGAGATTCATGTAAAAAAATTTCCGGGGTGTAACGATGTGTACATCATACCACTCAGGGTAAAAAACAGGAATAGATCATTCTATTTTCATCTTGGTAAGCTAACTTTATAGGAAAAAAGGACAAGCAACTATACAACGGGGAAAGCACTAGAACCTGCAGGAGTAGTTTCCATACTCCTTAGCAAGCAAGTCTGCCTTTGCAGCATTTGCTTCTGAAAGTGCATCCAATTCCTAAGTTTACCTAAGGCTTCTTTCTACATTCTTCCTAATTTCTTTTTTTTTTTTTTTATGAATGGTACATTCTTCCTAATTTCCTCAATCCAATATAACCACTGCCATGGATATAGACCTCCTAAATTTCGCCAAATAAAAAAATTACAGGATTCTTTTTCCATCTCAATCACAGCTCCATCTTAACCCATAGTCCAGTCCTAGCAATCATAAGGACTCTAGTCTCAACTGCATTTGCATCACAAAACCCGACCTGACACAAAGAAAGTCTCTTCAACTCTCCCTTCGGAGGGACTGATTAGCCCACCAATGCCCACGGGCATTGGGTTCCATAGGGAACTGTCTCCATTTCATGGCCACTCTGAACTTTGCACATTGTCCCCCCCTTCATCGGTCCAACTCTCGGGACACTAAGTATAGCTGCATCCTATCTTTAATTCATTGCGTCCATTTAATTGCATTAGTTTTGACTATTTCCGAGTATCACCTCCCAATCCATGCTATATCTGGACATCAAATACCTCTACCATTGCAACTCCTATGAGTTTTTATCATAATACTATTCACTAAGCCTGAACTGAGCCTGATTGAAGGAACCATCAAAAGGGGGGAAAAGCAAAAACAACATTACTAAAACATTCTAGTACAAAAAAATAAAAAAAAAAAAAAAAAAGAAACAAAATCCATAAAAAATTGGATATTGACAAGGTTTCAAACAAAAAGAAGTACGATCTAGCTAAGTAGATCGTATAAAAGCATTAAGATAATAACATCATAGAAAAATCTCAGCAGAAGAATATGATTAGTAAATTACAGACATCAACATACATAATAAAAATGGCAACCACAGCTCCAAGTGAATATTTGAGGTATGTTTTCTCCTTTGGAGTGATTTTCTTTTCTTTTTTTTATCAACCGATGAAATCACTTTTTTTATCAAATCGGTCAGGAGAAAATCTTTAATAATGAAAAAAACAAAAAAGAAAGCCTAAGTAAAAAGTAAGATAGAAGTAAAGCCAGCAGCTTGACCTACACAAGTGGTTGTGCATGACCAAGCAACAGCTTGTACAACCCTAGCCCTTCCAGATACATAAACACAACAATTAAGATAAAAAAAGTAGATATATTAGTGCTATCTATCCATTCTCATTTTTGCCAATGAATCCGTCATTCATTCGCACTTCTGCAAATGGCTCAAAAGCTGCATCCTATGAGGGCCACCTTCACCCAACTCTCTCTCAAAATATTCTCCATTCTCCATGACCATGAATACATTTTTGTTGTCCATCCTATTGCATTCTCGAGTCCCCCTCTATGATCAGCTGTACCAGGAATTCGCTTGATAATCCAAAGTGCTTCCCTTATTGCCAATGCTTCCTCCTTGTTGGATTCTTCCAACCCCTGTTAAAACCAAGAAAGTGCATAAACCTTCTCCTTGTCCGTCCGTAAAATTCCTCCAATTTCTGTTGAAGCCGGTTTGCCTGTAGCTGCACCATCCACGTCGAACTTAAAACCAACCTCCCACTCACCATTGCGGACTTGCCATATTTTGCATGGTGTCCAAGTAGTGGTCTCCTTTCAATTCTGTCCTTGTCAATGCCAAATAAGTAATTCGAACTTTAATCAGATCCACAATCTCCTTCGTCTCCATTGCATTCCCGTTGAAGATTCGGTTACTATTCTCCTTCCATAAAAACCAAAACCCCTGCTCCAGTGCCATTTTTAGGGAATTCTGCCTCTCTTCTAACTTGTACTTGCCCCTCAAGACATAAAGAAATCTCAAATCCTTCCTGCTTTGACCCATGAAACACAGAATAATCTGAAGATTTCACCGAATAATCTAAAATATGCTCACCTTTATTTGTATAAGTAAATTGAGCAAACAGGCTAAATGCCTAAACCTTAAAAGAATTAATAATTTAGAATCATACAGCAGTTACATGAGAAATGATAAACGTATTAGAACTTTGATATTCTAAATTTGTGGATATTCTCCCAATGTTTTATGCTTAAGAAAAAGATCCTAATATAGCTGATGCATCATAATGGGTTCCCAGGTTTGATGATATGACCACCCCAACTGCTTTCTTGAACATTGCATACGCACACCAATATGCTTTCCAAATTGACCCGAGAAAATGTTAGACCACAACTTGTGTCGATATAACGGTATGCAATGGTATAGCATGTAACTTTTGCAGGTCTCAATTATTCATATACTGCTAAAATATCCACACTGATAAGTACGAGAGCAAATTCATATAAATGGATCCTCACACTGTGACCAACAAAGAAGACAGGTCTTGATGGGAAAACCTTCCAATAACTACTACTTCAGTTTTTTTTTTTATTAATTAACTCTAAAGAAAATGCATGCCAAATGAAAGAGACTACATGCCACCCATGTGGTTGTAACTACAAGCTGTAGGCAGCAAATGCATTCAATAGCATTACAATTGAAGCGAAAATATTTGAACATCAAGCGATAAAGTCTCAGATACCTCACGGCTCATTTGCTTAATGTAATAAACGAGGAACACCATGACAACCCAAAGCAGGACCAGTGTAATGTTACTACAGGTGGAAAAGTTTGAGATCTGCAAAGATAAACAAAAAGTTACAAGAATACAAGCACGTCATATTTTTTCTTTATAATGAGATTCTACTCAATAAACAAAAGGTATAAAACAACAGGTAATGATTAGTCCGCATGGAGAAACATCAATAGGAAGTAGAAACAGCCAGATTATAGGCATCTATCTATATCCTATGTAGGAAGCTCATGCCTGAAGGAGAAATTGACTTCCCTAATTTAGAATTGGAAAAGATCACAATGAACAGAATCATAGAAGGGAGGTACTGACCCGCTTAAATATGGATTTGCGGTACTTCCCTGAGCGCGAACATGTAGAACATTGGCAGTGGGTTATCTTTGTTGTTCTAGAGGCAGCGCGGCACAACTTAAGAATTGTGTAAGGAACTAAAGGCAGTGCCATTATGGTCAAGATAAAAATTGGGAAGAGGGCACTTGTCTCTTCTGATGCAGCCATGACTAACTTCTGCTTCTTCTGAGATATAAATACCTAATGTATCTGTAAAACAAGAAGTCCAATTGGAGAACTGAGAAGAAATAACATACGCTGCAATACATGCAGCTCAAAGTTTGCATGCTAGTAATAACATCGACATAATCTATAAATACATTAGTATGAACCATTTCAGAGAATTTCAAGTGGTTTCTCCATCATATATTGTTATGCTTGCTAGATACCCTCTCTGACAAGGGTTTCAACTGTCAAACCCAGAAGGTACTGTTCTGCTAAAGAATCCACCAGTAAATCTAATCAATTTTGCAATCCTTCCATCTAAAAAAAAAAAAGAAAGACCCACCAAATCCATGAACCCAAAAACCCCAATTCAAACCCTTACTGCAATTTTATCTTTTGTTTCTGCAAATGGGTCATCAGGATTTTATTCTTCTGGACACATGAACTTGATGTACTACTAAAAAATCATATTTTTAACACAGTTTTTCAAATTTAGCAACAGAGAAAGTACAGATAGATCACAATCCCAAAACCCATTAATTTTGCAATCCTTCCATCTAAAAAACTAAAAAAAAATCCAAACTTCAATCCTATGCCCTCGACCCAGACCAGAACTTTCTTTTTCTTCCCAAAGGAAAGAGCCCCAGATCGAAAATTGAAGCATTTTACATTCGGGGTACTCTGGGGTGAGCAGATCCGATCAATTTTGAGAGATTTTTCATGTGAGAGAGAAGGGATAGAAACCCACCTGTTGTTATTAAGAAGAGTTGCAGAGGAAAGATAGAGAGAGAGAGAGAGAGAGAGAGAGAGATCGATTCAAAGAAGAGTTGCAGAGGAAAGAGAGAGAGAGGGATCAGGAAACGATCGAGAGAAGAAGCATTCGACGACGCCTGGATCAGTCTCTACAGAGCTCGAGAATTCTCAAGGTCGGAAAAAAGGAGGCGTGTGTAGAGGAAACAGCAACGCCTGCAAAAGAAAGAGATCCCAGGGTTTAGTTTTCTAGGAGTGGGGCCCAGTTGACCCATGACTTGATGATCGTTCACCGTTGAATTTGGTGGGCCATCTGTAGTGAGCAATGTGGAAGGCTAGATTTCTCAATTGTAGGATACTTTGGGATAGGGATACTCTGGATCTGGGCTCTGCTATTAGAACATGGGCTGGACTCGGCCCAATGTTCTTGCCCAGTGGTTTGAGCATATGCACTTTCAATGACCCCAGTACAATTTATTTTGCACTAGATTCATGGGTCATGCGTAAATGTTACATATATAAATATTGAGTACGTAAATTTTATACATGCGTTTTTATTTATAAGGGGACATTCACGTGCATCCGATACTTTATTATATTTGCCACTTTTTTTATTTAGCAACTCGAGACTTTATTATATTAGCCACTTTTTTAAATTAGTAAGAGACACTTTAAGAGAAGTTTTATAATTAATGGAGGGCTTAAAGTGGGAAGGTCACATCTGATACTATACTAATACTTGAAGATATGGAAACAATATTCCTCATACCAATTCACCCTTGGCATGTGGACTGCGGTGCATGGATAATCTCAAGAATATGGAAAGATAATTGTAACAAAGCCACGTTTTCTTGGAAGAGTCCGGATACCTATTTCGTTAAATAGAGAGATATTATTTTCATCCTATCGACATTTGCCAGTTGTTTAAAATCTCTTTTTCTAATGCACCCTCTCAGTTGCTTCCTTGTTTTATGGGTGCAAATCTTTTCTTGCATCGCCTTTTCTGCTAAGGAAGCTCAAGGAACTAAGAGTCCAACACAGGACCTGACTATTTGCAAAATCTATATACATCTCCTTCTTCTAATTATGTCAGGTCAGGTCGGGATGATGGGTGCCGGGCCAAGCTAACCATCTAAGAAGTAGAAGCCGAGTCCATAGGTGCAGCCCATGGACCTATAACTCAGCCCAATCGAGCCCAAGTTGGTTTCGGATCAGCCTTCCCTAGCCCATAAGAACCCCTAGATAAAAATAAATTCACCTTGAAATGTTAAAGGAAAAATCAAATTCTGTTACCACTTGCCTTCTATCTATTTTCTATGGTTGAACATGGGCTCGACATGCTCAAACTCACTTGAGCCCAACACTCTCTGGTCTTGATGGCCTTAGGCCCATCGCCGGCCCATGGTCTAGTCTTCGGTCCGACATTCTTTCTTAAAAGCTAATCTGGACTGTGTGCCTTCGTGGGTGTAGCAAACAATCTGCACAAATGGCCCAGTGCGGCCCGACAAACTCAACGCAGACCTTACCTGAGCTGGTATTACACACAATCATAGGGGTGTTCACCAGCTAGGTCAGGTATAGCTGAAGTATATTCAATCCTGGCCAATTTAGTAACTGTGCGTGGATCCAACCCACTTAATTAAATATTCCTAGGGATGTAAATGGGTATCCGATTCTTCGATTACCAGGAAGGTTCGGATCCATTAAAAACCGACTATGGGTCCTTATTTAGGCCCCGATAAGTAAATGGGTCGGGGTCCGGTTCCACCTTGGTTCGGACCGTGGACCCGAGACCCGATATATTACCTCAATTTTTGAAAATCTCTTCTAAAAACTATGTTTTTTTTTTTAATGTTATTCTTTGCCTAAACCTGGACTCGGATCCAGACCCGTCCCATATATGGTTCTGGTTCTGGTTTCGGAGCCAAGAAAACGTTTCCGAAACGGTTTCGGGTCCGGATCCGGTTTCACTTTCTACTTAACGGTTCCAGTTCCGGGTCCACCATGGACTTGGACCGGAATCGACCCATTGACAACCCTAAATATTACAGGCCAGACCGGGCTTTCAAGGGTATGTGTAAGCCCAAGCCTGGCCCATTTAGTAATCAGACCAGAAAAGTAGGTCTATGTAGAGCATACAGGCCCAAGAATGAGCCAATCCAGTCCACCGTGACCCGGGCTTAGGTGGGCCTCAGGTTGCTAATGTTTACCCCTACCGAGCTGCGACGTTTATGCTTGTATTAGATAGGTCCAGCCTGGCCCATTTCCAACCTCATCTCTTTTCAGTACAGATGGATGGAGAATGCCTCAATACCATGCAAATTGGAAAAATCCAAGATATGAAATTATTGAGTGCTTAAGATTTTGAGAAGACTTTTCAAAAGTAAGCCCGTCTATGATGTGGATTAGGGTCTGGCCAAATCTCGCATGATTTTATTTTAAAAGTGACGAGGAAAATACAATTTATTATAATTTTGGTATTTTTAGTTTTTTTATGATATGGGTATCCTTGAGGTCTTTAACTCAATAGGACTAATCCCTTGGTGGCACCGCGTGAACCCACCACGGGCAATCTTGGGTGTTTTGAACACAAGATGTGGGAAGCAGACACGCGCCCTATGTAGTTATGCACATTTCGCCAACTCCTATTTTTAGTTCATTTACTTTTCTTTTTCATTTTTGGGGATTTTACGGAAAGAATTCCCTTAAAATTGAATATGACGATCGCAACCCAAGCTCTAAGTATTGACAGTGGAGGACCTCCCTCCCAATTTTTATTTTTTTGGACTTTCTTGAACAATACGGACATAAATGAATGTCATCTTTTAATTCCCACTTTCTTCTTCTTCCTCATTTATTTATTGTGTCTAGATGGTCTGGATCTGCAACTATCACTAAGCTCTCGATCCAATACTACCCCTCCAACTCCAAAACCCCATCGAAAATGAAGAAAATATATATCCCATCTTCAAATCTTCCAAGAACCCCACAGCCCAACTTCAACCCCAAGTCCATCTTTAATTCCAATTTCATCTATAGTCAAAAGTTCCTCTTTCTTTCCATCTACTTCTACCTTGGCCTTTGCATCTTCTCCCTTAATCCCCAAATGAATCAAAGAAGGGATATGGGTACGAGAAAAAGAAAAGGAGGAAGACAGTGGAAAAAGAAACCGACATTCATTGAATAGGGCCAGAAAAAGTCAAATAAAAGAAAAAATTGGAGGATGTCCACTATAGTCAATATTTAGAGTTCGGGTCCATGATTGTCGTATTCAATTTCAAGGGGATTTTTTTTTATTTATAAAATCCCCTACTTTTTTTCTTCATAGGCTTTTGTGTATTGCTGATATTGCTGAGGGGCTACTCTACCCTAATATGTCAATCTTATCTTAAAACCATTTTAAATCTTCATTTATGGGGCTCAAAGTTTTAACCGAGTTATAAGTTTTTTTTTACCATTGTAAGCGCAAAGTTCAAACCCGCTGCATGCTGTCTCTTTCCACGTGTGCGGGCTTCTTTCCTACGTGAGTGGAGCGGTCTTTCAGTGTACGTGGGCTATCTATTGCGTCCTAGCCAATGAGGTTGGGGTAAAATGAAAAAAAAAAAAAAAAAAAAAACAAACGATTTGAGGCCCATGTCATGATCTATAATAAAGTATCCTAATTTCGTAGAATAAGAAAGGTAATGCCCATATAAACAAGGGCTCAGTTTCCTACATGTGTGCCACGCCAGCTCTAACCTCACAGAATCTTCATTCTTCTGATAATCCTCTGAGCAATATCAATCATTTTCTTTTTTTTTAAAGAAAAAATCAAGAGAAAATTTCTGAAAAAATCGCGTTAAATGCCCATTGCACCAAAAAACCCTCATAGTTTTTTGGTAACAGTAAAGGCCCTTCTACCAGTTTTCACCTTTATTTGAGCAACGTCATCGTCGCTCATTTCAATTGAACAACGATATTGTCGCTCATCTTCTTCCTTCCTTTTCTCTTTCTTCTTTCTCTACCTCTCCCACTCCATTTCTGACCCAATCTAATGTTTTTGGATTTTATCAATCAAAATTCGCTGGTTTAGCAACATATCTACCTCATCTATAGAGAAAGAAGAGGGATAAGAGGAAGAAAGAAGAAGAGCGATGATATCGTCTCTCAAAAAAAGGTTAAAATTGGTAGGAGTTATCAAAAAACTATGAAGGCTTTTTGGTGCAATGGGCATCTGATGTGATTTTGCAGTAATTTCCTCAAATATAAATGTCAAGAGCAAGTCAATTTATTTATTTATTTTTGTTACAATTTTGCCTATGTCACTTTATGATATGACAAGTTCTCTATGCTGCTGTCATGTAACTTTTAAATAAACACAAAGTGTGCTTCTATAACTAAATCATGTATTCATATCGTATATTTATTGAAGGATCTAATTGAAATAACTCTATTCAGATGCAATTAATTAATCAACTCTATTTTTTTAAATATACACAAAGTGTGCTTCTATAACTAAATCATGTATTCAAACCACGTATATTTATTGAATGATCTAATTGAAACAACTCTATTCAGATGTACCTAATTAATCAACTCTATTTCAAATAAATCATGTTCCCTTTAGTAAACAGTCCAATTCC
This sequence comes from Camphora micrantha, assembly GCA_003546025.1. Taxonomy (NCBI): domain Eukaryota; kingdom Viridiplantae; phylum Streptophyta; class Magnoliopsida; order Laurales; family Lauraceae; genus Camphora; species Camphora micrantha. The sequence continues at coordinate 10,656,087 of QPKB01000002.1, forward strand.
AGGAATAGAATATAGATTTATTCAAGTCTAGTTCTGACCGTATCTGGATAGTTTTATTTTAAAATTCAGGCATTAATTGTCATGTGAGCCCAGGGACCCAGGAAGTGGGGTCGTGGCGTAGGTGGATGTTCCCTTTAGTAATTCAGGCCAGTTCCAGAAGAAGAATGATAGATTGACATTTGAAAGCCACATGAAAGAGATACGATGGAAAGATATGTATAAACTATATACTTCTACACCACACGTCGTAAATAAAATCTTTCTGCATGCAATCAAAATTGTGGTCCTCATCTAGGATTAAGTATATCACAAAGTTATTTTTTGATTGAACGAGCTTAACTGTTTTCATTTTACTGAGGTTTTGTTTGGCATCTCTATTTTTTCCCTTTTTATCGGCTTAAAATTATATGAATCCGGTTTTAGCATGTTTGGTTGTAGCTTTTTCATGTGTCCATTTCAAATGGCATTGAGACAATTTATGTCTTATTCATGAAGTCAACAAAAGGGGCATTATCCAATCAGACAAATTGGTCTGAAGCGGATAGATGCAATTTGCGATATGGATGTCCTCATAGGACAGTTCTGGTTTTTATTTTTTTTTTTTCTTATGGGACCCACAATCAGATTCAGACTGTTAGAAATATCTAGAAGGTCAAACATGACCATGTTTTTAAATTTCAGCCGCTGGATCTTCATATATATTGAGGTATTTGCAAAATACGCTAGGCTCTTTGATCTACTTTTTTTTGTACTTTTGTTGGCCCCAAATGTGAGATCTGAACCGTTAGTTCCCTTTGCAACGTCAATCACAGCTATGCTTCCAAATTTTAATACTTGATTCCTCACGGATCTCAAGGAAATTTAAGAAACATCATGGACCGTTGGTTTAAAAAATAATTGATAGTTGAGTTTTGAAAGGGTCCATGGGCAGTCTTCTTTTTTTTGTATTTTTTATAAGTCGTGGGACCATAAATCATGATCCAAATCATTGAATATATTAAGAAGGCCAGGCACGACTATGGATCCAAATTCTAGCCGTTGGATCATCATGGATTGTGAGATATTTGCAGAAAAACCCATGTATTTTTATCTATTTAAAAAAAAAACTATGGGCCCCAAATGCATGATCTAAACTGGTAATTCTCTTTATAAGACTAAACATGGTTACGGCGCCAAATCTCAATGCTTGATTCCTTATGCATCTTGAGATATTTATGAAAAAACTTTCAGCCATTGCATTAAGAAGATCTATTTCAATAAATTTTTTTGTCACTATTTTTAAAACATCAAATTTCAAATGGGGCCATTTGAAACAGATATATTATATGCAAATCTATTTTACATAGATAAGATTTGCTAAACAAGGCCTAAGAAAATGGACTTATATTTGTTGATTTAAGTGGTTGCGTTATTTTAAGTCAACTCTCATGTGCTTCCTTTTTGTAATTGATGATTGTTTCAATTTAAACTATTTTCGCTTGATGTCTATTTAGCACTTTGGGTTGTGAAATCCACGGATAACTTTCTGAATTTCACACCAAGTAATTGGTAATAGCTACTCCCTCTCTTTTCTTCCTTGTATAGCAATGGAAGGAGGAAGCGAGAAAACTTTTTAATGCGGAAAAAAAGTCATCTGATTCTTAATACATGAATGATTATTTTTTGAGATATTTTCATAAAAAAAAAATCTACAACAGAGCATCAGACTAGATCATATCTATACAAAATTTTGATTCTTTTCATGAGAATATTGTCGTAGAAGCATGCCTCGGGTTTGTCTGGTAGGAAGAACATTTGGAATTATTGTACAATGAGATTTAAAAAAAAAAAAAAAACTTAAATTCTTGTTAACAACTCTAACAATGGAATTCCTCAAACACATTCACTTGTGCATTTGTTTAAAAAGAGAATTTCATGATTGGGAGAGAGATTGTTCTCATTTTCCACGCATCCACTTGTTTTGTTGTTTGGTGCAACAAATTTTTATTATGAAGAAGTTTTTAAAAAACAAAAATAAAGAAGAATTGCATTATTTTATTGAGACTTTTACAAAATAATTAAGCTTAAACGCTGATTAAATTATTTTATGAAGAAAAACAATGATACTACGAGTTAATACCTATAATTTTTTTTTTCCGAAAAACACCTCAATATCGTTAATGTTATTACACCTCTGTCTCTTAAAAAAAAAAAAAAAACAAATTTCTCAACTTTTTTTTTTTATCAACTATCATACCTTTATCCATCAAAACAATCCTTCCTCTCTTCCATCTCTTTCATCCCATACATTCCAGATCTCATTTCCTTCCAAAATGAAATAAGGGATCAAAAGTGGAAAAGATGATGGCCATGTTAGAGCAAAAGGACGTGGTTAAAGAACCAACACCATCCATTGCATTCATCACCTTCTTATCCGCCTGAAACATCATAAAAAAAGAAGAAGAAAAGTCTCAGGAAGTTAGACGATATTGTCAACATTGGTAATTTCATTAAGAAAATATACGGCAGACTCTACCGTATTTTATGATCTTTCTTAATAAAATTGTTTAATTAAAGTTGGGAGATGCTCTTATAAAAAATAGGGTGGGGCCCTCACATTTAAGTTGCTGGCATTGAATTTGGATGTGAGAGCTTCCACCCTATCTTTCATAGTAAGATGAGAGTCATAGATTCTCTCATAGAAGGATCTCCAATAAAAGTTTATGCTTATTTTCTCATAAAAATTTAAAGTATAATATAAGAAGCTCAGGCGATTTGAATTGAAAATTGAAGTCTAATTTGGCAATTGATTGTTCAATTGAACTCACAATTTTAACTGTATATTTTCAAATAAGAAGCGTCCTCCACGACATAGGTGTCCTACACGAGCTAGATTCCTTAATTCTTATTTGATGGAAACCTATCCTAGTATATATGTCAGGTTTCGAATTCTCAATCTTGATTCTTTTTATTTTTCTTTCAATTTTTTCTTCTTTGTTTATTGCACTAGAGATTTTTATTTTATTCCTTGATAAAATTGATGATATAAAATTATTATTTACTGAACAAAAGATAAAAAATACGATAGATTAGATTAGATTAAGTGACAATATAATTATTAAAATAAAAAATTTCTGACATACCTTTTTCCTATGCCACGACATTCACGATAAATATATTATGACTGCAATTGAGAAAAATAAATTCTGGAATAATTTTAGAATTTATTTAAGAAATGAACTCATCGTATCTATTGAGAACCTAAAATAGTGTCATTGTAAATCAAAACTAAAACTGAACATAAAAATAAATATATTACTTCAATGAGCCAAATGCAGACCATATTTGTGTCCTTATTCAACTTTTAATTTACTTATTTTGAAAATGGAGACACCTAAGTCCCTCTTTATTAAAAAATTAATATACTCTTACTTAAATCCAAAATTATGTGGCTACCTAAATTGATTAAAAAGTTTAGAAAAAATCATAAAAAATCTCATTTATGTTACATATATATTTATCAAACAATATGTTATTTTTTTTAGTAAATGTACATAATTTAATGCATACATAAAAACTATAAGTAAAAGTAAAACTTTTGAAATGAAAATCGTCATAATTTATTTAGGTTCCAACATGGACTTACGCACCACTAGCATCAATCAGATCAATTTTCCATGGCAATACAACAACAGCTTTATAAGAAAATAAAATAAAGTGCAGGTGACGGTGGGAGACTAATACTTGAAAAATGAATGGGAGTGATTGATTAAAATTGAAGAACATCCTTATTTATATGCTAAAAATAGTTATAGATGATTGACAAATGTCGCTCATCTAATCATTAAAAAAAAATCACAAAAAGCGTCATGAACATAAAATAATAGTTTAAAATAGAAAGTCATAGATGATTGACAAATGTCACTCATCTAAACTGTCACTCCAAAAAGGATGATAACAAAGTGTTAGCCAAACAATAGGCAAGTTGGGTTAGAAGATCAAATACCATGTATTGATTTTACTCTAACTCAATCTATTGATTAATTGGGTAAAGAATGTAAACCCAAATCTATAAAAGAAACAAGAAGAACATCTCTAGCTTTGAATAACCAAATAGGGTTTAAGTTAGGTGGTTAATTGAGTCAAAATTGTCATTGCTTTTAATAAATTTCAAAACTTTCTCCAATTAAAGGATTACAGTTATTTTATTAATGGCCTTATGTAAAGTTCTTATTATCGTAACTTAAAAGAGTTTCTAAAATTCTCTCACTTTAATTTCATTGGAAGGAAACCTACACACCAGACACAAACTTGAACTATTGCCATTGAGCCAATTATATTTTATATTTATAAGTTTGTAGTGATCATTTAATAGTTGTATATAGTGTTTTATCGGGCCCGGAAGAAATTGACTTCGGACCCAATCTATTACAATTGACCCAACTGTGTTTGAACTTTATGTTTTTTAATGCCTTAACTACTACGCGATTGACCATACATAAATAACACCCCGAATTGCAAAATCCTACCCTTCAAATTAATACATTTTTTTAAAATTTATTTATAAATCAGAATGATTTTGATCAATTGTTTCTCAACCACTATTGTATTATATATTAAAGTTGCTGATTTTGACCTAACCAATTTAAGTCTCATCATTTAAATTGTATTTTTATATTATTACTCTATTTTTCTTCAATTGTTTAGCTATATAAGGGTAATTTTAGTCATTTTTGTTTATTGAATTTGGTTAAGATAACTGTCTCATTTGTTTTCAATTAATCCCTTTAATCAAAATGGATCAAAAGGAAAAACTCTACTTTTTTTTATAAGAAAAGTTCATGCCTGTATCACTCAATAATTTAAAATTAAGATCAGTATACTCTCTATGATTAGGTAACTATATTATTTTAACCAAAACAATTTTAAGAATTATGAACTTTTACATTTTTTTTTGTTTGTAAATAGGGTCTACTTTTATACTCATACCCGATAAATCCAATTATATCACTCCACTTTGAGTTAGATCCATCTATAAGATTGATCATTCTAAAAACATTTGAAATAAAAAAAAAAACCAACATTTTTTTTGGAACGGTAATTGAAACATTATAAAACAAGAAGGCAAACAAAAAAATAATACACCACCAACAATAGGTATAAGAGCCTTATACCCAAAGAACAAAGAAAGACAATTACATGGTGTAAGCAATCAAGGGAATAACCCTATCCACCCCTTGTTTTGCTAGAGAGTCTGTCATTGCGTTTGCTGACCTTCTAACATGCCTAAACTCGACAAAACCTTGAGAAGATAGGGACTTGATTTCCGCAAAGAGGAAGTGGAACCTCCAAGGACCCTCATTGCTTGAGATCCAAGAGATAGTATTTGATGAGTCACTCTCCACTAATAGTTTTTCACGAAAAGAAGAAAAGAACAATCGAAGAGCCTCTAAAATTGCCAACAACTCAGTCTCATTTGATTCTTTGATGCTTACCTTCTCAGAGAACATGAGCAAGACATCCCCTTTGTGGTCCCTAAGAACACCCCCAAAACCCGCTGGCCCTGGCTTTCCTCTAGCCGCCTCATCCACATTAAACTTTAAAAAGCCCCTTGGGGGAGGACACCAAAGCTCTACCTTTATGATTCGAGGCACTGAACAAAGCATACAAGCCTCACAATTGTGAAAAATATCGTCAGTTTTGAAATAAGTAAACTCTTCCCTCACCAAAGCCCAGTTTGTTATTCTCCAAGTAATAACTAAAAGAAGATCGTTGTAGACCATTTTCGCTCCCCTGAAGATCCTATCATTCCTTTCTTTCCAAATGGACCACACTATAGTGAAAGGGATAAGTCTTCACAGTATCGCCCCGCATCCTAAAAAGAGGGCAAAATCTTCAAACTTCAAACATACTGATCATAGAGCCTAGCAAACACCAAGCTAATCTGCATCTCTGACCAAATTCTCTCCACAAAGATGATGAAACTTCACAGTGCAAGAATTGGTGATCCACTGTCTCCCAACTCATTCTCGCATAAAGGGCACACATCTAAAATCTCTTGTGAAGATAGGCCTCTCCTTCTAAGGTTATCCGCCATAGACACCTTTTCTTTTAGCCACCAACCAACAAAGAGTCTCCACCCGAGGTGGCGCCAATCCTGACCACACAAGTGAGCAAGGGGATCTAATAGAAGATCCACCCTCAAGCATATTGTAGAAAGACTTAGTAAAGAAATTTCCAGAACGATTAGGAGTCCAAATGCGTTCATCACCTTCCTCCCAACATAAAATTTACATTAGAAAGAATATTCAACAAAGACACATAATTTGACTCCTCAGAGAGGCTGGGACCTTCTAAAAGACACTGACCAAGACCCCCCCCCCCCCCCCCCCCCCCCCCCCCTCTCTATCTCAACATAGCAATCACTCACGGTGGACAACTTGTTAGACGCTAAATTAAAAAACCTAGGAAACAACACACACAATGTACCCACCCCCACCCACTCATCAACCCAAAATCTAACTCTACTACCGCACCCTCACCTTTAAACCCACACCTTTTTTGAACACTGCCCCTCTTTCAGTAGACTCCTCCTCCACTTTTAACACATTCCTCCACACCCCTGAGACCCGAGATCTCAAAACCCTTTTAGGAACCCAACCCCCCTCCCTCATCCTCACCATATTTGGACAAAATGACCATTCTCCACAAAGCATCATTTTCCTCTCCAAACCTCCACCACCATTTAGCTAGTAAAGCCCAATTATTCAACTCCAAATTTCCCAACCCCAACCCCCCTTCCCATTTTGGACGAACCACCTCCTTCCATCCCACTAAATGTAATCTTTTCTTCTCCCCACTACCATCCCACAGAAAGTCTCTTATAATCCTCTCCAATCTCTCCTTGACTGAGGCCGGCATAATGAACAAGGACCTAAAGTAGACGAGCAAATTGGACATTGTTGCCTTTATTAAAGTAATCCTTCCTCCCATAGAGAGACATCATCTTTTCCATGAAGAGAGCTTCCTTTCAAATTTTTCCACAATCGGAATCCAGATCGCTTTCGACCTTGTGTTCGCCCCCATTGGCAGACACAAGTACTGAATGGGAAGTTTGCCAACCTTACATAAGAGGCGATTGGCCAAAGGAATGATCTCTTCTTGAGAGCAACCCACCCTTACAAGCACACTCTTAGCAAGATTAATCTTCAATCTAGAGACTGACTCAAAGCATCTTAAAATCCTCCTTAGAACATTAATCTCCTCCATCCCAGCTGAAATGAAAAAAATAGTGTCATTGGCAAACTGAAGATGTGAGACCACCTCCCCATCTCGTCCAAAACTAAAACCCTCCAACAAATTCAAATCTTTTGCCTTGTTTACCAAGCCACCCAGAGCTTCTACTACCATAGTGAAGAGAAAAGGGGACAACGAATCACCTTGCCTTAGAACCCTAGAAACTCTGAAAAGACGGGTGGGAGATCCATTAACCATAACTGAGAAAGAAGTGGTTGAAATACACTCCTTAATCCAACTCCTCCATCATTCACCAAAGCAAAACCTTTGAAGCATGTAATCTACAAAGCTCCATTTAACTGGTCATAAACCCTTTACAAATCAATTTTGAAGATGACTCCTTTTTTCTTAGACCGTTTTCTTGAATCTATCAACTCATTGGCCACTAACACGACATCCAAGATTTGCCTACCCTTCATGAAAGCTCCTTGAAACTGGCTAATGATGCCTGGAAGCACAATTCTCAATCTATTGGCTAAAATCTTCGAAAGCAATTTGTAAACACACCCCACCAAGCTAATGGCACGAAAAACCTTAATCTCCACCGGGTTCGGAACTTTAGGATTAAGGACCAAGAATGTTGAGTTAATCTCTGCATTAAGTCTCCCCCTTATATAAAATTCTGAAAGCATATCACATAAATCTTTTTTCAAGACACCCCAAGCTGCCCTAAGTGTTGGAGATGTGCAACCAAAGTCCCACATCGGCTAGAAATGGGAAAGATCATGGGCATATAAGTTGGACTAAGTACTCCATTGGTATGAGGCCTTTTGGGTAAAGTCCAAGAGCAAATCCATGAGGGCTTAGGCCCAAAGTGGACAATATCATACCAATGTGGAGTTTGTGATGGTCCATAGTTCCTAACTAGTGGTATCAGATCGAAATCCATGAGGGCTTAGGCCTAAAGTGGACAATATCATACCAATGTGGAGTTTGTGATAGTCCATAGTTCCCAAGTGGTATCAGAGCACCCAGACTTAGACCGGTAATGCGCAGAAAAACGTAGTACTCACGATTGGTGGATCCGTGGTGAGGCTCTCTAGTTGGCTCTCCTCGATGGGGCGAACGGATGGATGGTCGTTTGAGGGGAGGCCCGGTAAAAATATCCAAAGAGATATGGTCCTTTCTTTGAGGGGAGGATTGTTGGAGATGTGCAACCAAAGTCCCACATTGGCTAGAAATGGAAAAGATCATGGGCATATAAGTTGGACTAAGTACTCCATTGGTATGAGGCCTTTTGGGTAGAGTCCAAGAGCAAATCCAGTGGGCTTAAACCCAAAGTGGACAATATCATACCAATGTGGAGTTTGTGATGGTCCATAGTTCCTAACACTAAGAAAAGTAAAATTAAAACCATCAAGCCTGGAGCTTTATCCCCCACACAAGCATCCAAAGCCCGGCTGATTTCCTCATCTTCAAACAATCTCTCCAACCAACCCTTCTCGAATGAAGAAATAGAGGGAAAGCACACACCCTCCAAAGTAGGTCTAAGAAAGCTCTCACCAGTATACAACTCTTCAAAATGTCTAGTAATCTCCTCCTTGATCTCTCCTGGAATCTCTGTAAAGCCTTGGCCTTTACGGACCTTGGTAATGAGATTAATTCTTTTCCTCGTGTTGGCCATGCTATGAAAGAATTTAGTGTTCTTATCCCCTTCCTTTAGCCACAACGCTCTAGATTTCCGCCGCCACGACACCTCCTCCATCCTATTCAACTTCCATAGCAGTTTGACCGCCTTATACGTCTCCTACTTCTCTCCATGGGATAAGACTCTAGTTTCTTCCTCTTTATCCCACTTCTCAATTTGCTTAGTAAGAGAGTTTATAGATGCCTCTAGCTTGCCGAACACTTCTTTATTCCACACCTTAATTCTATTTTTCAACTTTTGAAGCTTCTTGAAAAGAACAAAACCTGCATAACCCTGACCAACAATATGATGCCATTGGAGTGTAATGAACATACTCAATATGAGATAATTTTTTTTATAAATCTCTTACTTCTCATAAAGTTTTATATTTCTATTACTTTATATTTTTATTTTGTGAACATTGATTCTAATAAAGTTTTAATCATTATTAATCCATGTAATTAACTAAAATGTCTAAAATTGATCCCGGTCAAAATGAAGATTTGTGGATATGGGATGATGCCACATCTTCAAAATAACAAACAGAGAAAACGAGAAGAAATAGATTTGCACATGAAAATGATCAAAAGTGCGCCTTTATTTAATTTTAATTTTAATTTTTACATGGGTTATGCATTTCTCACCTCCTGGATGCAAGTTGTTTACCTTTATCTTTTTATACAACTCCCCCATTCAGCTTAGGAATCCAAGTTCTAAAAGAAATAACAATAAAGTGCAAAATATAAGGAACAAAAGGATTGTGGGGGCACTTGTGAGATCTAGAAGTCCTAAGCCGAGGTGGCAGATCCGGTTAGAATCAATGTAAGATCCCGGTCCCACTTTTAAATATTTATTAATTTTTTTTATTAGATATTATTATTATATTAATTTAATGTATTTTAGTTATTTAAACGGATAGGATTAAGTGGGGCACACGTTAGATTAAGTGTGTGAATCGGTGAGTTGGGCTAATGGGTAGTTGACCTGACCCGTAGTTTTGACCCAATAACTTAAGCCCAAAGAATATTCCCCTAATCCCTAGTTTTAATAACGACGCGTCTTTATCCCTCCCCACTTATCTCTGCAACTCCTCCCGTAAGTTTCTTCGTCTTCTTCCTCTTTCAAGTTCCCAAGCCTCTGCAACTATAGGATCCAGCCATCAGAATCCAGATCTGAAGACACAATAATTCTTGGCTCAACTTTCTCATCTCAGGTAACCCTCTCCTCAAATCATTAGGAGTAAATCTATATTCTTGGGTTATCTCCCTTTTCTTTCCAATGGTAGATTTGGGATAGGAATACCATAGATCTGCTCATCTGAGCATTTATTTTTCATTTTCTTTGTCAGATTGGTGATAGGATTATCCTCGAGCGCTGTGGGAATCTCGGTTTGGGTATTGGTTAGCATCTGTGCTTTTTTCTTCGAACCCCGGTGAAAGGCAAGTACCTAACCATAATTTGTAGATTTAATACTTGTGTTCTTGTTTGATTTGCGTGTTAATGCATATAGAAACCCTTTGATGCCCTCCTTTTCATGTTAATCCGCTTTTGTGATGAGATCGGAGATGTTGGGGTTGATTCAATCGGTTTTTCTCGTGTTGATATTACTGTTGCATGATTTCTTTTATTTCCTCAACTAAGATTTTGTAAATCGGTTTGTAATGTAGACTTATTAATTGGAATTTGACTCAATTCAGTCCATTGCAAACCAGTAGAGAACCAGGGCTTGGGCGGCCTCACGGGGACTTTCCCGTGTTTTGGAAGTGGGACCCAGGTGGGCCACTTGATGCATGATCTTATCCGTGGATCCAGATGATGACCCACAGACGACCTTGAAAAGGCTGAAACCATATGCAGTAAATACCCCTGGCCCACCATCCCTTAGCATGATCAGTTGAAGGCGTGAATGAAGGGGAAAGAGGGATTGTTATGTATATCTGATGGTTGTGGGGCCGCGGGACGATCGGATCACAGATCTGGTCTGGGCATCCGGCCATATAGGTCTGGGCGATCATGATGGTAGGGTTTGATCGGGATTTTTGATCAGAGGGACCCATGGTTTTAGCAAGAAATGAATTAGGCGAGACGTTCTGTGGAGATGTTCTGATACAGAACATGCGTTGGCTGTTGTGAAGATGGTGATAAGAGGTTAGGTGGTCTGGGGGTGTATGGGATTTTGTGGGGATAAATGAGAGAGAGAGATTAGGTGGTGACATGTGTTGTTAAGTTTAAAAAAAAAAAGAAATGGAGGTGACATGTGTGAGGAGGAGAGAATGTAGATAACATGGGAATGAGAGAAATTGTGTGAGTACAGCACATGTATTCCATGCCCTTTTATTTTATCATATGACCCCCTTTATATTTTGAATTTAGCAAAAACCTTTTGTAGCCTTAATGAACCCATTTGATTCTTAAATTCATATTCTTGGTAATACACTAAGATGAGACCCTAAGCTTTCAAAAATTATAAACTAAGGATAATTATCTTTATCAATTTGTAAATTAAATATTAAATGTTATATTTGATTTTAATGTGTCAAAATTATAATTTTGGATTTTATTAATTAGATCATTAGACCGAGTAAATACCGTCTGGGCATACGGTATATTACTAACATGGGGTTTAGTGCCTGGTATGACCTTGGACAAATCTTAATGGATTCGAGTTTAACCCATCTCTATTGGAAAACCCTTAACTGGGTCTATGCACCATTAATGAAAAGGGGATGCGTTGATCTTATATTTATTAGAGATGCCCGTGGTTATTGGGTGCGAAACCTTATGTTTAACCTTAGGATTGATTCGTAATTTTGTCTTAACCTTCGCATGCATATCTTAGTTTAGGTTATGTATTCTCTTAGATGCATACCCTATTGTGTGTTATGGACTATGAGGTGGCTTGGCAAATTATGTATAATGATTTGATTATGATATGGATTGGGAAATGGCCAGCACCTTACTTTGACTTAGGACTCTTGTGTCGGAGCTTTATAATTCAGGTCTATTACATTTATTTTTATGTTTATGTGGGTCATTTGTGGACGACTGCAGATCGATATGTGGACGGTTGATCACCGATGTGTCCGGATCACTTATAATCCGCTTTGAATGTGAATAGGTTATCCTAATTTGTTTTATTTAATCGGTTTATGACCACCGACTATGTGGACGGGCTTTCCCGATTTATTTAGGGCTGACCACCCACAACGGGGACAATTGTCTTCGTGTGATTTATATTGCTCCATTTGTTTTATTTGGTTTATGTTATACGTTCTTTCGTGTCATTGTCATTATTTCTTTATGATCACACTTGTCTATATTATTCTCGTTGTTGTATTAAATTTCGAGTTATGATTATGTACTTGCTATTTACTTTGTAATATTTGGTGCATAGGTACCGAGCCCTATTTTACCGAGGAAACGGAGGAGGGTCAAACGTTTCAAACGTTTGAGCCAACTGATGAACCCGAGTGGGATGCCGGAGATGGCTTCGGAGCCGTCTGAGCCTGCGTTAGAGAGATCATCATCTTAGAAATTCTTTAGATGAACTTTCTTCTAATGATAAACTTTTCCTAGTAATTATTTAATTTATTCTGCAACTTGAATTATTAATGTTTATCTGATTTTTCTGTTGGGTTTCATTTATGAACGTTTGATACCAATTGAATGAAGCTTCCGTTGCATTTAATTAAATCTGTTTTGACTCACCACAGGTTGAAATTTTTTGTGGGTCCACTTTTTGGAAGCTTGTGTTGTATTAAACACAGGAATTCAAATTCAAATTTTAAATTTTCACGTTTTTCCCAATTCTTATTTTGGGGACGTGACAGTTGGTATCAGAGCCCAGCACGATCTTCGGATATTAAAATGGATAGAAACAGTAGGACGTGGTGAGGATTGCGAATTCCGTTAGACAGACTTTAAAGTGCTAACTGTAAAGTCTATAGATTTGCTTGTTAGCTTGTTTAATTGGATCTAACCTATCATTATTTTATTGTAGGTCATGGCACAGCGTACGACTCGATCTCAGGACAAGGAACCTGGGAATGGATCGAATAACCCAGATGATCGTTTTAATCAACTCTTGCAAGCTTTTGTGCAAGCCCAAACTACCCAAAATGAGCAGCAGAAAGAACGTGAGACTGAACAGGCTGCAGAAAAACAGCGAGAAAGGGACGAACGAGCTGCTGAGAGAGCACAAGCAGACAGAGATAGAGCAGCATTTCAGGCTCAGATCTTGGCCTTGACTGACAGAGCAGCTCAGCCAGTGCAAGTGGTAATGCCTCCCAGGGAAATGGATCCAAATGATATCTACGAGAAATTCAGGAAGAGGGTTCCTCCTGAGTTTCACGGGTCAGAAGATCCCATGGCAGCAGACGACTTCATAGAGCAGTTGGAGCAGATCTTTGCAGTTTTTCGCTGTACTCAGAAGGAACGAGTTGATTTGGCAGCTTACATGTTTAGGGGGATAGCTCTTCAATGGTGGAATTCAGTGAAGATGGTAGTGCAAGCAGATGCAGTGGCTGAAGAGAATGCATGGGAAACATTCACCAAGGAGTTTATGGATAAGTTTATCCCTAAATATGTCAAGGACCAGTGGAAGAGAGATTTTCAGAACTTAGTGCAAGGTGACATGTCAGTGCAGCAGTATGAACAACAATTCACCAGATTGGCTAAGTATGCACCCACACTAGTAGTTCCCGAGGAAGAGAAAATCAGGCGTTTTCTTGATGGGTTATCAGCTGATATCTACATGATGATTGGAGACAATCAACGCCCGACATTTCAGGAGGCTGTGAAAAGTGCATATTGGGCTGAGGGTGCACTAAAAAAGAAGGCAGTAGAACGGCAAGCCAAAAACCAGCAACATCAGTTGAGACAATCTTCTAGTCAGGGCAACCCGAAGAAACCGAAGTTTCAAGGTCAACCCTCAGGCGGTCAGAGACAGCAGTGTGGGCGGTGTGGAAAGAATCACCCTACTGAGCAGTGCTACAGGGAGACTGGAGCATGTTTTCATTGTGGGCAGATTGGCCATCAAGTTCGCGATTGTCCCAATGGCGGTAGTCAGTCCCAAGCATCCCAGCTAGCAGCTTCTCGTGCTCCTGCACAACAGCCTTGGAGGGCAGCACCTCCGCAGGGACCACAGCAGATTTATAGAGCCCCACAGCAACAGTATCGAGCACCAGCTCCTCAGTACCAGCAATATAGGGGTGCAGCGCCACAGCAACAGAGGCCAGCTCTAGGGCAGCAGAGGCCAGTACAGGGACAGCAGAGGCCAGCTCAGGGACAGCAGAGGCAATTCCAGCATCAGAGACAGCAGCAACCAGTGGGCCAACTAAGAGCACCTAGGCCAGTGCAAGGGCAGCAGAACCAAGCTCAGCAGATGGGCAGAGTCTATGCAGTTACTCATGAGGATGCAGATGCTTCTGCAGAGGTTGTGGAAGGTATTGTTCTAATCTCAGAGGTAGAAGCTAAGGCCATATTTGACCCTGGCTCTACACATTCCTTTGTTTCCCATGATTTTGCTAGACATATCAATGCAGCTGTAGTGAGATTAGATGTTGCTTTAGTAGTGGGTACCCCAGTGGGTAAGCAGGTTCGTTGCCACCAATATTTTCCGAGTACCCGAGTCCAGGTTGGAGATTTCATTTTCCCTGCCAACTTGATACTTCTAACAATGAAGGATTTTGATGTCATACTTGGTATGGATTGGCTAGCTACCTATAGAGCAGTGATGGATTGTTTTAACAAAACCATCAAGTTGTCGTTGCATTCAGACACTATTGAATTTGTTGGGCGAAGGAGACCGATTCAGACATGTCGAATCTCGGCATTGAAAGCTGAAAGATTGTTGAAATCTGGCTGTGAAGGATATTTGGCGTTTATCACGGAGGATAAACAGTCCAAAGGGGTGGAGGATATTCCAGTGGTCTGTGAGTTTCCAGATGTTTTCCCGGATGAAATTCCAGGCTTACCTCCAGTCAGGGAGATAGATTTCTCAATTGAATTGGTACCAGGGACAGCTGCAATCTCTAGAGCTCCATATAGAATGGCTCCAGCAGAACTGAGAGAGTTGAAAACTCAATTGCAGGATTTGTTGGACAAGGGATTTGTGAGACCAAGTGTATCACCTTGGGGTGCACCGGTTCTATTTGTGAAAAAGAAGGATGGTTCCATGAGAATGTGCATCGATTATAGACAACTCAATCAAGTCACAATCAAGAACAAATACCCTCTCCCAAGGATCGATGAATTGTTTGATCAGCTTCAGGGAGCTGAGTATTTCTCAAAGATAGACTTGAGATCAGGATATCATCAGCTCAGAGTTCGAGATCAAGATATTCAGAAGACAGCATTCAGAACGAGATATGGCCACTACGAGTTTTTGGTAATGCCATTTGGGTTAACCAATGCTCCAGGAGTATTTATGGCCTTGATGAATAAGATATTCGCTCCATTTCTCGACCAGTTCATCGTTGTTTTTATAGACGACGTGTTAGTATATTCTCGGTCTCGAGAAGATCATGAGCAACATCTGAGGTCAGCATTGCAGACTTTGAGAGAGCATCAGCTCTATGCCAAATTGAGTAAGTGTGAATTTTGGCTTCAGCAAGTGATTTTCTTGGGTCACATCATCAGCAAGGAAGGATTGGCAGTAGATCCAGGAAAGATTGAGGCAGTGGTCAAGTGGCAGAGACCCATGTCAGTAACAGAGATTCGTAGTTTCTTGGGTTTAGCAGGTTACTACAGGAGATTTGTGAAAGGATTTTCATCCATTGCTGCTACATTGACCAGATTAACACGAAAAGATGTACCGTTCCTGTGGACTGACGAATGTGAGGCAAGTTTTCAGGAGTTAAAGAGTAGGTTGACTACAGCTCCAGTGCTCACATTGCCTTCAGAGAATGGTAAATTTGTCATTTATTCGGATGCCTCAAAAGTTGGTTTGGGTTGTGTGCTTATGCAAGATGGGAAGGTAGTGGCTTATGGCTCTAGACAATTGAAAGAGCATGAGAAAAAGTATGCCACTCATGATTTGGAACTTGCAGCAGTGGTCATGGCATTGAAGATGTGGCGTCATTATCTCTACGGTGAGAAATTTGAAATTCATTCAGACCATAAAAGTCTTCAATATTTGTTTACTCAGCCTGAATTGAACATGAGGCAGACCCGGTGGATGGAATATATAAAAGATTTTGACTTTCCGATCAAATATCATCCCGGGAAAGCCAATGTAGTAGCTGATGCATTGAGTAGAAGGGTAGCAACTAATGCATGTTTGAGAGCAGAATGGTCCTGGGCAGAAATTTTCCTCGATTTGGGAGTGACTTTGCAGCCAATTGATGATAAAGTTATGTTGGCTCACATGTTTGTTTGGGAACCAGAGATCTTGAACAGGATCAAAAGCAGGCAGTCAGAGGATCCAGAGCTAGCTCGAGTGATTGAACAGATTGACAGCAAACCAGATTTCAGATTGTTGGAGGGTGTGCTGTATTTCCAAGACAGGTTATGTGTGCCAAACATAGAAGAGTTGAAGAATGAGATCATGACAGAGGCACATCATTCCCGTTATACTATTCATCCAGGTAGTACAAAGATGTACCAGAACCTGCGCAATCACTACTGGTGGAATAATATGAAGAAGGAAGTAGCAGGATTTACAGCGAGATGCTTGGTTTGCCAGCAAGTAAAGGCAGAACGCAAGCAACCCCCAGGACTTTTAAGACAACTGGAAGTGCCCGATTGGAAATGGGAACACATAACGATGGATTTTATCTCCGGGTTGCCATCGATTCATAACAGAGATAGCATATGGGTGATAGTTGACAGATTGACTAAGGTGGCACATTTTATACCAATGAGCATGAAGACACCTCGAGATGAATTAGCTCGAATGTATATGGAGAAGGTTGTCACAATTCATGGTGTTCCCTTATCGATTGTATCAGACAGAGATCCTAGATTTTTGGGCAAATTTTGGACAGAACTTCAAGAAGCTCTGGGCACAACATTGAATTTCAGTACAGCTTATCATCCTCAGACCGACGGTCAGACTGAAAGGACTAATCAGACACTGGAGGATATGTTGCGAGCTTGCGTTCTTGAGTTTGGGAAGGACTGGCAGAAGAGTCTCCCATTATGCGAGTTTGCATATAATAATAGTTATCACTCCAGTATCGGCATGGCACCATTTGAGGCGTTGTATGGACGTCGATGCAGGACCCCAATCTGTTGGGAGGAGATAGGTGTCAGGAGTTTTCATGGTCCATCTATTGTTAGTGATACTAGTGAGAAAGTGAAGCAAATCCATGACCGGTTGAAAATTGCTAGAAGCAGACAAAAGAGTTATGCAGACTTGAAGAGGAGAGATCTTCAATTCGAGATTGGTGAACATGTGTTTTTAAAGGTTTCACCTACACGAGGGACATTGAGGTTTGGGCAAAAAGGGAAGTTATCTCGGAGATATATTGGCCCATTTGAGATCTTGGAAAGAATTGGAGAAGTTGCTTACAGATTGGCCTTACCAGCAGAATTATCAGCGGTGCATAATGTTTTCCACGTCTCGATGTTGAAAAAATATATCGCAGACCCGTCTCATGTGTTGCAGTATGAGCCATTGGAGTTGCAGCCAGATGTTACTTATGTGGAGCGGCCATCTCAGATCATCGACACGAAGGAGCAAATTCTCAGGACTCGAACAATTCATTGGGTGAAAGTTCAGTGGGAGCATCATAGTCCTCGAGAAGCCACTTGGGAACTCCGGGACCAAGTGAAGAAGCTTTACCCGCATCTTCTTTCAGAGGTACTGTTTTTATTTGGAGGACCAAATGTCCTAAGGGGGGGAGAATGTAAGATCCCGGTCCCACTTTTAAATATTTATTAATTTTTTTATTAGATATTATTATTATATTAATTTAATGTATTTTAGTTATTTAAACGGATAGGATTAAGTGGGGCACACGTTAGATTAAGTGTGTGAATCGGTGAGTTGGGCTAATGGGTAGTTGACCTGACCCGTAGTTTTGACCCAATAACTTAAGCCCAAAGAATATTCCCCTAATCCCTAGTTTTAATAACGACGCGTCTTTATCCCTCCCCACTTATCTCTGCAACTCCTCCCGTAAGTTTCTTCGTCTTCTTCCTCTTTCAAGTTCCCAAGCCTCTGCAACTATAGGATCCAGCCATCAGAATCCAGATCTGAAGACACAATAATTCTTGGCTCAACTTTCTCATCTCAGGTAACCCTCTCCTCAAATCATTAGGAGTAAATCTATATTCTTGGGTTATCTCCCTTTTCTTTCCAATGGTAGATTTGGGATAGGAATACCATAGATCTGCTCATCTGAGCATTTATTTTTCATTTTCTTTGTCAGATTGGTGATAGGATTATCCTCGAGCGCTGTGGGAATCTCGGTTTGGGTATTGGTTAGCATCTGTGCTTTTTTCTTCGAACCCCGGTGAAAGGCAAGTACCTAACCATAATTTGTAGATTTAATACTTGTGTTCTTGTTTGATTTGCGTGTTAATGCATATAGAAACCCTTTGATGCCCTCCTTTTCATGTTAATCCGCTTTTGTGATGAGATCGGAGATGTTGGGGTTGATTCAATCGGTTTTTCTCGTGTTGATATTACTGTTGCATGATTTCTTTTATTTCCTCAACTAAGATTTTGTAAATCGGTTTGTAATGTAGACTTATTAATTGGAATTTGACTCAATTCAGTCCATTGCAAACCAGTAGAGAACCAGGGCTTGGGCGGCTCACGGGGACTTTCCCGTGTTTTGGAAGTGGGACCCAGGTGGGCCACTTGATGCATGATCTTATCCGTGGATCCAGATGATGACCCACAGACGACCTTGAAAAGGCTGAAACCATATGCAGTAAATACCCCTGGCCCACCATCCCTTAGCATGATCAGTTGAAGGCGTGAATGAAGGGGAAAGAGGGATTGTTATGTATATCTGATGGTTGTGGGGCCGCGGGACGATCGGATCACAGATCTGGTCTGGGCATCCGGCCATATAGGTCTGGGCGATCATGATGGTAGGGTTTGATCGGGATTTTTGATCAGAGGGACCCATGGTTTTAGCAAGAAATGAATTAGGCGAGACGTTCTGTGGAGATGTTCTGATACAGAACATGCGTTGGCTGTTGTGAAGATGGTGATAAGAGGTTAGGTGGTCTGGGGGTGTATGGGATTTTGTGGGGATAAATGAGAGAGAGAGATTAGGTGGTGACATGTGTTGTTAAGTTTAAAAAAAAAAAAGAAATGGAGGTGACATGTGTGAGGAGGAGAGAATGTAGATAACATGGGAATGAGAGAAATTGTGTGAGTACAGCACATGTATTCCATGCCCTTTTATTTTATCATATGACCCCCTTTATATTTTGAATTTAGCAAAAACCTTTTGTAGCCTTAATGAACCCATTTGATTCTTAAATTCATATTCTTGGTAATACACTAAGATGAGACCCTAAGCTTTCAAAAATTATAAACTAAGGATAATTATCTTTATCAATTTGTAAATTAAATATTAAATGTTATATTTGATTTTAATGTGTCAAAATTATAATTTTGGATTTTATTAATTAGATCATTAGACCGAGTAAATACCGTCTCGGCATACGGTATATTACTAACATGGGGTTTAGTGCCTGGTATGACCTTGGACAAATCTTAATGGATTCGAGTTTAACCCATCTCTATTGGAAAACCCTTAACTGGGTCTATGCACCATTAATGAAAAGGGGATGCGTTGATCTTATATTTATTAGAGATGCCCGTGGTTATTGGGTGCGAAACCTTATATTTAACCTTAGGATTGATTCGTAATTTTGTCTTAACCTTCGCATGCATATCTTAGTTTAGGTTATGTATTCTCTTAGATGCATACCCTATTGTGTGTTATGGACTATGAGGTGGCTTGGCAAATTATGTATAATGATTTGATTATGATATGGATTGGGAAATGGCCAGCACCTTACTTTGACTTAGGACTCTTGTGTCGGAGCTTTATAATTCAGGTCTATTACATTTATTTTTATGTTTATGTGGGTCATTTGTGGACGACTGCAGATCGATATGTGGACGGTTGATCACCGATGTGTCCGGATCACTTATAATCCGCTTTGAATGTGAATAGGTTATCCTAATTTGTTTTATTTAATCGGTTTATGACCACCGACTATGTGGACGGGCTTTCCCGATTTATTTAGGGCTGACCACCCACAACGGGGACAATTGTCTTCGTGTGATTTATATTGCTCCATTTGTTTTATTTGGTTTATGTTATACGTTCTTTCGTGTCATTGTCATTATTTCTTTATGATCACACTTGTCTATATTATTCTCGTTGTTGTATTAAATTTCGAGTTATGATTATGTACTTGCTATTTACTTTGTAATATTTGGTGCATAGGTACCGAGCCCTATTTTACCGAGGAAACGGAGGAGGGTCAAACGTTTCAAACGTTTGAGCCAACTGATGAACCCGAGTGGGATGCCGGAGATGGCTTCGGAGCCGTCTGAGCCTGCGTTAGAGAGATCATCATCTTAGAAATTCTTTAGATGAACTTTCTTCTAATGATAAACTTTTCCTAGTAATTATTTAATTTATTCTGCAACTTGAATTATTAATGTTTATCTGATTTTTCTGTTGGGTTTCATTTATGAACGTTTGATACCAATTGAATGAAGCTTCCGTTGCATTTAATTAAATCTGTTTTGACTCACCACAGGTTGAAATTTTTTGTGGGTCCACTTTTTGGAAGCTTGTGTTGTATTAAACACAGGAATTCAAATTCAAATTTTAAATTTTCACGTTTTTCCCAATTCTTATTTTGGGGACGTGACAAATCCGGTATGCCCATTACTCGCCAAAGAATACCCGAGATATCAGGGACTCCACCACTCCCACATCTGAAATATCTAAATCCTGACCCTGAGCTTATTACTTATAAGTCCATCTTATCTCAACATGACGCGTTTTAAAACCGTGCAGCTCTGAAAATAGTAAAAACTCTGGAGTTAAGCGTCCTCGAGCAGGAGCAATACTAGGATGTGTGACCTCCTCGGAAGTCCTCACGTGCGCGGGTCAATGCGAACAATTTCTTGTTGAGTTAGCCCCGCCGGGTGGTTCTTCTTTGCCCGGCAGTGCCTTGCAGGTATAGACTCTGTCTGGCAGTGGCTATCAGGGCCCCTGGTTGCTTTTTCTTTCTCCCGAAGTTACTGAGAGACACCTCAGGGAGCCCCCGTAGTGGCTATCAAACTCAAAGTAAAGGGGTTTGGTAGGTTTAGTTGTCCTTTAAGCAGTCTTTATAGCCTATCACTTGTGTTTTGTGCAAAGTGAGAATTCCAGGGAAGTTGTGTTTATTCCAATGGATAGAATCCAAGGTCTTTCCGCTCCAAGGCTGTTGTATGGTAAGCCAGAGCGACGAACACAACAATGACATGGACCTCCTTCCTCCCAAGTGAAGAAGACAGAGAAATATCTGGAAGACTTGAAGTGTGAGGGGTGTGTTGTGGTTTCAAGGTTCTGTTTAAGGCCCTCTGGTTATATTATCAGAGGTTAAGTACCTTGTGTTTGAGGACCTTGTGTTTGAGGGGTTAAGGGTGCTGGAGCGAGTTTGACAGAGTCTTCCTTTTGTCACCGGAGAGTACCGGAGTTTTGGCAGAGTCTGGTGCTGTTTAAGGCCCTCTAGTTGTAAGCTCGGAAGTTAAGTACCTTGTGTTTGAGGATTTAAGGGTGCTTGATGCCAAGAGCTACCCTAAGACCCCCTTTTGTAGGCATTTCGTAAGTGGGAGCAGTTGCAGGTCATGGAGGAAATGGAGAAAGTGAGGAAATGGGCACCAACTGTTGCATTGTCCTCGACTACTGGACGGATTTTAACTTCGTCTGGTTGTTGGAATCAATCAGAACATGCAGACGTGGGCTGATCGTGGGTGAGAACTGTGCAATGTGCGAAAACTGCCTTGAACGATCGCCCAATTTGTGGACTTGTTCAACACCGGTTGTGCGAGTCACACACCTGGTTGTAGAGGCACGAACTTCGCCCGATTGCAGAATCGGCCTACCTAGTTGTGTGAAGCAGTCCCGCCCGGTTATGTGAGACAGTCATGTCCGCTCATGCTGAACAATGATGCTTCTTGGTATATTTCTTTTGGCCTTGGTCTCCATTTACTTTGGAATTTTGAGAAAACCTTCTTGACCATTTGCTTGACCTTCCTTGAGCTTTGACCCAGGCTTTGACTTCGGAAATTGACCAAACTTTTATTGTACTTGGCCAGTTGTCCCTCCTGTTGTGCCTGTCTTTGCCTTGGTCTTTCCTCTGAAATTTCTCGAGTGCCAACAGACCCCCATCAAAACTACTACGACCATTGTCTTAATGTATTTTCATGTCCATACTTTAAGTGCGGGTGGTCAAGCTAGTTTTCTTTGATAGAGAACATTTTGATTTCCATTGGGAGGGATAAAATGCAGGATTCCTCTCTCTCATGGAAATAGAAATTTGTAGAATGTTGGATTCTATGTTGCACAAACAGGTCCTAAAAGGCAGGAAGCTAAAGTGTTTGATCTATGGGCTACTTCTCCTCGTCAAATTTTGTTAGTAGGAAATAGAAATTCTCCTTCTCATACTTAGAATTAGGAGTTTTTTTCTATAAAAAAAAAAAAAAAAGGTGTGGCAGAATTTGAAATTGCTAAGTTTCCGTTAGAAATTCCACTTATCAAAATGACTTAGGGAGTTCATAAGAGGCCATGTCACTTATATAGTAGGCACCAAATACCTAAACCAAGCGGTTGGATTGGCACCAAATAAGGTTTGGCAGAATTTGAAATTCCTGAAGTTTCTGTTAGAAATTCCACTTATCAAACTGTGTACTAGAGGGTCCATAAGAGGCCATTTCATTTACAACAGTAGGCACCAATATATAAACCATCTTACCAAGCGGTTGGATTGGGTTGACTTCTTCATCTGAAGTATTAAACTCAGCAGAGATCAGTAGAGTCTACTGCCATATACAATGTGTCTGATCATAAAATTTTCTAGGTGAGATTTGGGTCAGTTGAAAATTTCCACATCATGTCAAGATTGAGTTTCTTACAAGAATCTCAGGAAATTAAGAAATTTGAAACTTACCAACACAAAATTTCTTAAGTTCTTGCTGTGAAAAAGACCTGTAGCATTTGAAAATTTCAATGGTAGAATTCCTCAAAAAAATCTTGGGGCTTTTCAAATTCTCCAGATTACAGCTCCTGAAACTCTTGCTACGAAACAAAACCCATAGACTGATGAATGTGAAATAAAAGACAAGCAAGTGTTAACATTTCAAATGGGCCAGGCTAAGCTGTCAAAAAGCCCTAGTAAGTTCAGCCTACTTAATTATGGGCCAAATATTTAGGCTTTCATCCAGTCCACAGGTTATGGAGTTGGGTCTAAACCAAGTCATTGGAAGAAAATGCTTGTTTGTGTTGACATGTCAGTCTTGGTCAGGCCCAAGTCACTGATTTGAATTGGTTAGGCAGGCCCAGACCAGACATCGTGCACGGTGGGTCCTGTGGGCAGTCTTGTTAACAGGTCTATTGTGATCAATGGCTTACCATTTTTTCCTAAGACGGTTGAGCCCAAGTCCAATAGAGATATTCAGGTATTGACCCAATCGATTAGTCGATTAGATCCGATAGGTTCATGACTGCGAATTCAGGTATCCTGAACATGTATCCAATTTTCCATCCAGCCCAAAAATGGGAGTACATGAATTTTCAGGCTGGACCCTTCAGATAAAATTGCTGGTCATTGATATTGATATCCTTGCCACCCTAGGTCAGCAGAGAATGTTGAAATTCTGCAATTTGGACAGGTTGGATAAGGTATTTAGCCACCAAGCTCGACCCAAAATTGCATGTGAGAAAACTTGAACCAAATCGAAAAGGGAGCCAATGTGCCTGACCCAGCCCAACCAGAGTTGTAGGTCGTGGCCCAGGTGCACTGTAGAGTTGGGCTAACATGGTAGCTTGAGATGGCTCCCAAATTTCTTTATGTAACTTTAAAATATGTTCAGCTAGCATTAACCAACATCTACACACACATGGAAGTAGGATTTGGTGCAGGTCGGCCTAAACCCAAAGCTTCTCTAAGTCACAAATGCCCTGCTACTTACCAAACTCGACTTGACTCTTAATGAATTTATGATTTGTGATTCCAAACTCAGTCAGCCCGTCACAGTTATAGGCCGGGTTGGATTTGAAATCATTATTTTTTTTTCATTTTAAAATTAAGGTAGGAAAGCTCAGCGTGCCGATTCTTGACCGTGTTGAGTCAACTCATTTTGATGAAAGACGGAGTCAAATATATCGGAAACTCGGCAATTCACCTCATTTTAAGAAATTATATGCATTCTGAACCATTGGATAGATACATTTGATTTTAAACCATTGATATTTAATTTCAAGTTATTAATGCTTGAGTTTTGATGTTAGCAATTTAAAAATGATTGATTGAAATGTAATTTAAGACATGTTTGATATTTTACATTCGATGCTTGGTTAAAAATTATATAATATGCATGATTTCTTTCTTATTATAGTATTCTTCTTGCATATATAAATTGATAATTGATTTTATTATAATTAATACATGCATATCTAATCTGAAAAAGTATTTGATCTATTTTTAGATAGTTTTAAATTATTTTTAAAATAAAAAAACAAATCTCTCCGAGTCATCGATATTTTAGAGTTGCTTGAGTCAAGTCTGAGTCACAAGTTTTTCAATATTTTTTAAAGCATAAAATTTAAATATTATAAGCTAATAAAATAATTTATAAATGTTGCGGGGCAGCTTCGGTCATCTGAAACTCCTACTTGTTTTGAATCAACCCACCTTGGAGTTGGTGGAGTGGCACAAAGTGTGGGTTTGCTCTCCACATTTTGTGTTTGAAACCAGTTCCAAATTTACCAATTATGCGTTTGTGTGGGTTTAGCAAGACACCCTAAAAAATTAGTCCTCTCAGTTCATAGACCTCTCTTAGCATGTCAATGTGACATCATTAAAAAAAAAAAAAAAAAAAAAAAAAAAAAAAAAAAAAAACAAACCTGTTCTGAATCCAACAAACTCACCATCAATGCACCCTCCTAATTGGGGCTGATTAGGGTGAGGCTCCCATTTAACTGACAAGTTACCAGCCCTATGCTTGCATGCATACACTAAAAAAACACACATGATAAAGCATGCCTTTGTAATCTACAGACCAGTATTTAAACCCCAATCCAAATCTCAGTCCTAGTGAATTTGGTCCAACCAACTTCAGGTTTTGACCCAACCCAAGCCTCACCTAGAGCTATCATGTCAAAATGCCAAATTTTAAATACAAGCCCTAAAATTGACCCTGACCTAAAATACAAGGCCTAAGCCCAACCCAAACCTAAACATGGCTCAACCAAATTTCACTTTTGGCCTCCTTGATGTAATGCACCCCCAAAAAAGGGTTATTTATGCGTTACAGATGTCCATGTCCCAAAGACAAAAATCACCAAAAGTCTTTGTCACAAGACAATCTTAATCATACTCCCAAGACATGGCCATTCATCACATGAATGAATGCTTCACAATATAAAAACAATGAAGACACAGCCGCAATCAGCGGCAAAAAATCATCGAGAGACATCGAATCGTATTGATTTGGGCATGGGCCCCACTGTTTGGACGGCCTAGCTGGCGTGCACGTATATATGCCTTTTACGGCCGATTAGTTGCTAATTTCAGGCTAGGCTCCTGTGCTCTTCTTCCACCACTAAAAATCTGACCATTTCACCTTCTTGCAAAGGTGTGGGCCACACAGCTGTTAGTTCCTACTTTATATATATATATATATATATATATATAAGTTGTTATTGGAGCTTCCTAATTCTTCGGGCTTAACTAATCCTTTTGGACCAAAAGAAATACTGTATAAACATCCATGTGGTCTCAAAGTGATAGCACTAATAGACTTTAAAATTGTTAAAAAAAAGTAAAATAAGAATCAATATCAAAACCTCTAACTCTCAAAAAAGAAAAATAACTGTAGTTCAAAAATACCACTTGGGCAACTCCTTCGGGTTTAGTTCCAATTACAGAACAAAAATTGATCATCAAATATTATACTCGAGGCTCGTGTTGATACATCTGGGGTCCTATATTTTGATAATGCAGATCATTGATGTGATCAATAACATGGAGTAGGTGGGCCTTGCTTTGAAAAGTCACACCCATCTAAAATTCAAGTCTTTGACCGGCAGCTTTCACATTTAATGACCAAAAAGAATGCATAGGGAAGTGTCAGCACAGGTCTATGAATGGGTAGCTCAGGTAGAGCAGGATCTTCCAATTTCCAACCTGAGATGATTATGAGGGCATGCATGTCTAGGAACATTGAGGCTCACCAGTCACCAGATCAAAAGGTCCATAATTCAAAACTATGGGTCTCATGTCTACACATCAGCAGTGAGCACCTAATTCCCTCTGATATTTTGTCAATGAAATAGAGAGATACAATCAAGAGTTTACTCACATTAAACATTGGTCTTTCTATCACATACTCACTTCACACTGTGGCCCATCAGTTTGATGGTTTAGATTTGTCTACATTCTACTTCCATATTGGATGAGAATCTGAGATGAGTGATGGGTCACTTTTTTTTTCAATGTCTATGATATAGAATAGCTTGCAAAAGTATAAAAAAGAAAAACACAAAGGAACTGGACATGAATGTGCGTGTCATCCGTCTCCATCCATCCATCCGTCCATCACAAAAAGCAACAAAGTATAAGACAAACACCCGACAGGCCACGATATCATCCTCCCAAGGAGGCTGAATACTAATTTAGTAATCCCCACTTATATTTTCCTATAATTATAAACAACCCCCTGCTTTCTATTTTACAAATAACTACCTCTATTCATTTGACAATCTTGGCTTAACTATAGGCAACTGGCAAAGCATATATTTTTCTTGCAGAAATATGAAGTTTACTTTCTCATTCAGATTGAATCTACAAGACTAAGATGGCAAAAAGTTTATCCAAACCAGATTTGGGGTCAAATTGTATGACAATAAAGGTGGGTAGTTGTAAAAATAAAAACTCTTAATTATTTGTATTAAAACATACAGATGGTTATGTATAAATTGCTAATGCCATTAACCATGACATAAGAAAGGGTACTAAGAAAAGAAAGACCAAAAAAGGGGCAGACCAAAATAGTGGAGAACTGTTAGCTTGTTGTAAATGGATGAATGATTTGAACTCTCAAAGGGTGAATATGGTTTCACATCCCCACATCTCATATCTCACATGCATGTCTGTGTGTGATGGGTGATGACTGATGAGATTACACAACACAACTTTCCCAGAAAAGTGAAAAGGTTAAAAAGGCAAAGAGAGGGTGGGGGGAAAAAAGCCAAAAGGAAAAGATAGTGCACCTCACGTGATGATGGGTAGATAGGAGTCCAATACCAGAATCCAATGCTTAAATTTTACATGATGCCCCCCTGACAAGACCACCCGTGTGAACACACGTGCGACTAGTCTTACACAGGCAAGTTGGGATTGAAATGGGAAAAGGATGATGGGGGTGGGCCCCACACCCTGCAATGAACATGGGACCACGACTGGGCGTCTATGATAGGGACCCTTTTCTTTTTTTTTTTTCTCTCTCTCATAAAAAAAATGAAGACAGCCCAGAAAGATTTTTCAGAGGAAAAATTGAAAAAAAGTTGAGATGAGGAAAAGCTGGCCAGGAGAGCGAAAGGGCTGGCGTGTGTGGGTCCCATCTGATTGAATTGCAATCAAATTGCTTTGGTGATTGTGGCCCACTCACAATGTCAGCACCCATGTGACCTTCCATAAAAATAGCCCCAAAAGAAACCGCATCAAGACAAAGGAACAAACAAAAGCATACAGAGAGAAAGAGAGAGATGATAAGAAAGAGAAATGGATTTGTTTAAAGTAGACAAATTTCAAGTAATCTAATGTATTTAATTGTTTTCATTGAAAGGAGAGAGAGGAGAGAGAGAGAGAGAGAGAGAGAGAGAGAGAGAGAGAGACTTGTTTAAGTAAACTCCATTTCAAATGATCTAATCTATTTTTACTTTGATGGAAAGTGTCTCTGTGTGTAGTAAAATAACAAAGGAAGGAAACAGAGAGGAAGGGGTGTAAGGGGGTATTCAACAAATCAAAAACTACAACGTGAAGAGCTTTTCTTCTTCTTCTTCTTCTTCTGCTGCTTTTCTTTTTATCTTTTTTTTCTCTTCTCCCCAACCTTTTCTCGTGCCTCGCACTCGTGCCTCAGCTCTCCTCCTTTCGACTGTTTTTCTTCCTTTTTTCTTCTTCGTCTGCTTCTGCTGCTGCTGTACACACCGTTTCTTTCTTTCTTTCTTCATAAAACTACATTTTCTTTTGCTTTTCAACGACTACTCCATGACACAGTAAAAAAAGTAAAACAAGGAATTACAAATACAAGAGCCTGGAAATTAATTTTCCGTCGACTCGTTTTTTTTTTTTCACCTAGAGATACAGAGAGATAGAGATAGAGATAGAGAGAGATGGACTTAGAGAGAGAGAGAGAGGTGTGGATGGATGATGATGACCCACGTCTGTCCAAAATCAGTCTTCTTCTGTCTGTATGTATTGCAAGTGTATGTAGTTGTAGTAGTAGTAGTAGTATGTATTGGTGGGTGGTCGTCGTCTTCTTCTTCTCTACGTATTATACGAGTAAGTAAATCCTCCTATGGTCGGTTGCTGGACAGCCCAATATCAAGACAAAAAACAATAGCACAATCACTCATTAGCCGCTTTGAACTGAGAAGAAAAAAAAGACTCTCTCTCTCTCATCTATTTCTAAGGGTTATCATTAGTCAATTACCCGAGCAAGTGGTAATCAATCTCCCCTACTTGCATGGCCGCCCACTTTCGTCTCCTACATGCCTATGGCTCCATGGCCGGAAGAGAACCTGAAATAAAAGACACCCATCAAAGGAAATGAGACTCGATCTCGAAAAAATGCTTTTTTTTTTTTTTTTCAAGTTGGAAGATGAATGATAGAGAGAGACAGAAGTAGAAGACATCCAACAAAGCAAATGAGATTCAATTTCGAAAAAAAAAAAATGCTAGTGTTGGGTTGAAAGATTAGAGAGAGAGAGAGAGAGATAACAGTACTAGTGGTAGTACCTGGGCATTTGGAAGAAGCATGATTTGAAGGAAGCCATGTCAAGAGTCGAATTTGCAGGGAACAAGGAGGTGTTTAGGCTGTTACTGGATGCAGTATCAGAGAATATGGAGAGAGAGTCCCCTTTGGTGGGTGATGCGAATGGACTATCAGGAAGATTGTGCTCCAACACCGAACTGAAGAGAAGATAAATAAAAAGTGTAAAGAAAAAAAGGAAAAGGAAAACCAGAGCTATTAATCTCAGCTTTTGCCCTTTTTATTTCCTGCAGCATCTGCATTTACTCCTGCTGCTACAACTACTACAATTTTAAGACAACCGCCTTGAGAAGTTGAAGGGGAAAGGTTTCCCAAGTTTGCCTTTCTATTTCTACTGTTTTACCTTTCTTGGAAATTGCTATCCTCCTTGGGGCTCTCTTCAGCAGTGGTGTTGCCAGTAGATTCCTTATCAGCCTGCCCAAATGGGTCCTGATTCAGCTGTAGCTGGTGATCAGCAGCTGGGCTGGAACTGTTGTCTGTACATAATAGAAATTTCAAATTTCAAAACCAGTTCAGAAATGCATTAGGATTACTAATTCAAGAACTGGGTCTGTGGATTTTGACTGAACTGGGTACCTTCAGGTTGTACTTCAGGGCTGCTTCGATCAAAAATGGGGTGGTTGAGCTGATCAGGAGATGGAGATGGGCAGGGAGATGGTGATGGAAGAGGGCTTGATAGGTTGCGCTTCTTGACATCTAGAAGCTGCAGATTCATCAGCCTCCTTCCTTGCATTTCAATGGCTTGCTGCAAATCGGCCTGCTCTTCAAGTTTCCTCAGCAAAGCATCATGTGAGTTGTAGAACATTCTCGCTCCTGAAACAAAAACAAGCAACACCCAGATCAGATTTTCCATCATATACAGCTCCTGAAATAAAAACAACCAAAACCCAGATGAGATTCCCCCCTGAAATTCTAAAAAACCAAGAGAAATGGTTAAATGGAGATGCAGAAGGAAGGCATAGGAACTGAACTAACCCAGTTGCAGGTCATAGGCTTCTCTGGAATCAATGCTGGAAGGAGTGGTACATGAAGTGAAATCTCCTCTCTCTCCCTGCTGCTGCTTCCTACAAAACAGAAAAAAGAAGACATCTATTGATATCTATCCACCAAATCATTTCAATGCTCATAAGATCTCATTCATGATTACAAGAACTATCAGAGAGAGAGAGAGAGGAGTGCCTGTACTTGTCTGGGACTTTTCCCTTCTCCTTATAAGGCTTCACAAGAACACGAGCCTCACAGACGAAATGCGGGTTGCCTTTGGCCAAAATAAGCTTCACAGTCTCAGGATAAACGAAAGTCACAAACCCAAACATCCGTTTCTGCTGGTATGGAATTCTCACATCCTGTACAGGCCCGTAGATGCTTTTCCAAACAAAAAAAAAAAAAAAAAAAACAAAGACCAAAACCCCCTTCTTTCTCAGTACAAATCAAACAACAACAACAAAAAAATTAAATTTTTTTTTTGAAAAAGACCCAAACACCATCCATTTCCTTTCAATCCAACCTGAAGTAATTCGACACATCTTCTTCTCTGAAAGTGCTATCTGCCGGAAAAGTCAAATAGATCTGTCTGGACCCCGGATTCACCATTCCTCCACCTGGGGCAACGAATTCTCCCCTCTCCATCCTCGATCTCCCGCCGAACTTGTGGGAATCGTCGCCGCCTCCTCCGAGCATCAGCGCCGCCGCGGCAGCTCTGCAAATCCGATTAAGAGAATCTGTAACTGAACAAAGAGACAGAATTCGAACAAAACACGAACTGGGTCTCATTAATTCACAGAAATTAACCTCTGGGTGTCGTTCTGCTGCTGCTGAAGCAGAAAATTCATGCATTTCCCAGCACTGTAAGGATAAGAAGCAGAAGCCATGAGCCTCTGGCTCTTCGATCTCAACAGCTCCTGACACTGCTCCACCACATCCAGCTTCCCAACCGGCCCCATCGCCGCTGCCGCAGCTCCGGCGCCGGCGTCATTCCCGCCAACCGGATCCGGCAACCCATGCAAAAACCTGCAACTCGTCCCGTTCTTGCAATACCCTCTCGCAAAATACAGGCACGGCTTCCACCCAAACCCGGCTCCGGCCGGGTCGGACCCCAAGCAGATATCCGCCACGGAGCAGCTCCGACGGTGCCCGTTCACCGACGCGCCTCCCCAATTTCCGTAGGGGAAAATCATCCCCTCGCTACTGGGGCTCCTCGAATCCATCTCGTAGAACAAATCCCCGTTTTTGGGCGGCCCGATTGGAAGCGAGTGGATCGAATTCGGGGACCCGGACGCCGCTTCGTTGAGGAAGGAAAGCTGATCCTGAAGCTGAAACTCGTCGATTAGATCGCTCCCACCATAGAAAGACGAAGTAGTCGAAGACGACGTGCCCAAATTCAAGCCGTTGATTGGGTGGCTCATCAGCTCATCTGGGGTCTGCAAATCTTCCATCGTTCCATTTCTGGAGAACCCCCAAGAGCTGTGAGAAGGCATGGTGAGGGAGTGCTGCAGGCCGAGACCCAGAAGGCGAGAGGTAGCAGAGGCGGCCGCAGAGGAATTCTGCAGCTGCTGTTGTTGTTTAGAGGAGGAGAGGAAGGGAGATGGAGATGGGGGAGTGGATGGTGTGGATGGGGTTGTGGTGGGTAGAAGGCCCAGATCTTTTCTAGCTTTGATGACAAGGGAGTGGAGAAGGGTTTCGGGTCCGAACGCCAGTCGAATCATCTCCTTGTCGCCATGGTCTTGAATCAGGAGCAGACCCATGATTTTGGAAGCGTTTTCCGGGTCCAAGGCCTGGATTCTGGAGAAGACGATTCGGGTCGCTTCGTAGGCATCCATGGAAGAAGGACAGTTGCAGAGAAAGGAAAAGATAGAGAGAGTGAGGAAGACCCAAGGATTCTATCTATGTCTTCAGCTGCCGAAACAAAACATGAGAAAGTTAAAAAAGGGAAGAGAGAGAAGTGAGAGAAAGAGGAGTTACTTGTCAAAAAGCAATGATGATATAAGGAAACAGAAAATGAAAAAAAAGGGGTATCTCTTCTTTGTATCTTTTTTTTCTCTCTGTATGGATATGATGAGCTGTTTTGAGCTATATCTCTCTCTTCTCTCTCCCATGGACTTACCATGAAAGCTGAAGGGGGCTTTGAGGGATGCTTTTTTTGCTCAGCTTCTTCTGTGTTGTTTCTCTTTCTCTAGCTCGCTCTATCTAATAGATGGGTGTTTTGCTGCACTTGTACTGTTGGATACTGATATGTGGTCCTGGGTTTTGTTGTTTCTGGAGAGAGTAGAGTGTTTGCAGAGAGGGAGAAATGGAACAGAGCTAATACCAGCCTGCTGTCTCTCCCTAGTCTTGCTTGTTGAGCTGCTGGGGTGTTTCTGATGGTGTTGTTGGAAGGGAGTATGAATTGATAGCCCTCATAACTCTGAGGGACTGCTGCAGAAGAGGGTGGTGGGAGCTGATTTCTATGGTCTGCAGCTGGCCCCCCTCTCTATGGGTTTTTTTTTTGGGCAGCAGGACTGGGGAGAGTGTGTAGATCTAGATCTGAGCTCTTCAAATACTGCACGTTCTTCCCTTTCTACCCCAAACAAAATCCTTCTCTCTCCCTCTGGTTGATTGAGGTCAATGCCCCTCCAATCACAGCTCTCTTTCTCTCACCTCTCTACTAAATTCCCTCTAAAACATCATCTGGGTGGGTCCCATAGCTACCCCTCCAATGCTGCTGCTGTACTGCTCCTGCTCTCCAATTGTAAATGTGTATAATATTTGCTTTTGTTATTATTGTATGTGATGAGAGAGAGAGAGAGAGAGAGAGAGAGAGCTGAGAGTGTTTGTACGTTCTATATCCTATTGGGGATTTGTTGGGCAAGGGAGCATGGATCTAGTGTTTCTCCCTTCTGCAATGTCGTTTGGCAGATGCCCCACTAAATTAATATTAGATGAATGTCCTCTCTCTCTCTCTCCTTCTCTTTCTCATGAGAGAGATGGATAGATAGAGATTATGGTTAATCTGAAACATTTAAAACTCTCTCCCTCCATTATTCTGTTTCCTCTACTGTAGTTTTCACTTTTTACTGCCTCCAAAAGGGAGTAAAAATAAAATCCAAAAGGGTCCTCATCATCTACTGATTTAAAAAAGTGCTGCTGCTGATGATTTGAAAACTGAAATCCAACCATCTAAATTAAAACCATGCTTGTTAATATTAATAAAGTTCTAATTAAATGCCTTAAATTAGAAAGTCATCAACATCCAATGAATTTAAGAACTGTAAAAACTGAGTCACATGTCATATTTTGGAAATTACGGATGAAACTGTTAAGACTTAAGAGGATTCAAATGGAAAGAGAAACAGAGAATCTTGTCTTTACTAGCCCTTGTTGGGGGCTTTCACATGGAGTGATATAGACTGTTGATCTAGCAGGCCCCGTCCTGATTGGGCAGGTCTTTAAAAAGGACAGATATTATAATGTACGGGAACGAGAAACCGTGAATTCCTATGAAGAATGGGAGATTAAAACTTGTATTGTGGTTTTCACAAGGCAAGCCATTGCACCAAATTAATATATTTTATGACTTAAAAGGAAGATAATATTTAAATTCATCCTTGGACTTGAATCACTGTCTGTGATGTCATTTGATTTTATTTTTTTTTATTTAAGTTATGTTTGTTTGCAATCATTTCCTACCTCAAATGATTTTATTTTATGTGAACTGATGAAAACCTAATACTAAACTTTCAAACATTGTAATTTGTACTTTGTGTTGCAACAAAGCATTTAATCTAATGAAATCTATTTCTGTACTACTATGAAATCCAGTTCTTTAGAATCTCTTTACCAGAAACAAAATCTTTAGAATCTTTATCCAGATTTTATTTTACAAAAAACTGTTAATAATAACTTATCTCAAAAACATAAAACCGCAAAGAAAATTTCCAAAAATCAATTTAAGAGAATCTTCTTCAGCTTGGAAGATTTCTCGTTTTCCATAACAATTAAGGGCCGATTTCTTTATCGAAATTTATGACTAGAATTTGGGAGGTTAGAGTTTTTTTGGACATGATGTGACATCTTGTCCCCTGGCATTTGAAATGCTGTATTTCTTTCAGTAGGATTTTAAATTCTAACATCCAAAAGACCTTTTGGAATTCTTGGAATTCTACTCTCTATACCACTTGTTGGAATTTCAAATCCTCCATCAAAAAGAGACATTTGGCTCAACTTATAGCAGTAAAAAAATAAAAAATAAAAAGGCTGTATAAGATGTATTTACAATTAATGTTGCATCTTTCTATAAGATTACTTTGTGGCGGGGAAGAGAAGGGGGCAAATGATGGAAGAAAAGTAATTACAAGAAAAGGTTATGGGATTAGAAATATCATTGTTCAAAAATCAAAATTATAAAAATATCATAGTTACAAATTGTAATTTGGACAATGCCAAAAAATCATCATACCGTAAATTTTATTTCAAGTTGGAAATTATCAAAGCTGTAAATCTTACTTCAAGAAAACTATCATAACTATACATTTTATTTCAAGTTGAAAATTGCCAAAGTTGTAGATTTTGTTTAAAGAAAATAGATTTTATCTTAAGTTGGACATTATCAAAATTGTAAAGTTTACTTCAAGGTCTAATTTATGTTATATTATAACCTTTTAATTTAAAGAAAGATCTAAAATATTTTTTGGCCCTTGGGCTAGCCCGGCCTGTGGAAGGCACAACCTGACACGGCATGGCTCGTATCCGTGCCTACGGGCTGGCTAAGTCCTACCACTCCCTGGCATGGCACGATTGGGTCGTGAGTGAATGACCGGTATAGCCCGTTTGCCACCTCTGGGCTCACCTAGGGCCCCTTAGATTAGGGGTGGGTGGGGATGGAAAGATCAATGTGGCGCCACCGCAGATGTCACATTTTTAGTAAATTTGGCGATCCTAATCCTTTCTTCTATTCCCTATAACTTTAACAATTTTATATGAAATTTTTTTTGGGTTTCAATTCAACGATTTAGCCATGGGATATAGGAGGCTTTGGATGGTCCATTTGGATCTGTGATCAGGTGGGCCCCACATGCTACTTGCATGGTAAACTCGTGCGAGGTGGGCCCCACAGAACCGTCCCTGGGGACAAACTTATTGGCCCACCAAGGGTCACAGCCATCATGCTATTGTTTTGGCCTCGATCATTATTGCCCGAAACCACATTTTTGGATCATATGTTAAGCTACTTGAAAACCCATGTGATTTTTGTTGAAAACATAGTAGATATTACTAATCTCACACAAAACTGTATGACACATTGTGATTCACATTTTTATATTAGCTTCTTTCCCACCTAAACTTATTTTAAATCACTTATAGTTAACAATTTCTATTTTCTTGAATTCCTTTAAATTTATGCATTGCTTTTGGCTCAAATTTTGTTTTAAAATGGCTTAAGATATTAGCTACTTACAATATTGACTATTTTTCAGATGACTCGGGCATCCGTCACCATAACGTCTTTGATCTTACAAGAATAATCTCCTGAAAGATACCGATTCAACCCACGCAAACTCACACCAGACAAATCTGAAGCGGGCTAACACAAGACATAGGGAGCAAACACAAACTCAAATGCCACTCCACCAACTCCTAAATGAGTACTTAGGATATTGACCATAAATTGATATGCATCATCTTTTAAAGAAAATACGCAATTTCGGCAAGATACCATGTATACTTCCTAAGAGGTCTAGAGACAAATGCTGTGAGAGTATTTAGAAATAGAGTCTATGAGAATATCTTCAATAATAGTAACAAATACTCCCACTGCAGAAGAGGTCCAGAGAAATTGAATTTTTGAAAGCCATTTTACCTTATTTTTATGTCCCGAAAAAGCGAAAAGAGAAAGAAAAATAATGATGCATGAAACCACCGTTAGATACATGTATATATAGGCATTATTGCTTATAAAAAGTTTCACACATATCATCTAATTAATATCGATATACCAAAAATAGGTATCCAGAGTTAGATACTTGGATTAGTGATAGTTGAACCTATTATGGATTTGAAATTATCCTTGATATCTGAAAAAAATAAGAATCTAGATCTTCTAGGGCAGGGCTTAGTTATTTTCTACCTATTACTATAAATTCATCAATGGGGTACAGTAATGAAACTCAAACCACTCATAATTAACAGCTCACCCGTTAGGTCATGTATGACAAATCTCACTCTAGTATGAGTTAAACTTGAGTTGAAAATATATTTTGATTCATGCAGCTGATTTGGATACTCTAAGAGCGTGTTTGTTTGCAAAAATTCTAAAGGGTTTTGGTCTTGGAGTACTCAGATCTTCTCCAAGTGAAGTTTCGAATGCTCGAGTTTAGTTCAACATTTAGAAAGATGATTTTTAGAATTTAAAAAGGGTAAAAGTGATTTTTCAGATAGGCTCAAGGTTCTAAAAACCAAACAACGTTTGGAAATGCTGAAGGAGCAAGTTCTAACACCTGGTCGAAGTGTGGCGTGAGTGTTTGCGCCCAGGGCATTAGTCTTTACGGGTTAATACAACAAGAATTCCTTCCTTAAAAAAAAAATGAAATAAAAATTCCAATACCTATATTAGAAATCTTAAGCACCCACATTCTTTGTCAAAAACACCTTCAATGAAATAGGTCGTAAGGCCGAGCGTACAGAATGTGCTCCATCACTATAATTTATTAGTCTGGTCTATCCATCAAATCTAAATTGCTATAATTTTCACTTATTTATCATATATAAACATCTATTTCACTTCAATCTAAAGTTAGTCCAATCGTCAAATTAATCACACATTTCAATACTCTAATTATGCATGGTCAATCTGATGGTGGACCAACTTAAACCAAAAAGAATATTAAATCATGTTTTTTATTTTTTTTAATTTTTATTATAACATGAGAGGAATCGTAAACTATCATAATTTTAAACTAGCCTAATCTATCAGCCGAAGAGTCGTCGCTGGGGTACTCCATTCCCTTTTTAGTTCTCTGTTGTGTTGCTTCGATGCCTATATGATGCTGGAGTACTCATTCAACTATATTTCTCCACCATAGATTACTTCTAACCTTCCTTGCTATGTTCTATTGGTGCCGGAGGTCGATGACAAGCGCTTTGTGAGAACGAAATGCCCCTTACCACTAGGCTATCCTATGCTTGGATCAATTTTAAAAGGTGGAAAATGACTTCTAATTGGTTTTGAATCTCTAGATTTATAGTGATTAACTGGGAGAACTTTATGTGCCCTGCCATCATGGAATGGAGACTCTGAAAAAAAAAAGAACACCAATACATGCCACATGGCATATGAAAACTGGTTTGTTATGCCACGTGGAAAGTAACATCTGATCTACAGGGGCTTAAAGAGTTGAATTGCATCACCATATTGGCCTGTTCGTTGCCTTTTTGCCCGCAATTTCCTCCTTGGCATCAAAGCACGAAGTATCTGAGGCTCGTGTTTGGTCAGGTGTTCAATCGATAAGTTGCTCTCTCCTTTTGATAGCTATCATGATATCCTGCTACAAACCATGAAGTGCCATTACCAACTAATCTCATCTTAATTCTTATCTTGTAAAATACCCTTTTAACCTTAGCCATCTTCTACCCAAAAGAAAAAAAAAAGAACTTAGACATATATATTTGTGATGTGGAGATGCACTGATGCAGAGACCCTTCACCACACACACCCTGGCATTTGTACTATGAGTCATGTCCACCAACCTATTTGTCCCACCACAGATAAGAGTTTTAGCCATACAGTCATTTTTAGTGTACAGTGAAGATATTAGGGTGTGTTTGTGTAGTGAGAAAGTTTTGCTCTTAAGTGGATTTCCTTCTCGCCCCGCCCCGCCCCCATACCACGCTCAGTGGATCTCCTTTTCTTGGGAGGAGAAGAATCCAACATTCCTATTTACCCCCTCACGTTCTTGGATAATTGGTTCAATTTCTCCCCTTCCCTTTGGTCAGTTTGGCAACTGTACCAATAAAGTCAAGTGAAGTTAAGTTGATTTTGTAGAAAGAATAAAATAGAAGTAGGTTATGATGGTATTTTACTTTTAGTTGTTTGTTATAGAAATTTTTTGACTTTTTGTATGGAAAAGTGAAGTTTTTTTTTTTAGTAGATATAGGTGGTTGTATTTTTATTTTTGTTTGAAAAAGATGGAGAGATTTATGAATTAAAGTGCTTTTGATGTGACATCTCGTCTGAAAAATGAAAGCTTTACTTGACTTTTACTATGTAAGTAAAGTATCAAACTAGCCCAAGAAAATGTATTGTATCAAATAGTAGAATAATTTGTTATATGGAAAATCAAAGAAATTTTCCTTTTGACTACGGTATTCCTCTTGTCACACAAACGCAGCATGCTGGACGTACGATTGGATATACCCTTTTGGACGGAAATTCTGTTTGTTTGAATGGGTTCTCACTTCTAATACTTAAATACCCTGCAATTCTGCTTTGAATGGACGTGAGATTAGAAATTTTGACTCAGCTCAAATGTCAATAGTTGTACACGAATGATCTCAACTGTAACTTATTCATATATTTATAAATGAATAGATAATGTAAAAAGATTTTTTAAAAGAAAAATCATCTCATATCTATCGTTGGATTGATTTAGTATCACATTATTCTAAATCCATCATAAGTCAAGTCAGATATAAGGTTGGGTACGTTTGATTCAGAATGGGCATAAGCTTAACCTGCAGCTAACAGTACTAAAACGTAAAAGATTAAAGACTTAGACCCGGGAGGGAGTACTAAAATGTGAAAGATTAAAGACTTAGACCCGGGAGGGACAATTAAATAATCTCTTCTTTGATGGGTACGGGCTTCCAAATGCTTCCCAATCACCGCGGATATTTACTTTGTCTTGATGGTTTAAATCGTTGTTTCGCAGCATTAGGTCATGGGTTCTAGATATGGCTCAGAGAGTGAGAGAGGGGGGCTAAATGCTTTCCCAATCATCCTAATAAGTTAAATTTCGAAAAAATAACTATTTCATTCAAGATTTTCCTTTTAAGACTCTTTAATTAGTTTTTATTCCCCTACTCTTAAGATCTCTTTTGATAAAAAACACTTCTGTCATCTATTCCTAGCTATTCAGTGGGAAATAGGCCTTGAAAACAAAGCTAAATAAATTTAGTGGAAAACAAAGAACTGGCCATGAAATGAAAGACCAAAGGCAACAAAATTTATTGGTAAACAAAGTGCAGAAATCCTAGCTGTGAGAAGAAAAAGGCCCTTAGCAATCACCTTTTTTCCGAATCTTTTCAGATCCATTCACGTGCTCTTCCTCAGCCACATTTGCCAGCTAATCACACATGCACCATATATCCAAGGAGAGTCAGGATCCCCTGCATGTTATCCCAAGCCCTTCCCATGAGTTAATTTTACGAAAGTCCACCTTAGGTCACACCTAATGATATTTGAATCATTTAAAATGAATGTCATCATCTCCAACGATATATACTCAAATTTTACCGAGTTAGTCCTCCCATAAAATGGAGCTCGCATGACTGATAATATAATCAGCACAATCTTATGGATTATTAACCATATGCATCAATCACTTTATTAATTATGTGCTCATACGAGAATACGTCATTAGAAGAGATGATATTAAAATTATCAATTAAGTGGGCCCCACCAAAGAGTTTGACACATCCCACCCATAGAAAAGCATGTGGGAGACCAATTACAAGATCTGTACTCATATCCAAGCCACAGAGGAGTGGACCCACATGGATGAGCAAAGCCCAAAACAGGTCCCTTTCAGGTGGGCCACAAGCAATCCTCCACTTTTACCATCTTTCAACTGTTGGATCAAACTATTGACTACTTTTCTTCAAAAGCCATTAAATGAAGGGCCAGGATTGTCCACACAAAATGGCACATAAACTGTAGCCTGCAGGGCATCTGAAGGTGGGCCCACAAGGTGGAAGATCAGGATCCTCCCTCACCTTCTTAGTCACGATTGGGAAAGTGTCTCTATCCACACTAGACAGAGAGGTCTCTTTCTGTCACAGTACCTATTGCCTGGCCTCACCTAAACCTGTTCTAACCCTGTCTTATCTATAAACCATGTTTGTTCCTTTTAATACCTTTCTTTTATCTTACATGGTAAGGAAATGGAAAACGATATGCATGTGACGTAAGTCGTGTGTGTGTCCTTAGATACGTGTTTGGTTACAGTAAACATAATGCCTTCGTACCGTTACGGTGCACGGTTCGTAGAAGCGAGACGTCGAAGTCATATGTGGCCATGCATAGAAATTTTATTTAGGGGGGCCAATGAGAAAAAAAAAAGGATTTTAAACAAAATTACAATGTAAAAAAAAATTATAAAGGAGAAAGTGGGCTTATCATTCTTCTTTATTCATGCCTAAGGGTTTTTTTGGTAAACGACGCAGAATAGGAGACCGTCCGTTTTCTCTTCCGTGGAATTGATTTCCTATCACTCTAGGTGGGAAGCGCGGATCCACTCCAATGCGGAATTGAAATCCAAACGGAAGGAAAAATCGAGACATTTTGCCGCTATACCAAAAGCTTGTAGCAAGGCGCCGGAAACTCCTCTTTCCACAACAAACTTCTCTACAAAGCCATAGAAGGGTTTCCTCTTCCGCAGCTTTGATTTCCGATAGGATAGATGAGATTTCCGGAACCTCTCTAGCAAGAAAAGATAATGTAAAATCTTGGAATTCCTTGCATT
The DNA here is from genome assembly GCA_003546025.1 of Camphora micrantha. NCBI lineage: Eukaryota > Viridiplantae > Streptophyta > Magnoliopsida > Laurales > Lauraceae > Camphora > Camphora micrantha. Next base: position 10,696,945 of record QPKB01000002.1, read on the forward strand.
TTCTTCGTTGCACAAAATAAGAAGGCGGCATTGGATTTAAGCCTATTTTCGCTGAAACGTCGCCTGCACAAATAAAACTTGAAAGTCTTTGCAAGTTTGAAACCTACAACTCATTCAATATCTCCAATAAAATGATGTGCTTTCTCCTCTTCCTCTCTTGGACCATAAGATTTGGGGAAAGTATAGACGGGTTAGAATGATTATTAAAAAAATATCTCCCCCCCAATCTCCATTAAGCCTTCTTTATTTATTCACCTTTTCTTCATTTCCTTTCCTTTTTAATTTTAAGTTTTTTTTTCTAAAAATTAACAATATTTTTATTTTCTTTTTTCTAAGAGTCAAATCAAGTTAAAAGAGCCATAAACAATGGAGGGGCCCTCCATTAATGGACGGCCACACCATGGAGGGGCCAAAGTAAGCTTCTTAGATAAATTGTTCTCCACAAATCATATTCTCAATAAAATTAGTGGATGTGAGGCGAAGAAGTTTCTAGTATGTGTGAACTTGTTTATACATGGATACCGGGGCCCTATGGTTGGATATTCTACATTCCCACGGGTAAGAGAAGAGGTAAATTTTTTTTTCGGAGCTTCTCAATCTCCGGAACACATATACAGCTTTGGCAGCGTGTCGAATTCTCCGTATCTAGACCCATCAGGGTCATCTTTATCATTGGTATTGTGGGCCTTTTAGGGGTGCTGTTTAGATTTTCATATCACCCGTAAATGGAAATATATAGGTTACGGATGAATGAAAGGATAAAACCCATTAGAGTTTTTTATTTTAACTAAAAGAAGTGTAATATATAAATATAAATATACATATATATATATATTTATATATATATATATATTTTCTAACTCACCTTCTTTTGTCCCTTACCAACTTAGCTATAACTTAGGGTGACAAGATTTAATTAGAGAATAATCTGTTTTTTATTATCCACCAGCCAAGACATTTATAGAGTAATACAAAGGAAGATTTTGGAGAGCGAGGATTTTGGAAAGCCTCACATTAGGCGTGAAAGGCTCCTAATCTTACCCAAAAAAATGATCCTAATTCCATGCTAAAGATTCTAATTCCATGCTAAAGATTAGGAAAATCTCCTAAATATCTTCAACTACCTTAATATACCATAAGGGAAATTCAATCCCTAAAAATACGCCTAACACCCCCCTTCAAGTTGGAGCATGTGGATCATAGATGCCCAACTTGGCAAGAAGAAAATCAAATTGGTGTTTACCCAAGGCCTTTGTAAAAATATCAGCCAACTGCACCGTCGTCGGAACATAAGAAGGAGCAAGAAGACCATCGTGAACGGCATCACGAACGAAATGACAATCAACCTCAATGTGCTTCGTACGTTCATGAAAGACAGGGTTCTGCGCAATATGAATGGCAGATTGACTATCACAAAACAAAGGGATAGCCTTGGGGTGGTGTACACCTAAACTCAACAGGAGACCTTTTAACCACTTTAACTCACAAGTTATGGCAGCCATGGAACGATACTCTGCCTCAGCTGAAGATCGAGAGACCGTATGCTGCTTGTTTGTTTTCCAAGAAATAGGCGAATGACCCAGAAAAACCAACCATCCAGTGAGAGATCGCCTAGTGAGAGGACAAGCCGCCCAATCCGAATCACACCAACCTTGTAAAGATAACTCGCTATCAGAATGAAGCAGAATACCTTGACCCGGAGAGCCTTTCAAATATCTAACAACTCTTAGGGCGGCATCCCAATGTTCTTGTTTTGGCTCATGCAAGAATTGAGACAAGATATGAACAGAGTAAGCCAGATCAGGTCGAGTTACAGCTAAATACACCAAACGACCTATCAACCGCCGATATGGCTCTGGATCCGTCAGATGCTGCCCATTTGCACGAGCTAAATGATGATTTTGCTCAATCGGAGAGGAAGCAGGCTTGGAACCTAGAAGACCAGCTTCGGTAATAATATCAAGAGTATATTTTCGCTGACAAAGAAACAACCCTGAAGAGCTACGAGCGACCTCAATTCCCAAGAAATACTTCAAAACCCCAAGATCTTTCATATGAAAACAGGAACTAAGATAGACTTTAAAAGCCTGTATTGCAGCGGAATCATTACCAGATATTATTAGATCATCAACATACACCAAAACATTGATTTGAACTGACTTTCGCGTATATGTAAAAAGAGAGTAATCAGAATAGGACTATAAAAAACCATACCCTCTCAAGGCTGTCACAAGTTTTGCAAACAAACATCTAGGAGCTTGTTTCAAACCATACAACGATTTTCGCAAGCAACAAACCAAACCAGACTCATCAGAAATGAAATCAGGAGGAAGTTTCATGTATACCTCTTCATCTAAATCACCATGCAGGAAGGCATTATGTACATCCATCTGATGCAATTCCCAATTCTTTGAAGCTGCAATTGCAAGAAATGTACGAACAGTTACCATCTTTGCCACCGGGGCAAAAGTCTCATTGTAATCTATCCCTTCGGTTTGATGATTACCAAAAACAACCAATCTAGCTTTCAATCTCTCGATACTGGCATCAGACTTGTATTTGATTTTGAAGACCCATTGACTGCTAAGAGCCTTCTTCGCTGGAGGTAACTTTTCCAAGGTCCATGTACCAGAATCTTCCAAGGCACGCATCTCCTCCTCCATTGCACGACGCCACCCACTATCATTCATAGCTTCCTTGAAAGACTGTGGCTCTCTTCCTGCTGTGACGGCTGCAATAAAACTCCAATGTTGCACAGAAAATTTGTCACAACTAACATAATGTGCTATAGGATAGGACATACCTGAGGGAGATGGAGAAATTGGAACAGATGAAATTGGAGATGAACTTCTCTGGATTGCCGTATGGGTCACAAAATCTCGTAAAAGAACCGACGGAAACTTCTCTCTACACCCACGACCCTTATGCTCATCTGCCGAAGTTACCTCAAGATCAGAAACCCCCCTTGTAGAAGACACCGGGGCTGTCCGTACAGAGGAGTCATGTGGTGTAGACATTTCGCCTACAAGCTGCGGACCATGTGGAGAGATGGTGGGCGAGACAGCAACGTGAGGCTGCTGTTGTAAGGGTGGTGTTTCTGCCACTTCATCACCATCATAAGCCACAAAATCCCCATTAATCCCCCCAGAATTATTTTCAGGTGGAGGAACAAAATTCACAGCCTCAACATCAATGTAGGGAAAAATATTCTCAAAAAAACGTACATCACGAGACACAAAAAAAATCTGTGTGTCCAAATCATATAAACACCAACCTTTTTTGCCAAAGGGATATCCCACAAACACACATTTCCGACTTCGACTAGCAAATTTATCACCCGTCGCCTTTTGATTGTGAGCATAACACAAAGAGCCAAAGACACGGAGTTCACTAAATGAAGGAGAGTGACCAAAGAGGATTTCATACGGGGTCTTATTATTCAAGAGAGACGAAGGAGTTCTATTGAGAATATGAGCAGCAGCCAAAGCACATTCGCCCCAAAAATATATAGGTAACCCGCCTTGAAAACGAAGAGCCCTAGCCACATTCAAAATATGCTGATGCTTTCTCTCGACCCTCCCATTTTGTTGAGGAGTACCCACACATGAAGTTTGAAACAAAATGCCATTTGCCAAAAAATAATCTTTTAAGCAAAAGAATTCCGTTCCATTATCACTACGAACAATTTTTATGGTTTGGGAGAATTGGCGATCAATCATAGCAATGAAAGATATAAACGTATGAAAAACCTCCTTTTTATCAATCAATAAATAAACCCACACTGCGCGGGAAAAATCATCCACTAAGGTTAAAAAATACCGAGCACCACAAGAGGAAGGCTCATCATAAGGCCCCCATAAATCACAATGTACAACTTCAAAAATACGAGAGGTTTTATTTTCACTAATAGGAAAACTAGCCCTATGCTGTTTAGCACGATGACAAATTTCACATGCTTGATTCAATTTACCCTTAGCATTACGTAAAAAAGGAAGCAACTTTACAATTGTCTCGGAAGGGTGGCCCAATCTGTTATGCCATAGGTCTAAGGACTTCGAATGCTCTACCGAAACTCCTTGAACAGAAGTCCCCTCCCGAAGGTAGTAAAGTCCATCCCATCTTTCACCCGTTCCAATCACCTCCCTCGTTTGTCGGTCCTGTATAACACAAGAGTCAGAGTTAGAAATGACTTCACATTGTAAATCATCACTCAACTGTGTCACCGAAATTAAATTACAATTGAGCAATGGAACATAGAGAACATTTTTTAGGATTATCTTGTCAGTCAGCTTGACAACACCCTCTTTCTTTGCAACTTTATTTTGACCATCTGGAAGACCAACATTGCAAGGAGTAACCTCTGCTACATTAGTGAGACATAACAAATTACCCGTGACGTGATGAGAGCACCCCGTATCAATGATCCACTTACCATTCAAACGATTTGGTTGAGGATGAGAGGAACCAAAAGCAGCCACCAATGCCTGCCACTGTTCAGCAGTGAAGCCAGGAACGATTGGAGCGGCTTGAGGGGGGGCAGCGGCAACCTGGCTGGGGGTAGCATTAGCCTTCACCGGCCCACGAGGCTTTGTTGATGCAGCATCAAACTTCCCACGAGCAGAACCTTTGGAGTCAGCCTTGCCATACCGTGCTACATACCAATCAGGAACACCATGAACATCAAAGCAAGTGGTGGAGTCATGCCCAGTTTTATGACAGTGAGTGCAAACCAAAGCTGCCTTGTTAGCACGATCCAGACGGGGTTTCAATTGAGACTCCATACGAACCGCAAACCCCGCAACTTCAGGTTTTTCTTCCTTGATGCGTGTGATACCTCGCACACCCTCCTCTTGAGAAAGAGTCTGAAGAGCTCTATTAAGGGATGGTAGAGGATCTTGAGACAGGAGATTGGAGCGAGTTGAGGCATAGTAATCAGAACAAAGACCGAGAAAGAATTGATGAAGCCTATCTGCATCTCGCCGATCAGCATGTTGTTTTCCAACATTACAAGTACATTTTCCACATGTACAAGAAATAAGAGGCTCATGCTTGTCCAATTCATCCCAGAGCACAGATAATTTGCTAAAGTATACAGAGACCGGCATAGTTTTCAATTGTTCTAAGCGATTAATGTCAGATTTTAATTGCTGAATTTTTGGGCCATTAGTGATGCAAAACCGTTCATGAAGATCGTCCCATAGACGTTTAGCATTGTCATAATTGGAAAGCATTGACTTTACCTCGGGATCAATTGTGTTGGTGAGCCAAGAAACGAGCATATAATGAATTGTAATCGAATCCTCCTTCGTTGCTGGCGGCTTGATGGCCGTGATGGAACCATCGAGAAAGCCGAACTTTCGTCTGGAGGAAAGCGCAACCATGATGGCATGTGCCCATTCATCAAAGTTATTTAATTTGAGGCGAATCGGAGTAATGAAATCGCCGGGACGATCATGAGGACCCAAGTAAAAGGGAGATGTGTGATCTAGTTTGAGGGGTGGTTCAGCCATTGAAAGAAAATTTTAAGAGAAGCAAACCTGCTCTGATACCATGACAAAATTTAATTAGAGAATAATCTGTTTTTTATTATCCACCAGCCAAGACATTTATAGAGTAATACAAAGGAAGATTTTGGAGAGCGAGGATTTTGGAAAGCCTCACATTAGGCGTGAAAGGCTCCTAATCTTACCCAAAAAAATGATCCTAATTCCATGCTAAAGATTCTAATTCCATGCTAAAGATTAGGAAAATCTCCTAAATATCTTCAACTACCTTAATATACCATAAGGGAAATTCAATCCCTAAAAATACGCCTAACATAGGGACACTACACTTATTCATGGGAAAGAGTGAGAGACTACATTTTCAACTCGTGTATTTTCATTTTGTGCATTATCTTACACTCCAATCTCAAATTAAAAGTAAGAAATATGAACTGCCATCTTTTAAATCCTTCCATGAACTTAGTTTACATGTAAACATATATAGTATAAAAAAAAAAAAAAATTCTATCGCTTGTGGGTAAATGAGGTTCTTCAATCGCTTGAACCATAATTTACATATATATGAAACTCATTTTAAAAATCCCAACATGAATAAGAAGCAATGTTCAAGAGCGCGACTTTTGGTTGGCGGAGTTGACTCAAACATGCATGTAGGCAATAGGCATTGATGTAATTGAGTTTGATCGAGTTTAGGAAGAGCAATTGAGACTCACATGAGTAATCGATTTGGTGCTCTTTAGTATTTGGGTCAATTAGTTTAGTTGAGTTTTAGAATCATGCTCATGTAATCCTATTTGTATTTGGGTTTTTCTTGAGCCAATGTTTGTGTGGGATGAACATGTGGCCTTTTTTTTTTAAAGGATAAGTGGCATTTTGGTGGGATCCATTGAATAGGGGCGAACCTACACTGTACAGACCTGGGGCGTGATCCAAAAGGGCCCAAAGTTTGCATAGGCCATCTGGCGCGCCCATGCCCCATTCTTGTAAAGTCGTGCCCCACCTTATGTATGAAAAACCAATAATTTTCCTCTCAACCCTCTGCTCAATTGTTCTCATTCTTTCACTTTACGCTCAAGTAGTTTGGCTTCTACACAATGGCACAGTTCTTCCTCCTCACTTGGATTTACCAACAACACCACTCTCTCTATACAAATTATAGACAGTGCCGAGAGTTCTACCTTTGAATCAAATAGATATGGGTAAGATGCTTTCTTACAAAAGCGTTCGATTATTTAAATCTCTAATTTGTATTTTCCTTCTTGAAGATGTATGTCACTCTTTCTACGCACAAACAAAGTTGATGTCTCTTACAAAGGCATACCATATAAATTGAAATCATTCATATGCAAGTTGTTTTGGAAGTTTGGTTGCATTTTGGTTATATAGCTCATTCTTTCTATTAGAGTATTTGGTTCGAATAATGTTATTGCTCTTATTTCTTTTTTTTAGTTTTTGCTAATATGATGTTTGTCTTAATCGGGTTTGATTTATTGTTGATGTGTTTTTGGATTTTGGTTTCTTTGCTTTTTGGAATTTATATTTTACTATTTTTCTTCTCAATCACAGTGACTCAATACTCTGATTTTTCCTCAAAACATCCTGCCTTGGATTTTGTTTGATTTATGTGTTGTGTTTTCAATTTCAGTTACTTTCCTTTTGTTTTCTTATTAGATTGTCTTAAATTTATTTTTTTCTTGAGTCACGATATGATGTTTATGATAGAGGAACTCTTAGGAGCTTCAATAAACAATCAAAGAGGTTTTTTTTTTTTTTTGGTATGATGATGATTTTATTTCTTTGGAGTTCCCTAGAGTTTCTTTATTATTATTGTAGTGCTGTTGCTAATTTAATTCTCATCACACTAATTTGAATAAAAGACTTTCTTAAGAAAACAACTATTGTAGTTAAAAAGATTATGCAGGAATTGAGTGCTAGTAATAGGATATGAGTTATTTATACTTAATTTTTCTAAAAAAGTAAAAATAAGAAAATCATGTATTTAAACCATAAATAAGTGGAGATTATTGCTAGTTGGTGTTGATTTTGACGTTTTCAATCGACCATCACCCGCCCCACCCAAATACAAATCCTGAGTCCACTACTGCCATTGAACATGTGGCCGCTGTGGATTAGGGAACTTCTAACACATTTGCGTAGTGTTGAAATTTCTGGCACATTTGTTTTAATTGGGATCCTCTTAGGGTTTTACCCACGATGATTGTGAGTAGACCAATCTTGATCTGCCACATCACCGTGGGCAGCCCTTGCCTTTGTGCATGACAGGTTGCTCACGGTGACGTGACGGACCATGATTGGTCCACTCACGGTCACTGCGGGGTAAAGCATCACATGATCCAGACTCCATTTAGTGTTTTCGAAAATGGAAGTCCATAGACTTTTGCTTTTTCTTTTTTCTTTTTTGTAAAGTGATCCACCTTTCCTATATTTCCTGAAGGCTTTTCAAGGATGTTTTGAAAAATTGTTGCAAAGTCTTTTAAAGGGTTTTTAAACCATAATAAAGAAATTAGGTTTTTTTCCACAGACGACTTTCTGTTTGTACCGAATGATGAAAAATGAATGATACAAAACATCAAAACACTTTATCATGAAAAATGTGGAAGGGCATATTTGTGTATCTTCTACAAGAAATGAAGGTCCTCAAACTTCCACTTTTTTCTTTTTATTTTTTCCTAGTAGGGAGCAGGGGCAGACCCAAGTTACCAACACTTGGGGTGGTCACCCCAGATCAAAAAATGAAATTGTCAAAGAATTGAATGGGGCCCTAGCCTGCGCCCCATGTATGAATAAGCTATCGCCCCACATGTCAAAACCATCGCTACTTTTTTTTTTTAAACAACGTGGGTGAAAAACAATAATGAGAAAAAAAAAAAAAAAAAAGGTTCCCCTTCTTTCAACCTCTGTAGTCCACAGTCTACGATCTCGTCAGTGCCAATCATGCTTCTCTTCGTTGTAGGTCTCGTAGCATGTCTCTCTCATGGTTACACCAAACACTTTCCACGATGACGTTCTTGTAATTACTCCTCTGGTACCACAATGAGTCAACTATGTCCAAACCCCATCCCCATTGAGCTTCCTTATCTTAAGTTTTTCTTCTTGAACTTGATAGGATGGATTACTTAAATTTCTTTAAGAAATCGAAATATAACAGGGGAGTGACGAGAAACCCATAAGCAAACCTTGGTTCTCTCTCCATGCCCAAATCTTCTATAATCTTAATCAATCTATATCTAAATACGAACTCTTAATTTCTAAATCCTAATTCAGACCCTAAATATCCAAATCCTAATCCAATTCTAAACCCTACATCACCAAATCCTAAATAAAAACCCTAAGCTCTAATTCCCCAAATCCCCTTGATTCGTAAGCCATAATTCCCAAAGACTCTAAATCTAGATTAAAAGCATTGAAACCCAAACCTCTAAATTGCTAAGTCAATTAAGCGTTGAAATCAGATTGCTTAATTTTTCATATATATGTCTGTACAATTTTTTGCTTAGTGGTGCATTTGCTTGCATTTTGATTTGGTTTTGATTTGTTGTTTGTTTTTTCAGTATTTTCTTTCCCTCTTTTCCATAAAGCACCTTATGGCTTGTCTGTGTGAGTGAGCTCTTTGGAGCTTTAACATTTTTCTTATAAAGGAAAGTAGATAGCAACAAAAGTATAGAAAAAAAAATAATATTGGGGAGGGAGAGGAATTGTTTGGAGATAACTTTATAATTACTTATTTCTTCTTCTTCTTCTTCTTCTTTTGGATTTTTTTCTTGGACTATTATTTGACGTCTATCTCCAATAACTATTATGCATTTAGTTGAGTTCCACATGAGTTGGACATTTTCTAAAGAAAAACGTGCCGATGCTTTTACTACGTACATAGAACAAATTGTTTATTAAAAAAAATATAATTTACATAGCACAGTTGCTAAAAACTCAATCCACTGTGTCCGGTCTAGGTGATGAAAATTTTTCATTTAAAAACAAATTGTAGAGAGAAGGGGCATGCAAGCTCATTTCCATAACCCTTGTGAATTGTCTATGCCAGTGAGCTTTTTGAAGGTTGGAACTTAAATATTTTTTCGTATAAAGAAAAGTAAATAGCAATAAATATACAGAAATTGAGCTTCAAAGTAATACATTTTCTCTTTTGCTATTGTTAATTTGATAAAAGTTTAGCAAAGACACTAAAAATTTAGCCCCACCTAAATGAAAACCCTGAGTCGGCCACCGGTCGGGAGAGTGATGGGAAGACAACTACAAGACCTACCAACTTAGGAATCAATTCCAGCGCAGCTACTAACATGGGACGCTTCTTAGCCAGTGAGCTGTGACTTGTGATCAGGCACTTATCTTTGGAGGTCTCTTCTTCACTGTTGATTTGGTAGCTGTTGATCATGCTCAAGGTTATAGCCGAGCCGTTACGAGGCTCATCTGATCAATGGTCTTCATTGCTTGGATAAAAATTATAATGTCAGACAAAGTTGTCCGTGGAAGACCCACACAAGATAGTTCCAACATATGATGCCAAGACAAGCACAAAGCTTAATGTACTTAAATGGTTAGTTGACGTACACAAAACTCATTAATTAATCAAATCCAACTTGAGATAGCTTTGCTCATTTAAGGCTTTGAGACGCACATGGCAGTGTCACCATTTTAGACCAATCAAGCCCCAAAAATCCAAGTCTCATAATCCATCTCTCAATGGTTAGGTCTTTTTGGTGTGAATGCTTGTATGGTGGAAATACGTGGGAAGCTTGAAATGGGCAGAGGCCGGTCAGGAGAGATCCCAAGTCACATCACCTCATCATTTATGCAAGGAAAGAAGAAAATGAAAGCTCTCCCTCACACCCCAAACAGCAGGCACTACACCACACTAAACTCTATCATCTTCTCCTTATCAAAGTCAGCTCAACTACGTCTTCATGAATTTCTGTTCCCCCAATCTTAACTCTTTTGGATCTGGCATGATGCTTCCACACCACCCTCATTTCTGAGTGGACCCCACTGGAAGGTCCCTTTGTGTTTGTCTCACAGCTTGGTTGGTAGTGACCCACTTCAGATGGGTGAGCAGTGTGGGCAAACTAGAGAAGAAAAAAGTGTGAAAAATAACCATCATCATGCCTTGATTGACTGTTTTCAACTTTGGAATTTGCTTCTGGGAGAGTTATCTAAAAGGGTTTGACCCTTTATAATGATCTTTTCAAATGCTAAATGTTTTGCATTGTCTGGAGTAATTGCGCCCATAGAATTTCATCAGTTAGTCGGATCTATGAGAGCAGACAAAATTCAAACCACTCATAATCACTAGCACTCCTCGATTAGTAGGGCAAAATTTCATGCGAGCGGGAGATAGAGCTTACTGTAGATAGATCATATGTGAAACACATGACAATTTTTCATTTAACAAGGTATTTTGGTTACTTGTTTCTCATGCACACTATTACTAGAGTGAAATCTCAATTAGAGGCAATACATGAGGGAAAGGACTCAATGGTTTGCGCTGTAGAAGTTAAATCTGTCTCTACCTATGAACTTACAGGGTTTTAATTTTTAGTGTTAAAATTGTGTTTCATGGGAGTTGCACATTCTTCTCTGACCTTGATCTTTTTTTTGGGAAGGATGGGGTTCCTTTCCCAGACCAATATCAATGCAATGGGTACAAACTACAATGATTTCAGGTTAACTATTTATAAAAAAAAAATGACGTTCATTGAAAGTTGTTATGATATTTAATTTCAAGTGTACGAAATGGTTGGTAACCATGAGCCTGTTTGTAGAGCTGCTTGGAGTGGACATTATGGGGCCTGCTTTCATTATGTTGAAAGAATCTTATGGCTGTGCAATGTCTTTTTTTAAGTGACATTGAGTATTTTGGGATATCCATGAGATTTACTGATCTAGTACAACCCTAAGGTATAGAAGTTTGATGAGAAAACAGAATTTGGATTTTCATTTTTCTTCCGGGATCTTGATCATGATGCCATTTGGATGATATTCAATTTCTTCTTCTCCGGGAATGATGGGTTCGAATGTAATCTTCCCTGCATGTAAATGTAAAGAGGTTTTACGCCTTTTTTTTTTTTATTTTTGGGCTAGAAGCCTTACTTGGCTGTTTGGATGAGGTGGAGAAAATGAGGGTGGAAAAAATGCCAAGGATTTCTTATAATGAGAAAAGGGTAAAATTTTCTATTAACTCCACTCTATGATTTTTTTTTTTTTTGGTTAAAATATATGGTGTGCCACCTTTATATATGGAAGGGTAGAAATCTTAAGTTCTTTTCTTTTGTTCCGAAAACCATATCAGGATTAATACTACAATCACTTTTCTGCAACAATGAGGAAACAGAAATGTTAGTTTTTAAAGGATTTCAAAATTTTGAAGTCCGAAAATGTATGTATTGTGGTGAATTCTAATGCATTTACCAATTATCAACTACAATTGGAGAGTTCTTAAAATTCAGCACCTATGAGGGACAGGGACGGAGCCAAGTGGGGCTCAGAGAAGGCACTCAACTTCAAATGTCTCACTCATGTTGCAATGAGTTAAGTGTAACTCCATAGAGCTCATCGATTGAAAACACAACCCAAATTTTAGTCCAATTAAACATGCTTAAGTGGATGGTATTTGTACGAAATCGTGCCCGCATGCCATGTGTCCCACGTCAGATCAAGCAGGCTGATGTCAACAGAGAATATAATCCTACTTAATGTAAGACTTAATCTGGTCCTACTAATAAGACTTCCAATAGGATTAGTAGATGTGAGTTTCTTGGAGAAAAAGTCTCTAGTAAGTGTGACTCTTTGAGACTTGTTTATATAAGATAACAAAACTCTAAGGTTGATCACTATTCCATTCCATAGGAGAGATAAGAGGCAGAGAATACAATCCACAGAGACTTAATATGATTACCAATCGTCGGAGGATTGACGCACATAGTGTGATCTGGGACTTGTTTATATAAGATAACAAAGCTCTGATCATTATTCCATTCGCGTGTGAAGGAATTCCAATCGCGCACATAGATCGTAAATCCGCATCATCCATCAATATTTTAAAGGAATTTTTATGAAAAAATTATGTTTAAACTTTAATTAAACAATTTTACGAAGAAAACTCATAAAATGATGAAAAAGTTGTTGTACATTCTTTTCGACAAAACTACCCCAGTGACGACATCTTTTTCTTCTTCTGATTCCCTAAGTTGCCATGCACCTATATGGGCCACTAAAAGTGGGCATCTCTCAAGGGACCAGACTCCAACACCATTTCGCATTGTCCAAGATTTTAATTTAAAATTTTCGTCATCCTAAGTTGTTTTTCCTTCTTTAGTTTGAATTTCAAATCACTACTAGTCTTGTTTGTTTTCATGTGTAGAGGAGTAAAAATAAAGTGGTATTTAGATCATGAAAAAAATAAAAACAATGGGGTCAAAGTGAGAAAAAAGGCACCTTTTCAAATGGTGCCAAATAATGAATAAAGTTAAGATAAAAGGAGTTAAGAGTAAAAAGGCATGGCTTCACAAAGTTTACTTCTCCCCAGGTTACCATACTCAATTTTCGTGAAAAAAAAGTGGCCAAAGGAGAAGTAAAAGGGCTAACTATATCACATCTGAACTTTACTTCTTCCCTCTACTATTTCCATATAAACTCCCTCAAAGTAAAAAAAACCACATCACCATTTTACTTCTCCCATCCACTATTTCCACCCAAACAACAAATGAAGTAAAAAATATGACATTACATGTTTACTTCTCACTCTACTCCTTCCATCCAAATAACAATGAAGTAAAAAATTGTCACATCATAGCTTGATTTTACTCCGTCCTTACTACTCCTTTTACTAAACAAACGAATCCGATCTTCCTAAATACCAGCCCAATAAAAAAATCACCATGTAAATACCTAACTGAACTTTATTGTTGCAACGAAATAATTCTCAAAAGAATATAACCACAAACAAAATAATTCTATTACTTTAAAATAAATAAGTATTTTCATTGATGGCCCATTTGTTTTCCATCAGAAGAAGGCAGAGATGGAGAAAGGACCCCTCACCTCCTAACATTTGATTTAACATGGTGATGGATGGTAATCATTTCTCATCTACTCTTAATTTATTTTCCATTAAAAGAGAGATTATTGGATAGTCATAAACCAATCTTCACCTTTGTTGTTAGCTCGCTGATGAATTATTGGTAAGGCTTCTCCTTCTCCACAATGACGACATTGTATCGGTTGTTGATTGTTGCTTTCTATACGTTGGGTTTTTTTTTTTTTTTTTGTGTGTGTGTGTGTGTGTGTGTGGCTATATTAGACCACTAGCTCGGAGTGATAATTTTTACTTGAAGGCTTAGGGATCAAATATTCCTAGATATGCGTGTCAAACTAAGGTGTCCACACTACTCAACCATGAGTGTGTTTGACCGTTAGGGATTTGTTTATTGTGTGTGGATGCATGAGTTAATCATTTGTTAGAGAAATAATGATAATAGTAATTGTAGATTGCATGAAACAAAAGGGCCCACTAGAGGAATTTTTAGCTAAAGGTCTTCTCTGTAAAGTATATTCTCCCTTTGGCCGAATTGCATTCATGCAGCATGCGTCCAGTTAACTAATTTCTGGATCTTGATCAAACGAAAAGCTGGCCTGTGCGGACGCATATGATGTGTTGCAAAACACAAGTGTTTTAAAAGGCATAAAAGGTGGGAAACTTTGTATCCCCATTAGCAACTTTTCTTTGCTACCCATGTGGGGACTCCACTCTTTCCAAAAGAAGGGAATTCAATGTTTTATTTTTTTCCAATACACCAATAGTTGTAAGATGAGAGACATTGGGGGATCACCTAAAGTAGAGTCCATTGAACTGTTTAACTCCAACAAGGTCAACACTGAAATTCATTTGTCATTGTTTTTTCTCTTAGAAGGATAAAATTAAATGGAAAATTTTCAAAATAGAATAAGACTTTTAGTTCATTTTCGAAAAAGTATATCAAGATTTGAATGTTTTAATAGAGTATAATAGTTTTCCATATTTTTTTCAATCATGTCCTCACCATAAAATTTTTGTGAAAAAGGAAAAAAACCCTGATGTCATTTTTTAAAAATTTTCTTTAACAAATCATTCAATAGAAATAAATGATCAAGTCCAACAAAAATAACCTAGTGGGGCCCTTTTTGGCTACCTTTAAGCATATATGGATTTCAAATGATAGAAAAAACTGCCTTAATTAAATAGTTATGATCATCAGAATCTAGTTGAAAGTTGGGCCATATGAGAATCTAGAGAAAAGAACCCAATATTAATTTAAACATTCTCTCATGTGACTGAACAGTCAAAAGAAGGTATCCCGCCATCAACATTTGATCAATGAGGCCTGTAAAGTAGCTTTTGGATTCGTTTTGGGGATGAAATAATTAAGGATAAGAAAAGACAAAAACTTGTATAGGGGTGTTTTTAATCATTTTTTAAATATTTTTTTATGGAGAGGTACTTGATTGAAAGAAATATGAAAAGATTTTATGTTTTTTTTTTTTTTTTTTGAAATATTCAAGTCCTAGTGTACTTTTTTGAAAATGAGGCAAAGGCTTTATACTTTCTTGAGTTTTTTCTAAACAAAACTTAAAAATAAAAAAACATCAAACTAAATCAAATTCATTGTCATGGGTTAGTGGTCTATGTAGAGGATTTTAAGATTTATAAGCGTGGCCCTAAAGTAATTAATTCGAGTTCTCAAAAATAGAAGAGAATTAGTGGTGGAAAAACTATAATTAGCGGTGGTTTTTTCTGCCGCTATTGCCAATTTTTAGCCGTAGAATTTCTTTCTCCGTGAAAATCACCATTATTGCTTAAACGGTATGTTAAAAATCAATACCGATGGTTTTAGTGGTGGAAAAAAAAAATTTCGCCCCTAAAAATTAGCAATGGTGGCTGGGAAAAATGCCGCTAATTTCGATTTTGTCCATCGATATCGAAAATAAATTTAAAGAGTCAATACAAGTTACAAGAATATAAGAAGATTTAAAAAAAAATCTAATTTATCTCTAAAACATAGATGAGCGCCAATAAGAGTCTATGGCACAATGGAATTTTTGCAACGTTGAGATTGTTGGTTAAAGTCACGGTGCCAATATAATGACAAAACAAAATAGGCAAACACGCCTAAACCAACCAGTGTGACTCAACACAAGCACATCTTTAAGCTGGAAAAGTAAAGAAGATCAAACAAATCATTTTCCCAAAGTAAACCCACATTGTATTTTGGTCCAAAGTGTTTTCATCTTTGAAAAAGGGGTGTTAATTTCATAATCAGATCCAATCCTTTCCCATTTCATCCCTAAATAAATTCAACTAATACTATATCCTAAACACTTAATTAATCTAGTACTTAGTGGAGCCACATTGGAGCAATGCACATTGCCATATGCTTTGTGCTATGCATCATAGCTTTTGCTCTTCCATTTTCAATTTTCAATAGTCCTAAAAGTGTAACTGCATAAATTGCACAAGGGGACCCCTCCCATAGCTTAGCATATCTTTACATGATAAAGAGATTGTCGGAATCCTGTGCAAAATATAAATAAACTATGCTATTTAGATCCTATGAGCCAATTTCTAACATCTTGAAAATCCTAGTGTGAATTAAACTAATTCTTTCACTAAACACATGATAATGGATTAAAGTAGCGGTCTTAATGATGTGTTATTTTTATTAAAAACTCCGAAGTAAAGTTTTCTTGAACTTCTAAAATGAAGTGTTGTGGTGCAGCATCTCCGAATATAATGAGAAATCTTGCTTCTTAATGGTTTTAAGGGTGTCGTAGACTAAAATGTAATCTAACAATGAAATCCTCACTTGGGTCAGAATGGTATTCACCGTTGGTGAAGTGGTCTTTGTCACCCCTAGAAAAATTAAGAGTTATGATGAAATTAAGCTAATATGTTATGGTCAAGATAAGATGGGATTCTTTTATTTGGTTTGATGTCAAATATCAATACATCACTCAAACCAACTCTGGTTCACTCAAGAAACTCTTGATCCAGTTGTCTTAATCTATGATTGTGGGCTAAGCAGTGCAGATTTGTTCAAATACATGATGAAAAGTTATGATATAATTAGTCGTACTACTCAATTCTCCTAGTTATCTTATGTTGTGAGCACCTTTGAAAATTGATGAAGTATCAATATCCAACACAATGCATCAGTTTCATATTTTTGCATCCATTTGCATTCACACATGTATATCATCTATTACATTATGCATTATCACTTACCTACATCTAACAACTAATATATAGACAGAAGTGGAATGAAACATTCATGACAAACATAATCCTCATAACCACATCCATCCATGCTACCAAACACATTTCTCTCTACCCCACGTGCATGTCATGTGACGCCACTATCATTATGATTAATTAAAATCTTAAAACTCCCTCATATTTTTATTTGAATAAGAAAAAGAAGACTTTCTCTCTCATGTTTTTCTTTGAATAAGGAAGACTACTTACTCTCTCTCTCTCTCTCTCTTTTAATTTCTTTGAATTAGGAGAAGAGGGAGAAGCGTAGTGAGGGCACATGGATGTTGGGGTGGAACTCATCATCAATGACAGCAGAGTTTTGTCATATGCGAAGACAGTGTCTCGGTCAGGTTTGAAAATAAATAGAGATGTTGGGCCCACCACTTGGGCACAATCAAATTGCCTCCATGATTGGATCTTTCTTAACCCTGGCCCACTTCTACCCTCTTATCAGGTTTAAAAGCCCCGAAGCTCCAAAAGGCCGAATCTTCCTTCTTTCAACCCATCCATCATCATTCCCACAATTTCACCTCATGGTAAAAGTAAAATTATTAACATCCATATAAAAGTAAAGCTCACACTCCATATAAAAGACCCAACTACTTATACTGCAATTAACATCCTTCTCTGTGGCCTATTACCCACTTACTCAATTTACAGTTGTAATGTTAGCAGAAGTAGTTGTAGTAATGAGTAATTGAGTTGGTTCATGTTGATAATTCCTTCTCTTCCCTACCTATCATCATTACGGCGCCATTCTCACCCCATGGTAAAAAGTAAAAACTGAAAATCAGTTTCATAGACAAAACCCAACTTCTAAAATTACTATTGGCGCTCTTTTTTAGTGGCATATTTTCTATCTAATCAATCTATAGTTGATGTAATAGCAGTTGTAGTGATTGGTGTTAGTAATTGTAGAAGTGGGTTGGACTTTAGTTTGTTGCTTCCTCACACTTACAAAAATCATGTTGTATGTCATGATATCTTAAATAAAGGTGCAACAACACAAGCAAAAGGGTACCCCAGTTCCCTCAAAAGCCAAATCCTTCCCCCTCCCCCACCTATCATCACTACTTTATTTTCATCTCATGGTGAAAGTAAAAGCTAGTACACAGATTCAAACAAAACCAACTAATTCTAACAGTACAACTGGACCCCTCTCTGGTGGCATGTGCCTTTTAAATCTATAATAGTTGCAGTGGTAGTAGTAGAAGCAGCTGTAGTGATGTAAATGAGTAACTGTAGAAGTATTTTTGGTTCATGTTTGTTGCTTTCCTACAAGGGAGGGAAATTAAGTTACATATGATGATATCATAAGTAAAGGTGCAAGTAGAAAAGAAGGGTAGAATGAGTTCTTTCTCATGTCCAGCTAAAATTAAACAAAGGTCTCTCTCACTCATATCCCCACATCTGATTCATCTGCGTTGGAAAGTTTGCTGCCTGCATGTGACTCTTGTCAGTCCCTGTCCTCCACTCGATTCATCTCTCTCACTCTCTCTCTCCAAACTCTGAATGTTGCATGATAATAATACTATCGTAATATTACTTTTATCAGTCATACTGATAGGAGCAAATCTATCATTTGGTCGTTTGGTTCTCGAGTTGACTCGGACAGAGTTGGAGGAAATCTCCGAGTTTGATATATAATAGACAATCTAATATTTTTGGCATTTTCTTCACTGATTTCCTCCATCCTTTCGGAGGACCCACAGATAAAGGGTTTAGGATTTTTTTTTATTTTATTTTATCCAAAGGTTTGTGGGACATCCCCAATTGACAATGGCAGGGCCCATCAGAACATTGTTTTCATCTGTGGTCCATGGGCTCAATTGGCAGGTTGTAGGATCATTGTCTCACCCTAATTTGAGTTTTGTGTAGTTCTTTTCCTAAAACTACTTTTTTATTTTTTTTTTCAAAATTGTGTTTGGATAGGAGTATAGGGGGAGAAAATGGAAGCAGTTAGAACTCATCACTACACAAATTGAAATGTGAGCACTTCTTTCTCTTCAAATTTATCTTCCTCAACTTCCTTCTTGTTTAACATGCGGGGCAGGAGCTGGTGCCTAATTATCAGGCTCATTAGTTAAATGTGACAGACGTGGGCCTATGTATCCTTGAAGACCTAGCTTGACCCAATACATTCAAGACAAAGGTTTGCAAATAGGTAATATCTACATCTTTTAATGCATGATAATTAAATGGGCAGGGGTTAGACGAGCATTGACCTAGCCCAACCCGGCCTATGAACACTTTTAATTCCAAGTTTGAAAAGGATCTCATCCCATTTTAGATCCATCGTTTTTCCCTCCATTTTGTGGAAGACTCTAACTCTCCTGTTTCTCCTCCCTCCACAAATTGAGTTACGTGAGAGACTAGACTTGAGACTCAGGATACAACTCATACATGTGAGGTAATAAAAACTCACATATGCAAAGAGGGAGGAGGTCAGGTTCGAACTCAAGGTCTCCCAAGGAGAACTGTCGCTCTTTACCACTAAGGTAAGGAGCAATTCTCACTTGAAATACCTTATTACTGGGAGAATAGTGATCCTAATTAATGAGGGGTGAACCTATATTATGCACAACTATAATCCTATGATGTCCTTGATGAGGAATTTTAGTTTGGGTAATGTCACGATCCCAAATGGGATCTTCTTAATGGTTCTAATTCCAATACATAACTAGTGTGGGGATTCGAGTCATTTCAACTCATATTTAATTTTACCCGACCACTATACCCACAAGATATCATGTGTGAGGATACATTGCATTTTTCCAACACATGTTTAAAATATTTCTCCGAAAACATAAATGAACAGTGATAAACAAAGAACCATATCTCATAAAATTAATAAAGCAAATGTGGTCTCATAATATTTACAATATTGGACGTTTAAGTTTACAATATAAAAGAAAAATATTTTATATACAATTCAAAATTACAATCCATCATATCTATTCTCCATAAACGCTCCCAAGTAAAGACCTGTGAGGTCAAAATGTCCTACCACCAAGACACTATCCCATGTGACGAACTCATGTAGCTAGATAACTAAATCACATCATCAGGAGTCCACTCAGCTAATCAAATATCTTTGGTAGAGGTAAAGGTGTTGTCACCCGTAATGCTAAAGGTTACATCAGATAACTGAGTAAGTAAACGGGTATAATGAACATAAATATGATGTATCAAATGTAAATAAAGGCTGGTAGTCATAATAAGCGTGCATGAATGTATGAGACATAAGAATCAAATAAAGACACATCTAAAAGCGAATCTTAACAAATTGACATGTCTACATAAGCTATATTCTCTCGGGACGGTTGCGACCATGAAGAGAGCATGCATAATGATAAACAGATCAGGGGTACCCAACATTTCTCATAATATGGTCAATTTATTTATAATAGGGCGGTACCTGCAATATAATCACTCCCATTCAAGGACTATGTTGCACCTAACCATAACAGATAAATACAATCTATCTTTCACCGCGTTCATCGAAGTTAAGTGGTGATGATTAGAGAATAACATAGAGAGTAAAACCGAATAAATTCTAATGAAAGTGAACTCATTTTATAAAAATGGGTTTAATTTTACATACAGATTCATGTAGCATGTTATCTAAATCTTATCAGACCATATAAAGTAAATAGAATACGAGATACAACTAAAGAGGATATGAGAATACGTACATGAACCGATCATGTGAATACAGATGCTGAATACAATGACACACATGACAATGAAAAATATTGTAAAGGTCTTGCCCAAAAGTATCACTAATCAATATTAATGTATAACTCAAAGGTCTCAGTTATTGATGTTACTAAAATCAATTCGGTAATAAGGACCTTAAAGTAATTATTTTTTTCTTATTTAGCATTGCCGTGCATGATTTTAAGGCAATCTATACGTGTATGTCAGTTTTAACCACCACTTACTATTGCCTCCCAAAGAATTAATATCGTTTAAGTATCATAGGGTACTTTCCCAAGTTGGAAAACTAAGTCATGAAACTAATTGGAAACATGTGTTCTACGATTAGCCTTACGGTTAGCCATAGAATGACCTATGACTATCTCTGAGGTCACTGTAGTGTAAAATACTCTAGGGAGTATGGTTCTGGAAAACCTAACCAATATACACTTTTTCGGTTAGCTTTTTCCCTAATTACGGTTAGTCGTGGCCGAGGCACGGTTAGCCATGGGGGTACAAGTCTGAAAATCCAAATTACAAGTTCCTTCTAAAATTTTCTGTAGGGTTAACTGTGAAATGATCTACTGTGAGCTCACAATGAATCTACGATTAGTCGTAACAGAGTTCCTACAGTTAGCCATAATACAAAATTCTACAAATCTCAGTCTTGTCTGAGTAACCGCACTTCAATTTCATGGTGGCATACAGTTACATAGTTGCAAGTATAAGAAAACATGTAACTCAATTCTGAATTGACCTATTTTTGTACTGAGACTCATATATTTAAGCAGGTTTACATTCTTTCATTGATATAACATCTTTTGCTGCTCAAAAACACTTTTATAACATTAGCTAATCAATGAAAATCCAATATCCAAAATATATAGAATGAAACCATAATTTGAGCCGGAATGGTTATCTCACATGAATATACTCGCGTTCATTGAATTATTAAACATGCATGAAGTGTTTATAATACTCAAGAAGATACTACACTTTTTTTTATTTTTTATTGTGCTATCGGAGGGTTCCTAATCCTTTGGACTTGACTAATCCCTCCGGACCTAGAGGGAAGCCAGTTTAAACTCCCTTGTAGCCCTAGTGTGGGGGTGCAGTTTCGAACCTACAACCTCCATGTGCAAACCGTTGTCTTAAGCCAACTGAGCTACCTCTTGGGGTTGAAAAGATACTACACTTGAGTAAAAAAAAAGATGAAGATGGTGAAAGTGATGGTCTTAGTTGACAGAGCAAGGTAAAAGGAAGAAAGCGCTGGAGAAGGTTGGGATAACTGAGAATGAGTGTGAGAGAAGGAGAAAAATGGAGAGTGTGAGAGAAATCTCTAGAGTCTTTGAATCGGTTGGGATTTCCTACAAATTGCAAAATAACTTGTAATGAAAAAATTGGAGTAATTTTTATTAAATGGTACATTGAATCATCACAATGGAAGAAAAAAAGTTGCTTAGAATAACGTCTTCTAAAATGAACCAAAAAACACAAAATCTAATATTCACAAATAACCCTCTAATCTTCTCTCAAATTACAGATAGGTCCTTTATAGATTCAAAATCCCACCAAATTTATCCTATGATTAAAAAAACAAAAACAAAAAACCCACATAATTAACTAGTAAATATGATTTTTTTTTAGATAATAATCACGCAGTTAAAATCTAGAATCTGAAAGGTAATTTATTTTTGTAATGTTGTGAAGAGTCAAATCAAGAGATTATAAAAGAAGAGGGGGTCATAAAAAAAAGTGCTAAAAGATAAAAAAAAACAAATCTTTGCCAAGTTATATCCTTTTGTCATTTTATGCTACAATAGAGTAGCTTTTTGGCTTTTTTGATAAAAAGAAAAGGGCTTTCGCTTCACGATACAGGTAAATTCTGATTGTTTGCATATATAATAAAGAAATTGAATACAAAGGAATCCATGCCCTAAGTGGTTAATTAAAATGAAGATAAACATGGAATATCCAAAAATGAGCATCAAATAACTTATCCATCTATGGAAATAGGATTAAGGAAGATGGAAATAAATACTCCGCCATCACCAAAGTAATTCAAATCCTAGGAAAGTGAAGGTCTAATTATTTATATCACTACCTCACTATCTTATATCCTTCATCTCTCACCTCTTTAATAATTTTAAAGTTATTTAATCATGGATTCTTATGTATTCCGATCCATATAAACAAACTGGCCTCAAGGCTCTAAGTATATATATAAGGTCTAACACTTAGATTGAACTTGTCTAACTAAAGTAAATATGTAAAGGAAAAATATATTAAGGACTTATTTATTTCATTTAATTGAATACTTTGTGTTTCTATGTGGTTAAAAATAAAGAAAAAAAAAAAGCGGAAATGAATACTCGACCATCACCCCAGTAATTCAGTACTTAGAAAAGGAAAGGTCTCACTATATTCTCTTAAGGGTGAACTTGTGAATGAAATAATTCCGCAATAAGACCAGTAAGCAAGAAAGTAGAATTAATAAGCTCACTTTAGATAAATGAGATAAGACTTTGATGATGATTATCTTGATAGAGTTGGTGATGATAAGCATAGGTAGCAATGGGTTAGGACAGGTGGGGGTCAATCCAAGGTAACTGTGGACACTATCAAGTGTCAACCCAATCTGAATTTGGCCCAACTATTAATATAATTGGAAAAGTCTACTTGAACCCTAAATTAAATAAAAAAAAAAAAAAACTATCAATTCGAATTGGTAGCTAGGATGGGTGAGAAGCAGGAGACTGAACTTCCATGTATCAAGGATTATTAATAAAAACATGATTTGATTGAATAATAAACCATTTGGGTAATCAATAAAATATAAATCTATATTATAAAATAATTAAATAAAAACAAATTCATGTATATATATATATATATAACACTTAAATAACATGAGAGTAAGTATCTATAAATTACTCTGCGATTCGAACTTAAACTACTCATGCATTTATATTTATATTAGTTAGAACTTTTTCAAATACATCTTAATTAAATACTTGAGAAAATGACTTTTGAATTGCCAATATGTCTTTTGACTAAAAATTAAATCAAATCTTCAAGTGGCCCCCCTAAATAATATAATTATGTGGGATCACATAAATGGCATAATAAGAGTGGCCTCTCCTAGTGATAGTTAATGTCGCGGTCTAACTCACATGAGATGAAAATTAAGTTCCTTAATGGCTCACATGAAATGAGAATTAAGTCCTTTAATGAGTTAAATTACCACCTTCTTGAGAGGAGAATTAGGTGAACCTTAATGGGTTGACTATTGCAAACTAGTATGAGAAGGAAAGAAGAGATGACTGATGTGCAATAGATCAACTGATGTGGTTCAAGGAGAGAAAATATTTGAGATTTGAGATTTTCTTCCTCAACTAACATCCAATTTTAATATATAGATATAGAATTCTCACACATGCTATAAGATCATCTCCATCCATCAATCCAAGAGGTGAAACAGGTGTGCATTTCATGGAAATGGAGGGGGCATCACTACTGTTGCCTTTTCAAAGAATAGATGATCGAACTCATGATGTAATTATTAAACTCAACTCACCCGAGTCAGCACCGAGCTCTTAAACAAACAACATGAATGATTTATTAATGGTACAAGGTGTTGAAAATGGAAGGTGGGGTAATAAGAAATCACAAAGTGCAGGGAAACCCATGTGGCCATCTTTTGGATTAAATGCCCCACCCGAATATTACGGGGCAGAAGCAGGATCCTCTGCTGTTTCTCTCTCTCAAATAATGGAGATATTTGAAGCAGAGAGAGAGGGAGAGAGAGAGAGAGAGAGAGAGTTACCATTCTCATTGGGCTTTGGCGTGGGATGTATGTAGAAAGAGAGAGAGAGTTACCACTCTCATTGGGCTTTGACAAAGAGAGAGTGCAGACAAGTGATTTCTATCCATGGATGTGACCATGCGTTGTTGTACGCCTGTACCTTTTTCTGCAGCAATTCAATTCACTTGGATCTTTTAAAAAAATGGCTTTGCTTTTTTTAAATTTGAGGACAGATCGCTGCATATGCGTTTGATGCTGTTGCTGCTGGCTCGCATTCAACGTGCAGATGATGCCCATGTGTGTGGGGACTGTCGTTTTGAGCTCCTACAGCCAACAACACTGTACTGGTACTACTCACTACTGTTCGCTTCACCACTTTCAAGGTTACAGATATCAGGGTACGGATCTGCCTTCTGCCCCCACACAGACTATCATGACTCGCCTGAGTGGAACCGGTCACTCAGTTCCTTCTTTTTCTTAAGAATTTTAAGAAGATTGAGGAAACAGTGTCCCAGTGCATTCATGTTGGTCTTGCACATGTAACTAGGAATAACATAACATGCATATGCATTTTATAACTTAAATAGAAAATGCAACGCCTGTACCTTTGCAAGAAATAGGATAATTTCTGTATGGGAAATTTTAAATTCTCCAAATGTTATTCTCATATGGAATTTCAAATCTTCATGGCCAATCTTGCATTTGAAATGTTGAAATTTTGAGAACTTAACAAGCTATTTGTAACTTTTCAGGTTGGTTGAAATTCGGCATTTCGTGCATGTTTCATGATACATAATGTTTGAAATTCCAAACGAACAACCATCATATCAAAGTTGGGATTCATAGACACAATGTAATGGCTTCACTCCTTGGAAATTGTCATGTTTCTTTTTTAGAATTTCAAATTTCACCCACCTAAAAGGCTCGATATGTAGTCTTTAAAATTCTAAGAATTCGTACAGTCCCATAGGACGACTTTTGGAGAATTTATAAATTCTCTAAACATGAATTCACATAATTCTGCTAAAAACTAAAGGCATATTAATTGGTTATCATCTTACAAAGTTGCAAAATAACACACAAACTCTCCCTCATTTGGAGAAAATGACTCAAGATATAAATCTCCCTTATGTTGACATAGTGGTGGAGTGAAGATTTTCTTGCAAGGGAGGAAGGAATGGTCTAATGATAATCCTCAAAACCACTTTGCCACACTTTTTTCCATTAACAATTATGAAAGAAAAGAAATATACTTTCCTTTTTATAAATAAGATATCAATAGTTTTTTATAAATAAGATATCAATAGTTTTTATAAATAAGATATCAATTGAGTTTCATTAGAAGGGAGAATCAAAGACCCCAGATAAATAAAAGATGTACAAAAAAAGAAAAAAAAATGTTGATGATATAAACAAATTGTACACAAATCATCTATAAAAGAGGATTTTCACTGAAATGTTATTTTTAATGCAAAATTTATTACCATGAAATCTCTAGTCCATGGACCAAATCTTGATGCAAAATTTAATTAGATTTATGGTCAAACCAATCTACCCCATTGGTATTTTAAATTAATAATAGTCTAAATTTTCAATGATATTGGATCACGCACATTCCTTTGTATCACATGTATAGTATCGACAGTATTTGTCTACGATGAGGATGGGATATGAGTATTTACCAGATGAAAAATGGGATATATTGCAAATCAGACTTTAACAATTTTGGGGTATGTATTTGCTACTATGATATATAAAGGTCAATTCTTGAAATCATAATTTCATGCAACAAATGATATGTGAATGAATACACACCAAATTAATTATAATCATCCTATCCATGCAAATGAAATTGTGGGTATTATTTAGGGTAAATACAGGATTAAGCTAGTCTTGATTTGACTAATCATGGTAGTCACCATCAACTTGGCAGTTTCAAAAATCAATGATCAATTATCTGAATTTTCATAATCATTATTTTCGGGTTGTACCCTATCCACAATAAGGACTACACATTGAAGGGTGTGGGATTGGTGAAATCCTATGCTATGTGTACTAGGATTCCAATGCTATTAAAAATTATACAGTGTACGAGACAAACCTAAGCTATTCTTTTAGTGGGATTTCTAAAAATTACTTGGGGTGTTTGGGTTTTTTCTTTTTCCATCATGTAATGGTTTCTCCTTTTGACATTTGTAACATTAAATGTTACGTTTCTTCTTGGAAATTTTAAAATTTTAACTGCATCAAAGATTTTAAATGAATTTTAAAATTCATAAAATTCTAACCCCTTTCTTTTTTGGTAGAATTTTTTGATGTTCAAGTGTAAAGGAGGATTTATGAATTTCACTTTGTTGAAAAATTTAGAAATTCTTTAAACATAAACTCTTTGAATTCTAGTAAAGAAATGGCCCGTGCCTCATGGATTCCTAGTGAAGAGTTTTGATGGAACTTGGATTCGCACGGGTGTAATTGTACCCAAGGGCAAGAGTTTTTTTTTTTTTTTTTTTTTCCTTTTCTTTTTTGGGTAGAACCCAAGTGCAAGAGTGAAATGTAGCATCCTAGTTATATCATGCGCATGGTCCAATTAGTTGAACCATCTATATAATACATATAAAGCCTGTTTAATTACTTTTGTGAACTGATGGGTAACAAAGTACAGATCAAAAAATGCATTTGATAAAGAGAATTTGAAAAAAAAAGAAGAAGAAGAAGAAGAAGAATTTCCTCAGTGATGATCATAATGAAAATTGGGTCCCAGTAATTCCAAGGATTCTATAATTCCCTCATAAAAAAATCTTCAAAATCTTGCAATCAAATAGACCTTGGTGGGACCTATTGAACAATCCCATTAATTTTATTTTAAGTTTCTTACCACTAGAAGTAGCATCTTCTATCCAAAAAAAAAAAAAAAACACCCCATCCAATAATGTTTCACACTTTTCACTAGATCAAAAGGATTGTCTAATTGTAACTTTTATGTAGCATAACCCATTTGACCAAATAGGGAATCAACTCAAATGAAATATCAACTCTTCTATAAACAAAACTAGATTAAACTAATGAAACTAAAAATAAATGAGGAGTGGGAGGGAGGTGGTAGGTTAGTGATGATTAATGATGTTCAAAAATATATTTTTTTGCCTTTTATGTAACAGGCCATCCCTTTCCCAAGACCTTTTTTAGATTCTCTAATCTTGTTTAGGTTCCACCAACGTGTCCTATGGGAAAGAGATATTATTAACCTGAAAAAACCAAACCTTTCAAGTGGAGCCTCATATGCACTTGGGGAGGCAAATAGAAAATAAAAAAAACAATAGAAGGCAGGCCCATGGTGACATGATGCACTAATTATCTATCTTTGCCTTTCATTTGAATAATGTCTCTACATACAACAATAATACAATGTAGGAATTATATGCTCTGGTCTTTCTATAATCAATGTTGATGCAATATTCAATTCAACATTTGATATTTTAGTACAATAAACAATGATAGTATAAAGCCTGG
Organism: Camphora micrantha; assembly: GCA_003546025.1. Taxonomy (NCBI): domain Eukaryota; kingdom Viridiplantae; phylum Streptophyta; class Magnoliopsida; order Laurales; family Lauraceae; genus Camphora; species Camphora micrantha. The sequence goes on from QPKB01000002.1 coordinate 10,724,783, forward strand.
GGTTACAGGGTCACGTTCACTAAGACAGCCCCTTCGAGGCAAAAAAATTAACATGGGCCCAAAAAAAATTTCCCTCTCTCCCTCTTAGTTGACTCAAATAATGCGTAGAGATCCAACCCACACTAATAGGAAGGGGCGGACCCAATTGTTAGCATGATCGCACCCATGAGATTTGGATCGCCTGATTGGTCTAGCCCATGCTAATAAGCAGGGGCGGATTCAAGTGTTAGCATATGGGGGCGGTCGCACCCATCAGATTTGGATCCCGATCACCTGATTGGACCAAATAGGGTTTAGGGGAGTGCCACATGGGGGAGAAGATGTCAAATCAGATGACATCCCATCTCCTCCAATAAAAAAAGATTTCCTCTCCCCATTGGCACCCCCGATAGTCTTTACAGGGGGATCCGGATCCATGAGATTCATTCGAGAAACCCCTTATATAAGCCTGCACCATCCAAACAAAAATCTTGAGTCCGCCGTTGCTAATAGGTTGAGTGTAGTTTGGGTGATTAATGAGGTTCATGTGTTCATGTATCTGTATTTGACCCGTATGGCGAGGGCAGGAAAAAAAGGTGATATGTATTGTATTGCAGCAGATACATATATAAGACTTTTTTTTTTTCTTTTTCCATTTTCAAGTAAAAAGAGTGAAACAACAGTAGAAATTGGCCATATCAAATATTGTTCACCTGCTGTAGATTGCAGTGGATCCGTACATTTTCTTTTACAGTGGAGATTTCTAGAACCTTCTGTGATTAATATACTCGCTTATCTTTTAAAAAAAGTTAGGGCCTTTTTGTTTGCATTAGAATATTACATAGAAATTGAATGAATTGGATTCATACTATAAGACCAAAAGTGAGTTTTGGAAAATGAACATGGAAGAATCTTCCTTTTTTAAGGAAAATATAATCAAAAGAAGATAAGAAATGAATACCTAGCGATCACCCCAGTAATTCAAAATATAGGATAGTGAAAGTCTTCTCTACATCTACACCTTATATCCTTTCGACTCTTCACCCTCTTAATAATCCTTCATAGAGTTCATTTGACCATAAATTCCTATGTATTTTAAAGCAAATAAACCAGTTCTCGGTGATGCAAGTGTGAATCAGGTGTCATCCTCATATTCATAGCAATTTCTTAGAATAGAGGTTAAGTGTCTCATTCTTAGACTAGAGAAAATTATCATGTCAAATGCCCAAAAAGTCTTTGCTGGGGGCCACATCCGATGGAGATGTCATTGGATCTAAACCTTCCCCCTTGATAGGGTTGGGCGCCGCAATCTCCACATTTGATTCAATCATTCTGAGATGGATATATTATCTCTTCTCTTCAGTGAATGTTATCAACATTATGACTAAATTGACCACCAAATGGGACAGTGCAACAGAAGTATAAATTGGTTTATGACCTAGATCTGTATTTCTCTTCACCATTACAAATGGCTAATGAATTGAACAGCTGTGGATTCCAGTGGTGAAGGACTTCAAGGGCCTGGGCTATGTGGAGCCTCAATCTTTGGCTCATAAGAAATACCTTGTTTGAAATTCGCACACCAAGTAAATGGGTCGGGCCAGGAGCGTATGTTTCGTTCCAAATTCTACCTAGCCCATTACAAATGTCATGGGCTGTGCCAAAGCTTGGTTGCAGGACTGACAGATAAACTGGGCTGGGCTCAAGTTGAGCCAGTCCTGGCCCATAGCTGGTGGTGTCTCTTGACCCAATTTCTAGAGGCAATTAACAAGAGTTGATCCGCCAATTTGACAGCCTGGATCAATGGTGTCAAGTTTTCTGTCATGGTAGAATGATACATTACAAGATTACTGTCATGGTAGAATGATACATTACAAGATTTCAAGTGAGACTACCTGCCATCAAACTTGACCATTAGATAAATAGCAATTAGAGAATATGCAAAATGTATGACAAGCCCAAAGACAGTCATGACCATGCATCTTGTAATGGCCTTTATTGATGGCCATGATCATCCAATCAAGATTGGATTCTCGGCCCACAGAAAATTCCACTGGGGCCCTTAGTTCAACAATGGACTGTACTAATTAATGCCTACCTCAGCCTCACAAGGAATCTCAGGCACACACACATAACAGGATAGTTGAAAAAGGAACTGAGTCAAATATGTCTGACTCACCTGAGTTACTCCCTCGGTAACACAGGTGAGTGGGGGTCCTTGAACTCGACAATAGCACAGGCCACTCTTACTGTACGATTTCTCTGTTGTCATGTACTAAATAGTACTCACATGATTCCTTAGAAAAGTTGTTCTTAGTTACCACAGCAAATTTTTTTTTCTTTTTTTCTGTGATGTAACAATTCTTAGTACCTGAATTCCCAATGCTTTTACCTTTTTCCTAAACTTCCACGTGAGTAAGTTTTCTGGGTGATGAAGTAAGAAGACACATCTCAGCAGGAGATGGTAGAAAGAACCTTCAAACAACAGACCAAAACAGCTGAAATCATCCATTTTTGTAAGGAAGCCCCTTTGGTAGGACCACTGTGAAGAGGGGAGCATCTTTCATTTCTTCTTACAGTGAAACAAGTTCCTAACATCAGCAAACATTTCAATGCAAGTTATATTAGAGGCTTGCCAATTAATCTTCTTAGATTCTTCACCTGTGGGAGAAATGGTGAATATGGGTGGATCAGATAGGTGGTCAAACTGAGAAGGAAGCGGGCTCCATTCGAGTATTTGCGGGTCCCACTACCCATGTTAACCAATCAGAAATGCATGCAGGGGACCCTTTTTTTTTTCCTCTCTCAAACTGGCTTGTAAAACTTTTCTTTCTTTCTTTTGGCATCTAAGATCTATATTGCTGAGTACCGACGGTATTTCATCTTGTGCTTCAGTGCCTGTCCTATGCCCAGGCAGAGGAAGCATGGGATGCCGGCAGTCCCCACTAAGATTTCTGCGAAAAGCTTGTCGGTAGACGTGTCGCTTTCGATCCAACAGAGGGATCTGTGCTTCATTAAACCTGATATGATGATCTAAACTGTGGTCTGTTCCATTCCAAGTATTTGTGGCTCAGTTTGGAGGCACTCTCATTGAAATTAAAGCATGGAATAGCCTAAACTGGCCAGTAAAAAGTTGAGTTAGAATAGTCATTAGTTCAACATTCTGTTTTTGAAAGTTGAGTTAGAATTTCATCAACATCCAAAGGGTATAAAAGACCCCATAAGCCCCATAAACAATGGGTACAAGTAGTAAGCTCTCTACATACATTCTCAATGCCAGTAAAAAAAAAAAAAAATTCTCTTCATAAATTCCTGGAGATTTAAAAGAGAACTTAGCCTCTATGAAGTACCTAGTCTTTTGTTTTCCTCCTTCCATGTCTTGTGAACATCATCATCACCACCATCAAAGCCTCGTCTCCGTTGGGATTTGCTACATGAATTCTGTTTCTCCATTCTGATATATCCCTGAACCAAATCTTCTGAAAAATAAGGCATAATTTGAACCACCTCTTAGACTTCTATGCAAGGTTCCAACTAGGCTGAGCAGAGGCATGTGCAAGCACAATATTGCGCTCAATATTCTTCTCAGACCAAGGGTATGAAGCCAGGTGCATGCCCAGAGGTTTCCTGAGACCTCTAGCAAAAGTGCAAGTCTAAGCCTTCTCACTTGTTGGGCCTTAAAATTTAGATCCACTTTGAGCCCATGGCCAAAACATTTATATAAATCTACCCAAAACCAGCTGAAAAGTACTATCCACCTGACAAGTTTTGCAACACTCTCTGAACACAAGTAGATGGGAGATGGGCAAACTTTGTCTCTAAGATTGCATAGCTTCCTTCACTATCAGTCAAGACAGTTGGAACCATGAAACACAGCCATCGTATTGTTGGAAAAGAATAATCCAGTGTGAAAACTGTCCAAAGCCATTAAACTGGACCACAACGATAGGAACCGTCCTAATTGAACAGCTCTTGTTCATCAAAGGTGTGGGACACTGTCCTTTCTAAATAACTTTGAAGGGTAGTTTTGCAATGGGGTGTTCCTACCTACGAAAATGTTGGTCTTTTAATGACATGGCATCCAAACTTATTATAGTAGAAATCATTTCCTTTTTCTCACCTTACTAGCATCAATGGCCAAAATCAGTAAAATCAACACAATGTAAGATTAGGCCATGCAAGCACAAACAGTTGTCACCGTTTTAAGGTTGTGAAATGTTCATGTGGTTAGGCCATCTTTTTGGTTGTTGGGAAATCGCCCAAAAACAGGGCGCTGAAATAATATCAAGATGGTCCATGCATTTTCTTGAATTGTGGATGCAGCTATGTTGAAGGGAGAGGTGGAGCTGTTTAGTTTTGCCACAGCAGCAACAAATGAGCATTTCACATGGAGATCTCCTTATTGGTTGGGATGGAACCCTGCTTTTCTGCAACATGTTAGTCAATCAATTCAAATCCTCAAATATGACACACAACTTTTCTATCATAGAAAAGTTATTCACAGAGTTGCTGGATATAGGAGTAGTAAACATAAGAGGCTTGTTCTACTTGCTTGCAGCATCAAGCAGTAAAACTAAATCTAGTGATGGAATAAGGGGTCCATTCAGAATTTCAACTGCATGCATGTTGGGTAGCTTAAATGGTGAAAATCAAAGAAAAATAATTTATCTGCCAAGTGTAAAAATGCATGAAAAGGTTGAATGAGTACTCTCTATTGCAGAATTCAAGTGACAATTACAAATATTAATGGTAAAAACAGATTTAAAATGCAGACATACGCACACATGCCCAGTGCCAGTGTCAACGAGATGGTTTTGCCAGATAGGCAGTTGGTGAAAACTTTTTCCAATCAAAATAATTGGATAGTATTTTAGGACTAATGTCACCAGTAGCACTCTGCTGAAGAGGGGCTTGGTTGTACTGACACGTGAGAAATGGTATAACGAAAAAGGAAGCTTGGCTAGGGGGTACCAAGATAGATGAACTGAGGAGATGATGCTAATGTACAAAATTTAATAATTGATCCTATGGAATAAGACTGATGAAAAACCATAAATAGGATAAAACAGAGTGAGTTAAATTAAGGGTGCCAATTCATTGGTAGCTCAGTGGTGAGGCATCTCCCTTCCATAGAAACAACTAGGGATCAATCCTTGGCTGTAGCCCTGATGATAAGGGAGTTGGGTGTGTGTGTGTGGGGGGTGTCATTTTCTACCAAAGAAAAATTAATTAATTATTGTTGGTAGTAATAGATACGGTTTACAAGGATAAATCTGTATGAATCTGTAATGCTAGTGAGATGTAACCCAACCCTAAAGTTCTTTAGGAATCCCAACTTAGTTTCAGTTCAGCAAGTATCAACCTTAGAAAGTTTTTGCACAAAGACTGCAATGGCATAATTTAGTAGAAGGATTAAATCAAGCATCAAACGGGGTGGTATGTATCATTGATATAAACACCTTGGATTCGACCTCGTTTAGTCCTCCAATTTCCAGCACAAACTCTCCACGATAGAAAGAGAATAAACAGCAAGTTGATAGAATCTCTCCAAAGAATAATAATAATAATAATAATAATAATAATAATATATAAAAAAAAACAAACAAACTAGTCCCAATACTATTATCAGAAAAAACAGCCAACAATGACTGTACACAAGCAGCCCACTGGCCTTCCTTAACAAAACTAGCACATGCCACCTTCCTAACTCCTCTTAGTCTCTTCTTTGATATCAAATAGACTTCCAGAACCACTCAAAACAATATTCTAATACCATTCATATGCCAAGATTTTGCAAACGCAAGATAAGAGTTTTGTGCTAGAGTGGAATGAACTTCTCATCATGAGAGTCCCCTATTTATAATCCTTTTATTTTCCATATATGCAGTCTAATCAAACTAAATTATAGCTTTGATTGGTTCCAAATTGCATCTCAATGAAACAAAAAGACAGAAACGACTACTTTTCAGTGCAAGGATTTCAGAACATAATAATATGGTGCAGAGCTTAGGGCTACTTGATTATAGATAGTTGAATAGCTGAGTTGAGTTCTGGCAGCAATGAATTTTCTTTAGCAATTTCTTTAGCAATTCCATCACGCACTTCATCATCCACACTAACAGTGACAGGTGTTGAGAGTCAGCAACTCAGCATTCAGAACTGAGTCAATAAAACATCCATGTTAGTTCACAAACAGTTATATAGCTTAATCAATCCAATGTCTGAAATTCAAAACTGCCTTGGAAGTCATTGAGCAACTCACGTGAGTCATTGGGGTACTTGGCCAGACTTGTGCATGCAGTTTTAGAATAATGAATCAAGCTCTTGGGACTGGGGACCTGTTTGGAACTAGGTTTATGGCTTCTGCCCATACGATATTGTATTTATACCTATGATGCTCATATACGGCTTTGATAGAACTGGGATACACCATGGTTATGGTGAGGACATGGATTTTTTAAACATAAAAATACTACAAATCTGTTGCCTATTTTGAACTATACGGGTGTCATAGTTTCATAGGAATTAGATGGTTCAAGAAATTATGAGGGAAGGGAAAAATTTGGCTTAAAGAGAAGATCGAGGAAAAACGTGTTCCAGCAGAAGTTCATATATGTGATTGCGGTTGAAACTGAAATGTCAGCTGATTCTTCTCGAGGCAAAAATGTGCTCTGCCTCTGATTCCAGACTTAAACTAACCAGTGCTACAAAGGCCTCCTGTGTAAAGATCATCTGAATGCTGTTGATTTGAAAACATAATCCCGCAACAGTTAATCAAAATTTCAAATTCGAAAGAAAAGCAGGCGATGATGATGTTAATGATAGAAGGCAAACATACTTTAAGCTTGAATCATAAAATTAAACTTATTGATATTACATACATGAAGATTGAAGCATCTATGGTATATTGCATAGCGTAAATACATGTGCTTTGGCAGAAGCAAAGAACTACTGCACTAACTTATTAAGAAGACAGATTGAGTGGCGTGGATCATTCATCATAGATGGAGTAGTTTTCATGGTAGTATAACTCCTCGCCACGTTCACTGTAGGAGTCATCGCCCTGCGCATTGTGTCTTAGTTAGAAAATCGTGTCTTAGAAAATTTAGAAAGAAAAGAAGGGGAAAAAGATTTGTTTTAAAGGGAAAATATAAATATAAACTAACACAATCTGAGCAAATTGTATATTTACTGGATCCGTATTAAACTATTTAATCCATTGTTCCCCATAACATTTCTATGATGTTCAACAAATCTCTCTCTTAAAATCTGATGAAACCATGAATTATCGTTGTACTGATACCATATATGAAGGTTTTTTTTTTTTTTTTTTATTTGATTCATCTTGTTTTGTACTTTAAATAATGTTTAATAAAAAATTATAATTTTGTTTCAATGTTCTGTTTTTTATGAATTAATTTCTGCTAAATTATTTCTAGACTGAAAATAGAAGCACTAGAAGAAACACCATTTGTAACTCTAGAGAAGGAAAAAAAAGTGTAAAACATATAAAAACTGACCAAAAGAACACCAGTTGTGCACCGAGAACAATTAAAGTTCACTGAATGCATATTATAAATACTAATTAGAAGTGTGCCCGGAAAGAATCAAAGAAATATATATGAAATCATTCACAAAACCACTGCAACCTAGAATATCGGTCGTCCCCATAACCATCACCAATTTCTGGCAGTTACATTTATCTCATTTCACAAGGTGAAGACCTGTGAAAAAGACATCCAACACAGACATTTGATGCAGTAGAAATTTCAATTATTGATCTAATGAGCTGGATAGGCAGGTTGAACACATGTTAAACTTTCATTCATAATTTCTCCCCAATTGGTAGCTTTAGTGAGTAAAGAACAAGAACAGTTATAAGGGAACTCAGCTTTCTGGAACCAACCGTAGCTTGCTTGTCTAATGGCGCCAAATGCTCTTAAAATTTGAAATTATAGTTTCACAGCATTACTAATATACAAATTATTAAATATTGGAAGGAAACAGACTATCGACCAACCTTTAATATTACAAAATATATTATTGAAGTGTTCATAGATCCCATGTCCATATCTTCCTCCACGGTACAATTGAAGCCTGTGAGTGTCATAGATCTTTATAGGGTGCATTCAAAAGGATACCAAATCATGAAGATCTGCAAAACCAGAGTTTTAAAAATCGGCCAAGTTTGGGTGGACTCATACTTGGGGGGGATGAATTAAGTAAACCCAAGTCAGAGTCCTATGTTTTTGGCCCCAACTCACTTTATTTTCCCTATTTAGGAAAAGCTAAGGTTCTGAAGAGGCATTTTGCATTGAGTACTAATCGAAGGTTACTGCTTGCTTATTATAGTCTTAAATAGTTATAGGGCTTAATTTGACGTGTTCCATCAGTCCTAGGGCTTTTGGCGTATGGGTTAGGTCTATAACATTTTATATCAGAGATAGGCATGGAGGAACCACAAATTGAGCGATTTGAGACGAAGATGAGCTCCTTGGCTGCAAGCCAAGATAGGATGTTCAAAGAAATGATGGAGATGTTCACCACGATGAATACCAAGTTTGATCACTTGTCGGCTAGCTAGACCTTAAAACACGGAGAAAGCTCTCACAACCAACACAAAAACAGTGGAGGACAACTTGGTATGTATTAACTCAGGCTTGTTAAGCTTGATTTCCTTCATTTCAATGGTGGGGAGGATCCAACAGGCTGGATTTGTTGTGCAGATCAATTTTTTGAAATCCATCAAAACCCAGAGGGCGGACGTGTGTCCCTTTGGTGTCCTTCCATTTGGAGGGTGATGCACAACGGTGGAATCAAATTTTAAAAGAGGAGGGACAGCCGGACGTGTTCGAGGGCTTAATGTCATGTTTGGACCTACTCAGTATGAGGATTTCTTTGGAGACCTCACAAAACTCAAGCAAATTGGGATGGTCAAGGAGTACCAATGTCAATTTGAAAGGTTGCTCTCTCATGCGGGGAGGTTGATGCCGGCACAACAAGTAGGTTGCTTAATCAGCGGCCCTCGAGAAAACTTGCGAGTTGACGTCCATTCTTTGAGACCAACCACCTTTTTCGTTGTTGTAGGGTTGGCTTGGTGTGAGAAGGGTCACTCCAGCGTTGGCTCCTTCACCAGGCCGCACTACCACTTCGACGATTAAAAGGCTTACAACTAATGAAATCAAGGGCGGGCGTGACAAAAGCTTATGCTTCAAATGTTGACGAAAAGTTTAGGCTTGGTCACAAATGCAAGCGACTCTTTCTACATTGAAGGGTGTTGGCCCTAGGAAGATACGCAGTTGATGATGAAGTAGCTGAAACCCACATGGAAACGTATGTGGATGAAGCAACGCTTGAAATCTCACTACACACTATTTCTAGGGCTCATGTCCCCACAAACAATGTGTGTCAAGGGAATTATGGGCCAACAAGTGATGACGGTCTTGGAGGACTCTGGTAGCACACACAATTTTTTGAGCAACAAAATAACTCAGAAGGCAGAGTTGCTTCCAAGTAATGGGGACCTTTTGAAATGGCTGCAGCTAATGGAGAAAAATTAGCCAGTTCTGGGTGGTGGAAATAGGTGTGCACGTTGTTACAAGGAGTCCCTAATCCCTACCATTATAGATCTCTACCTTCTTCCATTAGAAGGTTGTGATGCTGTCCTTGGGGTCCAATGGTTTCGAACTCTTGGACTAATAATATGGGACTTTTCAAAGCTTCAGATGAAATTTCAAAGTGAAGGAAAGGAAGTGGCACTACAAGGGATGTCTCCATCTAAAAAATAAAATTGTGGCTGTTGAGAACATCACCCATGAGGTGAGGATAAAAAAAAAAAAAAAGGTGTTTTATTGCAGTCATACTCTCTCTCCATTTGGGACCCGCCCAGCACATCGACACCAAACTGCGGCCCCTTTTGACATCACATAAGGATGTGTTTAACGAACCTAAGGATCTGCCACCTCCTAGGTCACATGACCATAGGATTCCATTGGTTCCTTCCTGGTAGTGGGCCCGTATGTGTAGGCCATATATATATCCTCAATTCCAAAAGAGTCAGAACGAACATATAGTGTTTAACATGCTTTCCAATGGCATGATTCGCCCAAGTAATAGTCCTTATTCATCCCCAGTCCTACTTGTCACAAAACATGATGCATCATGGAGGCTGTGTATTGACTATAGGGCCTTAAATCAAATTCACCACCAAGGATAAGTTCCCTATCCCTGTGTGATAGATAAATTACTTGATGAACTACATGGAGCACATACATGAATTCAGGATCTATTTTTGAGATTTAGGGTTGAAAATCTTGAGGAATCAAAGGAAGGCTTTGGAGCTTTTCACTAGAAGTATGTTTTTCGTTAATGGATGTTTTAATCGTTAACAAACATGAATTATATGTTAGATTCGAGTCTAAATTTATGAGTCATGAGCATTACATAAGTGACTCAGCGCTCAACAAGGCTAATCATCTCTATATTTAGATAAGATTCCACTTAAATAGCTAGCATATTCACTTGGTTTTCATTATTTCTTACTTTTATAGATTTTTTTTAGAACTTTTGAGACCTTTTAGGACCAGCATGGACAACACAGACTTGCATGAATAGCACCGACTTGTCTCGGCCCTTATTGATGCAGAGACCAGCCCGGTGATACAGAGAGGTGAAACTAACCTACATGCCGGGGATACATGCCCAGGGATCGATCCCTGGGGAGCTTGATGAGGAGAGACACCTCTTGCCAGTCTTCTATGAGGCACATCTCTACATAAGAAACAAAATTTTGTAAGGGGCGTTGCGTGCATGTTCGTTTTCCATTCCAAAGAGCAATATGAAAATAGAGGGGTAGCATGGATTCTATAGGACCTATTGATTCTGAAGATTGTGGACTATTGTTGGTCCAAGCTTGTTCTTGGCTTAAGGGATTGAGGACCCAATTTTTTGTTTTGTTTGGACTTGATATGCGAAAAAAGCAAACACAACCAAAAACTTTTGTCATGATAGGAAAAAGAAATTTCTTTTTCTTTAATCGAGTTTTCCTTGCTTCTAGCCAAAAAAAAAAAGGCAAGATTCTTTGATTTTAAAATTTTAAGGGGGCAAATGCCATTTAGAACAAATGTAAGCATTTGTTGATCAAATAAGCAGCTGCAGGACTGCTGTGTCTTAGACTTTGGCATTGTGATGAGAATAGACCAGGTTACTTCTAGTAAATTTCGGTACTTTCATTTAGCAACACTGTTTTCCCATGGAGTATACAAGCAAGAGGTTTGATATTTTATACCATTTTGATTAAAAAATTTCTAAAGATTGTAGTATTAGTATTATTCTGAATTCTCTGTCTGAAATCTGATTTTGGATTCAAACTGTTTGGAACATTTTACGGATCACTGTAACAATTTGAGGTACTTCACCTCTTCCTTACATAAGATAAATCCAGGTTATCCTAGAGTGATCATCGATAAAAGATACAAGGTATTTAAACCCAAAGACATCTATGTAAAGGGATACATAGATCTGAATAATAAATTTCAAAAGGCTTAGAAACTTTACTTAAAACTATAATGGTAACTTACTTTCTGCAATATTTAGAAATTCACACCGCTCACACTGGAATTTCAAATAAAACTAGGAATCTTACTTGGATAGTAATTTGAAATTTTTTGTAGACATATGAACTAACCAGGTATGTCAAATATACATCTGGTTATAAACTTATAATGATTAACCTCAGAATAAAAAGTAAAAGCACTTCCCATGTCCAATATGTACAGTCCCTTCTCTTAAAATGATTACCCACAATGAGTGCACTTGAGGTTGTGTTTTTCTTCATTGGTCAATGTCCTAAAGTTTCCTTTTGTTGTTTCTAGTTTTGAAGCCAATCATTACTGATCCAGAAACTTGCCCTAGAATGATGGTTCCAGGCTGGCTTCTCTACGTAATTATGCACAATCTTGAAATCAGGAAGCGAGTCCTTTAAATAGTTCCAGCTCAAACTGAAGGCCTGCCAAGAGCTCAAAACACTCTCCGTCACTGAATTTGTTTCCTGATTTCTTCTATAGTACAAGGAAGGGGTTGATAATGATCTAACTCTTTTCATTTCTAATTAAGAGAGTTGTAGTACTGTTGTTCTATGAAGAAGTTTCCTTGTGAAAAGGCGGCTTTTCTCTATCTAATTGGTAAATCTGTGCTAAAGTAGACTTCTGAGACTATATTTTGACAATTGGTATCCCATTTTTTTTTAAGGGCCACAAGGAATAAATTAACAACCCATTATTAATGCTTGGCTTTATGGTATTCATAAGCCTGGACATTAGAGAGATATCCTCGTATTCTCACTTGTCACTATGTCGGGTCATCTTCTGGAGGTTCTTTAACTTCTCCAGTATGTTTTCTAACTTCTTATTTAATGAACATTTGGGAAGATAGCAAGTAATTCCTTCCATTGAGTAACACTGCAGTAATTTTTTATTTTTTTTTATCGGTAACAGAACTTTCTTGTGTGATCGGAAAGTCCCCCTCAAGGTTAAAGGAAAGTATTATAAGGTGGCGGTACGCCCAGCGTTGTTATATGGATCAGAGTATTGGGCAGTAAAGCATAATCATGTTAAGAAGATGGAAGTTGCGGAGATGAGAATGCTAAGATGGATGTACGGGATCACAAGGAGAGATATGATTAGGAACGAGGAGATTAGGGACAAAGTAGAAATAGCACCCGAATGAAGACAAAATGAGAGAAAATCGACTAAGATGGTTCGGCCATGTTAAAAGGTATCCAACGGAGGCATCTGTTAAAAGGTGTGAAAGCATGGAAATTGCAAGGAGTAGGAGAGGGAGAGAGAGACCCAAGAGAAGTTGGAAAGAAACTATTAAACATAACCTTGCCTACATGGATCTAACAGAGGACATGGCCCTAAACAGATTTGATTGGCGTCGTCAAATCAATATAGCCGACCCCACCTAGTGGGAAAAGGCTTGGTTTGGTTTGGTTTGGTTTGGTTTTATCGGTAACAGAACTTTTATTAAAAGGACAGAAGGAAAACAAAGATCAGAAGATAAAAAAAAAAAAAAAGGTACAAGAGAGATGTACCCGCTCCAATTACAAAACAATTCCTTCCCATGCAGACAACCTATCAACCCCCTGCTTGGCTAAAGCATCTGCCATAGAGTTGGCCGATCTTAGCTCATGACTAAAAACAACATCCAAGGTAGAAGATAAGCCACAGATTTCATTAAAGTGAAATTGGAATGACCAAGGGAAAGCCTTCTGATTTGACACCCAAGCAATGGCATTAGAAGAGTCGCTCTCCACTATAAGAACTCCATAGAATAACTTTGAAAAACACCAAAGGGCTTCTAAAATAGATAACACCTCCGCTTCATTAGAATTGCATACCCCCACACGCTTAGAAAAAATAAATAAAACCACATCACTGATGTTACGGAGCACACCACCGATACCCGCTGGACCCGGCTTTCCTCTTGCAGCTCCATCAACATTAAATTTAAGCACATCATGAGGGGGAGGATACCAAGAAACAGTTCTCCTTACCATAGTAGGTCCAGATCCCATACAAGCTTCCCAACTATAAAGAATATCATTAAGATTAAAATTGGAGAACTCCTTTCTAACCAAAGCTCAATTTGCAAACATCAAGGTAACCCTATCGATCAACTCTGTTGAAGAAGAGGAAGAACCCTTGAAAATCCTAATTCATACCTCTTAATGAAGAAGAGACTCTGAACAATCCAATATTGTATCCACAGAAATGATCCGTGGATAGGCCCTCCTCAAAACCTGATTCCCTCAAAATACAACCATCTGACGACTGAAAAAAAAATTTCTGCAGACTTTGCCATAGAATCTATCAGATGCAGCAAGCCTTTTTCACCTCTGTCGAACCATCAGAGTATAAGAAGTCACTAGTTATCAGTTAGAAAGCCTGGATGGGCTTGTCAAACCCTGCAGGAAATTTGTTGGTCCTGCCTAGCCCCAGAGGGCCTGGTTGGGCCTAGCACCATTACTGGCCAGGCCCAACGACTCTGCCAGCCTGGTCGCAACAGGAGCATGGCCAGTCACAGCCGCATCCTGGCTGGCTAGGCAAACTCTCAGTGAGGACACTGGCGACTCTGGTTGATGGCCCTCTCTACCTAGATAGATTAGAAGCACACTATAAGGAGAGAATGAGTAGTGCACAGATCTCACATTGAGCAGAATCTCCTGATCTGATACCAACTTGAATATGAGGGAGAAGGAAGAATGCCGAGGTGGTCTACCACTATTTATAATAGCTTCTTTCATTACAAAATACAATGAAAAGACCAATTAAAATCCTCTGGATAGTATTTGCAATCAATCAACAACCGCACAATGTAATTGCAAGATAACTGTCTATATGGTGAACCTCCATGCTATTCCAAACAGCAGATGTTCTTATGGTGCTCATCAAAGAAGCACAGACATGGGACACGGGCACGACATGGACACGCCGACACGGCATTTCTCAAAAACGTAGGACACGGACACATCGGGGACACGTTAATATTTAATAATAATAATAATAAATCTAATCATATACCAAAAGATAATATCATTTTAACTTTGCAATCAATTTAGCAATCAAATAAATAAAAAATTCAAGTACTAGTGTACCACTGTACCAACTAACAAACACATCAAATTTAAGTACCAGTGTACCACTCGACTCGGGTCCTCTTGAAAACATTCGTCGCTATAATACCTTTCACAAAAGAAAGAAGGATTTCAAATTTACTTGATAATAAAAAAATGTGTATTACAATGTAAGGATAAAAGAAAGTAATACTTTTCTTCCAACTAAAAGAGATTTTTTTTACAAACAGCCCCCTTCTCTTTTCTTTATCATAATTTTAATAATTTTCTCCAACTAAAACAGCCAGCGTGTCCAGGAAATAATATATATATATATATATATATAAAGACACCATTTTTGGTGTGTCGGACACTGACACGTCGGCCCCGGAGAGGTGTCCGTGCTTCCTAGGTGCTCATCTTTACCACATATCATCAAACGGATTGAAAATATAATGGGTGTGTATATGGCTTGAGAACCCTCTGGAATACCATTCATTGTCTTTGCCAAAAATGAGAGAGACTCTACAATAGTACCAAATATTTTCTTAAGCACAGGATTGGGTATTTCAGATGGGTTTAAATTCTAACATATAGACCCTCCTTTTCACTTCATCAACCGCAAGCTAGACAGTTTTAAGTGAATTACTAGTATACCCTTCTTTTTGCAAAGTTGGTTGGCAACTTTGCATCTCACCCAGCTACCAAAGGATTGATCCTTAGATATACCACTCTTCCCACATGAATGGGCTTCATCTTCCCATGTGTGTGGGCTCTCTTGGGTCCCAGCCCCCTTGGCTACGGTACCACAAAATTAAAAAAAATAAAAATAATAATAAAAGTAGAGTAAGGCCCTCGCTGTTGCAATTTTTTAACCAATAGATGGAGTCTAGATTTTTGCATTAAATGTTTGAATAGGTGTCCAATTGGATTTAGTACAATTCAAAAGAGAAAATGGAAGTGTTTGTTGGGGTTGAGTATGAAGGAGAGGGATTGATCATGAGGTAGACCACGAGGGCAACATAGGAGAACTGCGTAAGTATGATATAGTCGTCGTTCATTCTCTTCTTTAGGATCTCAGCAATGGCTCTGTTTGTAGTTCACAATCTTTTAGTTCTAACTTCTAACGCATACACAGTAAATATAGCATGAAAGAAAATGGCAAGCAGATAGAGAAGCATGCAAGATATAGACATGGTTCTCTACTCACATACTGGGGACCAGGATACCCTTCTTCTTGATAAGCTTCATAGTAGCCAGGCTCTTGAAACCATGATGTCTCACTATATTCACTGTGGCCATATTGGGGCTGTGCATTGCTGTGTCTTTCATAAAGAGAAACCTGTTGAACACAGTAAGTCAAGCACAAAGAGGAGTTTCTTAGGTAGATATACTTCCAAATCATCTTGCAAATTAGTAAAAGCTCATAATAAGAGGGGTGATTTTCTCCCATGAGACAATCCCCCCACAGAAGGCAGGGTTTTCGGTGAGTGCCTTTAGTTTTTTGGGTCCGCTTTTGTGGATGGTGGGGATTGGAAGTTCCACACTGTCCACTTGTTAGACGTCCCACAGGTGAAAATTTCTCTAATAAGAGATCATGAATTTTAATGTGATATAAGTAGGTGTGGTTTTTAGGCTGTGGGAGATATGGAGGGGCTATCCCCTATGATGCATCTTTTGTCCTATTTCCATTTTTTTCCCTCAAAGAAATTAATTGTTTCTACTCTCTACTGATTCTCTTTTCAACCAAGGTGTGACAAGAAGGTCTCTTTTGCCAGAGCCTAAGTGCATCTCTTGGTTCTCCAATAAACATGGAAGAATAAAGACTCGGTTAAAGAAGAAGCATGGGAATTATCCAGTAAACATGATCATCTACTTAACATGGGATTCGAGCATTGTTGATTACTTACATATTCAGTCTGGATATGAATTTCCTCCTCATAGTCTTGGTAGAAGGTTGGTTTTGGAGTCCACAGTGGCTCCTGATACTCAAGAAGCATGTGATTGGGCTGCACATGGCGGTGCTTTTCATACCCATAAATTGAGTTTCCATAACTATGGCTATCATTGTTGCCTTCACCATATGGATATGAAAAACCAAAAATATAATCAGCAGTCCCATTCCACTGATTTCCATTGCTTGGTTTATCCGCATCATGCGGGTTGCAGCTATCTCCCTCACCTCTAGCTAGAGGAAGCCAACCACCAAAAAGATCTTCATAACCGTAACCATGCTCAGGTTGAGGTTCCTCCATCCCATACTCATAACCATTCCTCCCTTCTTCCCTGTGATATGGAACCATAGCCTTTTCATAATCCCCACCACCATATCCATTGCCATTTCCATAACCATTTCCATGAGAGAATATATCCTCCATCCCATACTCATAACCATTCCTCTCTTCTTCCCCGTGATATGGAACCATGGCCTTTTCATAATCCCCACAACCATATCCATTGCCATAACCATTTCCATAAGAGAATATATCCTCCATCCCATACTCATAACCATTCCTCTCTTCTTCCCCGTGATATGGAACCATGGCCTTTTCATAATCCCCAACACCATATCCATTGCCATAACCATTTCCATAAGAGAATATATCTACCCCCCAAAAGTCACAACCATAGCTAGGAACAGGATTGCTTGCCCAATTACCATAGCCATCAGGAGAAGGCTTCTCTTCCACATGTGAATTTGCCCATCCATTTCCACTTTGAGGCTTCTTGTCATCAATTTGAACCAGCTCCTGCCCATTTTGAGCCTTCTCTTCCACATCTGGCTGCATCAATCCACTGCTATCTCGAGGCTTCTCAAGATCAGCCTTAACCGGTTCTTGCCCATAAGGCGCGATTACTGACCCATATGAGAATTCTTCCAAATTCCTCGAATCCGGGTCTGAAGAAGAGCGTGGATGGCAAATCTCATCCGACGGCCGCAGCGGCTCACCGTAGGCGAGTGCGATATCGTATCCACCATCATAAGGAGTGGGATCATACTCTGGGAATTCAATATCATTCAACTCAGAAGGAGAATCCACCACTGCTTCAACAACTTTAGAAATCTGTCTCTCCACCTCCGGCGCCGCACAACGACTGACCCATTTGCCAGAATTCGATTTCGACGACCCCCGCCGGATAATTTTCTTAGCTAATTTCATGGCGGGTAGAGGAAAATAGGAGGAGGCAGATGATGCTAGTTACTAGTTAGTTGGTATCATTAAAGAAGAGAGAATTTGCACCCACAGGATCCTCTCCTCACATCATTTCCTTTAAACTGACTCAACCTTCTTATGGGTAGATAGGTGGCATAGAATATACTGACACAACACACTATAACGGAAAATGTGACAGTAATCATGCAGTGGGCAATCTGTAGTTAGTGACAGTGAAAGACCCACTTCAGTAACAAGGCCTAACATCACATGGGCCATTGAGGGCCACAACCACAGCACCATTGGCGCTGCGGACCACTGGAGCGGATCACATAGACCTAAACGACGGAAAGTATTAGACTTTTTTTCTCCACTCACATTCATACGAAGGGCAAAGAGATACGAAAAGATGAAGAGATACGTACGCAAGAATCGCGGTTATCTTCTGTTTTCTTACCGGCATTTCGTCGAACAGCAAGCGAGCGAGTGGAATATCCCTCGTTTGACGTTTGACAGTGCACCCAAAGGCCACATCATTTCCTGCGGAGAAGATTGCATGCTATATTTCTTTAATCTCGCCTGCTCGCATCATTGCATTTATGAACTTTGAGGAGTAGGTAATTGGATGGGACCTTGGAGCACTGAGTGGTGGGTCCCAGTGGGGTCCAATCTGTTGGTGATTTTGTCCTACTATCTGGTGGGCCCGGGATTAATAGGTTTTCCGCAGATAGAAAGCATGGAAATGCTTTTTCGCCTTTACTTTTTCGCGCCGTCTCATGGAAAAAGGTTGGGCTTCAAAGTTGGATTTAGGCGAAAATCAAAAAAGATTCTTCACGCAAAGAGGAAAGTTATTTTAATTTTCTATATAATTTCTTTTTCGCTTGTTTGGCATTATCGAAAATAAAAACGAGATTGATAATCCTTGATAGAGAGAATTTTAAATTTCTATATCAAGAGTATGAATGAAGGATTTCTCCCCCGTAGAAATTGAATTATGCAAAGATGGAACCCTCGACCCTAACTTATATAATAATCAGGTCGAAAATGTCAATCCAAACTCTTCATTAATAGGTCAACTACATTAATTCAAACCTCAAACAAATTAATCCACAAATCAATTGAATAGTGAAAATGAAAAGTCTAGGATAGGTATGAAAAGGAAATAATAAAAAAGGATGATACCAATGAAAAGAAACACACTGATCAAAGAAGCATGGGCCCACACTAAACCATAGAAGATGTAACATGTACACTTTAGCCACGTGAATTGAGAGTGACATGTACTCATCTTGTGACATGGACACCCCCGGAAGTTATCTACACCCATCGATTCCAATCCATAACGTGAAACTGTTTCCGGGGTATATTCCCGTATATCAACAAGTTTAATGGGCCCACCTAGGGACTCATTGATCATGAGATTTGTATTGGATGGAAAGAGATATTTTGGATGAGACCATATATCAAATTTGGGATCAATCAATCACATACCTCTAACCCCATCATCCGTGGCCCACATATTTAATGAGTTTATATTAAAGGAAAAAATTTGACCCTCAATCCAATTCATTTAGATAGGAGAAAACTCAATGGGTCTCGTGTACTTAAGGGAGTTCCATGTGTGTGGATGGTTCGGATGTGTTATAAAGTCAATCCTACCATATTAACTCTCACCATAATATGGTGAGAGATGGATGTACGTAAATATTCGTCATTTTTATATTGGACAAATTTTATAATACTAATCTAAGAAATTGATGTGATACTATTATGGATATGAAGCTTGCATTCTACTTAAAGGCCTGATTGAGTTCGGAGGAGATATAAAAAAAAAAAAAAAAATTGCACTTTACACATGTTGATAAGTAGTTGGGCCCTGGTTCTGGTCCTCTGCTCTATTCAGGTCCAACGACCAAATGCAAGTAATGTGGGTTGGGCCTGTTACTGCCAACCAAACCATACTTGGAAGCTGGTTGGGCTGGGTTTGGGTGCTTATCATACAATCCATAGCATGATTTAAACTCTAAACTAAACAAAAATAGTTTATAAATGTAATAAGGCACGCAACTGGCTGCGGACCCACTGTTGGTCCACCCAAATGGACCAAAAACCGGGACCCCCTAAATTACACCAGTTCAATGGGTTTAACACGCATCTGAGTGGATTGTGCCCAGAGATCGGCCGTGCACCGATCCAATGGACTTTGAAGGTACTAAACATGTGGGCCCGAATAAAGATGATAGGATGATTAAATAGGCCTCCATCTTGGTAGGTAGATAAGTCCCAGCTAGGTCTTGAAATCTCCCTCGGTCCCATCCCAGGTGGGCCTCACAGCCCCGCACGCATGTAGCTCCGAGCACGCATCGCTCACTGGATGACTACTCTATAAATATAATATCATACTGTTTTATATTTCTATTACCTAATCAATTTCAGTTAGGAAACAAAGGAGATCAATGTGTATGTGAAAATATCAAAGGATGGAAATGATTTATGTTGGCCTGAAACCTGTTGATGAATCAATCACAACTATCCAGTGGATGAGCCATGGACAATGAGTATACAATAACATGCTTTTTTCCGTATGGAATTAACTCCTCTAAATGAGTTTTAACTCTTCAATTGAAAGTCATACCTTTCTCGGCCTTTTGGCTAAGATCAAGTGTAGTATCTGTTATTATCAATTTAATATCTGATACGTGGCCCATTGGGCCACATGATGTTAAATTATTTTTTTTTGAGCTTGACTCTTAGGACCAATTATCAACCAAATGAGAGGTGCTACATGCTGCAGTTTGGTTTGGATGAGAAGGACAGGCATACTACTTCTTGTTGATTGGGACCAGTCACAAAATAAAAGTTGAATTGGGCCCTATTTCAATAACTAACTAATGGACATTGCTTGATGAATTTGGATATTTGACAAAGGGATTCACAATTAGATTCATCTGGGCCATCTGATCCCTTTCTAAATGAAGACAACTGGGTGAATAGACTGGCAACCATTCTATGGTAGATCTTTTTAGATCAGAGTCTGGAAGTGTCTGCTCCTGTTTGAATTTCTAGGGTTTCAAATCTGTTTGACTTTCCCATTTCAGTGTTTTTACAGTAGATCTTTTGAGATCTGAGGCTGTATGTGTCTGTTCGGTTTGAATTTCTAGGAACTCTTGACTTTCTTATATGCACCTTATCAAGTGACTTACCATTCATTTGGTGGATCACACAAGCCTGAGAAGTTCCTGGACCATCCATCTTCATGTAGCCTTAAGCTCCAATGTGTCTAAGGCCCCTACCCTGTCTATAACTACTTAGGACATTGTTTTATGAATATGTATATCAAGTTTCCTATGATATAGTAGGTAAAATATGTTTTCGAAAGCTTTTAACGGGTCATTTGCCTTTTATGCATGGGATAGGAAAATGAGTTTTACATTTATGCAAATGTTATACATGTAAAATACACTATAATATCTATCAAACTCACCATTTTCACATAAGTAAATTAGTACATCCAATGGTTTGAGAAGCGTTTTGATGTACAGGACACTTTCTACAAACCTCAAAATCCATGAAGGTCTAAGATATGAAATTAAATGTCTTGTTGCTTATCATTAATATGAGAATATTGGGAGGTTCATAATATGAATTGAGGGCCCACAAAAGTACAGAAAATTAGATTTCTAGGTTGAATTTTTTTTATAAATTACTAAAAATCTATTTAGATTTAAGAGAATGAATTTATGGCCATGGGGTTTAATATTTTAATAAACAAATTGAATAATCTAGATTACAAATATGGGCCCACATGAATAAAAAAGAATTAAAAGTGATTGATGGGGCCCATGAGCCACACTTGTATAGGTGTGAAAGTTTTTCCATGGAATGGCCTTATTTACACATGATTTTCATGCATCATGTCTAAATGAGCAAAAACAAACATGACGATATATAGCCATTATACATGTGAATCATTTACATATGCAAATAACAGCAAGTAAAACAAGCCCAAAGCAGTGAGAGGTTGTGAATATCAAAACTTTAGTATATGTCTTTTAGTCTTTTTAAGTGCAAGTTCAGATCTAGCTTACCCATACCAAATTCTATCGCATTAACCGTGGGTTTCAATGCCAATTAAAATTGTGTTGGCTTTATGTCAAATAAAAGATTAATAAAATGGTCAAAATTGAAATCAAACTTAGAGAGTCATACTCGAAATTGAGATGAAATTGAACACTCAAAATTGAAATTGACACCTTCAAAATCAATATGTTTAATATAAAATAATTGTAAATGTATATTTCTGTTTTCTTTTTTGGTGAAAAAACAGTATATTTCTGTTTTAATATTGTATTTCTATTGACCTTACCAATCAATTTCAATTAGAACCTTGGCATGGATAACCAAAGGAGACCTATGTGTCATTGTGTGGATCGATGACGATGAATGGAAAATATCAACTGATAAAAGCCATTCATGAAGATTTGAAACTTGTTCATGAATAAATCTCAACCGTCCAATGGATGGACCGTGAACAGTGATTATACAATAGCATGCTAGTTCATGAAACTAACTTCTCACATTGGTCATCGGAGAAGAGAAGGGGATGAAATATGTATGTGTTGGTCTAGTCCCAAGTTGATAGAACAGATAAATAAGAATCAATAAAACATCCACCGAAAGGCGTATCTTTCTCGGCATTTTGGCAAAGATCAAGTATAGTATCTGTTATTATCAGTTTAATATCTCCCTAGTAAAATTATCCGTGCTTAGTATGGATATGGCAAACATTGTAATTTAAATATTTATGCATAAAAAATTCATAGATTTTTTAAGAAAGAAAGCAAAAAAAAAAAATTTACGAGTATGTATTTATATAATCGAAGAATTGGTATCATAGAATGAAAAAAATGATCAGAATTAGAGTAGAATGAGAAAGATAAGGGTGTGGATTAAAACAAAGTCTTTAAAAAAGAAAAGAAAAGAAAAGAAAGGAAAAGAAAAGTGGAGAGAACTTATGCGTGTTATGATAAAGAGATAAAGAAGGTAGCTGATATAACTTCCGGTCAAAATCGTAACCGACGGTCAAAATTGGATCCAAAACCCCTTAGCTTAATATATTATAATACGTGGCCCATTTGCTCACATGATATTAAATTAATTTTTTTGTGGGGGAGGGCCCACTACAGTAGCTAGCTATTGGAGCCCTCAAGCGTTGCCTGTGTGTTGCACTATAGCATGGGCCTGGCGCACCCATACCAATGCTTAGGTGAAACTTTTAACTTGGGCCTTGCACCTATTCTTTTTAATCAGTTGCTTGCCTCTTGTGGGACTGAGCTGTGTTATGCTCTACTGGAGTTTGATTGGGAAAAAGAACAAAATGAAAATTGATGTAAACATTGCTTGATGAAGTTTTATTGTTGACAGAGGCAGGCATAATTAGATTGATCTGGGACATATGTTCTCTTAATAATGAACATGACTAGATGAAAAGGCAGCTAACCATTATAGTTACTAACAATTTGAGTGTTTTATGGTTGGATCTTTTTGAGATCCTGATGTATTTGCTCAGGTTTGAATTTATAAGATTTTAAAGTGCTATCTTTCTAATAAAAGAGCTAGAATTGATGAAATAATGACGAAGAAATGATAACTCGCCATTACTATAGTAAATTAAATCTAAAAAAAAAAAAAATTAAGAGTCCCTTCAACTTATCCACCTTTTAAAACTCAAGTCTTATTGCCTGATCAAAAAAGTTTAGTCACCATTACTCTAGTAAATCAAATCTTAAAAAAAGGGGGTTCCCTCTACTTATCCACCCTTTTAAGATTTGTTGTTGCAGCTTTAGGTCAGAGGCTTGAGCCTCACTCTCAACAGGTGTATAATGTAACCTACAAATCCAACTATTTACACTTGACTAAGCCTGGGTCCATGGTGCACCTGAATCCGACCCACTTATGTCCTAGTCAGATAAAAAAACCCATTAATTTAAGAGCCTAAAAGTCTAACGATTTCTAATTAATCCACCAACGCCTTAAAGTTTAACGGTTTCTTAAGTTACATTTTATACAAAATCCAATTGATGGTGAGTATAATTTAGATTTGTGTCAAATTATAGAGCAAGTTTGCAGGTACAAAAAAATATTACCTTTTATAGGAACTGCAAGAGTTGCTTCTCATGGGAAAAATATTATATATTTCTAGATTCATGCATCGCAGTAAAGGATTGTATGATTAAATAGAAGATTATACAGACAAAACATGGCACTGCCCCTGTATCTATATGTACAAACTCAATGCATGGGGATCAAATATTTCATAGGCACCATTATCTTCTTACATATAGAACAAGCTTGGTTTGGTGATGACCTATTGGCACATACACATCATTAGATCCTTGAGAGCCATCTGGTTATGATCCATGATAAGTGGTCCACACCTCTCCAATAGGCATCCCACCATTCTTCCTTTCTGATTGCCAAAACACTAAAAAGTCCACCAAGCCCAAGCCCATAACCAAAGGCCACAAACAAATAAAACAGACTTTTCTCCTTTTCATCCTCCCCTTGATACACCTGACCCACATCAGCACCAGTTGGACCACTCAAACACCTCCTCCCTAGGGGTGGCCCACACAGCTCATCATTTCCAATGTAAGCTGACCCATCTATGCTCAGTGTATCAAAGTGCATCCCTGTTGGGATCTTCCCGCTCAAATTGTTGTAAGAGAGATTCAAAACACTAAGGAAGTCCAACAAGGTCAATGTCTCTGGTATCATGCCTGCCAGATGGTTGAAACTAAGATCCAATGACTCCAATCCACTCATGTTGCCAATGCTCATTGGTATCTCACCTGAAAGATGGTTATGTGAGAGATTGAGCATGTAAAGGCCCTGCAACTGACCAATTTCCTTTGGGATCTCTCCCTCCAATAAATTGTGGGAAAGATCGATTCCGCTGTTGTATGAGAAGATGTATTCGACCTCCCGAAGTATTCCCTTGCTCACAATTTCCAATCCCATGCTGTCAAACATAAGTGAAATCACGTGACCAAGCAAGCGTCCGTCCTTAGGCCGTCGTGTTAGCATGGTGAGACCACCGATGCTTTCAGGGACTGAACCGGAGAGTTTGTTGTATGATAAGTCGAGGATTTGGAGTTTTCGCAGTTGGGTTATCTCTCTTGGGATCGAATCATTGAAGTAGTTCCACTTCAACGTGAGAATTTGAATATTTTGAAGCTTCCCGATGAAATTTGGAATTCTCCCTTCAAATTGATTGCTTTCCATGTTTAGGAACTCTAGTCTTTCAAGGTGTTGGATGAAATTTGGAAAAGAGCCTTCAAGACGGTTGTTTCTTACCTGTAAAGAGCTGAGGCTCTTTACATATTTGAGCTTGTCAGGGAGGATTCCAGAGAGGTTGTTTGTGCCAAGGTTGAGAGAAATTAAAGATCTACAGTTTCCAATGCTCGAAGGAATTTCCCCGGACAAATGGTTGTTTGAAAGATCAAGGTCCAATAGAAGAAAATTGTTCGGTCTGCATAGGGAGTGAGGAATTGGGCCAGAGAGTTGGTTTTCTTTGAAAGAAATGTATCTAGCATGGGATAGTCTCTCTCCAATTTGAGTTGGAATTTCACCAGTGAAATTATTTCTAGAAAGATCAACAACTTCAGCAGCCTCAGGCAGAAGAGGAAGAGGACCTCGAAGGCTGTTGTTTGATAAGACTAGTGCTGTTATTTCGTAGTTGGAATGCATTTGAAGAGAAGGTGGGAGAATTCCCTCAAGATTGTTGTCTGAGAGATCCAAAAAAGAGAGAATGGGGAGCCTGAACAGCCAAGAAGGAATTGACCCCGTTAGGTAATTGCCTCTCAGATCTAGGAAAGCAACATCTGTCAGATTAGAAAGGAAAGCTGGGATTTCTCCTTCGATACCGCATGAGCGTAAGTCCAACATCCTTGGTTGAAAATTTGGTGGAAATGGTTTAGGATCTATCTTGACAGTAATCCCACTAGAGCCAAAACCTATGGCATAAGGTGAGGACTTCTGGAACAATGAAAACAATGAAGAGATAGTTCCCTCCATGGAGTTATAGCTCAGATATAAGGTTTCAAGATTAGCAAGACGGCCAATGCAATCGGGAATTGTTCCATTCAAATCATTTTTAGCCAAATCAAGGTGTTGAAGAGAAGAGATTTTACAAATTGATTCAAGTATCTGCCCTTCTAAACGGTTGGAGTAGACTATCAAGAACATGAGATTTCTTAATCCAGAGATGGAAAGTGGAAGGCTTCCTGTTAGGTTGTTTAGAGAGAGGTCTAGGTATTGCAAATTAGAAAGGTTTGTAAGTGAAGAGGGGATAGGTCCTTGAATTGAACAACTTGATGCAAAAAGAGCAATCAATGAAGAGGCATTTGAGATGGAAGGTGGAATTTGACCAATAGTGTAAATGGATTGAATTGAAAGTGTGTGCAAGTGTGGCCATGGGAGTGCAAACAACCATTTGAGATCGACGGTAAGATCCTCGTTGTCATCTACATACAGTTCCTGAAGTTGAGGAAGGTAAGGAATGGACCCATGGAGATGAGAACCTCTGAGGTCCAGAACTGTGATGCAGGTGAGATTAGCAAGCTGAACTGGGATATCAGAGTCAAAGAAATTCAAATCTAGTACCAGAGAAGAAAGATGTGTGAGATTGAGCAATTGATTTATCAGAGTCATGCTGGATATTCCACAGTTGGAGAGCTGAAGCTGCCTTAGATTGTAGACAAATGATACAGGTTCTGCCCAGTTCCTATCGAGAGATGCCGCAGATAGGTCTACACCATTCAATTGAAGCTCCCTCAGATTAGTCAACCCTCTCAACCAATTCAAATTTGAAGAAGAGATAGAGCCACCGTGGATGTAGGAATGTTGTCTTTTCATGGACATGTCAGAGGAAGAAGGGTTGTAGGTATAGGATGAGAGATCAAGAATCCGAACGGAGCAAGAGAGATCCAGGGATTGTAGGAAGGAGAGGTTGGCCAATTGCCCTGTAATGGAACCAGAAAGCATAGAATTTGACAGGTTGAGATAAGTGAGGCTTTCAAGATTTGTTAATTGAGGAGGTATTTTGGAAAGATGGAAATTGTTGAAGCTGAGATCGAGGTACCAAAGATGGCGGAGGGTGAAGAGAGATGGAGATATTGTTCCATTAATGGCCATGGATTTGGTGTTGGAAGGAGAGAAAAGCCTTGAGTTGAAGCCACGGACAGGTATATCTGGTTGTGGGTTTCGAAGATCAATGGAGGTGACATGTGAGGAATCAGAACAGAGAATTCCATGCCAATTGCAGCAGTTAAGGCCTTGCCAAGAAGACAAGCGGGCTGAAGGGTCATCAAGAAGGGACTTGAAACTCAAGAGAGAAGCTCTTTCATCTTCATGGCAGCTGCATATATTAGAGCATTGAGAGGAGAGAACAATAAGAAACAGGAGTAGGAGGTGAAGTTTCATGGTCTTGAAATTCTACAAACTCTCTCTAGTGTCTGTATGGTTTGTTGGAGCTGAGAAGAAAGAACGCTACAGAGAGTGCTACCCTTGTTCTCTTTCTTATAGAAAACATAAAATGAATTAATTGTGTGATGTAGTTTTGTTTTGAAATTGTGTGGCGTAGTTTTGTTTTGAAAATTATCAATATGAACAAGTCATATAGCATCATGAACCTGTCAAGGGGAAAAAAAAAAAAAAAAACATTATCGTATGCAATGTGAATAAAGACATTATCTGACTTCAATAGAAAGGAGAGATCCTAACCTATAGTCATGAGATCTTACAGTCATTTCAAAATACTAATTCTATGCAGAGTAACGTGTTCTATACATTCAAAAGAATGAGACCTTTCGTCGTCATTATGTATTGCCTAAAACGTAAGTTCTAAAATATTCTGCTGCAACTGTCAAGGTGTGACTTTTATCTACCAAGATTAATGGGATATGCTCTATTGTTGTTGATGATGAAGATGACGACATAGCGATTGAAAAGTTTGATAAATTTTACTACTGAATGTGCATCTCTACTAGTGGTTTTATACAGCTAGTTATATTGTAAATCCTTGGTTTGTGGTACTGTTCGACATAATTATAAAACGACATTTCAAATCGACCTAGAACATAGAGCTTGTGGGTGAGCGGCTGTTGACTAAGATGGTACCATGAAAAGTTTGATCAATTTCATTACTAAATGTGCATTATACAAGTAGTTTTATATAGCTGGCCATAGAGTTAAACCTTAATCTCTGGGACTGTTCAACAGAATTATAGAACAACATTTCAAATTGAATAAAAGCAGAAATAGCCGGTGGATGAGTGGCTTTTATGGCTTTTACCTAGATGAGTCAAAAACTACTTGCTACCTATGATGCACGGATACTTTAAAATGGGCAACGTATCGTGTTGTATACTTCACTTTTTACGTGTAAAATCCGTATCCCTGCCGTGTCCGCAGCGTGTCCTTATTTTATCCATGCCGTGTCTGGGCATCATAGCTTGCTACAAATGTGACTTCACTTATCGTGTTGTATACTTCACTTTTTACGTACAAAATGGGCAATGTATCGTGTTGTATACTTCACTTTTTACGTGTAAAATTCGTGGCCCTGCCGTGTCCGCAACGTGTCCTTGTCGTATCCATGCCGTGTTTGGGCATCGCAGCTTACTACAAATGTTACTGCTCGATGGATACTTTGACTAGACCGAGTCAAGCAAGCAATGCATTGTTGCTATACTGATTGAGTTTAAAATGTCACTGGTGATGTAAGCTATAATATCTTAGTGAATGTCAACTGACAATTCCTCTATATGTTTTATTTCTTACATTAGCATTGACTAATTGACTTCTCAACATTTCCTTTGGTGGGTGTTATAATGGATGGAATATTGAAGAAATGATAGCTTGGAAGAACCATTCAGTGGACCCTCGTGGCATATGTTGCTATGGGCCACAACCCAAAAGTACACCTTCAGTTCACAAGCTTCAAAATAGATCGCAAGAAAAAAGAGCACAGCTAACTGTTCAGATTCTTCATGTATAGAACCCCACCTAACATATAATTGACTCCCAAAATATCTCCTCACGTCCTCAACCTCCCCACATTAATTATAATTTAAAATTTTGACTTGTAGCATATCTCATCAACTAATCCACCTTTTAAAACTCAAGTGTTTTTGCCTGATCAAAAAAGTTAGTCATCATTACTCTAATAAATCAAATCTTGGAAAAAGTGGGTTCCCTCTACTTATCCACCTTTTTAAGATTTGTTGTTGCAACTTTAGGTCAGAGGCTTGAGCCTCACTCTCAACAGGTGTATAATGTAACCTACAAATCCAACTATTTACACTTGACTGAGCCTGGGTCCATGGTGCACCTGAATCCGACCCACTTATGTCCTAGTCGGATAAGAAAAATCATTAATTTAAGAGCCTAAAAGTCTAACGATTTCTAACCAATCCACCAACGCCTTAAAGTTTAACGGTTTCTTAGTTACATTATATACAAAATCCAATTGATGGTGAGTATAATATAGATTTGTGTCAAATTATAGAGCAAGTTTGCAGGTACAAAAAAATATTACCTTTTATAGGAACTGCAAGAGTTGCTTCTCATGGGAAAAATATTATATATTTCTAGATTCATGCATCGCAGTAAAGGATTGTATGATTAAATAGAAGATTATACAGACAAAACATGGCACTGCCCCTGTATCTATATGTACAAACTCAATGCATGGGGATCAAATATTTCATAGGCACCATTATCTTCTTACATATAGAACAAGCTTGGTTTGGTGATGACCTATTGGCACATACACATCATTAGATCCTTGAGAGCCATCTGGTTATGATCCATGATAAGTGGTCCACACCTCTCCAATAGGCATCCCACCATTCTTCCTTTCTGATTGCCAAAACACTAAAAAATCCTCCAAGCCCAAGTCCATAACCAAAGGCCACAAACAAATAAAACAGACTTTTCTCCTTTTCATCCTCCCCTTGATACACCTGACCCACATCAGCACCAGTTGGACCACTCAAACACCTCCTCCCTAGGGGCGGCCCACACAGCTCATCATTTCCAATGTAAGCTGACCCATCTATGCTCAGTGTATCAAAGTGCATCCCTGTTGGGATCTTCCCGCTCAAATTGTTGTAAGAGAGATTCAAAACACTAAGGAAGTCCAACAAGGTCAATGTCTCTGGTATCATGCCTGCCAGATGGTTGAAACTAAGATCCAATGACTCAATCCACTCATGTTGCCAATGCTCATTGGTATCTCACCTGAAAGATGGTTATGTGAGAGATTGAGCATGTAAAGGCCCTGCAACTGACCAATTTCCTTTGGGATCTCTCCCTCCAATAAATTGTGGGAAAGATCGATTCCGCTGTTGTATGAGAAGATGTATTCGACCTCCCGAAGTATTCCCTTGCTCACAATTTCCAATCCCATGCTGTCAAACATAAGTGAAATCACATGACCAAGCAAGCGTCCGTCCTTAGGCCGTCGTGTTAGCATGGTGAGACCACCGATGCTTTCAGGGACTGAACCGGAGAGTTTGTTGTATGATAAGTCGAGGATTTGGAGTTTTCGCAGTTGGGTTATCTCTCTTGGGATCGAATCATTGAAGTAGTTCCACTTCAACGTGAGAATTTGAATATTTTGAAGCTTCCCAATGAAATTTGGAATTCTCCCTTCAAATTGATTGCTTTCCATGTTTAGGAACTCTAGTCTTTCAAGGTGTTGGATGAAATTTGGAAAAGAGCCTTCAAGACGGTTGTTTCTTACCTGTAAAGAGCTGAGGCTCTTTACATATTTGAGCTTGTCAGGGAGGATTCCAGAGAGGTTGTTTGTGCCAAGGTTGAGAGAAATTAAAGATCTACAGTTTCCAATGCTCGAAGGAATTTCCCCGGACAAATGGTTGTTTGAAAGATCAAGGTCCAATAGAAGAAAATTGTTCGGTCTGCATAGGGAGTGAGGAATTGGGCCAGAGAGTTGGTTTTCTTTGAAAGAAATGTATCTAGCATGGGATAGTCTCTCTTCAATTTGAGTTGGAATTTCACCAGTGAAATTATTTCTAGAAAGATCAACAACTTCAGCAGCCTCAGGCAGAAGAGGAAGAGGACCTCGAAGGCTGTTGTTTGATAAGATTAGTGCTGTTATTAGGAAGTTGGAATGCATTTGAAGAGAAGGTGGGAGAATTCCCTCAAGATTGTTGTCTGAGAGATCCAAAAAAGAGAGAATGGGGAGCCTGAACAGCCAAGAAGGAATTGACCCCGTTAGGTAATTGCCTCTCAGATCTAGGAAAGCAACATCTGTCAGATTAGAAAGGAATGCTGGGATTTCTCCTTCGATACCACATGAGCGTAAGTCCAACGCCCTTGGTTGAAAATTTGGTGGAAATGGTTTAGGATCTATCTTGAGAGTAATCCCACTAGAGCCAAAACCTATGGCATAAGGTGAGGACTTCTGGAACAATGAAAACAATGAAGAGATAGTTCCCTCCATGGAGTTATAGCTCAGATATAAGACTTCAAGATTAGCAAGACGGCCAATGCAATCGGGAATTGTTCCATTCAAATCATTACCAGCCAAATGAAGTTGTTGAAGAGAAGAGATTTTACAAATTGATTTAGGTATCTGCCCTTCTAAACTGTTGGAGTAGACCACCAAGAACCTGAGATTTCTTAATCCAGAGATGGAAAGTGGAAGGCTTCCTGTTAGGTTGTTTAGAGAGAGGTCTAGGTATTGCAAATTAGAAAGGTTTGTAAGTGAAGAGGGGATAGGTCCTTGAATTGAACAACTTGATGCAAAAAGAGCAATCAATGAAGAGGCATTTGAGATGGAAGGTGGAATTTGACCAATAGTGTAAATGGATTGAATTGAAAGTGTGTGCAAGTGTGGCCATGGGAGTGCAAACAACCGTGAGAGATCGACGGTAAGATCCTCGTTGTCATCTACATACAGTTCTTGAAGTTGAGGAAGGTAAGGAATGGACCCTTGGAGATGAGAACCTCTGAGGTCCAGAACTGTGATGGAAGTGAGATTAGCAAGCTGAACTGGGATATCAGAGTCAAAGAAATTCAAATCTAGTACCAGAGAAGAAAGATGTGTGAGATTGAGCAACTGATTTATCAGAATCATGCTGGATATTCCACAGTTGGAGAGCTGAAGCTGCCTTAGATTGTAGACAAATGATACAGGTTCTGCCCAGTTCCTATCAAGAGATGCCGCAGATAGGTCTACACCATTCAATTGAAGCTCCCTCAGATTAGTCAACCCTCTCAACCAATTCAAATTTGAAGAAGAGATAGAGCCACCATGGATGTAGGAATTTTGTCTTTTCATGGAGATGTCAGAGGAAAAAGGTTTGTAGGTATAGGATGAGAGATCGAGAATCTGAACAGAGCAAGAGAGATCCAGGGATTGTAGGAAGGAGAGGTTTGCCAATTGCCCTGTAATGGAACCAGAAAGCATAGAATTAGACAGGTTGAGATAAGTGAGGCTTTCAAGATTTGTTAATTGAGGAGGTATTTTGGAAAGATGGAAATTGTTGAAGCTGAGATCGAGGTACCGAAGATGGCGAAGGGTGAAAAGAGATGGAGATATTGTTCCATTAATGGCCATGGATTTGGTGTTGGAAGGAGAGAAAAGCCTTGAGTTGAAGCCACGGACAGGTATATCTGGTTGGGGGTTTCGAAGATCAATGGAGGTGACATGTGAGGAATCAGAACAGAGAATTCCAGGCCAATTGCAGCAGTTAAGGCCTTGCCAAGAAGACAAGCGGGCTGAAGGGTCATCAAGAAGGGACTTGAAACTCAAGAGAGAAGCTCTTTCATCTTCATGGTAGCTGCATATATTAGAGCATTGAGAGGAGAGGACAATAAGAAACAGGAGTAGGAGGTGAAGTTTCATGGTCTTGAAATTCTACAAACTCTCTCTAGTGTCTGTATGGTTTGTTGGAGCTGAGAAGAAAGAACGCTACAGAGAGTGCTACCCTTGTTCTCTTTCTTATAGAAAACATAAAATG
Organism: Camphora micrantha; assembly: GCA_003546025.1. Classification (NCBI taxonomy): domain Eukaryota; kingdom Viridiplantae; phylum Streptophyta; class Magnoliopsida; order Laurales; family Lauraceae; genus Camphora; species Camphora micrantha. Next base: position 10,757,581 of record QPKB01000002.1, read on the forward strand.
AAGTAATTGTGTGAAGTAGTTTTGTTTTGAAATTGTGTGGCGTAGTTTTGTTTTGAAAATTATCAATATGAACAAGTCATATAGCATCATGAACCTGTCAAGGGGAAAAAAAAAAAACATTATCGTATGCAATGTGAATAAAGACATTATCTGACTTCAATAGAAAGGAGAGATCCTAACCTATAGTCATGAGATCTTACAGTCATTTCAAAATACTAAATCTATGCAGAGTAACATGTTCTATACATTCAAAAGAAAGAGACCTTTCGTCGTCAATATGTATTGGCAAAAACGTAAGTTCTAAAATATTCTGCTGTAACTGTCAAGGTGTGACTTTTATCTACCAAGATTAATGGGATAGGCTCTATTGTTGTTGATGATGAAGATGACGACATAGCAATTGAAAAGTTTGATAAATTTTACTACTGAATGTGCATTTCTACAAGTGGTTTTATACAGCTAGTTATACTGTAAATCCTTGGTCTGTGGTACTGTTCGACAGAATTATAAAACAACATTTCAAATTGACCTAGAACATAGAGCTTGTGGGTGAGTGGCTGTTGACTGAGATGACACAGGAATCACGTGCTGAGATGATACCATGAAAAGTTTGATCAATTTCATTACTAAATGTGCATTATACAAGTAGTTTTATATAGCTAGCCATAGAGTTAAACCTTAATCTCTGGGACTGTTCAACAGAATTATAGAACAACATTTCAAATTGAATAAAAGCAGAAATAGCCAGTGGATGAGTGGCTTTTATGGCTTTTACCTGAGATGAGTCAAAAACTACTTGCTACCTATGATGCACGGATACTTTAAAATAGGCAACGTATCGTGTTGTATACTTCACTTTTTACGTGTAAAATCCATGTCCTTGCCGTGTCCGCATCGTGTCCTTACTGTATCCATGCCGTGTCTGGGCATCATAGCTTGCTACAAATGTGACTTCACTTACTGTGTTGTATACTTCACTTTTTACGTACAAAATGGGCAACTTCACTTTTTATGTGTAAAATCCGTGTCCATGCCGTGTCCGCAGCGTGTCCTTATCGTATCCATGCCGTGTCTGGGCATCATAGCTTGCTACAAATGTGACTGCAGTATTAAATTTCTTTAGCTAACCATTGCTACCAAAACCTTAAGGCGTTAATAGAGGCAGCGGAAATACTTTTTAATATTTTTCATTGGGTGGAGCCCATTCCTCAATACTCCCCCTCAGGTGGAACCCGGCCGGCGCACTTTCGGCGACACGCATTTTTTTTTTGCGCCGAGTCGTTCCTCCTGGGATTCGAACTCACGACCGGTTGGCTCTGATACCATATTAAATTTCTTTAGCTAACCATTGCTACTAAAACCTTAAGGCGTTAATAGAGGCAGCGAAAATACTTTTTAATATTTTCCATTGAGTGGAGCCCATTCCTCAATATGCAGGATGGATACTTTGACTAGACCGAGTCAAGCAAGCAATGCATTGTTGCTATACTGATTGAGTTTAAAATGTCACTGGTGATGTAAGCTATAATATGTTAATGAATGTCAACTGACAATTCCTCCCTCTATATGTTTTATTTCTTACATTAGCATTGACTAAATGACTTCTCAACATTTCCTTTGGTGGGTGCTATAATGGATGGAATATTGAAGAAATGATAGCTTGGAAGAACCATTCAGTGGACCCTCGTGGCATATGTTGCTATGGGCCACAACCCAAAAGTACACCTTCAGATCACAAGCTTCAAAATAGATCGCAAGAAAAAAGAGTGCAGCTAACTGTTCAGATTCTTCATGTATAGAACCCCACCTAACGTATAATTGACTTCCAAAATATCTCCTCACGTCCTCAACCTCTCCACATTAATTATAATTTAAAATTTTTACTTGTGGCATATCTCTTCAAGTCCATCCCCACAAGGGACTAATCCTAATTGAGAAATCAACATCAATTCAATTCCAATTGACATCAATTGATTTTGATGCACCCTAAATAATTGACTCCCAAAATATCTACTCACGTCCTAATTATAATTTAAAATTTTGACTTGTGGCATCTCTCTTCAAGTCCATCCCCCCAAGGGACTAATCCTAATTGAGAAATTAACATCAATTCAATCCAACGCTTCCTAAATAATTGACTCCCAAAATGTCTCCTCACGTCCTCAACCTCCCCCACATTAATTATAATTTAAAATTTTGACTTGTGGCATCTCTCTTCGAGTCCGTGCCCCACAAGGACTAATCCTGACAAGAGAAGAGAATGGGATGAAATATGTATGTGTTGGTCTAGTCCCACATTGCTTAGGAGTTGATAGAATACACAAATAAGAATCAATAAAACCAGATTTAAGAAGCATTGAAAGGCATACCTTTCTCGGCCTTTTGGCTAAGATCAAGTGTAGTATCTGTTCTTATCAGTTTAATATCTGATACGTGGCCCATTGGGTCACATGATATTAAATTAATTTTTTGTGGGGGAGGGCCCACTACAGTAGCTAGCTATTGGAGCCCTCAAGCGTTGCCTGTGTGTTGCACTATAGCATGGGCCCGGCGCACCCCTACCAAAGCTTAGGTGAAACTTTTAACTTGGGCCTTGCACCTATTCTTTTTAATTTGTTGCCTGCCTCTTGTGGGACTGAGCTTTGACTCTTTGGACCTCTTAGTTGAACCTTTTAATTTTGGCCCTGCACCTATATTCTTTTTAATTTGTTGCTTGCCTCTTTGGGGACTGAGCTTTGATATGCTTTACAGGAGTTTGATTGGGAAAAAGAACAAAATGAAAATTGATGTAAACATTGCTTGATGAAGTTTTATTGTTGACAGAGGCGGGCATAATTAGATTGATCTGGGACATATGTTCTCTTAATAATGAACATGACTAGATGAAAAGGCAGCTAACCATTATAGTTGCTAACAATTTGAGTGTTTTATGGTTGGATCTTTTTGACATCCTGATGTATTTGCTCAGGTTTGAATTTATAAGATTTTAAAGTGCTATCTTTCTAATAAAAGAGCTAGAATTGATGAAATAATGACGAAGAAATGATAACTCGCCATTACTATAGTAAATTAAATCTTAAAAAAAAAAAAATTAAGAGTCCCTTCAACTTATCCACCTTTTAAAACTCAAGTCTTATTGCCTGATCAAAAAAGTTTAGTCACCATTACTCTAGTAAATCAAATCTTAAAAAAAGAGGGTTCCCTCTACTTATCCACCTTTTTAAGATTTGTTGTTGCAGCTTTAGGTCAGAGGCTTGAGCCTCACTCTCAACAGGTGTATAATGTAACCTACAAATCCAACTATTTACACTTGACTGAGCCTGGGTCCATGGTGCACCTGAATCCGACCCACTTATGTCCTAGTCGGATAAAAAGAACCATTAATTTAAGAGCCTAAAAGTCTAACGATTTCTAACCAATCCACCAATGCCTTAAAGTTTGACGGTTTCTTAAGTTACATTATATACAAAATCCAATTGATGGTGAGTATAATTTAGATTTGTGTCAAATTATAGAGCAAGTTTGCAGGTACAAAAAAATATTACCTTTTATAGGAACTGCAAGAGTTGCTTCACATGGGAAAAATATTATATATTTCTAGATTCATGCTTCGCAGTAAAGGATTGTATGATTAAATAGAAGATTATACAGACAAAACATGGCACTACCCCTGTATCTATATGTACAAACTCAAATGCATGGGGATCAAATATTTCATAGACACCATTATCTTCTTACATATAGAAGAAGCTTGGTTTGGTGATGACCTATGGGCACATACACATCATTAGATCCTTGAGAGCCATCTGGTTATGATCCATGATAAGTGGTCCACACCTCTCCAATAGGCATCCCACCATTCTTCCTTTCTGATTGCCAAAACACTAAAAAGTCCACCAAGCCCAAGTCCATAACCAAAGACCACAAACAAATAAAACAGTCTTTTCTCCTTTTCATCCTCCCCTTGATACACCTGACCCACATCAGCACCAGTTGGACCACTCAAACACCTCCTCCCGAGGGGTGGCCCACACAACTCATCATTTCCAATGTAAGCTGACCCATCTATGCTCAGTGTATCAAAGTGCATCCCTGTTGGGATCTTGCCGCTCAAATTGTTGTAAGAGAGATTCAAAACACTGAGGAAGTCCAACAAGGTCAATGTCTCTGGTATCATGCCTGCCAGATGGTTGAAACTAAGATCCAATGACTCCAATCCACTCATGTTGCCAATGCTCATTGGTATCTCACCTGAAAGATGGTTATGTGAGAGATTGAGCATGTAAAGGCCCTGCAACTGACCAATTTCCTTTGGGATCTCTCCCTCCAATAAATTGTGGGAAAGATCGATTCCGCTGCTATATGAGAAGATGTATTCGACCTCCTGAAGTATTCCCTTGCTCACAATTTCCAATCCCATACCGTCATACATAAGTGAAATCATGCGACCAAGCAAGCGTCCGTCCTTAGGCCGTCGAGTTAGCATGGTGAGACCACCGATGCTTTCAGGGACTGAACCGGAGAGTTTGTTGTATGATAAGTCGAGGATTTGGAGTTTTTGCAGTTGGGTTATCTCTCTTGGGATCGAATCATTGAAGTAGTTCCACTTCAACGTGAGAATTTGAATATTTTGAAGCTTCCCAATGAAATTTGGAATTCTCCCTTCAAATTGATTGCCTTCCATGTTTAGGAACTCTAGTCCTTCAAGGTGTTGGATGAAATTTGGAAAGGAGCCTTCAAGACGGTTGTTTCTTACCTGTAAAGTGCTGAGGCTCTTTACATATTTGAGCTCGTCAGGGAGGATTCCAGAGAGGTTGTTTGTGCCAAGGTTGAGAGAAATTAAAGATCTACAGTTTCCAATGCTCGAAGGAATTTCCCCGGACAAATGGTTGTTTGAAAGATCAAGGTCCAGTAGAAGAAAATTGTTTGGTCTGCATAGGGAGTGAGGAATTGGGCCAGAGAGTTGGTTTTCTTTGAAAGAAATGTATCTAGCATGGGATAGTCTCTCTCCAATTTGAGTTGGAATTTCACCAGTGAAATTATTTCTAGAAAGATCAACAACTTCAGCAGCCTCAGGCAGAAGAGGAAGAGGACCTCGAAGGCTGTTGTTTGATAAGATTAGTGCTGTTATTAGGAAGTTGGAATGCATTTGAAGAGAAGGTGGGAGAATTCCCTCAAGATTGTTGTCTGAGAGATCCAAAAAAGAGAGAATGGGGAGCTTGAACAGCCAAGAAGGAATTGACCCAGTTAGGTTATTGCCACTCAGATCTAGGAAAGCAACATCTGTCAGATTAGAAAGGAAAGCTGGGATTTCTCCTTCGATACCGCATGAGCTTAAGTCCAAAATCCATGGTTGAAAATTTGGTGGAAATGGTTTAGGATCTATCTTGACAGTAATCCCACTAGAGCCAAAACCTATGGCAAAAGGTGAGGACTTCTGGAACAATGAAAACAATGAAGAGATAGTTCCCTCCATGGAGTTATAGCTCAGATATAAGGTTTCAAGATTAGCAAGACGGCCAATGCAATCGGGAATTGTTCCATTCAAATCATTACCAGCCAAATGAAGGTGTTGAAGAGAAGAGATTATACAAATTGATTCAGGTATCTGCCCTTCTAAACTGTTGTAGTAGACCATCAACACCCTGAGATTTCTTAAACCAGAGATGGAAAGTGGAAGGCTTCCTGTTAGGTTGTTTAGAGAGAGGTCTAGGTATTGCAAATTAGAAAGGTTTGTAAGTGAAGAGGGGATAGGTCCTTGAATTGAACAACTTGATGCAAAAAGAGCAATCAATGAAGAGGCATTTGAGATGGAAGGTGGAATTTGACCAATAGTGTAAATGGATTGAATTGAAAGTGTGTGCAAGTGTGGCCATGGGAGTGCAAACAACCGTGAGAGATCGACGGTAAGATCCTCGTTGTCATCTACATACAGTTCTTGAAGTTGAGGAAGGTAAGGAATGGACCCTTGGAGATGAGAACCTCTGAGGTCCAGAACTGTGATGGAAGTGAGATTAGCAAGCTGAACTGGGATATCAGAGTCAAAGAAATTCAAATCTAGTACCAGAGAAGAAAGATGTGTGAGATTGAGCAATTGATTTATCGGAATCATGCTGGATATTCCACAGTTGGAGAGCTGAAGCTGCCTTAGATTGTAGACAAATGATACAGGTTCTGCCAGTTCCTATCAAGAGATGCCGCAGATAGGTCTACACCATTCAATTGAAGCTCCCTCAGATTAGTCAACCCTCTCAACCAATTCAAATTTGAAGAAGAGATAGAGCCACCGTGGATGTAGGAATTTTGTTTTTTCATGGAGATGTCAAAGGAAGACAAGTTGTAGGCCAAGGATGAAAGATCGAGAATCCGAACAGAGCAAGAGAGATCTAGGGATTGTAGGAAGGAGAGGTTGGCCAATTGCCCTGTAATGGAACCAGAAAGCATAGAATTCGACAGGTTGAGATAAGTGAGGCTTTCAAGATTTGTTAAATGAGGAGGTATTTTGGAAAGATGGAAATTGTTGAAGCTGAGATCGAGGTACCGAAGATGGCGGAGGGTGAAGAGAGATGGAGATATTGTTCCATTAATGGCCATGGATTTGGTGTTGGAAAGAGTTGTAAGCCTTGAGTTGAAGCCACGGACAGGTATATCTGGTTGGGGGTTTCGAAGATCAATGGAGGTGACATGTGAGGAATCAGAACAGAGAATTCCATGCCAATTGCAGCAGTTAAGGCCTTGCCAAGAAGACAAGCGGGCTGAAGGGTCATCAAGAAGGGACTTGAAACTCAAGAGAGAAGCTCTTTCATCTTCATGGCAGCTGCATATATTAGAGCATTGAGAGGAGAGAACAATAAGAAACAGGAGTAGGAGGTGAAGTTTCATGGTCTTGAAATGCTACAAACTCCCTCAAGTGTCTGTATGGTTTGTTGGAGCTGAGAAGAAAGAACGCTACAGAGAGTGCTACCCTTGTTCTCTTTCTTATAGAAAACATAAAATGAAGTAACTGTGTGATATAGTTTTGTTTTGAAATTGTGTGACGTATTTTTGTTTTGAAAATTATCAATATGAACAAGTCATTTAGCATCATGAACCTGTCAAGGGAAAAAAAAAAAAAAAAACATTATCGCATGCAAAGTGAAGAAAGACATTATCTGACTTCAATAGAAAGGAGAGATCCTAACCTATAGTCACGAGATCTTGCAGTCATTTCAAAATACTAAATCTATGCAGAGTAACATGTTCTATACATTCAAAAAAATGAGACCTTTCGTTGTCAATATGTATTGCCTAAAATGTAAGTTTTAAAATATTCTGTTGTTACTGTCAAGGTGTGACTTTTATCTACAAAGATTAATGGGATAGGCTCTATTGTTGTTGATGATGAAGATGATGACATAGCGATTGAAAAGTTTGATCAATTTTACTAATGAATGTGCATTTCCACAAGTGGTTTTATACAGCTATTTATATTGTAAATTCCTGGTCTGTGGTACTGTTCGACAGAATTATAAAACAACATTTCAAATTGACCAAGAACATAGAGCTTGTGGGTGAGTGGCTGTTGATTGAGATGATACAGGAATCACATGCTGAGATGATACCATGAAAAGTTTGATCAATTTCATTACTAAATGTGCATTATACAAGTAGTTTTGTATAGCTAGTCATAGAGTTAATCCTTAATCTCTGGGACTGTTCAACAGAATTATAGAACAACATTTCAAATTGAATAAAAGCAGAAATAGCTTGTGGATGAGTAGCTTTTATTGCTTTAACCTGAGATGAGGCAGAAACTACTTGCTACAAATGTGACCGCAGGATGGATACTTTGACTAGACCGAGTCAAGCAAGCAATGCATTGTTGCTATACTGATTAAGTTTAACATGTCACTGGTGATGTAAGTTATAATATGTTAATGAATGTCAACTGACAATTCCTCCCTCTATATGTTTTATTTCTTACATTAGCATTGACTAATTCTCATTGACTAAATGACTTCTCAACATTTCCTTTGGTGGGTCCTATAATGGATGGAATATTGAAGAAATGATAGCATGGAAGAACCATTCAGTGGCCCCCCTTGGCATATGTAGCTATGGACCACAATCCAAAAGTACACCTTCAGATCACAAGCTTCAAAATGGACCGCAAGAAAAAAGAGTACAGCTAACTGTTCAGATTCTTCATGTATAGAACCCCACCTAACATATAGTTACGATCATCTGATCCATGCCATTTGAGCCATGTCTCACGTATCCTGGAGCCCAATGAATGGAGATTCCTATAATCTACCAATGTTTTCCATTGGATGTTAGCAGGACCATCATTTGATTGATTTCTAGTGCCAAAAGAGGGAGCAGTTCTCTTGGTGGCAGGTAAGGCACTGGCAGTTCAGGATTATCTTGGGTCTCTATGAATGTGGATGTCCTACACATGATATTCTTAGACTACATTCGCAAATCTTCAATTGCATGCAATATCCTCAAAAAGCAAGAACACTAGCAGTCCATTTTCTATCCAAAACATTATAATCCTAAGGGCCCTTGGATCTTCCATAGTGAGTGCAAGTAACTTGGTTTATGCATAATCGAGGGTTAATATGTTTAGATAAATTGAAGTTACCTGTAAAAGAAAGTTGTTTTTTGTTTCACTTGCCATAACCACTTAGAATTAGATTTACAGTAGAATTGAGAGTGCGGGAAACTAAGTTTGAAGGTTCCTAAGAGTGCTAGAGGAATTTCTCAGTCCTAGAGACTCGTTTGAACAAGCGGATGTAATGTGGTTTACATGTAAATGAGGGTTCTTGCGCTTGTACAACCTGTGTTACTTGTGAGCAATGGTTGTCTTGCTCTTTGCCTTGAGCAAATAACAAGTGACAGAGTTATAGGCAATTATCTCGTAATCAAGGCATGCAACTGCTCCTGAAATAGGCCCCACAAGTTGAAATTCAAGTTCAGCTGTCTCTGCTTCTTCATTGAGTACTGATCTGCAAAAAGACCATAGCAGTGTCTCAAGAAAATTCCTATTGGCTGCTGCTGTCCACTCAGAAGACCCTGCAACCCTGTTTGGGCTCTTCCTCTGGGAAAGGAGTACAAACAACAGCAGCAGAGAAGCTATTCTTCTTAGACTTTAACAATTGAAATTTTAACTGTCAGTAACCGACAGTTAAGGGCCTCTATCTCTTAGAAGTAAGAGCTCATCTAGGAGGTTGCTGAGGATATATCAAGCCGCTCTGCCACCAGTGGCCCCCCACATCTTCTGCGAGTAATGGGGCTGATCAAAAGAACTGAAGGTATCATTTCAGCTTGTCCGAAGTGCATAACTTCATCCCTTCAACATGGTCCTTGTAGTTTTGGCAGAACACAAATTTTTTTGATAAATCTGGCTCAAAGCTCGATCACCGGATGTGTGGATTTTAAGGAAAGTTTATCAGTCAATCATCTCTCTCATTAGCTGTTGGTGGAAACATAACTTCTGTTTGTGGAAACTTAACTCGTTGTCCCATCTTCAATCACCCCAATCACTCCTGTACATTAACAATTATGCTTGCACTGCATACTTGTGTAATAAATACGAGTCTCCTCATCCAACGAGGCAGCAAGAAGAAAAACAGTGTCAATTGGCAAACTGTAAGACCCCGTTGCATGCACCATTGTAGGGTTGAGAGAAAGCTAGCAGTTTGGGGATTTTGCATAAATTGAATCAAGAAGAGGGACTAGAGTTGAAAAGCACCAAACAAGGCAAGTACAAGTAATTATCAATACATGCATGTGATTTATTTTTGATTGAATAATGAGATTCAATTATGTGTTATAGATTCAGCCTTCTTTCATTCACTTTGGTTAATATTGTAAATGAGTTCTTTTGTAGTGTGTTGATGGTGGTGTAAAATGGATGTGGGATAGTGGGTTTATGGAGTGTTCATGAGCAATTTGGAGGCTCATTTTATATGTAAATCGCCTTTGGAAAGGTCTAGAAGAAAGGGAATTTGAAACCCACTTGAACAGGTTTATTCTGGCTCTGTTGGTGCCTCAAGTTGTGCAGGAATGGCCTCTCGCCCGACCGTAACTTGCTTGGGTCGAGCGAGGACAGTTTCTGTCCTGAAAATTTCATGTGCAGCAAGCCTGCTCGCTGCCCACTGGGCCAACAACGATTATTTTGAACAATCATGGTATGTACGTCGGATTTTGGAGCTCTACGTATTGTTAAAAAGCTCTTGAAACATAGAATTAAATGGTTTACATATCATCATGATCAGAGATTGGGAGAGAAAGTGAAAATATGAATCAATGAACCAGGCTTGTCTCTTTTGGTAAAAGGGACTTTAGACCTAGTTGGACTCCTACGTTAGAACTCATTGACCATTAAGGAAGTTATTCCACTTCAAAGACCTAAAACCCTCCATAATTAATTCCTGAGGATGATTGTGACACAAATACTAAATCAACAAGATTCTTAGGGTGTAAAAGATTGACCATGTAGGTCCATAGACATGGAACCCTTGACAATTAATATGGCCTAACAGAAACTATATCATATAAGAAATCTTGGGCTGAGATCATCTCACGTGCATATCCGTTTCGTCTAGCACTTCAACATGGGTGTTAGTTTAGAAATTTCGGTGTACCTCGCACACACACAAAGTGACACCAAAGAAATGTAGCATGTGAATTAAAGGAGTGTACATTGATTGGATTGGTGCGGATTATGCCAAATTCGTTACCAATCTGTTACCTATGGATTGATAGACTTGGAATCCGTTACCAATCCAAGGCTGTTAAAAACCGATCCGATTAGATCCGTGGAGGACTAGATCAGATCAGTTTAATCCGTTCAATCCGTTGAATCTAATGTTAAAAAAAGAGAACAAACATGTTGTAAAGAGTTTCAGCATATAAGCTAACAATCCATAAAAAAATAAAAACTACAAATATGTTTGTTTTTTTTTTGTTTTGTTTTGTTTTGTCCCGGAAGCTACCCAATTGATCAATACAAAGAGCTGTTTTTATCTACATTACAATTAAAAGAGATCTAATCCATAAATAAAGTCAAACGTGATGTTAAATTCATAAAAAAATCACACTCCATCTCTTGAAACCTTAAACTCTTACATTTTGACCCATGAAGTTTTTTCTTCTTTTATATTTAGACCTCTTAAGTTTTTTTATTTATATTTAATGTCAATGGATCGGATCGGATTAAATATGCTTATTGAGGGTGAAATTCATCATCGGTCCGTTGCTGACGGATTACAAGGTTCTCAATCCATCACCAATCTGTTTACCTTCAATTCGGTTAAAAATCTATGGATAGGATAGAATCGATTTTACAGATCAGCGGATTTTTTGTATACCCCTAGTATTGAATTACCTAAGACTACGTTGAAATAGACAGTTAGAGACAGTTGGTAAATTAGATTAGGGTTGGCTAGTAAATCACCTTGATTATATTAATCAATTTGCTTTTGCATATTGAAATTGACTTATTTATTGCCCTCAAATATTCAAATAATTATTATATGCATTATTCATATTATTTCTCAAATTGTTATTGCAATTGTCTTACAAATGTTATCATACATTGATTGATATTCGAACGGAGTAAGCATATTATTCGTTTCATTTGGAAATTATAGTATGAAAATAAATGAATTCGATTAGAAATGATTTGAATATAGAAGTCTTACTCCAGTTTTATTATTATTCGATTCGAATGGTTCGGCACTACTTAGCTTCGACTGTATAATACTCGACGGGGTTGAAGTTCGATTTAGTTATTCGAAGCCACTACAGTAGGTCATTTGGAGCACCGGAACTCCAAAACCGAGTAGCCAGGAGAACCTTTGGCCGGGTCACTTGTGACATCCCAACAGGATTCGCTCTCTATCAGAGAGGATGAGCAAAACATAGTAGCCAACTAGAAAAGTGAGTGTTCGATTTATGATTCGAAAAGCATGAATTATTTATAATGCACAATGTGCCTAGTTAATAATTATCTGGTCTCTCTTTAATTTATTCGTCTTTAAATTCAAATTAGAACAACATGTGCTAAATCATAATTGCTCATACATTGTTGAATTGTCGTATTCCTGGTGTTACACTTTGTGTCACGAGAATCCAGGAAACTGAGGAGAACTAGTAGTCTCTCCATTATTAGAGTGAAGGAAACTTAGGCCCTGTTTCTTTTCTGGAATTCCTGACAGGAATTCTGGTTGTTTGGGAATTCAGGAATTCCGGTCAGAAATCTATCGTTTCTTGGCGAGAATTCCTGGCATTCCAAAATTCCAGCATTTACAAATGCCAGAAAGTAGGCATCTGCAAAATCCACCTCTCCATCAGGCATTCCCAAAACCCAGCGACGTAGGAATTCTGAGAGAGCTCTCCGGTGCTCCAATGGTCGTAACGGATCTTGCTTTTCCTGCCACGGCAAGGAGAAAAAACGTCAGTTTATGCTTCTCTAAGCTTTCATATGATTGCTGTGATTTTTTTCCCCTCTTCTCTCTTCTGTTTTGGTATTTTTTTTAGAGAGTTTGGACTTTGGAGATAAAAATGGAGAATGATTGGAAAGCAGAAATGGAGATGAAAGTGGGTATGGAAATTGTTGCAGAAGTGTTCCCGTTTGGAAACCAGATCTAGACTTTGGAGTTGAGAATGAATGGAAACCAGATATGGACTTTGGTAATGCGAGTGGGTATGGAGATTGTTGCAAAAGTGTTCCTGATTTTGTTCATTCTCTAGGCATTATGCTATGTGCGTTCCTTGTTATCTATTTTATAGAACGATGAGGGTATAGATCTAGGATGATAAGAGGAAGGGATCTGTGTATGGGGCAAACCAATGCTAGATAAGGTGTGTCTGTAGTTACTCTGTACATTCCTGCAAAGAACTTGTCACGACCTCAACAGTTTCCATCAGGGTTTTGTGGGTGGAGGGATTTTGGATGTGGGTTTTTTAATATGATTTACTCTGTGGCTACTACTTTGTTTCTTGCAGAATCTGATTGTGGGGTTTTCTTCTTATTGGGTTGTTTTGTTGTAGTTAATTTGAAATTGTATGATCTTGATCTGATTCTATTTCTCAAATTAGATTGTAAGCTCTTATGTTGGGCGATTGTTGCAGGAAGTCTTGGGATCTAGGCCTTTGATGGAATATTATATTGGATGGTTGTGCAGTTAAGCTCTAGGTAGTTGGTACAAGTACAAAGCCAGTGGCAAATTTTTTTTTTTTTTTTTTTTACCTTTGATTTCAAAATTTTGGAACTGGGAGGTTTGGTTTTTAGACAGGATTCTCATTGGTTAGAGTATTGAGCGGGTTGGTAATTTGAAAATTTTGGTGGTCTAGATTTTACTATTTTGAAGTCATGGAATCTTCCTTTTTATTCTGATTTCTTTTCTATAGTTATATTTGGTGTGCTTGACATGCATTTTAAAGGTAGATAGTATATTGGTGTATGGAGAGGCATAATTTTTTTTTTCTTTTAGAGGGTTTCTGCAGATTTTCTAGCTGAATATTTTTGAAAAGGGAGTTGTTAGCAACATTGCAATGTTGAATAGTGGGATTTTGAAGTGGATATTATATAGATATTGTTTTATTTAGTTCTCAGGTTTGGAGACTTTGAAGTTTGAATGGTTCTGTTATTATCGCATTGCAATTCTGATGAGCATCTATGCCCTATTGTTCTTTTGGTTTTGAATATTTATGGAAACGTATTTTGGATTAAAAATTGAGATATCTAGGGAGCTCTTATATTAGATTGAAGGTTTCTCAAAAACAGTTTGATATTGAGTTCAAATTTCATCCTCACAGGCCGAACAATATTGGGGAAGAAATTCCAGTGGAAGTCCAAATTTTTGCAGGGATGTTTTAAAGAAATACCCTGTTTGGAAATTATGGATCTCTGTGATTGGCACAGGGATATTTTTTCCTTCTAGGTCAAGCAATATTGGACAAGAAATGCGTCATAAATGTAAATGCTTTCCGTGTAGAAAATGTTTAAAGATTGCCCATTGAGTGAAACTGTAAGCATTTCAATTGGTAGCAGCACTGGTTTTGACGATCAGATCCATTTGTGTGCACGCATGCACACGTGTGTATATATATTTGTGAAGCTTTTCTGCACTATTGGTATTTATTTTGGCATATGTCTGGTCAGATGATGTGATTTCTATGTAATTGTATGTGAACACTATTAATAAGAGTAAAACTTCTATACATGAATCTCCGCTGCATATATGAATCTCAACCCATACCCAAATTTGGGTTGTACAAAGGCAAATTTATCAGTCATGAGATTGCACAGCAGTTCCAGTATCTATACCTATGGGTTTAGATCAGGTAGGATTGGGTTCACAATTTTCATCCAATTAATACATGGGTTGAGTCAAGGCTTGCTATTTGACATATTGACCTAATCCAAGTTGTGCCAACATATTAACTAGGGTCCAGGTTGGTACTGTTTGGCCAAAGTGCTCAACCTTATATGAATCCGACTACCTGAACCATTAAAACTCCTAGTTGTTTGGTATTGTTTGACCATGCATTAGATAGGGCCTTCTGTGGAGACTGTATAAGTAAATGGCCTTAAAAATGCTTTAAACAAAAATAAAAAATTTTGTGTTTTCCCTTTGCAGGACTGGGCATAAGAAAGTCAGTGATTATTAGTGAGATTCCTGCGCTTAACACTCAATGGAAGGTAATATTTCTTCCCCAAACCTGAATTTAATATGATATTAGTGATTCTGTTGTAAGTAAAAACAGTGTGATTTGATCATTGGATAGTTGCAATGTCATTTTTATCTTGTATCACTTTATTGTATTTATGCATAAGTATTGCATTACAACAGAATCACTCAAAAGACAATTTATACCTGTTGTTGTCGCAACTGTGGTAGCATGTTGTCAGTTGGTTGCGGTGTGGCTATCCTTACAAGATGAACGACCTAGAAAACAACTACGTGTTTCATATTTGTCGGGCGAAGAATGGGTAAAGGAGCTATTATCAAGCGACGGGCCTCTGTGTCATGAGAACTTGCGTATGACTCCTGAGTGTTTTATGAAATTACGCGATACACTTATGCAACGGAGATTGCTTGAAAACACACGAGCAATGACCGTAGATGAGCAGTTAGCAATGTTTCTCCATACATTGGCCCATAATGTTACTAACAGGGTCATTGCCAATCGGTTCAACCATTCAGGTGCCACTGTTAGTCGATATTTTCATAAAGTACTAAATGCAATCTGCAAGGTCTATCCAGATTATGTTCAAGGTCCAAATAATTCCATAACTCCATTGCTAATTAGGACAAATACTAGATTCTATCCATATTTTAAGGTTAGTTCATTTAATAGTTTTTTTCTTTTTTTATAAGTATGAATAAGTATTTGACAATTTTTTTACTATACATAACTTATTTGTTCTATCAATAGGAGTGCATAGGTGCAATAGATGGTACACATGTGCCTGCTCATGCATGTACCATTTTCATTGCAAGCTAAATATCGAAATAGGCATGGCCAACTATCGCAGAATTGTCTTATGGCATGCGGATTTGACATGTTATTTCATTATGTGCTTGCGGGATGGGAAGGATCTGCAGCAGATGCTACTGTGCTTTTCTCCGCATTGAACAGAGGTGATAGACTAGTAGTGCCAGATGGTAATGAAACTTTACAAAAAATTATATGCACATTTTAGCTGAATATGTACACTTAAGTCAAGTCTAATTTAGTCATACTTAAATAATTTGCACGTGTAGGTAAATTTTATTTAGTGGATGCTGGTTTTGGTAATGCGCCCGGATTTCTGGCACCTTATAGAGGTGTGCGTTACCATCTGAGAGAGTTTGGGGAATGTCCTCCAATTAATTCGCGGGGACTTTTTAATTTGCGGTACTCCTCATTACGTACCACTATAGAACGAGTCTTTGGAGTTGTTAAGAATTGCTTTTCGATTTTATGTATGACGCATGGTTATTCAATGATCACCCAGCGAGATATTGTCATTGCTTCTACTGTTCTCCACAACCACATAGTTATGCATAATGCAAGAGACCCAATGCTTGAAACAATTTCGATGGCTACAACATCTAGAGTTGAACCTCCCTTGAGAAGGAGCAGAAACTACGAAACAGTCCCAAGTTCCAGTAGAAAAAGTTGGCAAGCATTTCGGGACTCAATAGCTGAGCAAATGTGGTATGATTATGAACAGCAACAAGAAGAAAGTGACCAATGATAAAGGCAACAAGAAAGATATCTTTTTGCATGACTTTTTGGATAGTAAAGGGTAGTGCCAGAATTTTGATCCAATGCATGGTCAATGAATTAGAATTTATTTTGTTCCACTGTTTTTAATGATGTCAAGAGGTCCTTTAACAGTTAATGTCCCAAGTTATTTTTGGTATTGTTTATATGTTTATGAAAATGTATAGTTATGGTTGCATATGTTATAGTTGCTAATCAAAATGAAAACTTTCTTTCATCAAATCTTCATGGTTTTTTTTTTTTACATATACATTGGCAGTATTTAGTTCATTTTCATGAAAAAAAAGAATCAAACAATACCTATGATCACATCTCATTAGGGTCGCAGAAAAAAGATAATTTCAAATGGAATCCAAGAGCGGAGAGGGTTTCAATGGACATGCTTCTTGAAATGAAACTTGGGGGAAGAAAAGTTGAGAAAAAACTTCAATAATGCTTGTTGGGAGGATGCTATAACGAAGGTAAAAGAAAAAACTGGATTAGAACCCACTGCAAGCAATGCTAAGAATAAGTTCAAAAATTGGCGGACACAATATAGAGAAGTGAAACAACTTCTTAGCATGTCTGGTTTTGGATGGGACGATACCCTGAAGATGGTAACAGCTGAAGACGATGTTTGGGACAACTAGGAGCAGGTAAATTTGGCATATAAGTTATATTTGATTACAATATTTTCTTCTTGTCTTTATATTCAATGAATTACATTCTAACAAAATAAACTTGATACAGGCAAAGAGCAAGTTGGCGAAGTACAGACGTATCGCAGTAAAGTTCTATGAGGAGATCCATGATCTCATCGCTGATGATATTGCCGAAGGTGAAATAGCCCTTACTGGAATTGAAAGGAGCTAGATAAATGCTTCAAAAACGGAGATGGAAGAAGAAAACATCAATGAGAGTCTTGGGTACCGGCCACATGGATTGGATAATATGGATAAGCCTAATCTGCCTCAGCATAGTGTAAATTCACTAAGGCGTACATCCATCCTATCAAGACAAATTAGCACAAGCAGGACCAGCAAGAAGCATAAGTCCAAGATGAGCGATGAAGTAAAAGAAACATTGGATAGGGTTGCAAATGCTGTTTATGCTCTTGCGGACCAAATGAATCTGCATGACAACATAATTCCAAAGATTACAGCATCTGTTATTTCCCTTGCAAGTATACCACGACATATGAAAATGGCAGTAATTAACTTCCTCCTTCGTGATCACACAACTGCAGTGACATACATGAGTTTGGATGATGACATGAAGTTGGAATGGTTGGACCTGAACTTTAATCCAGGTTCATCTAATTGATATCCATACCTGAAAAGAAGTTTGCATTTTGATGAAAATGGATGGCAGTATCTTTTAATGACTAGGAACCAATTACTACTTATTTTGTTGTTATGGATGGATGTAGGAAAACTATTTACTTTTGGATGATTGTAATTAGCACATTATGTTGTGACGACGGATATGAAGATCTTCAGTGCCTCTAGATGGCTACAACATCTAGTTTTAATGTTTATATTGACTTTTAGAATTGATGTCTCTTTCCATGGCTTATCATTAGGGGTTCACATGGATATGTCTTGCCATCTCCATGTCATTGATATAAGTAGCTTTGTTGGTTGTTTGACTGTTTATATATATGAGTGTAGTGTTGTGAGCTGTGTACCTTTTTGGGTTGACCTTACTGAGCATGGTCTTGATTGAAAAATGAGCTTATTTTGTTTAGGTAATGTAATCTCAGACACTTCTTGAGGGATTGATCCAATCATGTCCCTCTCAAGTATAACCCACCGTACAAACCAAATAGTTGTCTTCCTTTTTAACTCGTTGGAAGAGTTAGTTTTTCCTTTTTGAGCTTCTTGAATTTTGGAAGTGGGTCCAACATTGAGTCCTAGATCTTATCATTAGTATTAAACACATTTGTGTATTGAGTTGTAAAAATATATTGATGGGTTAAATTGGTATATAAACAAACAGCAGTAAAATTCTAGTCAGAAATCATTTGAGCAATGAAACAGGGAATTCAGGAAATTCAAGAATTCTCAGCCAGGAATTCACGCATAAGTGAAACAGGGAATTCAGAAATGACAGAATTCAGTAGCATTTCAGAATTCCAGCATTTGAAAATCCCAAATAGCCACCAGACATGAATTCCAGAAATTCTAGAAAAGAAACGGGCCCTTAAGGTTATCGGCTAGCTTTGACTGTCAGAGAATGTACACTAGTTGTAACTATGGGTTGGGATTAGATATTGCATCTCTCACTTATTATAGTTATGCATATGATTTGTATGATTTGCATTCGTATTAGGATTATGCCTCCACCAAGGTATAGCATATAATAGTTCTTTCATTAGAGTACTTTTGTGCAATGCATTAAGGGATTTATATTATTAGTTTTGTTAATGATAATTGTAGTGTATTATTGAAACTTAAATGAACTATTCAATCTTTGATAATGATGATGTACAGGCTTCCGCAATTTAAATGTACATTGACAGGTGTCAGTGAGTAATCCCCACACGCACAAAGTGAAATTTTCTCCTTCGTGGATTTGGACTTGGTCCGGAACATGTGTGAATTCACATGAGTAAGCGTGTCACATCTCGGAAACCACCCCAATCAGGGAATTCTCGGGTCTGGGATGTGACACAAGCTCTCATTCATTTTTTTTAGTGGAGATTCAAGAGCTTTGAGTTAAGTGAAAGGTCACTTTTTTTAACTTTTTTTGGGATAAAAAATAGAAGAGACTTTTTTGTCTTTTAGGGGGACAAGAGAATATTTTTTTTATTAAAAGATGTGATTTTTAAGATTCTATACTTTTTAATAAGTCCTCTCTTTTTTTCATATCTTTTAAAGTGACCATTAGCTTGGATTCACTTTACAAGTGAATTGCCCTGGAGTGCGGTTGATTCACGGGCAGGCCTATGTGTATATGTTTGTGAGCAATAGTCCGTCTGACTCGGGTCCACTTCCAAACCCCACATGTAAATCATGGGTCCGCCCTCTAAACCCACGTGAAAAATCTTGCGTTTGTCCTAAAACCAGACTACCAATTTGGGTCCACCCCGTCAAATGAAAATCCTGGGTCCACCTCTTGGTTGATTATCAGCCATTATCTTGAAGCCCATTATTTAGATTGTTCTTAGAACCGTTATACTTGTTCTTTGTTCAACCCATTTTTCCGTATTGCTTCAAATTTTCTTCTTACCATCTGCCTCTTTCCAATTTTGCTCTTCATTTTTCCCAACCTAATATCCCTCACTTTCTTCTTTTCCTTGCAACCATGACCCAGCTTTTCCTCATCTTCTTATTTTTTTTAACGTACCTGATGCTTTCTGAAGCTATTTCTTCTTTTTGGAGTTCTGTGGAAAGCTTTTGTTTCCTTCCTTTGTTGCTGCTTCCTTGTTTACTGTTTATAAAGGTGGTCAGACTCGAGTAGTGTAGTTCTCAAACAACACTCGTTATGAAACGAGGTAACAGGTATATTTCTAGCCTTTGCAATTGCAGCACAAAAAAGAGAATGCCCCTTTTCACCCTATTTTATGGAAAAAAAAAAAAAAACACTTTACACGCACCTTGGACCAAAAAGTCATTTTAATTTCCCTCCTACTAAGCCGGTCATCCTGTCAAAAAATCCTTTTCTACTTAAAAATAAAAAAAATCGCCCTTTATCTTGAAGTAAAGGTTATTTAAAATGACCTTTTTGCATCTCAAATTGTCTTCCATGAAAATTGACCTAGATGCAAATTTTAGATGACAATTTTTGTCTTCCATGTAGATTCTCAAATTTTAGATGAAAGTTGACCTTGATGCAAATTTTAGATGCATCTCAAAATGTCTTCTTATGAAAATTGTCTTACATGTTGGAATTTAATTTGTCTCAATTTGTCGTGATAAAAGGGCAATTTGCAAGTTAGCTTGGGAGAAAATCCCCACCTTTATTTCAAAGTAAATAAAAAATAAAAAAAAAATGGAGATGGATCTCTCAACTTTCTGGGTTTTGCATTTGATATGTAGGAAATTGTGTGGCCCACATGCTACGGGTCTCAAAGAGTCGTATGATATCCTCTCCTTAATGAGTTTTCTTTTTTGTTGTTGCTATTGTAGTAGTAGTAATGATCAACTTTAGCGAGCTCCTGCCCATTTGGAGCCTTCTCTTCTACATCTTATTCGCCTCTTGTCTCTAAGGCGGGATTACTGACCCATATGAGAATTCTTCCAAATTCCTCAAACTTAGGGTTGACGAAGAGTGGGATCATCCTCTAGGAATTCAATTGCATTTAACTCAGTGCTTCTACCATTTTCTCTCTCTCTCTCTCTCTCTCTCTCTCTCTCCACCTTTAATGCTCATCTAGGACTTGGGTCCACTTAGTGGCAGGCAGGGGCGGATCCAGGACTTCTAATTTGGGAGGGCTGCACTAAAGTTACACTACAAAAATAGAAACAATGTCTCACCAAAAACTATAAAAAATAGCAACAATATCCCAACAAAAACTATCTATGTACTATCTTCAAAGAGTGATCATTTTTATTATACTACTCAAAATCAACAAAAAAATGTATTCACAATAGATCTTGACAAGTATGACAAAAGACAAACAAAAGTTAAAACATGACACTAGTGAAATCTTGACTTGCGTGGCTTCTTATCAAATTCATCTATCACCAACTCTATGTCGACTTCATTAGCAAACTCTCTTTCGATGTAAATAACCATGCAATCCGCGAGAAACTCGTCATCCATCTTGTTACGGAGTCGTGTTTTGACAAGTTTCATAGCTGAGAACGCTCGTTCGGCAGTCGCCGTGGAAACAGGAAGAGTCAAGACAAGACGAATCAATCTATCAATCAAATGATAAATAGTTGACTTTTCTGTTTGAATTAAAGCTTGACATAACTCAGAAATGGTAGACAATTTCTGAAAATGAGGATGACAATGCACATCAAGCTTATAATGTTGCAATTGACTTCTCAAAATATGTATCTCTTGTTCCGTGAAGTCTTCACAATAAAACTTCTCAGCGAGCTTGCAAATATCATCAATATGAAAGTATGTAAAAGCATCTTTCGGGTCCAAAGCTGAACTAAGAGAAAGAAGCTCAATTGCCTCCTCAGAGAATCTATTCTTTAACTCAAGCAACTGGAAATCTATTACAGCATTGAAAATATCAACGTGATAATGATGCTCAACTGTAATACAATCATTCTGTTGGCAAGAACGGCGTGTACCAATCATATGATGAGAACTCATATCAAGAATATCAATGTCATGTTTTCTGCAAAAAGAAATCACATCCTCAAGGAAGCTACCCCAACATGTTTCTCTCAACTCTTGAAGAAGTTCATTCGTACTTGAGACTAAACCCATGGCATTTAGAATGTCTTGTGACTTTACTTGCAAAGCTTTACATAGTATATTTGTGATTCCCATAGTCTTATGCAATAAATGAAACATAAAGACAAATTCAAAATTTCTCATAGCAACATAAGAACCCTTAGCTTCTCCATGCATAGTGTTACTAGACCCATTCTTCATGATGCTTTCAAGAACCGTGCAAGTCGCATCATACATTTCTATTAAGCTACAAACAGATTCATAGTGAGAGCTCCATCGAGTATCTCTAGCTCGCTGCAATGTGCGAACTTGATTAGCACCCCGTCCACTCTCAAGCACACCACTTGCCAACAAATTATCGATTTCTATTTTTCGAGCTTTCTCCAACTCTTTCTTCCGATTAGGCGTAACATGGAGATTAACAATGGATGCCAACTTCGAAAAGAATAACCAAACGTCTGGCACATCTTTAGAAGCCGCAACTAATGCAAGTTATAGTCGATGCGCAAAACAATGCAGATAATATGCACAAGGACACTCCTTAAGAAATAGTGCTTGTAATCCATTCCATTGACCACGCATATTACTAGCACCATCATAACCCTGGCCTCTCATATTTTCAATAAGCAAATTCTTGTGAGCAAGAACATTGGAAATCTCTTCTTTCAAGGTTAACGCAGAAGTGTCTTCAACACCAACAATAGCAAAAAACCTTTCTCTGACAAAACCACCACGATCAACAAATCGTAGAATAATAGTCATTTGTTCTCTATGTGAATTATCTTGTGCTTCATCCACAAGGATACAAAACTTTGCATCACCAACATCTTCGCGTATTTTCTTTCTCACATTTTCGGCAAATATATGCAAAAGTGTTTTCTGAATACCATGTGAGGTATACTTGGCATTTCCTGGACAATCACCTACTATTTTGGCAACTTTCTTGTTCAACATTTTCAAAAACTCGAACATTGCAATGAAGTTTCCACAATTCTTTGATTTCTTCGATTCATCATGTCCTCTAAAAGGAAACCCTTGTAGTGCAAGCATCCGAATACATTGAATAACAGTTCAGAGAAGCAACCGATTATTTGCAATTGCTTCTTTAGAAAGTGTATTGAAAACACTATCTATATGTCGAGAAGGATTCATTAGATTCTCACAATACATTGTCGCTGACCTATGTGGAGAACAAAGACCACCTTCATGTTTCAAAAAAGGACACTTCTTCCCATTGTTAACCTTCTTCCAATTCTGAAACCCATCAATGGTAAATACCGGATGCTTCGGAGGATTTGTTTCAAAGAGAAAGCAATAAAAACAATATGCTCTATCCTTGTGGAGTGAGTATTCTAGCCAAGGGAATAGTTTGTACCAATTAGCGTTGAACCGTCGACCTTGCTTTCCAAATATGGTCACCGGATAATCTTTTTCTCACCGGATAATCTTTTTCTTTCTCATGAGTAGGTCGACAAGGTCCCATTCTAAGATAAGCTACCCGAACTTCATCATGTTTGTTAAGCGGGTATTCATATATAGCAATGCGTTTACTCGGATCACATTCAAATGAAGAAGTGACATCAACTTCCATAGGTGCAACTTCTTGAGCTTTGGAAGAATGTTCAACTACGACTCTTTGGACTCGAGAAGAAGGTTTAACTCCTTCAATTTCAGCAACTTGAACTTTGGTAGGACGTCGCTCATCCTCATCAAGTTTTGAAATATCAGGAATAGATGTGGAAGTTTTGCCACTTTCGGATTTATCATCTTTTCTCTTATAGAATGATAGAAGAGTTATTGGTTTTTTGGGCGCTTGATGATGCGACATTATAACCTAAGATTAAGATAGTAAATAATCATCAATATACAATACAAAAGACCGGTTATTTTAATAAATCTTAGAGCTAAAAACACCTTATAAACCCATTTTTTAAAATAAACTTCATATGTAGATTCAAAGAAAATCTAATTTAGCTATATGAAGATTTAACTGCAACATCATTGTTGTGGCTTGGGGTGGTGGCTTGGGCTTTAATTTATCATCCACTCGATCATCTGGCAATAGCTTAAATTTTACCACCATCTCACCTTTTATTATCCATAGATTGAATCTCAAGAGATTCTATGGTAAATAGATCTTTGAAATTTAGGATTGTTAAATGGAGGGTTAGGATGAACCTGTGGGGCTTGATTTTCTGCCTGATGCTTATTCATAATGAGAAAACCAAACACATCACCCAACCCTCTCTCCCAATATCATGGATAAACATGCATTTCACTGGGGCCCATGACTACATTTTGCAGTTTGCAGCACAAAGAAAAGAACTGTCAACTCTTCATCAAGAAATATTGCTGCAGTGTCACCAATTGAATGTGGGCCATTGCTCATTTATTTGACAAATTTTTTAACCAAGCCCATTGAGCAAAAGTTCACAGCCCATCTACAGTATTTTTTTTTTTCCTCAAGGTAAGGCCATGTCACATCCACTGTTGGCTTGTATGACAGACAAAAGTTTCACAAGCATAGTGTTATCTAACCCTAGATTCAAAAAACAAAATATAATTAATCCATACCCAAATATTTCATATATAAACTTGTATCATACACCTTTTTGTTAAGGGGTCGTACTCTTAATTACATATTATATAATGTAAGTTATGGTCCTGGCATTGGGTATTTGGACCCTCAGCATGAAACCCTACTCAAACTTGGATCCAAATTTTACTTAGGGTCCATGCAGTGACCCAAACTTGGAACCAAATTTAAACATGGTCCAAATTTTGGACCATAACCCCATTTTTTTTGTGTTTGACTGTATAGGTGTT
Source organism: Camphora micrantha (assembly GCA_003546025.1). Classification (NCBI taxonomy): domain Eukaryota; kingdom Viridiplantae; phylum Streptophyta; class Magnoliopsida; order Laurales; family Lauraceae; genus Camphora; species Camphora micrantha. Next base: position 10,782,007 of record QPKB01000002.1, read on the forward strand.
CTAAGACCCGACTTTTGTCCGAATGTATTGACATTTAAAATCTTTCCCTAAAACAATATAATTTAGCCCTCATGCTTTGTGATATCTTAGATACTGCATAAAATCAAAATCCCTGTAAGATACAGTGGTACATTGTAAAATATAAAGACAAAATTATCATTTTCACACCTTTTTTTTTTTTTTTTTTGTGTGTGTGAACCAATCTACGTTAACATTCTAAAAATCAACATCTCTACTGCAAAAGTCACAAAACAACCATAAGTGACTATAGATGACCATGCGAAGAAAACCCATTGAATGATTCAAACCCAAAAGACCCAAAACCCTTAAAATGAAGTTACGTTGGCACAGTGGTCTCATGAAAGTGGGCCTGACATGGAGCAGCCGCTGTGCTTTGGGAACCCATTGGATCTTGACCATCAAGGGCAGGTGATGATTGGGAAGTGGTGAAGATAGGAGAGTCTTTGGCTCTTTGCTACCCTATTATTAGCTGTTTGATAAACCATATTTCAATTCTTGACAGGAGAGCTGTTGCATTCATCCAGAACCAAGGATGAGGACATTTCAATTATGCAGTATCTAAGATATCACAAAGCATTTCAGCTAATTAGCTAAACTACCAGCATGTTTCTATTGCATTGGTGATTCAGATTTGACAAATGAAAATAAACTAATTGCTTGTATTGATGTGTTACATGTGTATCAGGCTATCAGCAATATGTATGGGTAAAACGTCAATATGCATTGGTACCTGAGATCTGGACTCTGGAGGCAAAGAGAGAGTCGCCACTCGCCGGAGAGCGTCGTTCTCGCCGGAGAGAATCGCCACTCGCCAGCAACCGAGCAACCGAGGGTCCAGGAGGTAACACTGTAACAGAGACTCAGAGAGACTTAGAGAAGGAGACAGAGAAATAAGAGTGGTTTCAAATCTACTACATTATATGAATGGGTTTTGACTTTTGAGACTTGTCACTTCACTCACTTGAGTTGTGAGTTGTGACTTATGAATAGACCGGACTCCAATATTATAAAACTAGTTTTTTTTTTTTTTTTTGGCAGAAAGCTTGGGTGGGCTGCAGCCACCCCGGCGCCCCCCCCGCCCCCCCCTTGATCCGCCCCTGGTGGCAGGCCCAGTTTTTTCGTTTTGAGTGGGGTGGACGATGGTTTGAAAAAGTCAAAATCAAAGATTAAATTTAAAGAAAGAAAGCTAAAAGCGAGTAAGATAAAAAAATCGAGGGAACTTAAAACCAAAATGATTTGAAAGTAAATATCATAGTAATGGTTGACATACAAAAAAAGATCAGATACATAAATCACCTGTAGAGATCTAGGAAGGATTAGAAGATTCTCTAAACCTAAGCCTCATATCTCTAAATACTATAAATAATAATAATTTTGTCCCAAAAGGAAAATCAGAGTCATATCCAAGAAAAAATGGAAAAGAAAAATAAGAATATTCTTTGTGATTTTTGGGTTCCAATATGGGGCAACCGCCTAAGATCATCAAAACGTAGGTCTGCCCATGGGTCCATGTTCAAAACCTCATATGAAATTTTATGGTCGGCCTCCAAAACTCTCATGAAAATTGCATGTCCAATTTCAAAACTCACATGAAATCTTGGATTTGCCTAGGGAATCCAACTACTTAACTAGGTCAATCATGGTTAAACGAAAATCCTCTTCCTGCCAGCAAAACCACGTTGTGGATTGGCCTTTTTATGCACTTCTTATGATCATATGAGGGGCAAAGAGACAGGAAAAGATTAAGATATATGTACACGAGAAGCACGTGAATTGAGAGTGACATGCACTCATATTCAAATGGAAAGCCAAGTTGTCTTCACAAATCATAGGATCCATACCATGGTTTGAACTTTAAAATTTTTTTAACAACATACAGATTTTAATAAAATCTTTTAACGATCTATTTCTATTGACCATACCAAACCAAGGGGTAGCTCACTTTCCCTAGGACCACGGGCGGCTTTTCTCATGCCCGGAAAGATTAATCCAGTTTAAAGAATTAGAAACCCTCCTATAGCAAAAGAAAAAAAAAACCAAACCCGTTCATGAATCAATCTCAGCCGTCCAATGGATGGGCCATGGGCAGTGATTCTACAATAGAATGCTTCTAGTTTATGGAATTAACTCCTACACAGGTCATCAATTTGAAACTCTTAGAAGTGGAAGGCCATCAGATAGATGATGTAGAGATGGACCAGTGGTCTGGAAATGGACCATAGAAACTGACAAGAGAAGGGAATGAAATATCCATGGGTTGGTCTCGTCCCATATCGCAGGAGTTGATAGAACAAACAAACAGGGGTAAAAAGCAGATGGAATCAAGAGGCTGAAAAATCATATTCGATCCGCATTTGTCGAGTTGGGGCTTTTACCATCACTAACCGTGTGACAAAGCCAGGATCATGTGAGGCTCTCATTGACTGGATGCCTGAGTGAGACAAAGTGCAAGTGGAAATCTACTGTGGATCTCGCGAATTTGAAAATCCAACCTTTGATCGTGTAACACTTTCTTTGAACTCCACGAGCCCTCTTTGTTTATAATTGAATAAAATAAAATTAAGTGTCAAATCAATATAAATAAAAGTGGAGAGAGTTGGAGGAGAAAAATATTTTTTTCCTTGCCGTAAAGAGTAACGTTTTTTTTGTTAATTTATGCTTTTGAAGAGTAACTAAAAGTATCATTTTTGTCATTGTCCTTTCTCACCTATTTTAACTGAAACTTGAGGATGCAATTATAGAGTAGCCATGGTGATATGCCGGACCGTTACTGGTCCGCCCATGCTTACCATATGTTAGATTTTCATTTGGAAATTTAGTAATCAAGTTAAGGTGAAGTAAAACCTCCATTTGTCTGACAAAAAAAGATTGGGGGTCATATTAAAAGTACATAAGTTTAAAATTCCCTCATTCATTTCTAAAAAAAGAAAAAGCAACCTCCTTACTCCATTAGATTTAAAAACAATATCAACTTCTTACATAAAAAGTAAAAAAATAAAATTATCTATTAATTAAATAAAGATAAAATACCATCATAATCAATTTATATTTTATTTTCTTAATTTGTGGCTTCACTTCACTTCATTCTGAGGCCTGTTTCTTTATTGGAATTTATGACTAGAATTTGGGAGGATGACCTTTTTTTGGATATGATGTGACATTTTATCTCTTGACATTTGAAATGCTATGTTTATTTCGTTAGAGTTTCAAATTCTAACCACCCAAAAGACCTTTTAGAATTCTTGAAATTCCACTCTCGATGCCATTTGTTGAAATTTCAAATCCTTCGTGAAAAAGAGAGATTGGAAATTCTAACTTAGATAACTTTTTGGAGCATTTGAAAATCTCTCGAACAAAAATCTCTTAGAATTCTGATAAAGAAATCGGGACTAGAAAAAAAAAATTCCTTATCGGGATTTCCAATCTTCTCTGCGTCATTAGATGTAAGCAGTAAGTGGGTTCCACAATTGGATTCCAAATTTCCAAACACAGAAATATCAGAGATGGCTCGAGAGTGAAAGTCCGGGGAAGCGACGGAAGAAAAGCCACGACGTCAATTAGCGTGTGCGTTTGCTCCTCCATAATTTCATGACACGTGGCGAGCATCCAACGTTGCCAGCCATATACATTAAACAAATCCAATCCCGTACATGGACCTTGACAGCCTTTCCTCATCTTCAATACCAAAAATCCCAAAAACAAACAAACAAACAAACACTCTCTGTGAGATCGGAATCTTGAAAGAAATCCATCCAAACGCAGCCGTGTGGTGAACACAAGCCAGAATAAAACCTTACCTCGTGACACTTTGATCTTGTGAGAGAGAATCAGATGGCGTTAACTGTACCGGCACTTGGGTTTACGTTCGTAGTGCACCTGCTCGGGGCCGTTTCGGCCGTTCTGGTGCTCGTCTGGTGCATACACTTCAGAGGCGGCCTTGCGTGGGAGGCTTCCAACAAATCTCTCATTTTCAATGTATGGCAGAGTCTTCTTCTCTCTCTTATCTTTCATTATCTCATTTTCAGTTGCTTGTGCTTGATCACTTCTCTTATCTTCTATTCTCTTCTGCTTGCTCCTTGCTCGGAAGTGTAAATGAGCTGAACCCACCACCCTAGATAGGGTTGAGCTTGTCTTGAACATAGACTAACCTTGAGCTCAAGTTGAGCTTCACACCCTGGCTTAAGCTTGGTTTGAATTGAGCTGTGTTGGGTTTATGGTAGTAAATCGGTTTATTAGGAATGTGGGGATTTTGGGTCAAATCAATGCATATCAAGTATGAATTTGAGTGAATACAAACTAAAAGAAAAAAAAAAAAAAAAAGGGGTTTTTGGGGAAATCGGAAGCTGCTAATGAGAAAATAATTTCCACTGGACAATGCTGAGTTTTGGGTGTTTCTTGTTTTCCTCACATATTTTTACCTTAATTGCTACTGATCTGGATGTATCACAAACAAATATTGGGTCATTTGGCCACTTATTCATTGTTGGATTGAAATCTGAAAAAAAAACACGAAACGATTGGATCATAGATTAGGGGTTGGGATGATCTAGTGGGGTTGATATTTTGGATTGGACCTCTTCCCTCTTGGGAAAAAAATATGATCAACTAGCCATCAGACGCCCCTATCTATTTGGGATCATACGGTGATGGTGGGTCCTATGGATTTAGTTAGCAGCCTGGCCCACATGTGGCTCAATCCAACCAAGGTCATGTGGGGCTTGAGTGGACTGCTTTCACCATTAGCCTCATCACTATCTCTTTTGCCATCTTTAACATGTGATCAAGTAAATTTTGGGTCTGCATGTTTGTTTGTCATGAAATAGAATAAAAATAGAGTGAAATAATATGTAACCGTTGCAATTTTTTTTTACTCAAAAAAGTGTCTGCGGAGATTGAAAGTGATATCATGTCAGTTGTAGTCTTCGTAAACATGTTTTTTAGTAAAAAAAGTATAACGGTTAGATTTTATTTTACTCTATTTTTATTTTATTTTTATGGGAAACAAGCTGTTAACATGTAGGCTTGGATCCATGTCTCAAGTTTTGGGTCAGATCATACTTGAGCCAAAAGTCCATATCAGACCCTAACAGACCCCCCTCCTCCCCCCCGTGAAAGCTTCCTGCTGACAACACTATATTTGCTATGGTGTATCTCATCTTCTATCTTAAACTGCAGATACATCCAGTTCTGATGCTAATCGGGTTCATCGTATTAGGAGGTGAAGGTATTGAAACAACCTTTTGCCTTTTCAGTAATTTCGATTTCTTCTGCGAGACGACACTATTTTCTTATTGTCTGTATTTTGATTAAAAAAATGCAGCAATTATCAGTTACAAAGCATTGCCATGGCAAAAAGAAGTGAAGAAGCTTATTCATCTAATTCTTCATGCAATTGCCCTCATACTTGGAGTTGTAGGCATCTATGCTGCTTTCAAATATCACAATGAGAGTGCGATTGTTAACCTTTACAGCTTGCATTCCTGGGTTGGACTTGGAGTCATTTGTTTATATGCCATTCAGGTAATTTATTACAGTTATAGAATAATTAAGAAAGCGCAATGGTAGCAGTAGCAGCTACACTAATTGGAGCTTTAGTAGGAGTACAGTACAATCGGAAGTAGCATTAGCTCATAGCATTGTTATTACTATAAGCCTATTATTAGTACTTTAGTGACACTAAGCATTATAGCAGCAGCAGTAAAAGAAAGTCTCCAAATTATAGCTACTGGATGATGGCATAGGAATTGGCAATGCTATTCCACCTTTTTTATGTTTTGTATTTTACCACCATTTTATCATAGTACATTTTCGTCCAAGTCCTATTGTAATCTTAGGATGTTTGTTTTAAGAATGGACTTCTGTGAAAGGGGCTAAGAGTGAAAAATTGATGGTGGAGATCCACAAAGGGACTGTCAAATCATTGCTTCTTTAACCTATAAATTAAATCATCAGAATTGTTGATTGCCCACTGTCGACTCTTCACTCTTCACCGTTTTGGTAACCCTATCATAAGTTAGTGCTCTTCACTTTCTTGGAATTAGGCAAAGGTTGTCAAAGGAATAGCATATATATATATATATATTGTGTATGTTTGGCTTTTCCCAATTGGTATATGAGGCAAGGGGGTTTTGATTAGTGGAGTAGAAAGCCAACAACGGAGGGTTGTGGAAGATTTTGCTAAGAAACTTGGCTACCTGTGTCTTTATTTCTCTTGGTAAGATTGTTAAATCCCATTTTTTTTTTTTTTTTTGCTGTGGCTCACTGGCAAAGAGGAAGGAGGTTCAAACCTCCAACCAGGGATCGATCCCTGGTGAGAGGGATGGGAGCAACATGCCTTACCAACAGGCCATCCCTATGTTCCCTGATTGTTAATTCTTTTTGAGAAGTCCCATTTCCTATGCAACCATTAGTAATATGCCAAACCTGCCCTTAATATTTACACAAAGTTATCTTAAGGGCCATTTTATATTATCTAAGGGAAGGGTTTCGTTCTCTTGCTAAGAGATGGCTATCATCATGGATGAAAATAGCGGCCGCTACGCTATATCGGCCGTAGCGGCCGCCACTGCTATGCTACAGCCGATTTATCGGCCGTCGCACCCGTAGCGGCCGCTACGTCCTCTACGGGGCCGCTACGGGGTGAGAAAAATTCCTACTTTCCATTTTTTTTTTTTAAATGCATAATAAGACTTTTTTTTTTCTTTTTCTCTCCAAATAACATTTCTGCACAACACTTGTACTCTTTTATGTTTAAAAGAACACCAAAAAGCACATGATCATGCCGAATTACAATCGATACAAAGAGTTCTTCTCAATGATTCTTCTCTAAGTACATCCTATTGGACACCCCCTTTGGTAGATGTTTTTTTTTTTTCTAGGTACTCTTAAGTCTTGACTTCATGACATAGTTCTTTCTTTTATAAGCCTTTCATTAGTTTCTAAGTTAGGATAACTAAGCAACATGAACACATGTGAAAAAAATGATCATTACTATTATTTTCTATTTATACCGCGATACAGGACCTTATACAGTAAGGGGACCGCCACGCCCCTTTACCTTAGTTACTTTTGCAAAAAAAATATATATATATATTTTCTCTCATTTTCCAATATTCTAGATTTTCTAGAATTTTTTCATATTTTTTTGACGATTTTTCCAAATCGCACCCACTATGCTACGTAGCGTTTTGGCGGCAGGCCGCTACACCCGCTGCCACCGTTATTTTCATCCTTGGCTATCATCTCCATCATCATCATCAAAGCATTGTTCCAACTATGTTGGGGTCGGCTACATGAATTTTATTTCTCTATTCCGATCTATCTTGAGCCAAATCCTCAGGTAAGTTACACTTCTTCATATTTATTTTTACTACCTCCATCCACGTCCTCTTTGGCCTACACCTTCCCCCTCGAAATTCTTTATCAAAATGCTAAACGAATCCCAAGTTCGGTGTTACATTTTCCCTTTTGCATTATTGCATCGTAGAAGCTCTTTTGTATTGTCTTCTTTTTGAATACTTAAATGTGGAAATTGCAGTGGATTTTTGGTTTCATCATCTTCTTCTATCCGGGTGCGGCACCATCTATCCGAGGTGAGGCCCTTCCATGGCATGTTCTCTTTGGGCTCTTTGTCTATGTGTTAGCAGTAGCCACAGCTGAGTTAGGGTTCTTGGAGAAACTCACCTTTCTTGAGAGCTCAGGGCTCGCCAAGTATGGGCCAGAGGCCTTCCTTGTCAACTTCACTGCGCTCGTTGTGGTATTCCTTGCAGCCTTTGTTGTATTGACTGCTGTATTGCCTGCACACACTGAAGACAACATGAGCTACACAGCTGTGACAGATGAATAAAATAAAATGTAAGCCCGCTACTGTCTGCATATCTACTTCCATTGTAAGCTCAGCATTTTTCTCATTGTCGCCCTTGCGTCACGTGTCTGTTATATGATTGAAACTTCTGTAGGGTTGGTTGGGTGCTGTTTTTGCTACTACTACTATTTATTTTACTGCTACTGCTGCTAGGGTTTATTTCACATCGAAACTGTGGTATATCACCCAAAAGCTAGTAGAAAATCCTATTAATGTGTTCTTTGTTGTTTTTTTATTACAATTATAGAATTCAACTATAGACACTTGTCAGATGAAAGTGATCTTCACCAACATCTCCATGTCTAAATCAATAATTCGTAGTGGATCAACCTTTACATAGATGACCATAAAAATAAGCAATAGATGTTTTAGTGATTTTAGAATGTTTGATTATTCATCATGAAAATCCAATAAATGATGAAGTGAATCTTGATCACCTATTGAACTGAAAATTGAGACTTCTCTTTATTTATTAGTAAGTATGCTCTTGTTCCTATATACAGATCCAATACTTAATAAATCATTAAGGGTAAAAAATATCACTAATCCGCACTTTTCAAACAGAGGACTGTAGAGAACTCTAGAGCAACTTGTGACTTCACTGGAGTTGATGAACAGTGGGACCCCCGGGAGTTACAATTCCAAGTCAGCACTTATTAGGTGTGGTTTATAATTAGCAGTGTGCAAACAACCATGGGCATGACCTCTTGTAACTATCATTTGGGCAAGGTTTACTTCTTGGAGGGGGTCTGAATAAGACCGAACTTATATTTTAAAAATGTACGTGGTGACAAATTAAGGTACCTGGGTCTCATTTGGATCCTTGGAACTCAGTTACACTGCACTCTAGTGAGCTGTTTAATTGACTGCAGCTCTGGTTACATGTAATCAGTTGTCACAAAATCCAAAACAGATTGATTTTTGCATAGCTCAGGTCATTTGAAGGATGAACCTCAGCTGCACTCAACTTCTAGAGAAATAAAAGTCCTAAATTGGATAGTTGGAGCTCGTTTTCCCTTCAATTAAGTTACTTAACCATTATAATTACCTGTAAATATACTTACCTGTGATTGGTTATGGAAAAGACCGAAACAACTGTAATTCGACTGTGAACTCAGGTTATACAAACTCATGAACCGTGGTTTACAAGTAAGCAGTATTGTATGCACCAACTTTATAAAGATCTAAATGGGTTCTTAGGATTCATTTAAAGGCAAGGACTTTTGCCCTGGAATCTGGGCCTCATTTTGTTCTTTGCAGCTTGGTTGCTTTGCACTCAGTTTACCTGTAAATCTAATTGTCTGTAACTCTGTTACAAGCAACTGGTCAGGGCAAGAACCCCCATTTACATGTAAATTGAATTACATGTGCTTGGTCAAACAACCCCTATAGGACGTGGAATTCCACATGCCCTCTTAGGAACCTTGGAACTTGATTGCTTGCACTCTCAATTCACCTGTACATCTAATTAACTGCTACTTTGTTTACCTGGAACTGGTAATGACCAGGGAAAAAAACCAACTCTCTTTGACAGGCAACGTAGTTCATCTAAATGCATAAACCGTCACTTATGCATGAACTAACTTACTTGTCCTCTTTTACCGAAATAAAACTTGACTTTGGAAGATCCAAGGGCACTTAGGATTAATGTTTTAAATAGAAAATGAACTTATAGTGGCCCTTGTGTTTTGAGGATATTTCATCCAATTGAAAATTTGGGAATGTTGCCTAAGAATTCCATGTGTAGGGAATCCACATACTTAGGGATTCCAGATAATCCTTAACTGCCAGTGCTTTGCTAGAGAGAGAGAGAGAGAGAGAGAGAGAGAGAGAGAAAATCACCACATGATGTTCCTGCTAACACCCAATGGGACACAGTGATAGATTATCTGTCTCCTTCCTTTGGGCTCCAGTGTTAGTGGGACATGGCTCAAATAGTGCAGTTCAGATGATCGTAGCTATCTGTTAAGTGGGGTTCTATACAAAAAAGAATCTGAACTGTTAGCTGTACTCTTTCTTTTTACCGCCCATTTTGATGCTCGTGATCTGAAAGCGTATTTTTGGGCTGTTGTCCACAGCTACATATGCAGTGGGGACCGATAGAATGAATCTGCTATACTATCATTTCTTCAGTCTAGCCCATCCATTGTAAGACCCACCAAAGGGATTTTTGAGAAATCATCTAGTCTATGAGAATTGGTCAATGCTAATGTAAGAAATAAAACATATAGATAGAGGAATTGTCAGTTGTCAATTGTCATCATTGACGTATTATAACTTACGTCACCAGTGACATTTTAAACTTATCACTGATAGCAACAATGCACTGCTTGCATGACTCTGTCTAGTCAAAGTACTCATCCAGTCACATTAGTAGCGGGTAGTTTTTCACTCATCCCACTAGTCCACAAGCTCTTTCTATTCTTATTCAATTTGAAATGTTGTCTTATAGTTCTCTTGAACGGCCCCACATGTTTACTCTATAACTAGCTGGATAAAACTACTTGTATAATGCACATTCAGTAGTGAAATTGATCAAAGTATCAAACTTTTCATGGTATCGTTGCTGCTGAAATTTCCTGGTTAAGGTTATTATTTAAAGATCTTCAGGTTCCCTTCTGCTCCACTGATTTTGTGTGACGACATGCGCTCTCTCTAGCTTCTAATCCTCATCCATGTACTAAACATCTTGGCATCGATTTTCACTGTGTTCGTGCGAAAATGGTTTGCAAGGAGTTGGTTTTTCGTTACATAAACACTGTTGAGTGTTGAACAAGTTTATGATGTGTTTATCAAAAGTCTCACCACGACTTGATTCCAACTTTTGTGGGACAAACAAATGGTCGGCCCACAGCCCATTAGTTTGAGGGGGGATGATAGCAACAATGGATTACTTGCTCGACTCAATCCAGTCACAACATCCTTCCAGCCACATTTGTGTACAACATCCATCCAGCCACATTTGTGTACAACATCCATCCAGCCACATTTGTAGTAAGTAGTTTCTGACTCATCTCAGTGATGCATCATCTTAGCATGCGGGTCCTATATCATCTCAGTCAACAGCCACTCACTCACAAGCCATCTTTTTTTTAGTCAATTTGAAATGGTTTTCTATAATTCTGTTGAGCAGTCCCACTGATCAGGGATTTACTCTATAACTAACTGTATAAAACCACTTGTAGAAACGCACATTCAATAGTAAAGTTGATCATAATTTTTCATTCGCTATATCATCTTCATCATCAACAACAATAGAACCTAGTCACCTATCCCATTAATCTTGGTAGTTAAAGGTCACACCTTTACACTTACTGAAGAATATTTTAAAAGCTACGTTTCAGTGTCGACAAAAGTCTTATTCTTTGTAATGTATAGAATAAGTTACTCTGCTGAGATTTAGTAGTTTGAAAGGATTGTAGGATCTCATGACTATAGGTTAGGATCTCTCCTTTATTTCGAATTTTACTGCTGCTCATTTGCTATTGAAGTCAGAACATGTCTATTTTCACATTGCATGCAATATTGTCCTTTTTTTTTTTTTTTTCCTTTGACAGGTTCATGAAGCTATGTGACGAGCTCATATCGTTAATTTTCAAAATGAAATTACACAACTACTTCATTTTATGTATACTATAAGAAAGAGAACAAGGGCATTAGTCTTGGTAGCGTACTTTCTTCTCAGCAACAACTACTGTAGAGGCACTAGAGAGAGATAGTAGCAAATCAAGGCCATGAAACTTCACCTCCTACTCCTGTTTCTTATTGATCTCTCCTCTCAATGCTCTAACATATGCAGCTGCCATGAAGATAGAAAGATCTTCTCTCTTGAGCTGCAAGTCCCTTCTTATGACCCTTCATCCCACCTATCTTCTTGGCAAGGCCATAGAATTCGCCGTTATGATTCCTCACATGTCATCTCTTAATAGGAATTGGGCAGAACCCATATCATTTCTCCACAATCTAAGGCAGCTTCAACTCTCCAATTGTGAAATATCCAGCATGATTCCAATAAATCAATTACTCACATCTCATGTGTCTTTCTTCTCGGGCAATGGGTTTGAATTTTTTTTTTTTTTTTTTTTTTTGCCTCTCCTGTCCCAGTTCAGTTTGCTAATCTCACTTGCATCACACATCTGGACCTCAGAGATTCTCTTCTCCAAGGGCCCATTCCTTACCTTCCTCAGCTTCAAGAACTGTATGTAGCTGATAACGAGGATCTTACTGTCAATGTCTCATGGTTGTTTGCGCTCCCATTGCCACACTTGCACACACTTTACAATTTCAATTCAATCCACAAACACTGTTGCTTAAATTCCACCTTCCATCTCCAATGACTCTTCATTGGTTGCTCTTCTTGCATTAAGTTGTTCAATTTAAGGACCTATCCCCTCTTTGCTTACAAACCTTTCTAGTTTACTGTACCTGGACCTCTCTCTAAACAACCTAACAAGAAGCCTTGCATCCTATCTCTGGTTTAAGAGATCTCAGGGTCAATGGCCTACTTAAACAATTTAGAACAATTTGTAAAATTTCCTCTTTAATACCTTCGTAGCGGAGGTTTTGTGTTCAACACCAACTTCCGTTGGCCAACTCCTATAGTTTTACCTAGTGCATGTGGATAGAATGGTTTGCATGTGCCCTAAGGCATTAGTTCTTGGCCGTCCAAAATTAAGTGTCCCTCGGGCTAATAGCCAAAGGCTCCCGAGTGGGGCGGGGTGGGAAATACCCTGGGTTATCAAAATAAAAATAATAATACCTTCATTGTGGTGGTAACAATCCTCGATTGCATTGCGAGGTCGTCTTGCTAATCCTGAAACCTTACATCTGAGCGATAACTCCATGGACGTAACTATCTCTTCGTTGTTTTCATTGTTCTAGCAGTCCTCACCTTATGCCATAGGTTTAGGCTCCAATGGAGTACTGTCAAAATGGATCCCAAACCATTTCTTCGAATTTTAAACTTTGGATTCTGGACTTAAGCTCTTGTATCCACGTGGGAGTTGGTGGAATGGCATAAGGCTTGGGTTTGCTCCACAAGAAATGTGTCCTAAATTTATCCGGTGTACATTTGTATGGGTTTAGCTGGCGCCACTCGGGAGATTAGTCCTCTTGGATCCAAGACCTTAAAGATCTACCCACGTGATAAAATAAAAGGGACTTAAAAGCTCATGCAATATTAAAGGGACTTTCCTTTCTAATCTGACCGATGTTGCTTTCCTATATCTAAGTGGCAATAACCTAACTGGGTGAATTCATTATTAGCTGTTCTAACTTCCCAATCTCTCTTTTTTTGGATCTCTGAAAGACAACAACCTTGATGGAATTCTCCCATCTTCTCTTCAAATGCATTCCAACTTCTCATTATCAACATTTATCTTTATCAAACAACAGCCTTCAAGGTCCTCTGCTGAAGTTGTTGATCTTTCTATGAATAATTTCACAGGCGAAAATGTAACTCAAATTGGAGAGAGACTGTCCAAACATGATATGAGTTTGAGCTTGTAAAAAATGAATAATGTATACAAAAATTCATGTATTTTATATTTCAGCTCGTGGGGTCAATCTAACCTCGTATTCAAACTCGATTTAGATTCAAGGCTAATTATATTAAATAGACACTTGATTTTGAATCAGATCATATGACTCGAAGTAAATGAATGTAAATATTTAAGACAAATCTTGTTTTGTCAATTTTCTTAGGTATGATTTTATTCAAATTCGAACTTGATCTTTATTTAGATCACATCATCCATATTAAAATGGTTCAAACTATTGAACATAATACGTTTTCTTAAAAATTTTCTAATCAAATTTGTGTACATTATATGACCCATTTTAAATTTACGTTATATCATTTGAATAAAAACCAAGGGGGTTTTACCGGGGAGAAACCCTTTGTACTAGTACACAATGGTGAAGGAACCAAACATATCCATGAAGGCCTTGTGCTAGTTTTCCCTTTTTTTCACTTATCCAGTGAAATTTAGCTGATTTGGCCGCCATCATTATTATCATCAAAGCCTTGTCTTTACTACGTTGGGTCAGCTACACGAATTATGTTTCTCTATTCCGATTTATTTTGAGCAAAATCCTCAAATAAGTTCATCATCATCATTAAAGCCCTATCCAAACTATATTGAGGTTGGCTATACAAATTTTGTTTTTCCATCCTGATCTATATATTTAGTGATATTACCAAATGACAAACATAAATCCCCCCCGCCCCATTGTTTGCTGCGAAACATGGGCGAAAGATACGAAAGAAATGAGTTTTCTACTAGACATTTAGCTCGATAAGGCAATATAGAGACGGATAAATGTAAAAAAGAAAAATAAAGACCAGCTGGAGACCCTTACATGTTAATATGAAATATTTGGTTTTTTTTTTTTTTGTTATTATTATTATTATTTTTTTTTGCTAAGTTGGGAAACATAGGAAGTGATACTTTTCACTGGAGGGCTAGGGCATGCCAAAACATGCCAAAACCACTCAACCATGACCGTATTGGCAAATATTTGCGCCTTTCACACTTGTATATTAGTGTAGTATAGAAAAAAAAATGTGCATAATACCTTTATTTGGAAAAAAAAAATAGATTGCAAAATAAACAAGTTGTAAATATAGTTGTAAAATTATCCATATTTTACAGATTTACATGACGTTCTTATTTGTAGACGACCCTTTACTCTCCTAGTTTTCTTGCTGATCAAGATTTAGAAAACCTAAGTTGTTGAGTCAACTACACTCTTCTAAGACTTTAGTAAAAGGTATAAAGCATTGTGACATTTGTCTATAGGCAAAGTCAAACAACTTTTCTTGCGAATCAGGGGCCCTTTCTCTACAGTGAAACATCTTGCATGGGACTGAAAAGCCTTGATCACAATGATGGGTCTTAAAAAAAATAGGCTTTATATGTCCTAAAAGAAGAAAAGTTTTTATTTTTATTTTTATCAAATCCAATGGTTGATATAATTCTTATAATTGGGGCAGTTGGAAATTAATGGGGGTGGTGATGGTAAGTGGTTGATTGATGATTCGGTTGTCCACACATAAGAGGTGCCACCTAAACCTTCATTATTCTCCCATTTACCATATATGAAAAACTATAGGGTTATATCATAAGTATAAAATCTTAAAATTCCCACCCTTCGTTAAGAAAAAAAAAAAAAAGAGTTTTCTATAGATTTGCAATATTTTTATGGTTTGTATATGTATGATTTTCATAGATTGTGAGCTTCTTTTTTTCCCCTTTTTGTTTTAATTTTTGGGTATTGGGTTCTCCTTGGCTTTTTTTTCTTCATTTGATTCACTTTTTATTATGATATTTTCTGTGAATTCTCATTTTTCTGTTGTATTTTTTTAATGCTTATCATTATAAGTTAATTATGTATTTTACTTCTATTGGGTTCTTTAAATTCTCTTTGTGAAATTTTTTTATAGATTTTTCTTATTTCTTTTGTGGCTTTAGATTTCTATTTTTGAGTATTAGATTATCATAAGTTGGTTTGGTTTTTCTAAATTTCTTTTATCATATTCTCAACCCACTAAAAAATAAAAAATCATCTTCTTTTCACCTAAAAAGTTGAAAAGACTCCTTATAAAGCCACTAAAAATAAAATGTCATTATACTTTAATTTAGCCTTCTCATATTTTATTCTCTCTTGATTTGAGAGTTCACCTCACTAACTTCTTCAAGTATATTAACCAAAGAGGCCTTGAGCTGTGGGAGATAGGGAAATGCACCTAAGTTGAGGGCCTTTGCTCACCGACACAAGTCTTTTTTGGATGTGCCATGTGCAGTCGTGTACCATGAGGAAAAAGGAAAGAAACCCCAAGATTCCAGGACTCATACAAATATGTGTATCTAGGAGTATATTTTAGTTGGAGAATCAGCTGTCAGATTAGACTAAATTGTCATTTTGAGAGGCCGCTTTTATTGTGCATTTGGATCTACTTATCAAGGTTGGAAAACTCGTTAGTTGGACTTAACTCATCTAATACGAAAGAATTGACTTGGATAGAGTCGATGCGAAGACTCGGAATAGTCATACCTATTAAAAAATATTAAAAAATGAATCCAATACTTATAAAAAGAAACTATTTATTTACATAATTCATAATAATCAATTCAAATTAATAGTTTTATATGTGCAAGAAAAGCACTAAAATAAAGAAAATAAAAAATATTGCATATTATATAATTTTTTAGTCCGAATATCAATTATAAAAGATCAAATATTAGTCTCAAATTACATTCTAATCATCATTCTTAAATTACAGACTCCAAACCTCATGCATAATTACTTATAAATAAACTTTAATTATTTTAAAATTAAATTTTCCTATCAAATGGTTTGGAATACAAACAACTTATTAAAATGAGATGATTCGGTTGAATCTCCACTCTTTTTTACTATGTCATTTGTCAAAACAAGATGACTCATGAGAGTCGAGACGCAATTCGGAGAGTTTTTCAACCATACTACATATTAAGGGAGCATTTGTTGACGAAATTCTAAAGAAGACTTTTATGCGTTGAAAATTTCTAACGGCAATGTGGTTCAATTGGGTCTGTGTTTTGGCAATCCAAAGGTTGGATTGGGTTTTGGGGGTGTTCTTAATTATTTAAGGACTGTTAATTATGTTGCTTTCAATCTTTTCATCATTCCATAGTCATTTAAAACTTGACTAGTAGTTGATCACAATGTTACTCTAATCAGGCTACCCTAACTCTTCATTTTAGGGTATTAAAGTTGGCCAATTTTCTAGTACATTCACCTCACTTTGTTCAATCCACATGAGGTAGCACATGGGGCCTACTTGGCCACTGATCTGAATGGACCATCAAAACCCTCACCCACTATTTACCCCACAGATTGGTTGGGTTGGCGTCCTACCAAATGGGAAATACTATTGGATCGAGGGTCAAATATTTTTCTTGAAATAGAGTCATTAAATTTGTGGGTGGGCCAAAATCAAGGGATTAGAGACATGCTATTGACCCTAAATTTAATATATGGCCCTACCCATTAGGCTTTAATTACTCAATAAAATTAATTATTTTCCATGACTTCCCCTATGGTCTGAAGAAAACCTAAATTTGAAAATCTCGTAACATTCCAAAACAATAAAACCGCCCCGAAGAACATCATATTGAACAATGACGACTTTCATATGAACAATCATGAATCAATCTCCGAATATAGTGCTCATGGAAGAGACTTGGTACTGAATATAAGGGCTTGTTTGAGAATTTACGGTTAAAATAAAAGTAATGTAAATCATCAAATTAAGATTATAAAACATAAAAGGGTTATGATGTTATTTTATTTCTGGTGGATTGGTAAGGTATCTTTTTGGTTTTTTGTGTAAAAAGTGAGTATTCTTTTTGTCTTTTAGTGGAAAAAAAATGTTGTTTTTTGATTTGTTTTTTAAGAAGAGAAAATTTTAAAAATATGTATTTTTAATATGACCCTTATCCGAAAAATAGAGGTTTTGCGTTATTTTTACTAACCTAGTAAATTGCCAAAAATGTGGGTTGGCCGACTTTAAAACCAGAAAAAAAAGGGAAAAATTTCGGACAATGCTTAAATAAAAAGAACGGACATGATAGATTTGATCAAGAGCTGGGCCCCACCCACATAGACCAAGCGTCCCACTTTTTTCCTTCTGGTCCGAAGAGGAGCAGTTTCTTCCCTACTCCCGCTTTTCCCACGCGCATACATACGTCCATAAACCGATTTCAGCAAGCAATCCGACGTTTATAAATATACGTCCCTCTCCTTCTCCTTTTTCATTTTTCCCATTTCTCTCTTCTTCTTCTTCTCCTCTTTCTTCCTGTCGAAGCTGGAGCCTGTACAGGAATCGCAGTCCCTGAAGGCTCCGATCAACAACGCTCAGATCCGCTACAGATCTCTGTCCGCTGCCGAACTCCTCGAGGGCCAGGGCCAGTCCCCGCCGTCCGATCAGGACAGGATGAAGAGGACTCGCCAGGAGCCACTCTCCGACAAGATCTACCGCTTCCGCGGCGTCATCCTTGTCGTCTCCGTCCCCCTCCTCCTCATCTCCTTCGTCCTCTTCCTCATGCCCCGCGTCCCCTCCGACGGCGGCGTCTCCCTCTCGTCCACCTCTGGCAGCCGCAAGACCTCCCCCGACCGCCGATCCAAGTCCTACGCCGTCATCTTCGACGCCGGCAGCTCCGGCAGCCGAGTCCACGTCTACTGCTTCGACGAAAACTTAGATCTCGTCCCGATCGGAAAAGAGCTCGAGCTCTTCAAACAGGTACTTGTAATTCGACCGGAAGCTCTTCATTTTCTCTCTCTATCTGATCTATCTGAGAATGTGTGATCGTGTTTCTGCCTTTTGAATCTCGAGATCTGGATGTTTTGGCTCTAGTAGTTTAGATCTTTGTGTTTTGTTTTTGTTGATTTAGTCGTTGGATGAGTATTTTGTGTGATTCTGCTCTGCAATGTTACTTATTAGTTCTCTGAGATCTTGAATTGCTGATTCATGATAATCGAGTGTGATCTGCATTCTTAGATCACGTTTGCTCATGGATTTGATGACATTTTGCCTATCAGTTGAGTTACAGATGTGTCGTATATGTAATTTGTTCTTAATTTTAGTCTTGAGTATGGTTAGGAGCATACTTATATCGATTGATGAGGGAAATTGAATCACATTGAAAGTTTTGATCCTAGATTATTGATTTTAACTTGAAAGTTGATCTTTAAGTCTTGATCTTGAGAGATCTCTTTGCATTTTTGCATT
Source organism: Camphora micrantha (assembly GCA_003546025.1). Lineage (NCBI taxonomy): Eukaryota > Viridiplantae > Streptophyta > Magnoliopsida > Laurales > Lauraceae > Camphora > Camphora micrantha. The sequence goes on from QPKB01000002.1 coordinate 10,800,666, forward strand.
TTCCATCATCGAGACTTGCGAGCGATTGATGTGTTCAATCCGTGTAATGATCACTTAAAATAGTTGCATTAGTCTTTTTTTGTGCTAATATCAATTTTGAATGGCTATCTGCCTGCCCCTATATTTGCAGAAAAAACCAGGTTTGAGTGCATATGCCAGCAACCCTCAGGAAGCCGCAGACTCGCTCCAGTCGCTTTTGCAGGATGCTGAAAGTGTGGTGCCCTCAGTGTTGCATCATAAAACACCAGTCAGAGTTGGGGTATGACTCATACTGCTACCATCTGTTTCAAGATTCTAAACAAAGGATTTATACGTAATCCTGCATTTTGCTTGTTGCTTGAATCTATCATTTATCAGTGTACACATCTGAATCTCTAAGCAGGCAACTGCAGGTCTTAGAGCACTGGAAGGGGACACATCTGATAGGATATTGCAAGCGGTAAATTGTTGTATTTTTCTCTTTCTTTTGTCTTATCTGGATTTATATTTTAGAATCATATGATACTTTTTTCCCCCTAAATCTATCAAGAGTAAATATGCAATCTCTAGCCCATAAAGATGCATTTTTTTCTTGGGGTTTTTAGTTTGTACATTGTCGGTCATCCAAATTATTGACATAATGATTCTTACTGGAGACGACTTCTGAACTGAAAAACTCTCTGATAATCAAGAGAAAAAAGTATTCTGTAATGCCTTCTTTATTAATAGGCAAAAAGCGTTATGTTGTTTTTATTGCTCTTGTTGGTTTACTCTAGTAGAAAAATATAACCAGGAAATTGACAGTCTGACAGTGTTTCATTTTGAATCTGGCATGGTTAATCCCCATCACCTATATTATAATTGATGTATTCCTCTAGCTTGGTATACAAGTGGAATGCCCTTATGATCCATTCATGAATAGTGCGTCTTTTGCTTGAATCAAATGCTTGCACATACTTTCATTAGTTCTTATTGATCTAAACTTTCCGTTTACAGGTCAGGGATTTCTTAGAAGACAAGAGCTCTTTGAAATTCAAATCAGACTGGGTAACTGTTCTTGATGGGAGCCAGGAAGGTGCTTTTCAATGGGTATGTGATGAGAACTTGCTTCAATATCTTTGTGTAGCTTAAGTTTAATTTACGATTCATGTCCCTAGTTTTTTGTTCTCTCTTTTTTTTAATATGTAAGTCTACATCTGTAACAGCACTCCATCTACTTTGGCAAAAAAATTGGGACTAACTAGTAAAATAGAACGGCTGTTCTTATGAGGTGTTAAATGCCCATCCAACAAAGTTTTTAATTTCTTCATAGTGGGGTGTTCAATCACTATTCAGCAAAACAAAGGTGCTAAATGAATATTTTATGGATGGTACAGCACTGGGCGATGTATTAAGATCAGTAATTGGGTGTCTGACTGTCCATTTACTGGTTTTACTTCTGGAATATCTTATTCTATCCTGGTTAACATAGGAATTACTAGTTGTATAAAGGATGATGGAACACCTTTTCTGTTATTGGTGTACAGAAGATCCCTAATTTTATTAGTCATATGAATTTATAATTTAACCTAGTTTAAATTAATAGCCCTCACTTCAAAAATCCTCTTTAGCTGTAATTTTTCGAATCTGCTTCTAATGTTGTGAAATGAGTTTTTTTTTTTTTTTTTCTTCTTCTTCTGTTTGAAATTATTATTTTCTCTCCACACTGGCTAGTAGGGGAGTCCTTAGGTTATTGGGAAGCGTGCCAGAACTTAGACCTTACCTTCTTTTCATGGAGCGTGGTATTTCTAGCCAACACATATAGGCGCTGTTGGCAATTTGTTTAGTCTTTAGACTTTTTCAACTTTAATGTTATAGTTCAAAACAATTAAGGTACCATGCATATCGTAGGACCAAAGACCACTTAATGCCCCCTCAAATGGGTAAATTGTCTTTCATTCTTTGAAGAGCTAGAAGGCTAAAACTAATTGCAACAAATGCCTCCGTCGAAAATGAAAAAGGAAGAAAAAGTATACTTAATGAAAGGAAGAAAGATCCATGACCTGTGGATATTGCTTCTGTTGTTTTTATCTTCTTTTTTAATACTAATACCAACATAAAATAATGGCACTATTACCGGGCATCATGTTTATGAATCCCTCCAAATTTCTCAAGTTCAGTTTGTGTTTGTTTCAATCATCTTTCTATCTTTTTTTTCATCATATTTTATAATTTGGTTCTTGTCTATTAACCTCAAGGGGTAGCCCAGTTCGCCTAGGACCACGATTTGCACTCGGAGGTTAAGGGTTCGAAACTGCACTACCACACTGGCGCCACAGGGGATTTACCCGGCTCCCCTTGGGCCCGTAGGGATTATTCTGGCCCAAAGGGCTGGGACACCCTCTGTTAGCAAAAAAAAAAAGTCATCCCATCAGGAATTTCAATCTCCACCATGAATATGTCCTGAATTTACCTTCAAGTTGTCTCTGTCTCATGATTTGGTCTGGTTGAGTTAGCATATGAGTTTCTTTTTTTTTTTTTTTTCCGGGGTTTCTGCTCATGTCTCAACTCTCAAAGTATATAAGTAGGCTATTTGTATTGCATGTTAGTTTTTTCTCGCTTGATCTTTGAGTTGTCAAGATGAGAATGGAATTTATTAGCTATGCAATTATGAGATGATGTGCAAATGGAATTTCTTCTGCATTCTGGAAGATGTTTTTTCCCCTCAATAAACCAATTTCACATCCTATTATTTGCCTAGATCCTGTTACAGTAGTCCTTGGTATGGATTTGTTTGTTTAAACTTCTCTCTCTCTCTCTCTCTCTCTCTCTCTCTCTCTCTCTCTCTCTCTCATATACAGGTTACTATAAACTATTTGTTAGGGAAATTGGGTAAGAAATACTCAAAAACAGTTGGAGTAGTTGATCTTGGAGGTGGTTCTGTCCAAATGGCATATGCTATCTCGGAAAAAGATGCTGCAAAGTCTCCAAAACCAGCACCTGGGGAAGATTCATACGTGAAAGAACTATTCCTCAAGGGAACTAAATATTTCCTCTACGTTCACAGGTTTATCATTTCTCCTTTGGTGAATTGGAAACATTGATTCTGCAACGCTTAATTTCTGATGAATATGGTGTCAGACTGGCTCCTATAATTTTAGGTGACGGGAGGTTCAGGGCATGCTATGTTGATTATGTTTTAAGATACAGCTACAAAAATGACTTCTGAGTTTTTTCATTAAACCTCGGTTTGCTTCTAAAACCATAATGAAAATTCTGGCTTTGCTTCTAAAATTCACATAAAAATCCTACGTCCGCCCCTAAAACCCACATTCAAACCATGGGTTTATTCCCAAAACCAAATTGCCTGTTTGGGTGTGCACCCTTCAAATGAATATCCTGGGTTCGCCACTGTTTATTGGCATAGAAAATTTTGTGGCTTGCGACTTTGGTTGGTTGCAGAAGTCTCCAACTCTCCATTTCGCATGTGTAACTCTTTTCTGATGCATAACCAAGCATAGCTGAAACGTTTACTACACCTAAGCTAGAGAAAGCCCTACTGTGTCTGCCATCTCGTCATGTGGGCCAGCTTGTTCCAGCACAGTAATTTCCCTTCATATTTTTGGTTTCAACTTTCTTAAGTGCTCTTGAAACTAGTCAATATCCACTTTCAAATGGATTACATGGCATGTTGATCAAGCTCATTGGTCGAACAAGATAAGGAAGTAGGAGAGGGTTAGGTTATTAATAAAGTCCTTGAGATTGGGAACATGCACAGAAGATTAGACACAACTCTCAAGCTATGTATTGAAGTGTTACAGGTTTAGAGAAGTAGGAGAGATTAAAGGATGAGATTGATATAGTCCTTGAATGAATTAGTCTAAGTTGCATGAGTACAGGTGTTGGAATCTGATACTGGTATGTGGTGCCCAATTTTGACAAATCTGAAAAATATAGAATACATGGATTCAGCATAATATTTGAATAGTTTTAATAAATTTTATGTAAATTTAAAATAATAGGAAAAGCTAATACCAAAAATTATAATGAATAAATCTTACTACAATTAATTAATTAACATTTCGTTGTCGTAGCTGAATTTTAAAGGAAGAAAATGTGCAGTAATATTATGTCAATTATAAAACATTGTTTGAATTAGTAATAGAGAATCTGATGCAGTCTTGTGTTTGAGGCGAGAGTGGGTTTCATGCATAGCCCATCCCCTAATGCAAGTGACTGTTTCAGTTGCAGTTATGGTTGTGGTGGTGGGGAAGTAGGTTAGGTACAGATGACAGCGTGTTCAACATGTGTCATTGCTCATTTTAAGGAATCCATGCAATTTTGTAAGTTAGGTCAGGGAAGGTGAGACAGTAGATAGGATAAGTAAATCTACTAAATCATGGCTCCTACAACCCTACCTTAGCACCACCAAAGGATCTAGGTTTCTCTTATAATTTAAAGCACATTCACCATGGGAAGGGAAAGGATAATTTTATTAATGTAGAATGGTGAATGTTGAAAGAGATACATGTATTTATAGACTGCTGACAACTTATGATATGCACGAATTGCACCTTAACTTATGAAAAGATCTAACTGAATTCGTAATTAAGTCACTCCTCGTCAGAGAACTGGTTATAATTTCTCCAGGTCATTCATAATGGCACTATCTTTTCTTTGGATGGGAAAATAAAAACAGACTGATTTCATGTTGATTGGAGTTCTTTTGACAACCTGAATTGGGATCATCATTGAAAAAGACGAGATTAGGTTCCAACTTGGCCTTACAACTAGGACTCCTATTTTAAACTATTAGCAGCATAAAACCTCATAACAAACATTAAACCTCATAACAATGTTACTTTCTAAGTATTAAAAAAAAAAAAAAAAAAAAAGTTACTTTCTAACATAAAAAGATTTCTGAAAAACAAAGAAAAAATGAAGCATGGATGGGCTTGACAGGCCTAGCCTTGGCCCTTGGAACTTGGCCCCATCTTGATGGGCTTATTTTGCATCAAAAGGCACGATTAATTTTAGAGTTACTGAATGCATCGTTAAAGGTCGTAAAGCTGATTCAATTATAGATTCACATAAACTTTCCTAAATAGTCTAAAGCACTCGAACATCTACTTGAATCGGTTTTAAGTCAAATAGACCAAAAAATAGACTTACCAAATGGCACATAAATACAAGTATACTCTATATAGTAGAAAATTGATTTTCTCGTACGGACGTCCACAGGAGACGGTATGCGCGAAAAATGCATCCCCACGCATTTTCCACAAGACGTCCCATGCGGATGTCCATAGGGGAAGATTTCAATACACCACAAAACGTAGCACATAGTACCCTGATTAATGATGTCATGATACTGCATAACCCATATGTACTAAATAGTGATTAAATTTTGGTTCAACTTGTCAACCATTGACATTTTTATTAGGTCTTAACAAAGCATAATTAGGTAACAGTACCTATATGACAATGAAAGGTCCATTACATACATTTTTTTTATTGCTGATAAAAATAACCATCAAAATCTAACATTTTCTAATATTCCAGGTTTTTTTTTTAAATATTTTTTCAATTTTTTTGTACCTCGACTTAAGTTAATGTAAGCAATGTGTAACACTGCAACACCCAATATGTATATTTCGGGGACCGGCTGATATGGCCATCTAGAACCACTTGAGTCAGCCTATGCATTTTTACTTGTGTGCCATTTGGCAAGTCTATTTTTTTGGTCTATTTGAATTCAAACTAATTCAAATAGATGTTTGAGTGCTTTAGACTGTTTAAAAAAGTTTATGTGCATCTATCATTTGCCTCTTTTTCAGAAAGTGACAAAAGGTAATTTTTTTAAATAGACATCATTGTGTAAAGCAACAAGACAACTTTTTAATATTTTTTGACATGTTTGCCCATATAACTTTTACTATATCACAAGTTTTCTTTTATTACTTTTATATCATATCATAAGTTTGCCAATGTAACTTTTACAATACAATGAGTTTCTTTTCAATTAGAAATACCAAATAGTCTATTTAGAAAAGGGTCTCATTGACACAACTCTATTTCGAACAATTAAGACTTTCCAAATTGGTCCTTAGTTGCTACTCAGTATTTATTTACTACTATTTATTAACTACTTGGTATTTAGTAGTTAGTGCTTATTGCTTACTAGTTGGTAACTATACATGATCGGGAGAGTGAAAGGAAAGTAGGGGTCAAATCATGAATAAAGGAAAGAGGAGTGGTTAAAGTTAAAAAAAAAAAAAAAAAAACACTAGCAGACAAAATTCTACTTCTCCCCAAGTTATTACACTGGGGAGAGTAAAAAACAGTGCGGGTAAAGGGCAAACTTTATGTCACCGAAGTTTACTTTCCCCTCCATTTTTTTTTCATCCAAATAGTAATGAAGTAAAATAGTCTCATCACCATTTTTACTCTTGTTTTACTTCTTCCATCCAAACAACATGAAGTAAAACTTTATGTCACATCATGTACACTTTTACTCTCATTTTTGCTAAGGTCTGTTTGTTTAGCAAAAGTGTTAGTAAGGGAGGAGTAAAAGTAGGCCATGATGTGACAAAAATTTTTTTTCTTTATTTGGATGGAAAAAAGTGGTGATAAGATTTTTTTTCTACTTAATTGCTGTTTGGATGGAAATACTGGAGGCTTAAGTAAAGTTCGGATGTGACACCATTAACCCTTTTACTCCTCCTTTGGCCTGTTTTTTTTTTCTGCAACCAAGTGTGATAACTTGGAGAGAAGTAAACTTTGTGAAAAAGTGTTTTTTTACTTTAACCTCCTTTATTTTTACTTTATTCACGATTCGACCCCCACTTTATTTTTACTACTCCACACATGTAAACAAACAAGCCCTATAAGAGATTGGCTAATCAAACTCATAAATCTAGACAGAGAGAAGACTAATGAAATGATCTTTGGGAGCAAAGAAAAGAAAAAAATCTTTTAGGAAGTGCCAAGAAATTCATGAATATGTGTGATAGAAGATCCAAAAATAAAACCTTGCAATCGCCCCAGATTATGCATGTATGAGTAAATGGTCCAAATATGTATTAAGAATAATCTGACATTATTCTTACTGAAAAAGACAAAAATAAGACCTAAAAAATTTGCTCAAATTCAAAGTTCATCTTATCTTAAACGAAAACCTTCTAAGTGGTGTGTGTCAAAGTCAACTCTCTTTCTTGTAAGTTTTCTTAGAGTAGAAAGGCATAAAACTCTCTTTACTCTCTTTCCTTTGCAAAAGAATATAGAAAAGAGGGTTTTGTCTTTAAAAGGGGTTGTTTGATAAATATTGGGTTGTGATCGGTCGATATGCTCGATAGATTGGCTGATATGCTCTGTTAAGCTTATCCACAGGGATAAATTGAAAATAGTGGCACGATCTCGACCAATACTGCTGATGATATGTATCAACCAATATTTTGATCCATGGTTGTCATGCTATCATGGATTAAATGCTTTTATGTTGGAAATCATCATTGGATTTAGAGAAGAGTGAAGAAAACATCATAATTTTGTTGCTGGCTTGCTTCTTCATCTGGTGTTCTAATTTTAGGTTCATGATAAGTAGTTGACAGTTGACACAAGCTAAGTTATTCTTCCTCATTAGGCTTTGTTTCGGGTGGAAGAGAACCTTACTTTGGAAGATATCATCTTCTACTGAAGTCATAATATTTACACTCCTAAATCTCGCAAGGAAGTAGTAGAATCATGTCATGCGATTATGATCCCTAACATTTGATCTGCTATTTTGTTTCTTAACAATGTTGAATTCCACTATAGAATGTGAGCTTGATGCTTGCACCATTCTTGAGTGTATTGTCTTATATGCCTTCATTTAACATAGCTTTTAACCCTGATGTTGCAGTTACTTGCACTATGGTTTGTTAGCAGCTCGAGCAGAAATTCTGAAGGCTGAAAACCCGGAAAATCCATGCATCTTGAACGGTTATCATGGTTTGTTAGCCTGATCTGATCATTTAATTTATTTAAGTTCATTTGGAGGAATTATCCGGTGCAGAACTGATGCACCATTTGCTGTGCGAGGGACAGAGGTCTTTACAGTGACAAGTTGAACCATGGCATACAAGCATGTGGATAGGAAGGGCCTAGCTTGGATTCATTAATCTCTCAACTATTTACTTCTTAGATGAACCTAAATTTCCTCCATGAGTATGTAAAATGGGTGGTTAAAGCAAATTTGATGGATGGCAAGAAGTATCTGAACAAGTTGACCTACAAGGATCTAGGGCATCCTTCCCATTAAAGTCGTAAAATGGTTGATGGTTCCAGCAAATTCCATCTTCCATCTTTGAGTAAATAGATTAGATCATTGGAACTAGTTGACAAGGTCTAGTCTGATGTGGTAACTTTTTATCCAACAGTACATCAAATCTAAATGTGGCCTCCATTGTCAACACAACAGTACTGACCTTTGCTCCGTAGTATGGTTTGAAGGCTTCCATTCTTCTCTCTTAATATAGAGTGGGAGATTCCCCTTCTAACTTAATCTTCTGCTGCTGTAGAAAATGCTAAAACAAGCATTGTTGGCAGTGTATCTGTGAAGTGTTCATCTCTTTACTGTGCCTACAATCCAATTCTCTGGAGATGAAACATTTGGGCATATGACCAAGGCGTGCATTTAGTGGACATTTCCTTTACACTGCTTTTGGCTCCTTGTCATTTGGGAAGTGGGATAAGCTCAATACTGGTTCAGTTTACTCTGACATATTATTTAGTCACAAATCGAGTAAGTTTCCAAACTGAGGGCAAATTTTCTGCTCTCAAAATGGCAATGAGCCTGGTGCAGTCTTAGCTGTTACTTCTAGTTTAGAAAAGGCACTTGGTTCTTTGACAGGCCCATTTTTCATTAAATTAAGATCGATGGTTCTCTGACATACAGTACAAATGTTGGAAAGAGAATTGGCAAAAAACTAACCCCACTTTGGTGGACTCAGGTGTCAACATTATTGGCAGTCAAGAACCCAGCCATTTTTTTTTTTTTCCGTTTTTAGTAGAAAATGATATTAAAATTTTTCTGAAGGTTTTGTTCTCTGTTTTGAAGGGTCATACGAGTATGGTGGAGCTAAATATGAAGCATCAGCTATAAATTCTGGCTCCAGTTATAAAGAGTGCAGAAGAACTGTTATCAAGGCTCTTAAAGTTAATGAATCATGTACACACATGAAGTGCACGTTTGGAGGTGTATGGAATGGTGGTGGCGGGGATGGGCAGAAAAAACTATTTGTTGCCTCCTTTTTCTTTGACAGGGCTGCCGAGGTGATTATGCCATTCTTTCATAGGCACCATACCTTTATGAGAAAAGTAATTGTAATTATAATAAGAGTACCATGCAGAACAATAATAAAGTTGAAAATTGCAATCTTGAACCAGGAAAATAGCTGTGTGGGACTGCAATCTTAGTCCCAAAACTCAACAGTAACCTTTTTACTCTTTATGAGGATTGCCTAAATATTGGTGAATCACCCTGTAGCTCCGCCAAATTTCTAGGAGTAAACTTTTTTCTCCTCCTTAGCTTTTGTGTAGTTGGGTGGGTGATTTTTAGCTACACTAGACACTTGCTTCACCCTCTCAGTTAATGCATTTCTTGTCCTTGCTGGTGTTCCCTAATCTTAAATTTTATCCATCTATCTTGTAATCTCTGTTGTTGTGCGTGCTTGTGCGTGTTATTTCTTGTCCTTTTCTGGTGTTCCCTAATCTTAAATTCCATCGATCTTCATATGGTCAATTTTTCTGTGTGCATGTGTTTTTAGTTTTTTCATTCTTGTTATTATTTAATTTATTTTTGTGTGCGTTTGTTTTGTTTTAAATCATTCTTGCCATAACTTTTTCTCATTCTGTATCTTTGCCCATTGGTTCATTTTGTCCTTACTGTTGTCCTCTGGCTACTTTGCTGGGTTGTCATGGCATTGGGCAATTTCTTCACTGTACTGTACTACTGACAGTTGGTTAATGGAGTTCATTTATAGGAAAAACTCTATTGACTTTAGAGCTCTTTAAGATATGAAGATCAATTTCTATGCCAATTTTCAAACATTGGGATGTTTTGATTAAGAAGGTAGTTTCTTATTTAATACTGATTGTTGATTTACTCCTGCACACAGGCTGGTTTTGTAGATTCCAAGCAGCCAGTTGCTAAAGTTAAGCCTGCAGACTATCAGGAGGAAGCCCAGCGTGCTTGCGAATTGAGTTTGGAGGATGCTAAGAATACATATCCACATGTTGAAGCGGACAACTTACCTTACCTATGCTTGGACCTCACGTATCAGTACTCATTGCTCGTTGATGGGTTTGGTATGTTACTGACATTCATCTATTTGACATATCCTTATGGCAGCTTTAAATGCTGATATCCCTATTTCTTGCTTGTATTTCCTCAACAGACATAGGTCCATGGCAAGACATTACATTGGTGAAGCAAGTGAAGTATGGGGATGCGCTGGTTGAAGCGGCATGGCCACTAGGAAGTGCTATCGAAGTTGCATCGTCCTCGTGACGCAATTTGATGCCATTGGCGTTTTGTAGTGGCTGTGCTCATATCTGCAGGCTCAAATAATATCCCCAGAAGGCTCCGTGAACTCTTACACATGCAATTCTGAATCAGATTTCATTGTTGCTCAGAGAAAAAGGACTGACTGCATTGTATGTGACTCAGCAGGTGGAACCTGTAATTTTGAGAAGCAGAACATAGGGTGTATTCATCTATCCGATTTTATGCTATTGGCCATTCTTGTGTGTAACACAGCAAAGAGACAAGATTTATGATCCACATTGTCATTTTTTTTTTTCTAAATTCAATAGTCACAGATTCATATTGATCATTCAGTTCTGAGTTCATACATAATCTCATGGGTGGACAATATTTCTGAATGAATCTTTCTGGTGTCAACTTATTTTTCAGTTATTGGGCATTCTTTTCTTGAATGGTTGGCATATTGAGGGAGCAACCAACCAGATCCCTTACACAGGCCAATACTCTAAAATCCCAAAATCCCATGCATGACTTCTCTCCGCAGCAATATTTCATAATGAAATTCAAGTTTTCATGCATTCCTTTGTCCCTTAGAGGGTCTGTTTGTTTGCATAGAATACATATGAATTCATGGTGAAATGAGCTCCACTGAAGAGTTATTAAAGAGGTGGGTGAAGGATATAAAGTAGCAACGTAGGTGGGGACCTTGACATTTGTAGGATTTGAATTACTATCTCTCCATATTTCCTTGATTTACTTTCTGGTAAAGAGGATTTTATTTGATGGTCATTTTCGGGTACCCACCTTTATTTTTATATAGATATAGAAGAACAGGAGACTTGGAATTCCTAGAGGCCCCAGCATTTCTGAACTAATCTTTTAAAGTTTCCAAATATCATTCACAAACCATACATCACCTAACGGTTGGACAAGATTTCTATCTTAACAGCACGCCCAAATGTATCTTTTGTGTTGAAAAATCATTCACAATTTATACATCTCTCTCAAAGGCGGACAAAATTTCAAGTACATAACTTTATTTGAACAAACATCACTCTGGAAACTCAGGGCAAAACGTGGTTACTGTATAAATTTCAGACGATGTCGTAGTTCTGCCAAAGCATTAAAGGATCTTCTTCCTTTCAAAGAAACTCTTCAAGTACCATAACTGCAAGCTTGCAACGGTCAAACAGATGAACAGGGACAACAGGCTCAATGAGGCCATCCTGCTGTTGGTTTTTTGGTTCAGGTTCTGCATCTCCTCCTCCCTTGTAACAACAATAGCAAGGGTCAATAAACCTCATTCTTTGGCGATTTTGCTATTGAGAATGGAAATGCTGGAGACTGCATTGCGTACCTTTCTCTCAGAAACATCATCTCTTCATGGATGGAATGTACTGTTTCCTCCAATTTCCTTAGCTCCAGCTCCACCATCTGAAGAACATCAATGTAACAAATCAGAAAGCCTAGGGTACAAACTTGGCAAGCTGATAAAAAAAAAAAAAATGTTCAGAACATAATTTTCAAAATATTAGCGACTACGTCGGCTGTTTCCATACTTTTGGGAAATATACTAGCAGCAAAAAATAAGTGCAAAACAACTTAGCACAAATAAAATAAAAATAAACTAAAACATAATAAAACACAGTTGTTATTCAAAGTATTTAGAAGTATGACTATGTACTAACATTCCCGAGTCGTTGACGCTTCTACCTTCATAGCTTACTAATAATAAGGAAAAAGAAAAAGACTGTCATATGACCTATAGGAGTATTGTTGCAACTTGCAAGAATGAGAAATGGGTGCAGAAGACAAAGTGAAAATCCAATGTCTAAAACACCTGATTTTGAACAACTTCTATGGTATATATGTAGACGTGCCAAACAACTGATAGACTACCCTTTCGGTTAACAAAAAAAAGCAATTAAATTATTTTTGAACTTGTTCAAGTTCACTGCACATCTAGGCTAACTCAAAAAAGGCTGATGGGGGCATGCAAGGATCGAACCCACCACCAAATTAATTTAATTAGTTAATTGCCAATAATTCCGCCAAATTAATATCTCCAACATGAATGGGGCCCAAGAAAGCCAAGAGCGGTTCTCCTTTCTCATTCTTGATTGTTCCTCACGCGCTCAATGGGCCTGGTTTCCCTAATGCACTGCCGTCTGTGTTTAATCTCCATTGACCTGGTAGCATTTTTATTCTCTCAACATAAATTTTAAGCCCACTTCTTTTGATGATGAGGTTTCATTCTCTTTCCAAACCCGATAAAGTGATTCCCCTGACTTCTCGCTTTTAATCCCTCTTAGAGAACCAAAGCTTTATTCTATCCATCATTGTTCTTAATAAGCAGCAACTTGCTTCGACGATCCTAGTATTCCGCTCTTCTTGAATACACCAAATCACTGCCAATGGTGGCAGTGTCTATATATTTGGTCTCTTCTTGGTAAAGGTACCCTAGACTATCCTTCCAATTGGGTCCCAAAAGGGAATGAGGGAAAGGAAATGAAATCCAAACGACTCTAGGAAGAATGGCCAAATCACTCTAGCAGATGTACAATGGATGAATATATGATCGATAGATTCCTACCAGCAAAGAAAGCAAATATTGAAGATAGCAAAGTTTCTTTCTTTCCTTTTTTTTAAAGATAGTCCACAGTTTTTTCATGAAATCATCAATGAACAGACAGCATTTACTCTAGGTGGGGCAAATGAATTTCAAAAACTGAAGTTAAAGGTTATAAGCAAGGAGATGTAGAAGACTCCAACTTGAAAAGCCTTAAAGGAGATTCAGCATCATATCCTCCTCTGTTTTGGGTATGGTCATCTCCTGTAATAGGGATTAGCTGGACATGCAAAGGGCTCATTATCTGGGGGTGTTTGTAGGAGAGTTTAAAATTGTATCAAGGCCAATCAATGTCTGTTACTGGGACTGTTTCTGGAATATATATAAGTTTTCAGTCAGCTGGTCCAAGGGACATATTTGAGGGACTACTTGGAGAGAGAAATTGATAAAGAATTCAAAAATAGTTTGCACACTTTTTGAGACATGATTTTGAATAGTTAGATGGCTGAAATGAGATGATTTTCTGTAGACGCAGAACCTTGAATGAATTTAAAATTAAAAAAAAAAAAAAATGGAAAACATGAAGGGGAGAAGAAGATGACGATAATAAGTGCCAACACAGGAAATCTCACCCACTCTAATACCAAAATTGATGAAGGATAGCCTAGGAGGCAACACCTAGGGATGTCATTGAGTAAAATCACTAGACAGGATTCATCCTTTCCAAAGCATGGAATCAACACCACATATGAGAGGCCAAAAATCTTTTTTGAAAATTTCATTGTACATAATTGTTGCAGGTTACTATAAAAATAGAACCATCTAATGCACTTGCACAACCAAATACTTGGACCTCTACTTCAGAAACAAAACTAGGTAACTGTCGAAAAGAAAAAAAGGACCTGTAAGTTGACTTAGACTAGCTAAAGGTTTGAAAACAATAACAAAACAAAACTAAAGACTTTTAAAAAACATGACTAAGAACCCTTATTAAATGACAGACTTCTAAAAAATTACAGACTTATAATGATAATGCCTACTGACTTAAAAATCATGATCAACAAACATTTTAAAACATGACTAACACTCTGAGTAAGCTCTTAAGTTTTCCTACTTCTTTTGAATTAAAGAAAAATTTGAAGTTTTCCAAAATGGAGTAGGTCGGAGACATTAGAAACTTATAGACAACATATTTCATGAATTCTCCCTTGGTTAAAGGGAACATGCCCTCTACCTTGTTGATCGCAGCAGCATCCTCTTTGATTGAATAGTTAAACCACAACAAAGAACTATAGCCAACTTTCTTTTGCATTGTTTGCTCTGCAGTAGGTGGTTAAATTCTCTGTTCATGGAAAGTCTGAACCATACTTACCGATGAATGGTTGTATCTTGACACAACACCACTGGATCATCAAATTGATTGTTGAAATTATCAGACTGTTTTTCCCAACTCTCCCATTGATAAAGTCAATATGGTAGATCCATCTGAATCAATCTACTGTATGGCTTGACTGAAGTGTTGGCAGATAAAAGTCAAGATCATGTTCCGAAAAATCTGCTTTTAACGGTCCTTTTACCGGATAGTCTTCTAGCTGATCATCTACCACAAACTCTTCCTCCACCAGATTTCTACCATGGGACTGTAGCCTTAAGTATAGCTTTCTTACCAAATTAACTTCTTTTTTTTTTTTTTTTTGGTGGGAGAAGTTCTTACCTCTTAAAGATTGTTCCAAGTGGCTTTCAATCACCTCATGATAGGATATACTGCGATCTATTTGCATGACCATATTTTCTTGTATATCCATATCCAGGGAATGACCTACATATTGGGTTCCAGGGGCAGTGGCCCTGTCGGACTGTGAAAAAGTGTCAAATTTTTTTTCTTCTTTCAATCAAATCAATAATCTGGTCCCAGATGGCCCATGCTCCATTAGAAATAAGCCCTTGCCCCCCTCAAACTACGAAATAATGAAGAAAGTAAGATGATTATGGCCATTGTCCGCCACGCTCAAATGAAAATCCTGGGTCCACCGCTGTCCATATCCCACCCATTCTACCTTTATATTGCCAATTGAAAATATAAGCCAATGTCAAATCAAACTTCTTATTTTTATCAGTAAGGATTTGTTGAATGGAATGCTATTGGCTGTTCTTTTATTATTATATTCTGCTAGAGCCATTCATTCCTGGAATTGAACATTATAAAGACCACCACAATGTTCAGATTTTGCCTAGTATCAGTTTGTTGATTCCTCCTACGCTTTATATTTCCTAACCCTTGATGTAATAGACCAATATCCCCATAATTACTTTGCATCTCATTTGACCCTTGTTGTGCTCCAAGTTCTCAGATAACAAATTGCCCAAGGCTCTGAACTTACTCTGATACCAACTGATGCAAATTAGGTTACTACCTACATAGACAAGATTTGGAACACTCATTTACCAATTTTGGCACAAGAAAAAAGATGCAAAATCCTAACTAGACCAATAAACATATATATAATTCAAACTTCTACACCCACAATACACACCTAAAGACTCACAATTCGCACCTGAAGTAACAGCTTCTCATTTCTGAACTTGAATAGAAACACCTTAAGACTTTCAAAAATTGATGTTGAATAATAATGAATGAATCATGTCTCTAATCCCATTTCAATCATATTTGTGTGAAACCCATCATACTTTCAACCCATAACAAATATAAACCATCAACATACTGAAATTTTGGCATGAGATCTTCTAACTTCAGCCCCTTTAACTAAATAAGAGCAGTAGTGGCAGAAAAAAAGACTTCGACTTAACCTTGAAAAAAAAAAAACTATGAGAACTAATCAAGCAACTACCTATCCTAAATATTGTAAATTTATTTAACCCAATTGGGAATTGGGCTATTACTCACCTTATTATAACTCCACGAATACATGATACTTCAAATAGTGTTTTCCTTCCCAGCAAGATAGAGGATCTACATTATACACACATAGGCTGGAACACTCTGAATCATAACATCACTTGAACCAGCACTCTCATGGTTATGACATTGAGCACCTTCTGACTGTGCTATGGGCTCTTGTTGATCAACCCTTCACCGATAGCTAGACCGCTACATATATCAATCAATCTGGAGTCCGGACCAATCAACATGGCTGGGTCAGCAAGAGAATATTAGATTGCTACTTACGGCTCCTTTGTCTACTTTGCATTGAATTCCAAGGTACTCCTATTAAAATAGATTTAAAAGAGGTGGGGAGTAAAGGGTCTAAGGTGGAGATTCACTCTAACCCTCTTCAGATGGAAAGGCATTGCTTAGACCCAATGAGTTCAATTCCAATTTAGCAATGCAATTGCTTTGGACATCTCCAATTAACTGAACATCACTTGGCATTTGATCCACACAAACTTTCTTATTATTATTATTATTATTGTTATTTTTTGAGAGCCATTGCTGCCAGAATCTCTGATATCCCAACTACTGAAAAATCAAACAGTTATGATCTCCACCGTCCAAAGGTCAGGAAATCCAGATCCATGGACAATGCCCATGTGTTTGTAGGGTTAATCCCACAAACCCACTCAAGATCTATATCATTCACATACAAAACACCACAATTGATACAAAAAAAGGAAGACCCACACGACCAAATCCACAGAAAGCGACACACAACAAAGAACAGATCATTAAAAAAAAATGGGGTGAGAGGAATTTCCACACATACATTGACCTTGCCCTTCTTGGCAACATCAGACCAGTCCTTGGCGGCGACGCCGGACTTCCACTCGAATTCGACGGGGAACACCGTGGACAGCTCGAATTGTGGGGTCCAGAAGCAGACAGTGTGGGGCCCAGTCCGTCCCACGGTGAATGAGAACTGCCCCGAATCCACGCTCTCCGTCAGGTGAATGTTGTCCCCGTACGGGCCACTCACCTGCAACCCAACAAAGAAAAACCACCAGAGATACACAAGAAGAAGAAGGAGGAGGAGATTGAGAATGTGGGTCCCACCAATTCTGCATAGGAGAATGCAATGGACGGTTCGGATTTTACCCGGACGGAGATCTTGTGGGTGTGGAGGGTGTCGAGGGCGATGCGGTAGAGGCCGTGTGACATTGCTTCGTTGCGGAGGTCTTCGGAGACGCATTTGGAGCGGCCCGATTGGAGATCGAAGATGATGGAATGGACGGCTGATGGGAGGGATGAGGACACCAAGATCATGATGGTGATCGTCATCGCCACCGTTGGTTGAATTGGACGGGTGAGATGGAGCTTGGATGGAGCCATTTCCCACCCCATTATCTCATCTGTTTGGTTCTTTCTCTGCTTTGTATTTTGTTTGAATTGAGATTTACGTTTGCGTTTGTTGTGGGTGGCAGGTGAGATGAGTGTGACTTGCATCGACCGGGTGACACCTGGCTGGCTTTCTGTGGCCCCACTGGCCCCATGCAATACAAGGAGAAGGAGAAGGAGAAGCAGACGGAGAAGGAGAAGGTTTCTTTTTTGCCCCTAGGAAAGCAGTTTTCTTATTCCCCGACTGCCCAAAGGTTTTGATAAACGGATTTGAATCCGGAACCCAATTTAGGTTATTATTGCTAAATGGAATTGGATTTGGGTTTATTTTCTTGTAGGTTTTTACCTATGGATCTTGAAGTGGAATGTGGATGTGCGTTTTCAAGAAATGGTTTCTTGACTATTTATATGCTAACCGGCTAATGTCAAAAACTTCATGTAATAACACATATATTAGTTCTAAAGATGTTGGGATTTATCAGTTGTGTGGAAGGTAGTTGAATGATATCCCTGTTTTAAGTAATAATAATAATAATAATAATAAAAATTAAATAAATAAATAAACAAAAAGAAAGTGGGAATCGATTTGGGACCTAGACCTAAGCCTGGAACCATGTCAACGGGCTCCGAGTCGAAACCAGACCTAGAACCGAAACCACCTTCAAATTAAAAAGAGACTCTCTCATGTTACTAAATGACAAAATATAAAACTAGAGTTGTACATGGGACGGCCTGGGCTGGGCCGAGGAATGTCCATGCCTGGCCCAACTTCTAAATTAGAAGCCTGACCCGGCTCAAGCCCAGGTTGGGTCAGAAGTTGCTTGCCCAAGATAGGCCCGCCTGTAAATCATGAAGCCCTAGCATATCATGATTTTAACTTATATAATAATAAAAAAAGAAAAAAAATATTCTTATAACGTCCTAGGTTGGAGCTCAACCAGCCTTGTCATATCACCCTATATGAGAGGTCATGAGTTTGAGTCCCCCAATTACTACTCCCTCTCTTATAATTATATATGTGTATTTGGGCCGGATAAGGATTCCGAATCTCAACCACCGAGTCCAAATAAAAAAATTCTAAGCACGACCCATCTTTTATAACCTAAACCCCATTGCCGGACCAGTACGGGCTGGCCCTACGATCACCCTTTAAAAAAAAAAAAAAAAAAAAAAACTCTTCTTAAAATAAAACCTAAAAGAGCTACTCTCTTGCCTTTGATTTTTCCAAATCTTTACTTCTATTCTCTCTTTGCATTTAACCATTCACTTTACTTCACTGGTAAAGTAAATTGACAAAACAAGTGATTTACTATGTGATTTGATAGTATTGCCCTTAAACGTTAATTATACATGCTCATCCCTCATTGTGTGGACCAAAGCCCGAACCCGTGACCCAACCAAGATGTAAAAAAAGGCATAATATAATAAGAATCCGTTTGCAGGTTTTCCTCCACTTAGAGGGGCGGAAATCTTGCAAATTCCTTGTATTGGTGGTAAGGTAGCATTTGCCAGATTTCCTCCTCTCAGAGTGGAGGAAATCTGGCATTTGCAGCTTTACCGCCAATACAAGCAGCGGCAAAGCTGCATGAGTGCCCACACACATTTCCTGTCCAAGCCAGCCTTTCCATTTCCTTTTAACATTGAACTAGAAACACACTTAAATTTTCATTATTAGATAAAAAAATTAATAAAGGAATTTATTATTTTGGAAAAAGGCTTGGGTGGTCCCAAAAGATCGTGCTTATGAAAAAAAAAGCAATAGAGAAATAAATAAAGAAAATCTTTTTTTAATAGGGAAAAGTAATGTGTAACAACATGAACAAAAAAAAAAAAAAAAAAAAAAAAAAAAAAAAAAAAAAAAAAGAAGAATATATATATATATATATGTATATAATAACAGAGGGTGTCCACATTACATTGGACCCCACCTTAATTACCCAAAGGACTTAAATATGAAAAAATCCAAGTATAGACTATTTTTGACTCCATAAACACTAACTTTTGGGCGTTAGATTATATAACAGGTTGCCCCATTGGACCTTTTTTTACATCCATATGGCTTATAAGTCTTACGATCACACATTGAGAATATCTATGGGGCACACTCAGAATACTTTAGATCTTTTATCATATTAGGGAGTGGACCTAATATCACTGCGGTAGGATATTTATATATACATATATATATATTATAAAATAGAAATCCTCTCTATGGAGAAAAATATTTTATTTTATTATTTTTCTATTTTGGAAGGTAAGTAAGTAAATCCAAAATTCTCCTGATTCTTAATGTAGAAGTCTTGCATTGAAGTACCTCACCAATCCAACCCATATTATAATTGTAGTCATTTTTTGAAATTCTTTCGTTGTAATCAAGATTTTGTTGGTTTCTAATGGTAATAATTTTTCCCCTGTATAAATCCGTTTAAGAATCAAGTATTTCATAGAACCAAAGATATGTTTAGTTTGGAAATTTCGTGAATATCTCCATGCAAATCAAGTTTAGGATGTGCACAGCTATGAGACACTTCTGACATGAGTCATACTCAATCTTCATGGGTCTCATTCTCGCGTTTAGACCAGTAAAAACTCGAGGCAATGCATGGGCTAAAATAATAAAATGGGAAGCTTTTGACCTCACTCAATGCATGCCTAAGTTAATGGGCCATTTGTCTAAAAAAAAAAAAAACCTAATGGGCCTAACTTTTATTTTTTAAAGAAATTCCCTTTTTTAGACATTCTATCGGTAACTCTTCAATTATCCTAACTTAACCTCTAAATACAGTACTTTCCTCGTATTAGAAAGAGAAAACCCTAACATTATTGAAAGTAGATAACAAATGTTGATAAAAGAAGAAATAAATTTATCTGATTTGTAGAAGATAAATCTTTTGTTGACCCCACTAACTCAAATTCCTGGAGCCGCCGCTGTTTTGGCCTATAATTAAACTTAAAAAACAGACTTACCACTTGAAATGGATTAGCTTCTTGGTTTAATGGGTTGCATGTGGGTTTTGCGGGTCGAGTTACTGCACGGATATCTAAGTTGGGTTTATGTAACTTGTTTTAAAAATGGGTTGAATAAAGTGTGAACTTCAACCTATACATAGACCAGGTCAACGGACCTTTTTTTTTTTTTTTAATTACCTGACCTAACTTGTTTGTTCGTCTAATTTAGGGGGTGTTTGGATAAGTGTATAATATAATATCAACAAGTTCAAATATTATAAGCTTTACTATCATAGAATAAAATTGTATCATATTATTATATTATTTTAATTATGGTGTTCGACAATCTTTACAGATTTTAATATACCTTTGAAGTGTTTGACAATTTATAAAAAAAAGTCACAAGATAATGTACCAAATAAGAAATGAAGAGATAATAATCAATTAACCCAACAGGGGACCCACAAAATAGTAATCACAGGTGTTCATAATCATGGTAGGACCCATCTATTGTAAAAAAATATATATAAGATCAAATTTAAATCATGAGATCCATGCAATGTTGTTTAATTAAGGTGGGTTCACTAAGTGTTGGTAACTATATTATAATACATCTAATGATGATTATCATAAATGGCCCTTTCTAGCTTTTTTATTAGAAATCATTGTGGGACCCATTTGATATTGGTAGTCATATTAACACTAGGAGAGCTATCAAATAGTGGGACCCATTTAATGATGGCCAAATGATAATTATAATCACACAATTCAATCTTGGTAATCATGGGACCCTGCTAATTTTGGTAGTATGAGACCCACCTAATATTGGTAATCACAATGAAAGACCCGAGCGTGACATTTATAGGACTTACCTAATGTTGATAATTAATAAGGGTTATGTAGTCGTGATATGACTATAGGACCCTACATTAAATTTGTAAGCACTGTGGGGCCAATCTAATAATGGGACTCATAAATGTTAAAACTTTTATAGTGGGCCATCATAATTAGTGGTTGCTCATGAACTTTCTAATGATTTTTACTAAAACTCACCATTTGTATTCAGAAACGATTTTTTAAAAAATTATTTTATACAACATATCCTTGAAACCTACACGTAAAATTCACATGCAAATCTTACATAAGTAGACCCCATTTTTCTATCCCATGCATAAAAGGCAAAGGCCCTAAACTATTTAGTGGAATCTTACATAAGTAGACCCCATTTTTATATCCCATGCATAATTCCCTAACTAGTTAGTGGACCCCAAAACTTCATTATGGAGGACATAGTGGCTTTCAGACGCAGCTAAAGACTAGACTAATGAATTGGGAGCTCACAAACTGCAAATAATTAGACAGTGGAATTATGTAATATATTTCTCAAAAATCCATGAAGATCTAAGGTACAAAACTCCATGCATTATAATATCTATCAGAATAGGATCATCAGATGGGGGCCCACAAAGTGCAGATTATCAGAAAGTGGAATTTTGTTATTTTATTGTTTTTCACATGTTTCTAAAAATCCTAGGTGATGTGTATAGAATTATCCTGAATTCATGGTACCATTTATAAGAAAAGAGATATGAGACCATTTATAACTTGTAAAGGATTTGGTCCCATTTGGTCATGATGTGGCTCAAAACAAGCCAAAGTCTAGACTATAATGTTATAGCTATTGGAATTATTAGGAAACTTCAAACCGCAAATCTACTAAACAAAGTCAATGTAGGCTGAAGCATAGGGCAATGTACAGGTTGAAGACTTTTGTTTTGGTATAAATGTACAGGTTGAAGATCTTGAAGTTCAAACTTGTATGCGATCTCTTTTTAATGGGTCAGGTGACCCCAACTTGCACCCAATGCTTGTGAACTTGATCCCCTGCCCACATAACTTGAATTCAACATGGGTCAACCAATTTAACCCAATTTGACCCAACCCAAATTGTATAAATCTGTCAATCCATTTTAAGTATTAAAGTTAGATTTAAATTAAAATGATAAACCACTAAACTGTTTAAATCAGTTACATATGCAGCCTACTGTGATCAGTCTGTGGCCACAACACCATAAGAATCTACCTACCAAAGTGACAGTATTTATTGGTTTTCCCTGGGCACAAAGTAATAAGAAACTAGCTTTGCATAGTTCAATTAGACACTAGCTTTGCCTTGCTTACAACATAACTGAATCATTGAAAAGATAAAGATGGATTTGATGCTAGATAATGCTTGAAAGGGAGAGACAAAGAAAGTCACTTTATAATTTTATTAACATATATGTTTGTATATAACCCACGGAATAGTTTAACCTAATATCAACAATGACTTGAAAAAACTCAAATCTCATTCCTGCTCTTCCCTTATTTTAACCTTACTTATGAACAAAGCCTGAAAATCCCATAAATCAACACGAAGCCTGCACTACCATCTTGCTTCCTTGGCAGGGAGGTTTATGACCAATCACAGTCTTTGATACATCAATGTGACAGCTTGTTTTACCTACACATGCCTGTATCAATAAAAGCCAAAATAGAATGTAATTAGAAAAGTACATACTTGAAAAGATTACTACTAGGCAGTAATGTGAACCAATTCAAATCTAACTTTGTAGCCATGATAGGGAGTTGAGAGATAAATTACACTTTCAATCAAGGATGAGATGTCAATGTCATTGGCGCCTTTATGGTAGGAACCACAAGTACCAGTGGCATTACCATAGTTAGCAAATTCAATATTCAAGATAGGCCGTTCCTTGGGGCATGACAATTCCACAATATCACCATGATAACCAGTCACACAGAGAGTCCCAACTGTAACAGTTGCAAATTTCACACTAAAAGGACTTCCACCGAATTCTTCGAACACAATCAATGAGTTTCCATCTGCTTCAAGGAATGATCTAGGTACATGATACCTGTTACAATAACAAATCTCAGAATATCAATTATCTATAAACTCAATAAACTCTGAAGATGAGAGATGATAGAGAAAAAGGAGGTGAAGAAAACTGTCACTAATTTTTACACAACATATGCTTACCAGCTCTGAGTGGGCTCTCCACATCCAGTGGTACATTTATTAGGGTTATATGGACCGCGATAATCACATTTACCACACTCTGATGGAGCCATTTTGGTGGGCCAAAATCGGCCAAGGCTATTGCCATTCACCCATGCCTCTCCCTTTTGTAGGCCTCTTAAATTTACCACAACTGGGTCATCACCTAGAGGTGCCTTGAATATTGCCTAAACCATAAAAAATGATCTATGTCAACAACGGATTTATGTATTATGATGAACAAATAGAAAAAAAAAAATATATATAATGCCTATGAAGAAAGCGAAAAGGGGGTACCTTGTACCAAGTCAATCTACTCCTACTTGGTATACCATCATATCGCCACTCAAGTTTATCATTATCCCAGTATGTCTTTTCCATACCATTCAAATCAACCTATTGATGCATGAAAAGAATAATAAACAGAGAATAATGTGTTATCTAGTTAAATGAAATTAGAAAAAAAGATAATAAATTGCCTAATAGCATTGTTTTTTTTGTTTTTCATGACACTTTACCTTGTAAGTCCAAGGGTTTGTTGATAAGTTTCTTGTGAGATTTCCATTTCCAACCAACTCGACTGGACCACCAGCTATTCCTTCTGGAATTGTGTCGAAGTGATCACCGTAATTCTACGAAATCATAATATTAAGAAAATGAAGAGTAAATGCTTTTGCAAACATTAAAAAAAATATATATATATATCAACATCTAAAACACAAGTACTTACTGTTAAACCAACGGTAGTGCTGAGTAAGGTTATGAAATTTATACTTGGTTTAACTATTACAGGCACCTCCAACGTATATTCCCAATCCTGAGTGTCAGGATTATTGGAACCTGCTTGCATAATCCAAAAATGAATCCATATTAAAAAACTAGAACATAATATCACAGAGTATAACACACTATGTTTTAAGATAGAATTTCATAATTACCAACATGCTTTCCATTAAAGAAAACATGAAGCATATGGCCTTTTGTGTGAACACGCAGAGTCATATGCTTGGTGTACATGGGATCGTGCTTGCTGACTCTCACTCTGCAGATCATACACCATTAGACCCAAATTAATATAGAAACCTTAACATGATAAAAAAACAATTAAATTGGAAAGACTACAATAATCAACAAATTAGTTGAAAGGAAATTACTTTGTCATGTACCACAAGTAGTCACTAGCACCACCAGTCACATTTTTTTGTTCAAGAAGTTCTGGGACAGTGAAGGTGCCTCTTCCATCAAGAGTATCCTCAATATCTTCAGGCAGCCATAACCAAGTCAAATCTTCAGGATCATTTTCAGCCCTATTTGGTTTCTTCACCATAATCTCAGTTTGAGTGGTGATCTGTACAAATACAATACATTAGAATCGTGGGTATGCATGTAAATAAGAATGCATAAAAATACTTTTTAAGAATCTTACCCTAGCAGTGTTATAGGTAACATTCTTGCAATCAGGAAGGATGCTGACAGACCATGCAGGCACAAAGTAAAGATTGCCTCCAAATGAGACAGTAAAATCATTGGATGCATCAGTATTGCTAATGAAGCAACCTGATGTATCATTGAGAGCATAAGTAGTCCCCTAAAACCAAAACAATTAACAACTGATTAGTAATCTTCAATCTCACACACACACACACACACACACACACACACACACTACACACACCAAAAAAAAAAAAAAAAAAAGAAGGAAAGAACAAGGCACAAGAAGAAAACAACGCACCCATACTCCATTTGCAAGTTTGACGCTGGATCTTTCACCGGAAGTAAGAACCTTCTCCATAGAATGAAGAATTTCATGGAGCTTCTTGAGATGCCCCCACTTGGGTTGTCTCAAATTGCCATATTCATCAAGGGGAGCATCATAATCATACGTGGTAACGATGTATGGCCCTCCAGCAGTCCGCCCAAAGTTGGTCCCGCCATGATACTGGAACATCACAAATACATATAAATTACATGTAGATAAAAGAATAATAGAAATGATATACTGTAATTTCTTCGTGGCTTTGCAGATTTGCTACACATTTGCTAAATTTGTACCATGTAGTAGTTTTGTAAAGTTCCACTCTTGGAGAAGAAACGTGCTACTGAATAAGCAACATCTTCAGCAGGTCTATGTGGATCCAAACCTCCCCAGTCTTTGAACCTGAAGTAGTAAAATTACTCAAGTTGAAACGTTGCTGCTGTGATGAATATTAAGATATGAAATAAAGTAACTACTAATATAGGATAGAGAACACACCAACCAACCCAGTTCTCTGTCCACATCTTGGGAATTTTATGGTCTGGATAAAAGTCATCACAATAATAGCCATTGCATGTATTTATCTATATAAAACCAAAATGAATAACATTAGTATTTCACTAGCTAGAATAGAGAATTGATTTTCTTTTCTTACAGACATGAATGAAAATAATTAGCATGATACTTACTATTGGTAGTGGGGCATCACCTTGCTGGCACATGATCCATGGGACTCCAATGTTGAGGGATTTAGCCAATTGTACAACCCACTTGATGTATCGTTTTCCTGCTTCTCCATAAGCCCCCTCAACATTTCCATATTCATTTTCTATCTGTTGCAATAAAATTTCATAATTTTTTCTTACCATCTGACCAAAATGAATGGTCAATCTGCATGCTAAGAAAATTAATTTTGAACGCAAAAAAATGGCTACACATTTACATTTACCTGAGCAAGGATGATAGGCCCTCCTTGGGGTGCCAATAGGTTTGCTTCCTTTATCTTGTTCACTATGTAAGTAGTGAAATTTCTCATTTCATTCTACAAAATTACAAGTTAAGACAATAAAAAAAATAAGATATGATCAATTGTGTAAATAAAATAAGAAATTCATATATATAGCAGAAGATAAATTACAAACCTCATATATTTCGTTATCCGTTCTTAACTGGATCCCTGGCATTTGATGCAACCATACAGGAAAACCTCTGAAATAATTAAGAATAACAATGATTTGAGAATAGATAAATATTCAATAATGCGTGTTAATCTCAATGAACTCTCAATGGTACATACCCATAATTCCATTCCGCGCAAACATAAGGACCAATGCGTAAAATTGCATAGAGGCCAGCATCTTGAATAGTCTTGAAGAATCTAACAATATCTCGATTTCCCTCAAAATCATACTGTAAAAGACATGAAAAGTGAGTATGCTAAGTCAGTAAACTATGACACAAATTATATACATGACATAATGCAAAAAAAGAGAAAAAAAAGTGCGCAAATGCATAAATACCTCACGCCTGCGAGGCTCATGGATGTCCCAAAAGACATAAGTCTCAATAGCATTTAGACCGCCTTCTTTTGCTTTCTGAATCAAGTCTGGCCACATCTGGTTTGATAAAAAAAACAGCCCATAAAAGCAGAGTGTAAGATGAAATTTTTTTTTTTTTTTTTGGGTAGCCTAGCTAAGGGGCTAGGACCCTTGAGAGACTCACACAAGAGGAGGTAGGACACACAAGCTAGGAGGGCGTAAATGGCACATACAAGAAAGAATACAAACTAGCACAAGCGAGGAGAAAAGAACTTGCATATGCAAGGGGAAGGCGGAGGCAAGGCCGAAACCCTGACCTCCCAAGTAAGAACAACAGGTCTTATCTGCTCGGGTAAGAGACCGTTCTTACGTAAAATAAATTCTTAAGATACAGAAAGAAAAACTGCAGGTAAGACTAAGACGCGGTTCTTGTGTAAGATGTAAGATAAATTCTTAAAATGCAGGAAGAAAAAACACAAGATTCACAATATAATTTATACATACTTCTGCAGTACTTCGTGGATAATGAATGGAGCCGGATATAATCACTTTCCGAACTCCATCAATTATGAGGGCACGGCCATCATAAGAAACTTCAGTTGCCAGACAAAATGAAGAGAAGATAAGAAATGAAAGAGAAAAAAGAAGCCTCTGCAAAAGAAAACTCATGGTTCTCACTTTACTTTTCTAAAACTAGATATGTGAAATTCCAAAGAGAGTGCCCTTCGATGATTTATATGTATAATAAATGTAGAGTAAGAGATTGATTTTGCTCTTACTCTCACATTCCAAATTTAGATAAGTGATGAGATTGGGTTAGTTTCGTTTTTCTTTTATTTGAATAAAGTCAGATTTGCCTAAAAATCTAGTAACTGATAAAGTGTTTTATCCTTTAAGAAACTGCTTGCTCCTGCAAAATTTAAAGATCTATCTCAAGGAGCTTTTCTACGTGTATGGGACTTACCCATGATCGACTTATCCATGTTCTTATCTTATTTCATTTATTAAAGTGGGACCTAAAAAATGAAGAAGTACAAGTGAAGCCCTTTGTCTAATCGGATAAACAGCACAGATATAGGAGATATATTAGGTGTCTATGCCGTGTGTACAAAGAAGGAAATATGAGAGATTACATGTGTACAACGATTACATACTAAAATAGATTGATATTTTTCATCCCATGAGCTGTATCATGACGAGGCTGATATCCTTGAATGATTGTCATCTTTGACTGCATGTGATAAGGATTGAGAATGAGAATAGTTAGGAGAATAGTTTGGTGATTGATCTCTATCCTTGTATTTGAAGATATAGCATGTGGGCCTAGTTTATGAGATGATACGTTTACAATGTGGACCTAGAATCGAACCCGTTGATCAATTGGAACCTAAATTGGATTCCGGACCAAAGACTCATTTATGAATTGGAACTTAAAATAAACTCCGTAACCATCTTTTTTACGGGTCGGAACTTCCGGGTAATCGGAAACCCGTTTGCAATCCTACTTGTGCCTGATATTTGCAACCTATGTCGGACTTGGACTAGATACGTGGACCTATATTTTTAAAGTTGGGTTGGGCCTGAATATGAGTCGGCCCGGCCGTACTCAGGTCATGAACACCCCTACAGTGGTGTGGTGAAAAGTAATGGTAAGATGTGTAAAGAAGTTTTAAATTCTCATTGCAAATCCCTTTTTGGGTTTTAAAAAAGAAAATAAAAATAAGAAAACGTGGATCATCAATTTTCTCTCCTCTCTCTTTCAACATCCCCTCCCTTCGTTCATCTCTCTGTCAACTCCTCCTCTTCCCTATCCCCTATTTTCTCTCCTATTTTCTTGTTCCTCTCCTTCCTTAGCTGCTAGGATAGTTGAATCTAGTTACTTCTAATTCTTTATTCTTATCTAAAACGAAGGTTTTATTTTGAATGACAACTTTTTACCAACTCGTACACTAGCTTGGGTTCCAGCCTCATTGGCTGGGGTTGAAAAAAGGAAAAGAAAAGTTGGAGAATATGTTAGGATTATCTTGTTAGAGAAGTTAGAAATAAACTCAACTTGAGTTTTACATCATCCTCTTGAGGTTCCTCCCCTTAGATAAGATCGTTTTAATAAAGGTTACAGTGAAATTAAGGGAATTTATTAGCTTTTGAGATTCTTTATGGTATGGGCCCGGTGATGATCTTGCTATCATGCAAGTCCTATATATCTTCCTCTTTCATCTATCCAATCATCCAAATCTTATGATCTCGTCATCTTCATTCAATTGCTCAAGCTTTCGGAAGATACCAAGATAGATAAAAAAGATATGATGATTGATTTTCATGATTTTACCAGTCTAGAGAATATATTAGGCTTATATTATTAGGATTTCAAGATATTTACCAGTCTAGAGAATATATTAGGCTTTTATTATTAGGATTATTTTCTTAGAGGTATCAGGGATGAAACTCAGCTTGAGGTTTAAATAATTCTCTTGAGTTTCCTCTTGTATAAGTTGAGAATATCCTTTTACTAGAGTTTACTTACAGTGAAATTTTGGGATTTTACTAGCTTTTGGAATTCTTTATAAGCAACTATCCCAGCAAAAGTTAGGGGCAGCAATCTAGGCCGTTCAATCAAATATATATCCATCCCCTGAAACATGCATGGCAATCCCATCATTAAGAGAATTCCTCGTGCTTTTTCGCGCAATAGCGGATTTTGCGTGTTTGGTTGGCTGTGGATTTTAAGAGGATTGACCAGCAAAATGTACTCATGCGATTGTTCTTACAGTTGGAACACACCCCACCCCCCCCCCCCCTGCGCAGAATCCATGAAAGAAGAGAAAAGCGGAGCTACAGTAACCGCTACATGCAGTAATGTGGATTAATAAGTTTTTACTTTTGGAATATACCTTTTGGGTCCCATAATCAAGATCCAAACTGTTAGTCACCTTTAACAACTCCAAAACAGCTACCTCACTAAATTTTAGCCGTTGATTCCTCTTATGAACTTTGGATGTACACTGCTTATTGTTTTAGACAGGGATTGATTATCTCTAAGATTTGGATGGAGTTTACCTCTATATTTCGGACGAGGCTTACTACTCTATGAACTTTGGCCAGACTAATCATCCAATGAGTTTCAAACTGTTATTGTTTGGACAGGTTAAATTCCAAAAGTACCATGACTTACTATGTCTTGGTAGTAGCTTATGTGGGTAGCTTTTATTATTAGAGTCTGTGGCAGGACTCTAATTCTATTGATCGTTTCTTTTATCATATTTCACATGTTATATTGTTCTTTAATCGCTTTCCATTGCATACCTATTACTTTTTATGTATATCTACATGTTAGCTACTTGTAGTCTAATGATGTTATGCTTGTACATAGGAACCGAGCCCACCATTTTGTAGCTACTTGTAGTCTAATGATGTTATGCTTGTACATAGGAACCGAGCCCGCCACTTTGTATGAGGAGGAGGAGGAGGAGGAGGAGGAGGAGACGTTTCAGGCAGATCAGCCTGCTGAGCACGAGTGGTGTGTCGATTACATCTACTTAGTCATCTTGACATGCACACGAGCCTCCATCGTTGGGATTTTTATTTTGATAGTATTTTCAGAAGTTTATTGTAATTAACACTTTTGTAGTATTAGACTTTAAACTTTAATCCATATTGTACGTGTTTACTCTGTAATGTTTCTTATACTTTCTCTTAATTAAGAAGTTTCTGCGGTATATATCGGTTAACCGATTAAATGTATTAATCTCACCATGGACTTTGATCTTATGGTCCATGATTGAGATAAAATGACTATTATGTCAGCAAGATCTTTAATTGGCCCCTAATCTCACGTTTAACCCTGTTGTTTAACAATTGGGACGTGACAACCTTCCAGGCATAAGATGGAAAATTGAGTTTTGGTTTTGCTGTGTGGATGAAAGGGTCTGTTATTTTTACAGGTGCAGCTTGAGTGCCAAGGCTCGCTTCCGCTAAAGAAGTAGAAGCAAGATCGATCATTTATGTGCTAGGAAAGACAAATGGCCTTTGCCTCTCAGAGATCCACGTCTATTTTGACGCTATGGATGTGGTGGAAGGCATTATTTGTAAAATGGATTCGACAATCTGGAGCTCCATTTTAGACATCTGGCTGCTACGAGCCCCATCTCATCTATTGAGTTTTCTTTCCTTCCTATACATTTCACCATCTCTTTTCACTTTTTAGCTAAACTATGTGTCTCCTTTAATTGGGACTTCTTTTTGGAAGGAGAATCTGCGGGATGGATCCTGCACGACCATTGTCCTTGGTAGGGCATGCAGTGTGCACCCTTTTGTTTTTGTTGTTGTTGTGTTGTGGGGTTGTGCGGTGGGATGTGTGGAAAAAGAGGTGGGGGACTTTAGGGGGGGGGGGCGGCTAGGCCTGTCAATGAGACGAGCTTGGTCTGGGCTTAGGTTCCCGCCCCGAAAATAGGACGGGCCTGTCAGGTGTTGTCCAATCCCGGCCCTAAATTGAAAGGACCTACATCAAATCCCGTCCCGTACGGGCCCGGGCTGGGACAGGACTGGGCCTAGGCTTACCCCAATCTTAGACATAAGCAAAACATTCTCTAATTATTCATGCTATCACCAGACACCCGGTGTGAACCGGACTTTAAACCCTTCTCATTTTTTTCGGGCTTGGGACCGGCAATGTAATGCAACAAGCAACGGAGTTAAAAAAACTTTTTTTTTTTTTTTTTTTTGCCAGTGACAGTAGAAATCAAAAAATCAATAGAAATGAATGAGTATCCTATAGGCAATATGGGTCAATAAATGAATGAGTATCATATATGAGTCAAGTTAAAGTAATGTACGATCAGTTAAAAACTACTTTTTTTTTTAATTTTACGGTGAAAGTAGAAAATAAAAAAAAATCAATAAAATGAATGAGAATGAGTATCCTATTTTCCTATATGGGTCAAGTAATTTAAAAACGAAAGGAACAGAAATATATTGTCCAAATTCAGCCCACTCGGCTCAATTTTTTTTAAGAACCCTGTATTTTAGGGCTTGGGACGGGCTGGGCCTGAACGGGCTGGGCATCATCTGCCCAGTCTCAGTCCCATTTTGGACCGGGCTTTAAAATGTATTGTCCAAATCCATCCCACTGGGATCAAATTTCTTTTAAAAGCCCCGTATTTTAGGGCTTGGGCTGGGCCGGACCGGGCTTTTTACCCGTTTCATCCCGTCCCATTGACATAGGGGTGGCTGTGTGGAAAAAGAGGTGGGGGACTTTAAAGCTGTGTAGAAAAAGAGGGTGGGAAGGACCTTGTGGGACTTACAAGTAGTGTGGAAAAAGAGGACCTTGTGGAAAAAAAAGGAACTCTATAAGTGGTTTGCCCAACTACCAAGTTAAATTTTGTCAGGTATTTCAATTTGAGTAGTTTGAATAATACAAGTTATGCCCCTTCACGTGGACTTGCCTACCATAAAATTTCACCCATTTCCATGGATTGAGAAGTTTGATGCTTTACATATGAGGTTGCAGATCGAGATGATGCCTTCTACATCACGGATTAAGTCCTTCTTGGAGTAATTAATTGCCATAAAAAAAACCCACAAACAATAGCATCATGACCTCCATTCACAGGGAATATTTGTCTTTGTACTGGTCAGATTCTTTCCCACTTGTGGCTGAGATGGAGCCACGTTTTTCCCACTGAAGATATAGAAGAAGCACAAGCACAACATATTGAAGACTCTTTTCTTTCATTCAATGGCGTCCACAAGAAACATTATATATGACCATCCATTATTCCTTAGCCACTAGCAACCATTCAGATCCGATCCACTAGTAAATGGTCTGGATTTGGGCTGCTTTCAGGCCGTCGACCAGACATGCCCAAGAAAGATTGTTTGAGACCTTGTTTGGACATGATCTGACCCAATCAAGTTGACTTGGCCTGTATGATTGTGGTGTCCTAGTCCAGTTGGGTTCCCCAGTTTTTAAACCATGCCGAGCAATTCGACGCAATTTCAAAGCTCAGTGCCTCAACCTGGCCCAACAAAATCTAATAACTTCAGCTCATCCTGGCCCATTTATAATACAAGTGGCCCAATTTGTGTGATTCTTCTAAAACACATCCGTTATGAGGACAGTATGAAAGAAATCATTAGCCATCCAATTGTGTGGCCCATGTGAATGAGCCTGGCCACTGAATTGTTATCCTGTTATGAATCCAGGAACTCATGTATAATAAACATAAATGTCCAGCTTTCTTCAGTCTGAGTTCACATTTTAGTAGCCATGGGAGTGTTCCTCCTTTCCTTGTTTCTCATTGCGCTCTCCTCCTTCTTTGCCCTCTTCCTCACCTACAACAAGAAGAAAGGCGTCAACACGCCCCCGGGCAGCTCAGGATGGCCCATCCTCGGCGAACTTCTCGAGTTCTTTGGAAAGCCAGAGAACTTTGTGAGAGACAGGATGGAGAAGTACAGCAGCCAAATCTTCAAGACATCACTACTCTGGGAGCCGATGGCGGTCTTCTGCGGCCCCGCTGGAAACAAGTTCCTCTTCTCCAATGAGAACAAGCTTGTCCAAACTTGGTGGCCTACTTCAATTCAGAAGATCTTCACCTTCTCCCTAATCACATCAGTTGGCGATAAAGCGAAGCTCACTCGCAGATTGCTTATGACTTACCTCAAGCCTGAAGCTCTACAAAGATATGTAGGCTTCGTGGATGCCGCGGCGAATCGCCACATGCAGGCCGAGTGGGAATGCAAAGGAGAGGTGAAGGCATTCCATCTGATAAAGCTATTCACTTTCTACTTGGCTTGTAGTCTTTTTACAGGCATTGAAGACCCAGATCACCTGTCGAAGCTCATCCATGAATTCAACGTCTTGGTGCATGGACTGTTTGGCTTTCCACTTAATTTGCCTGGAATGAGATTATACCGCTCAATGAGAGCAGCAGAAGCGATAAGGAAGGACCTTTATTTTTTGATTCAGCAGAAGAGAGTGGCCTTGTTGGAGAAGGCGGTGTCATCGCCCGAGACACAAGACCTACTGTCATATCTGATAGTTACAACAGACGAGGAGGGGCGATTTATGACACAGAGGGAGATTGTAGATAACATACTGGTCTTGCTCTTTGCTGGCCATGACACTTCTTCCTCCACCTTAGCTTTGGTTCTTAAGTATCTTGCAGAAATGCCTCACGTTTACAATGAGGTCTTGAAGGGTAAGATATGAAATGTCTTCAATCACTCTATGGAGGAAACTTAATTCTTGAAGGCACGTTTGTGTTGCGTGGATTTTTATTTCCGCGGAAAATTCTTCTTGCACTGACCCTTCCCCCATCCACCCCCGCAAAACACTTTTCAATGGAATCATGGAAAATTGCACTATTTTAATGTTGTTTTTTTTTGCATAAAAGCACTTGCACCAAACAATAGAAAAAGTTTTGCACCAAAAATAATCCCGATTTTCCTTTCCATTTTTGCAGGAAAGGGATTATATAAACATAACCTCGGGGGACCATCCAGATTGTATTTAAAATCTGAGGGCCTGTTTCATTATTGGGAGAATTTTCTGGAATCGAGGGAGTGCATGATGGGAGAATTATAAATTCTCCAATGGATGTCCCTCCCAAAATTTTCAAGATATGATCATGAAATTTCAAATTTTAAGCTGAAAGTGAAACCCCACTGATACAGTCAATCTATTGATACATATTGGCCGCAGTGATGATAGTATTGGTTTTTACATGAATCTTCCCCATCTAAGAGAATGGATAATTGACTCTTTCACTACATATTTAACAAGTGAATTGCATTGATTTGTTCTTTTGATCATATAATGAAATGTTTCTATGTACTGAATCTTTTTTGTTTGATTTTTCTTTTGTGAATTAGAACAACTGGAGATTGCAAGGTCAAAAGCACCAGGAAAGCTGTTAGATTGGGGAGATCTACAAAAAATGAGGTATACATGGAATGTGGTGAATGAAGTGATGAGACTCTCACCTGCTGTCCAAGGAGCTTTCAGAGAAGCTATAGCTGACTTCAAATATGCAGGTTATGCTGTTCCTAAGGGCTGGAAGGTATGTCATATAGCCCAGTAATTTTGAACATAAAGAACAAAAATACATTGGGTAAATCACATAAGAAATGGATACAATTTGGTGGCTAATTTGCTTGATCTTTTCATAATTTAATCAGCTACAATAAGAATAGTTCTCTCCATCTACTACAGAGAATCCCAATAGGCATCCATGTGAAATGACTTTTTTAGACCACACCAAAACAAGAGTGAGAGAGAGAGAAAATTACTACTACTTGAAACAGAGGCATTTGGAGAATTTTGAAGATAAGCATTTGAAGAATCTGGACTTCTCCCAACATGAAATCTCAGAAATTCTTCCAAACAAACAGGCCCTAAGGATTGAATCCTTTAAGGAGCAGTAACAATGTCTTCCCATTTGATTAATGGGTGGATGCATCAAAACTAGACAGGGCAGCCTCCAATTTAGCCCAGTTCTAAAATGCTGTGTGGGATGAACTATTATTTATGATAATTTTTTTTTTATCAGAATTTGAACATCACACTTTAAGACCATATTTTATAATATAAATGGAGATATTGCAATGCAATGCAATTAAAAGCATTGGAATGCAATTTCGTTTTTTCAGGAAGTCATTTTCTCCCTTAATTTACTTGAATTTGTTGCAATGTGGAGAATGCATGAACTGTGAAAAACATGATCACAATTCACAAGCACGGGAATGAAGGTTTGTGTCCTTCATTGAGGGGAAGAACCTTGTTTACTATATAGAGTAAGAACAAAATTTTTGATGAGTCAAAGAGAGAACAAAATATACATTCATGAGTCCACTAATGTCAAAAACCTCTTATAAAAATTCTCTCATTCAGAAAGCTTCTCAACTTGTATCACAAATCCTCCATTAATTAGAGGCCAATCCACTTGTAGCCCAAGTGGCGGGGCATCTCTCTATCCACAAATACAATTAGGGATTGATCCTTGGGTCTGCCAAACTTGGATAGCGTGATTGTGTGGGTGTGTAATATGTATCAAAGCAAGCAAAAAATTAAGAAAAAGAAAGGGAAGAAAAGAAAAAAACTCTCGCAAAGAACCCCATCTAAGAGATTGTCTGCAGACTTAAGGGAAGAAAGTTTGCAAATACAAGAAACAAAGATTTCTCAAGGGAAATCGGATTTGATTTTGTTGATTGGTTTGATAAAGCTGTATGCTGTTTGGTTTGCGTTTACAACTTCAAACTAAATATTCTGAGTTATACACTAAGCTCTTGGACATCCCGAAAGGCCAGGGTCTTTGAAAGCTGAGAGTGCACTTAGATGATGATAACATACTTGCCCAGTCATACACTGGGCCCCATCTTAATTGACCGATTCTATTGTTCTATTGTAACCTCTTCTAGTTCACAGGACTCTGTTGCTGTAATATCTCACCTATCATAACTGTACCATAGTATATATATTTGAATATACTACACTCATCCAAATAACAAAAGATTTGGTTTTTCAAATAACTGTTGCTCATTTCATGCTATCAGAGCAAACAATTCTATGTGGGTTAGTTTTCTTTTGAATTCTCATTTGTAGTTTTTGTGCAACCACAACCATATCTTTGCAAATTCGAACC
Source organism: Camphora micrantha (assembly GCA_003546025.1). NCBI lineage: Eukaryota > Viridiplantae > Streptophyta > Magnoliopsida > Laurales > Lauraceae > Camphora > Camphora micrantha. Next base: position 10,836,951 of record QPKB01000002.1, read on the forward strand.
TGCTCCTATGGCTTCTTCAGCATCTTCTTCTACTACATCTTCCTCCTCCTCGATCTCAACTTCACCCAATCCTGTCATATCCAATATCGCCAATCTTATTCCCATTAAATTGGATAGTACCAATTTTCTTCTCTGGAAATCCCTGTTTAAACCCACATTGCGCAGTCATCATTTGGAGCATATTATTGATAACTCAAAACCTTCTCCACCAAGGGAAATCTCTACTGCTGATGGAAAAACTGCTCCAAATCCAGAGTTCATTACTTGGTCTGACCAAGATCAGACCCTTCTATCTTGGATTAATGCCACACTCTCTGACTCGGCACTTCCTTTTACATTGTTGGCAAGGAAACGGCACGAGATGCATGGGAATCTTTAGAGCATCGCTATGGCTCCCTATCTTGCTCCCATGTCCTTGAACTTAAGAAGCGTCTCCAACACATCAAGAAACAGGACTCTGTTGCTGTAATATCTCACTTATCATTAACTGTATCATAGTATATATTTGAATATACTACACTCATCCAAATAACAAAAGATTTGGTTTTTCAAATAACTGTTGCTCATTTCAGATGAAACCTCCAAGTCTAGACAGTCAAATTTATAGGTTCCGCTCCAAAAGTTTTAGATCCTTCAAATGAACAGCTAAGGGCATGTTTGAAGGCTTTCTCTGTCTTTTGCTACGTTCTTTCACTGAGTCAGCTGGCTCATTTTCTTAGTTTGAGGACTCTGTTCTAACTAAACCTTGCTCATTTTCTGTCTCCAAGCTTAGTTTCTAAATCTCCACCACAGAAAAGATTCCATGGACCCTTCAAAGAGACTATGATACACGGATACTTTAAAATGGGGAGAATATCATATCATGTAAAATCCATGTCCCTGTATCCAACCTGCATCTAGTCATCATAGCAAAGAGATACCCTAACTAGAGATAGTTTATCACAGTCATAAGTTAAAAACATGTAAAACCTTATATGAATTGTTTCCCTAATATATAGTAACTAAGCCTTGTTTTCCATTGACCCTTAAGTATACATGAAAAATTTGTGTAGTCAAGAAAATACAATCCGATGCATATAATTGATAAATTGAAACAAACCAAACCATAAGTTGCAAGTGGAGACAAGCCGAACAAAAGATTTCATGGAAGAGAGGCATAATTTCATCAAATCGACTCAGAAGCACAGGATTTTGTAAGTAACCATATACCTATCCAAAAACTTAAAATGATAGGTGAAAGTCCCAAATAGGTATACGAAGTCCTGTCCAACTCAAAACTTGGGAGATATGGGACGTGGGACGCACGCAAGCGCACAACAAAATTGATGAGAAATTTAAATCTCGTGGAAATGTCTCCTAGTTTCTACAATGCAGTCAACAGTCTATTTCACAAACTAAAATAAGATCTTTCTATCATTGGCTATTTAAGGCATAGTCAATTCTGTTAACTGTTTGACTATATTGATGAGCACTGCATATCATAAGTTTCATCGTCAAGTATTGAGAAATGATCAGATGCTGATTTCTGAACCAAAGTTTCTATCAGTCAACCCAAACGTGGCCAGCCCAGGGACGGAGCTACACAGGGCTTGCCCCCTCTCAACTTACTGTTTCTGTTTAAATAAGGAGAAAAATATGGATATATATATTTTGATCTTATCCTTTCACCCTTCCTCAACTTTTCTTTTTTTATATTTGCCCCTCAACAATATTTTTTTCCCTCAGTAACAAATGGGACTTTTAAAACACACAATGACATTTTGGTCTTTAAATCATAAAAAAATAACTCATCAAATCACCAATAAGGAATGTATTATGCTATGATCTTTCTCCTTTTATTTTTTTTTTTTTTAAATTTTTCTTGCCCATTATTAAGCCTAGAATCCTAGTACTCTCATAGTTTGAAATTCATAATCACAACAGCTCGTTTAATTTATTATCAAATTTTGAGTTTTTAACATTTTACTTCAAAGTCGGAATTAGATTAAATCTAGTTTAATTCCAAAGTATGAGATTTCATGTTGCAATAAATAGAGGTGCTTAGAAGTTTTCTTATACTAATTACATGTCAAAGGTTTGGTCTCATTAAAGTTTTAGAAATGATTTGGGATCTAAACAATGAGCGAAATATCAAAACTTTTTATAAGCATCAACCCGTATGATGATCTAGATAATTATTTAATTTAAATATTTAATTAGAATCATGTACTCATGAGTAAAAACACTAAAGTTATGCAATTTACAATGCTTCTCTAGTCTTTCGTACCTATTTTTTTAATATCATTGTTGGATATAAAGAGCAATCCAAATTCATCTTTTTTTTTAGAAATATTTTCAGGGTATAATGTAATAACTAGTCCATAACTTTTTGTAACCATTATAATATAATAACAATTTTGAGATATAGTGTAATGAAATTTCTAAGTCTTTTTCAAATTCCTCACTAAGAGAAACTTTTGCAACACCCCCCCACCCCTTCTCCAGAAAAAAAAAAAAAAAAAGAGAAAAGAAAAAAAAGAAAATCCTATCTCCATCATTGAGCCCACCATTGTTTGATCTTCATCCATATCACACACCATCTTATGAATATGCACTATCGCACTTGGTAAAATTTCCCTACATTTGCATTGATGCATAAGGTTGGATCAATCAATGTGTAAAAATAGGATTCTTCTCAATAACCAAACTCATATTTATATATCGATCAATCCAGCGGTGTGTAATTGACTGAAATTCGGGTGAGTGCATATTCATTAGAGGGTATGTGTTATAGTGTTTGGATAAATTTAAAGAAGTGTCGGCCACACATGATTATTTTGCATGTATATTTAATTCATGTTTTTTTTTTCTTTAATTTTTTTTTTTAAATGGTTGCTCTGATACATCTCCACTTAAAAATAGAGGAATAAATATTATAAAGCCCTTAAAATGTGACCCCATGACTAATAAAATAAATTAATGTTAATTCTTTATAAGCTCAAGGAACATTTGACTCTCTGTCTGATTACTAGCTTCTCAATTTTTTTTTTTTTTTTTACAGTTGTATTGGAGTGTGAATACGACCCACAAGGACCCTGAATATTTTCCAGAGCCAGAGAAATTCGATCCTTCCAGATTTGAAGGGGAAGGGCCAGCTCCTTATACATTCAACCCATTTGGAGGTGGGCCGCGGATGTGTCCAGGAAAAGAGTTTGCCAAATTACAAATTCTAGTGTTTCTCCACAACCTGGTGAAAAGGTTCAGATGGGAGGCAATCTGTCCCAATGAGAAGATAGAAATTGACCCCATGCCAAGTCCAGTGGAAGGGCTCCCTCTTCGGCTTCACCCACACCACTCCTAACCTGGTTCCTTGAGTTATATACTACTAGATGTTATTGCCAGTGTAGATTTTGAATTGGTCTCCACTTTTTGGTGGTGGCAAGTAGGTAGATACAAGCATCCCTCTATTGGTGATAAGCCTTAGTATTGCATGTCAGAATCCTTCGATATATATTGTTCTGTCATTCACTAGTAGTTCAAACGTTTGGTGTATATGCATATAAACATAGCATTGACCAAATGGATACTATTGAGCCGTGCAAAGCTAAAATGTCACTCCAATCAATACGATCTTTTGGGCCATCAACAATCAAGGGTAAAGGTTTCTATCAAATGGTTTGCCACCACCAGTAATTTCCTCACCATCAAAATTGTAAAGGGCAATATATATATGTTAAATAGCAAGCAACTCCGATTGATGTGATTTGGCCTTCATCTATAGAGGGTGAGGTTCATATTCAATGGTTTGCAACCACCAAAAGTTGGCCCACCATCAGAATTGAAAACGGCAATACATTACACAACAAGAAACATCTAAGATGTTCTCATTATCAATATTAGCATATGCATACAGACATTGTTAGCATGGCTGTGTATTGGGAAAACAAGCCCTACTAGATTTGCATCTTCATATATTTTGTGACTCAGGTATTCTCACACATTCACCTTTCTTAAACATCACTAATCTAAACAAGCGTAAAACGCAATTTATTTGTATTATGATTAAATCCACAACTGTAAGCCTTCAAAACATGAATAGTTAGGAGCTGGAATATATTTTGGTGGCACATGTTATCTAGATGGTTTGGAATTATTGGAATGCATAGTGTTTCTCAATAAATGGTTTGATTTTTGAAATCATTCCAAGTGAATCGAAGTCCTCTATCTGAACCAAATAATCTCTCCAAGAGAAGTTGGCTGCATCTAATGAGGAACCCACCCGACCCTCCCCTATTGATCCGAATCAGATTCGTGGCAGGTCAATTTCAGTGGAGCTTGACCCACCCCACCTCATTTATAATGTGTATATATGTTTCGGAAATTACATGTGTAAAGCTTTTCTAGGACAAGCAGCAGCGGATGATGTGTCAAAAATAAAAAATAAAATAAAATTTTTTTTATAGGTTTAAACAATCCTCTTCAACATGTTACAACTTTCAATATTTGTTATATTCTATAATAAAAAAATCGCCCGTGTAAAATCCAACCATAGCTACACCTGTAACGAGGAGGGTTTGACATAATAGACCGTAAAGGGCCATCACGAGTCAGGTCGAGTATGGCAACACATGTCTGTCAGGTTCGAGTTATACCTGGGCTTGTTTGGCGACTCTTATCTGTATGAAACAGATCTGTATAAAATAGATTTATTTTAAATGGCCCTGTTTGAAATAGATAGTGTAGAAGTAGGCTGTTTGGTAACACTTTAAAATAGATTGAAACAGATTCTTTTAATTCAATTGTTGATATTATTTTTATAAATTTATTGATATACATAGTGAGTCAGTGGTTAATACTTGACCATATGGCTATTTGTAGTATTCCTAAGAGGCTCAATGGTCTAGATCTTGATAAAGAGGCCCACAAAGTCTAAAATTTAACTTCAATTTTTCATTTTGTTTTACAAATATCTCAAGATTGGGGAATGATCAATGGTTGATATTTGATATGGTGGTTGTTCTTAGTCATCCTAACAACTTGTACAGTTCAGATGATAGTTCAGGGCCCCACAGCTGGAAAAAAAAATGAGAAAAAGCGGACTGTGTGAATAACATGGATCACCCAGTGAGTAATGGATGGTGCATCAACGCCCAAAGTTTTTCTTTGATTTTTCAAAATCTACAATGAATTAGGCACTACAAATTGATCACATAGCCATGTTTATCCAACCAAAGAGGACTAACGGTTCTGATCTTTCATTTGGGGCCCACAAATGCAAAAAACATGGATCTAACAGTATGATTCTTTTTTTATAAATATTTAAAATTATATGATCATCCAACGGTTGCAATTTGGATGTGTGGCCATTTTTTACCCTATTAGTCTAGTCAGTGGTGTGGATCTTGCTTTAGGGGCCCAAAAGTCAAAAGAAAAAAAAATGAGAAACACGACCTACTAAAAGTAACGTCATGTTTCACTGTTCATATAAGGGTTTTCCCGCTTCAGACAATTTTGTCTGATTGGATTGCTCCCCTTTTGCTTATCTTCTTGAAAAACGACAAATCATGTCATAAGGTCATTTGAAAAGTACACAGTAAATGTAACTAACAAACACACAAAATCTGATTGAATCAGCTTTTAGACAATATAAGAGGGAGAAAATAGAGATGCCAAACTGAACCCTGATATATTGTCATCCATGCCACTATTCCTCTTTCTGTGTCACGAAACATGTTTGTTTTATATACGATAAATAAAGTAAATGTTAAATTAATGAAAAGATAATTGTAAAGGAGCAGTAAAGCGAGCTTTTAGTAGAGTAGGACATTTATTTTTACACGGTAAACTAATGAGCTGTGGTCCAGTCAAGTAAGCACTTTACCTAGCTTCTACAAGTTTTTAAGTTTTCTGATGGCTATATCAAAGTAATGGTGAAAATCTTGGCAGCAGGGACATTACTTTCCCACTTGTTTTCACCAATCACAGATGAGTATGGTAAAACTTCGACCCGTTGAGATTATTTTAGGCACATTTCACTTTACTACATGAAAAACAAGCATCACTGGACTGTGGGTACAGTCTATATGTATGTACCAATCTGTTAGCCCATTTACTCATTCTGATCCCTCTTCCTCTCTCTGTTTTCATCTTTTCATGTTTGTGCTCTCCACCTTGTAAACAAGGCCACCCTCTTAGCACTTCCACTTCTTTCCATCATTTCCTCTTCTATTGGGTGTTTGGACTTCACAATCTGGGTTGAGAATGCCAATGGAGTACATGTTCTACATCTTCTTATTCCTAATCAGCTCTTTGGCCGTTCTAATTACAAAATTTCGCCACAATGGACCCAAACAGGCCCTCCCACCAGGGAGCTTCGGGTGGCCGATCATCGGCGAGTTCATGGACCTCCAGCGCACAAACCGATCGGGAAAGCCCTACGAATTCACCATCGAGCGAATGGAAAGATACAATAAACACATCTTCAAGACAACATTATTCGGCGAAAAGACCGCCGTTTTATGCGGTCCTGCCGCAAACAAGCTCCTCTTCACCTCAGAGAGAAGCTGGTCCAGACCTTCTGGCCACCTTCTCTGAAGAAGCTATTTGGCACCTCCTTCTTTACAGCGCCCTACAACGAGGCAATTCGGACCCGGAAGCTGGTCACCTCATTTCTTAAACCAGAGCTGCTCAGTGATTTCGTGGGGCGGTTCGACTCGGTGTGTAAGAAGAGCATAAGGGAGGACTGGGTGGGCAAGGAGCAGGTGATGTCCTACTCGTTGATCAAGAAATACGCCTTCGCCATCGCCTGTGAGGTATTGAAGCAGCTGCAGATCCTACATAAAATGACTTTCTTTCCATTATATATGTGCAAACTTGTTGCAGGATTTTCGATTTACACCTTTAATTCAGGAAATCTCACATTTGGAGCTGTGAGAAATAATAATTCTGCCCCAACCCTTCTGTAGAATCCCATGGATCAAAAGTGTGTTATTCTGTATAACATGATTGCAGGCTGTAGCTATAAGAAATGGCATGAGTTTGATTCCCCTTGTTTTGGTTTTCCTTATGAATTCTTGTTTTGACTACAAGGTGTTTGCGAGCATCAATGATCCAGGCCGCCAAGAGAGGCTCTTGGAAGAATTCAATCTGGTGCTAGGTGGGGTGTTTCAGTTGCCCATATATTTGCCTGGGACTAGGCACTACAAGGCGGTGAACGCGGCCGGAGTGATCCGAAGGGAGCTGTTGGATGTGATTGAGAGGAAGAGGAGGAGAAGAGAGACGATGGGGGGATGTAAAGAAAGATCTAATTTCTCATTTGATGGATCTAAAAGGTGAGGATGGGAAGTGTCTGACAGATGAAGAGATTGCAGATAACATTTTACTGTTGATGGACTCGGGCCACGACACGAGCAGCTCTACTATGATGATGCTGGTCAAGTATCTGGCCGAGTTGCCCGAGTGCTATGAACGAGTTCTTGCAGGTGAGTCACCATTTTATACATTGTTCTTTCTTGGCTTTCCCTCCAACATCTCATTCGATTCCATGGCCCTCATCATCATCAAAAGCCTTATTTCATCTTGATAGAAATGATATACAGTTAATTGATTGGATAAAGGTCATATAATGTGTTTTTAGTCAATCTAAATGATTTTGGGCCATTTCCCATCTATGAAACATATAAACCTGACATCAATCATAGGTGTCCAATATTAAATTTCCTTAACCAACCTAATCGTTCTAGCTAATTATTTATGCCAAAACTTTGACGGTGACAATAGCCTAGCCCTCTAACCCGACCCTAACTGATCTGCATTTGACCCGCTAAACCCAACCCTCACAAAATACAGGTCAGTTGTGGGTAAAGTTTTTTTAACCTGCAGAAAAGCATGTCGGATTAGGGGTAACTTACCTGGCCCACATGACCTTCATATATTCTCCTTATCTTTATTTTTATATTCAAAATACATGTTAGAAATACAAAAGTATTGGAAGTTTCAAGTTTTATAGTGAATTTCAGGGTTTAGATCGTGCAAGTTGGATTTATAAGATCTGGATCTTCCCTTTTTCCCTCCTTCCTCATGGATATTTTATTTTTATCAAAAACAGGGCTCAGTCCTCTTTAATTGGACACAACAAGGGCCCTGTTTTTTAAAAAATAAAATAAAAAGTATATACAAATACAATAACAAGAGCTCAGCTAATTGAGTCTGAATTTGGTGAGGCTTAACCCCACGGTCACCGTGGGTCAAATCCCTCATAAGATCCCGTAACACGTTTTACCTTTTATCCTAACATTTTTTTATTATTTTTTGTTGTGGTAGAAAAGCCTTGTAGTGGCCTTGCAATTTGCAATAACAGCAGGAAAATAACATTTTCCATTCTTCATTTGTGGCCGAACCCTCCAAGGCTTTGACTTAGACAAATTTTAAGTTAAAGGAGATCGAAGAACGCCATATTGAAGTCCAACTATTGAAATCCAAACCAATTAAAATAAACTTCTTTTAAAGTATATAGGGTAAACCAAAATTATATCTCCATTGGAGTTTATCCCACTGTTGGATTTATTGCTTCATAAAAGCATATCAAGAAGATGCATAAGATTGTGTTGATCAAGTTTTTTTTTTTTATTATTATAAAAAAGTCAATGCAACATGGGACTAACTCTGATTGAGGTACCACCCTCTTTTTTTATTAAAAACTCTAACTGAGGTGAAATTTATATATACATTGTACTTTTTTAAAAGATGTTTGTTTTGGACTGTTCGAATTTTAATAGAATAGTCTCATATGTAGTGTTCTACCCCTTTAATTAATTGTTAGGGTAAGCTCTTTTGGGTGGGTTAGTCGACGTCCTTTGGTTCCTTTTTCCTTAGTTTTAGGATGAGTGCTGCTAGCTATGCATTGTAAAAATCTTTCCACACACTGCATTAATTGTAAAAAAATTAAAAATAAAAAAATTCCTAAACTATCTCTCTCCCTCTCCTTCCCTCTCTCTCTCCCTCTCCCTCTCCCTCCTCCAGCAACCCCACCCGCAGCCGCCCTGCACCGACCCTGCCAGCTGCCGCCCCTTGAATCCTCCCGCTTCGCAACATCCCCATCTCCCTCCCCGACGAGCTCGACGACCTCGCCCTCTTTCGCCGAGTGGCGCTCATGAGCGCCTCCACCTCCCCTCCTCCGCCCACCCCAACCCCCAAAATCGCCTTCCTCTTCCTCACCAACTCTGACATCACCTTCGCCCCTCGGGAGCACTTCTTCCACGACCAAAACCACCTTTACAACATCTACATCCACGCCGACCACACCATGCGACTCAGGCCCGCCACCGGCGTCTTCAAGGGCCGATTCATCGCTGGAATACGCACCCAGCGCGCCTCCCCAATGCTTATCTCTGCCACCCGCCGCCTCCTCACCATTGCTCTCCTCGACGACCTGGCAAACGCCTTCTTCGTTGGGGTTGTAAACAGGTAGGTTCCGATCCGGTTCGATGGTAGATCCGGACCCGGAACCGTTTCGGAACCTGTTTCTTGGCTCCGGAACTGGAACTAGAACCATATATGAGATGAGTTTGGATTTGGTTCTAGGTCTAGGTAGAGAATCATATTAAAAAAAAACATGGTTTTTAGATAGATTTTCAAAAATTAAGGTAACATGCCGGGTCTCGAGTCCATGGGTCCAAACCAAGGTAGAATAGGATCCAAACCTATTTACTTATGGGGGCCTAAATAAGGACTCGGATCTGGTTTTTAACCGGTTGAAACCTCCGAATAATCGGAGAATCGAGTACCCATTTACATCCCTACTTCTTCCCCTTCATTTCCCAGCACTGCGTCCCCCTCCACTTTGTCAACCGCACGCTCTTCACCTCCGATCTAAGCCGCTCTGGCCACTACCCCAAGTACTAGAGCTTCATCGAGGTCCTCAACGGCGAGCCGGGCCTATGGGAGAGATACATTGCAAGGGGTGATGATGTGATGCAGCCGGAGGTGCCCTTCTCGGAATTCAATTTTTCGTGCTGACTTGGCGGCACGCACTGGTGGTGATCTAGGACCAACGGCTATGGAGGAAGTTCCGTCTACCATGCCGAAAGGTAGAATCTTGCTACCTAGAGGAGCACTATTTTCCGACGCTCCTGTCAATGGAGGGTCCGAAGGGCTGCACCCATTTCACGTTGACCAGGGTTAATTGGACGGGGAGCACCAGTGGCCACCCACACACCTACGTTCCGCCGAAGATCGGCGTCGGGCAGCTGCAAGTGGGATTGCGGGAGCAGGAAGAGGGAGAGATGGGGAAGGAGAGGGAGATGGATAGTTTTGGAAGTTTTTTATTTTTAATTTAAAAAAAAAAAAAATTACCGTGTGTGAAAAAGTTGCTTGCAGTGTAGGTAGCGGCACTCTTTTAGGATTTCCCTGTCCTTTTTTAGATTGACCATATAGCCACTATGGGTTAGTACAAGCAGATAAAGGAATCCCAACTTGTTTTAACAAATGGGTCAGACGCGGGTTCAGGTCCAAGATTTGGACCCAACATTTAACTTGATTTATTTTGGTCTGAACCAACCCGTTTACCAACTCTAACTTTGAGTTAATACTCCCTCTCGGGTGGAGCTCACTCTTCAACACTCCTTTAGATGATACTAAATGAGCACATTTTTTGGTGATATGCACATTTCCACGCCAGTTCCACCAAAAGCTCGTGATATTAACTAGTAGATATAACGAGCTTTTGGTGGGAGTGGTTAGCTAACCACTCCCACCAAAAACTCATGATATTAACTAGTAGAAGCATAACCCCAAGGGGTAGTTCAGTTGGCCTAGGATTACGATTTGCATTCGAAGGTTGTAGGTTTGAAACTATATTACAACACTGAGGTTATAGGGGAGTTTATCTGCTTTCCTTTGGGCCCGAAAGGGGTAGTTTAGTTGGCATAGAACCACGGTTTGCACCTGAAAAGTTGTAGGTTCGAAACTGCACTACCACATTAGGATTACATGGAAGTTTGCCCGATTTCCATCTGGATCCAGAGGAATTAATCCAGATTAATGAGTTGGGAACCCTTCGTTAGGAAAAAAAAAAAAAAAAAAACTGGCAGAGGCTGCTCCTTATCCAGTGGAGCCCCACTCCTCGCACCGAAATGAGCCAACCTTCACACTTGGCCGACTTACGTTGGCGTGTCTCAATAAGACAAATTGCCTCGACAAAGTAGTTTTTTTTTTGCTAACAGCAATAAAGGTTGTTTGTTGAAAGTGGCTTTCATATATGATATGATAACAACTAAGATGGTTTGGTTTAAACTTTAAAGTTATGTCCGTCAAAGGCTTGGCTGTTCACGCCAAACACGCATCGACTTGATGGGTGCTGTGATAGAACTGGTAGTTGTTAATATTGTTTTGGACATCATTTTATTTTGACTAATAAAATAATAAATTTTGATCGATTCAAAATTTTGGCAAAATTTTTGGAAATTACATTTTGAGAAAAATATAATATAATATATATACATATATAAGTAAAAAAAAAATAGAAAAAGTAATAAATATAGATTTAATCCAGGATAGTAATTTTTTTGAAATTATATTTTGTGAAAATATAAAAAATACAATATATATATATGTGTAAAAAAAGTAAAAAAAAAATTAATTATGTAAAATTCCATTTCAGCCGAAAAGTCACATTTCGACCGAAATCCCGAATTTCGGCCGAAATCTTGAATTTAGGCCGAGATTGACTGAAATTTAAACCGAAAAGTTTGAAGTTTCGGCCACTTGACCGAAACAAAAAATTTTGGCCAAAACGAAACGAAATTAATAAACTATGCTAGAAAGTCGTTCGGAACCGGTTTTCTATCCCCTTTTTAAAATAAAATACCCATGTGCTTGCATAGTTCATTGTTTTTGGTGTAGATTAATGTATGGTCTCCTTGTGTTTCCTTTGCATATTTAGATAGGGGTACTGATGGACTGAATCAGACTGAGCTAAAGGATATCCAAATGAGTAGTGCTACTTGGACAAACTTTTTGGACAAACCCTATGGTATGCCTTGAATATCATAGAAGATATTTAAGGCATACCATAAGATTTGTCCAAAATTCTGGCCAAAAAGTTTGTCCAAGTAGACTTTTTGTATCCAAACTTGGTCCGACTTTAAAACATAAGTTGTATCCAGCTTAAGCCCAACCTGCACAGTAAGTGCTTGGCCTGAGCTTGATATCTATCTAAAATCTACCATGTCCGAGTCGACTCATTTAGTCAATCACGCCGGGTTTAGCTGGACTTTTATCATTTGTTTGGTTAAGTTGATCATTAAACTACAAACACTACACTTTTTTTTTTTTTTTTCTTTTTGGGTTAAACAACTACAAACACTACTTATTTGGACCGCAGTAGCATTAGGGCTACATTTGCAAATCCATAGTATTTCCCCAGTGAAGACATTTGAAATATCTACGGAGACATTGTGACACATCATGCATAAACTATACGCAGGCGCTAGAAGATTTAATTCGGGATGCCTTGCCGGTCTGTTTCACAAGTAGATTTTTGGAAGAATAGTTGCGTGTGGATGAAAGCACATGGATGTACATGCACTAGTCAATTGTCATTGAATGGGTCTGCAATTCAATCAGTCATAGCAATAAAGGCTATTGCTAAGCCTAGGCCCAAAATAAATAAAGTCCAGGCGAAAGAAAAGAAAATGAGGAATTCACGGGTCCAGTAGGATCCAATTCCATGTAGGTTATGGGAGGGGTTTTCGTGTTGCATTTTTATTCTTTTTTTGTCATTTTGTGATATTGTCGATATCGACCATTCTGTCAGTCAGATTATTTTCAATATGTAATTGTCTTATTTGTTGAACATAAGAGAATGGTCGATATTAACCATTTCGCGAAATAATAAGAAAAAAGAAGAATAAAGATAGAGAGAGATGTTGGCGACAATGTAGAGCTGAGGAGGGAAAAAGAGCTTCATTCCTAGCTGATTGCACATGGGTTTGGATCAAACGTCTTTGCGATCACATGGGTTTGGATTGAATGCCTTTGCAATGACGGCGGTTGTGAATATGTATATCAAAATGTAGGTAAATTAAGGATGCGCGGAGGATGTTTGATAGAATGCCTGAGAGAGATTTGGTCGCTTGGAATGTAATTATTTTTGGATATGCACAGAATGGGCTTGCAAAGAGGGCATTGGTGTTCCTTTCTTTTTTTTTATTTTTTTTATTTTTTTTATGCAAAGATAAAGGAAGAGGCCTAACTCAATCACACTTGTCAGTATCTACCTTCCGACTGAGATCAAGATGCTCCCCAAAACCCGAAGTAGTACCACCAACATCCATGTTTAGAAAGACGCATAAATCCTTGGTACTTGCACTATTAGTTACCAATGCATGGCCTTTATAGATTTGATCCACGCTACTGGTTGTTAAGGCGGTAGTATTCACAGACACTCTCGAATTGATGTTGATGCCCACATGACTTGCAAATGAAACTGGATCAATACTGTTATTGGAAGTGTCGAATTCAATGGCAAAAAGTAGATATTTTGAAGAGTTAGTGTTTGAATATATGCCGAGGTTTCCGCCGCCCGCATCTAAAGGTATTGTTGAACGATTGGATGAAAGGAAGAAGGTGAAACCATCTTCGTACCAACTTTTTTTTATGCCCATTGATGGTGAAGGAGAATTAGGTATTGAAGTCAGTGAGATTTATGGTCTTAGTGTCCCAAATGTGTACTGGATTACTGTAAATGGCACGTCCAGTGGTTGCGGTTATCTTTGTATCGAGATTGTTCTTAGTGAGTTTGATGACTCTATACTATCGCCTGCATCTCTATCTTCTTATCTCTCATATTTGTCTTCTTTTTTGTTATTTCACAATATGATCGATATCAACCATTTTGTTGTGTTTAGCAGATAAAACAGAATGGCCTAATAGTCGATATCGACAATATCACAAAACGATAAAAAAAAATTAAAATGGTCATATAAGGACCCCTCCTATATCCAACATGATACGAGACCTAGTGAGAGGTATGAGGTCTTATGGGGACTTGTCCCGTAAATTCCTCAAAGAAAATAAAAAAGGTTAAAGTCCTACTAAGGATTTTCAACAAAGACATTAGCTAGGATGGTGAACATCTTTACAAGATGTGTATGCATCACACATCAGTGAGGTCGCAAAATGGGTCCGGTCGGGCTAAGCAGGTCAGACTTGTTTATTAAACGGGTTAATCCGACCTGACCCACATTAACCCGCAAAACCCTTACGGGATTACAATGGGTTCGATTGACCTACATAACTTGCACACAAACCTAAATTTATGCTATCCCTGGAAACCTTTTTTTAAACTCACGATCGAAGATGTCCATTAAGACTATATTGAATAATACCCTCGTGATTTCACCCACTGGTGGCATACCACCAAAGCTTATATCTGACCTATGATTTCCATCATCATCAATGATAGGGAGCAAAAGAAAAGATGAAATGAGTTTATTAACTGAAACATCTCCAACAAAAGGCTTAACCTTATCTAAAATAAGACTGATTGGAATAATGCTTAATGAAGCATTTAAGTCAAGCCTGTACAGTCTAACCACCTTTCCCATTTGTTGAAGACTGTAATAAAAGGAATCAACCAGATTTTCTAATCGGTAACCATCTTTTGGCAAGCGACCATGTGAAAGACGAAATAACATTAGGGATAATCCCATTAACACCAATACATCCTCTTTATTAGGCATAACCACATAAATCATATCAGGATCAGAGCCGGTCCTAAGCATGATATCGGGACGATCAGGTAGCGTATCATTCAAAAATTGAGTTAGATCAACCTTCTTTATGAACTTAACTTCTAGCGGAGAACATTAACCGTACCCAAATTTTAAATTAAACTCAAATCCATAAGTTAATTTGTAAAAATGAGATAAGATCTAAAATAACAATCCTTAACTTTCTAAATCCTATTGGTGCAATTTAAAACCTATTATGATGGATTTTAAATCAGACTTCAACTCAACTGATGTTGGGTTGAAAATTTAGGCCTACGTCATGATGTTATAATTCACCATTTTCTCTAGCTTATGTCAGCATAAGCAAAAAATATTGTGAAAATAAGAAGAGCATATTCAACTGAGCTATTACTTGATTATCTTGTTTTATTTATATCATATCCATTGTATTTTCTTCATATCCACAACCCTCCTAAGAGAGAAGAGCACACAAATATTCTTAAGTTGAGCAAGGGTCTACTTGAGGAAAAGGAAAGAGAATAAATTATTTATACAATGAGTATAGTAGACATTCTTTTAAAATAGTGACTATAGAAATAAAATAACAAAATTAATAGAAAAAATAAAGTTTCCATAAAAGTCACAAAACGTACCAAAATAGAAAGATACACTCCATAGAATTAATTATTGAATATAAGTTGTAGCTGCAAGAAAAAAAATAAACAGATTATGCTGGTAATGCGGATTAAACGAGCTAACCCTAACCCGACCCGTTTAAATGCGGTTATGAAAACTTGACCCGTGACCGACCCGTATATAATGCAGGTCGGGTTGTATGGGTCATATGCGGGCCGGGTCAGGTTGATTTTTGTCAGCTCTAGACAACCAATTTTGACATCACCTACAAAAAAAAATACAAATATGGATAAAAATCTGAAAAATAAAATAACTCAAAATAATTATAACAATAGAGAAAACTTACCAAAATGTAGTATACTATCTTAAATGAGTCTTAAAAAAAAAAAGTTACAAAACTCGAGGACGGCTTATAACATAAAAAATTAGAAATAATAAAATAAAATAAGAGAAAATAGACAAAGTACATTTATAATGCAACTGAAAATCACAAAACACTAAAGCAAGTTCGAGATACTTATTGCAGGATCAATCGTCTTCAAGAGCACGCTTAATAAAAAGAAATAAAACTATATGTTAGGCACTATCATAATAGACAAAGTTCTAATTAAATATGACCAATACCAAGATCAATCATACAACATAGAGAGACCCAAACCGGGAACCTTCACTGCCATCTCTAGTAACCATTTAGTTGCATAAGAAATAGGAAAAATATAAGAGGAATATCAAATAAGCAGCCATATTAAATCAAGCAAAACCAACCAGGATTTGATTAGATTCTACCTTTTCAAATATCAATCAAATAATACAGAGCGACCCAAACTGAAAACCTTTACTACAATCTTCAATAACTATTCAAATCAAACACAATCGACAAAGATCGGATTAAACTTGACTTTATATGAAAATCTATCACATAAGATAGAGATAATCAAACGGGGAGCCTTCAGTCTATCTTTGATTTACTTGATGCAAGTGTAAGAAATAGAGCTTAAAAAAAAATCAAGATCAGTTGCATAAGACAGATATCCAAACCAGAAACCTTCGTTGCTATCTTTGATACACTTGATGTAATTGTAATGTAGAGAAAGAGTACTTACCAAGTTCTGATACAAGTGTACGTTTAATACAACAATATATTTAGAATTGTGTAAGTGTAAAAAAAAAAAAAACAAGAAGAAAACAAAAACAAATGAAAAGAGTAGCTTTTGAGTTCAATCTTTATGCATGAAATAAAAAAAAGCACAAAGATACTAGAAGGAAAGACAGGCAGAGATACACATGGTAATTAAGCCTATCATTTGAGATCTGATGTGATATGGATCATAGAAGATGATTAGGTGCCCATAATTCTTTTATGGTAGATGTGGAACCCGCACTATATAATTGATTAAATGGATATTCTAGGTTTGATTAGGTTCCTCATTCAACATTAAACAGATAAGTTACAAGATTTTAGGAGAGAAGGATGACAGAGATGGAGAGGATGATGTGTAGAGATTGAGAAATTACTGAAACTGAGAGAGATTATAGAAACTTAGAAAGAGCAAATATTAAAGTTTTCAGAGATATTTAAGGGATTTAATTATAGTTTTCAAATAGTCATCATTTAAATTAAGTCGAGGCCCCAAAGTGAAGTCGCATGTAAAAATAACTATGTTTTTTAGTGCATTTTTTTTAAAAAGAAGAACTCTAGCTAACGTGGCACCCTCTACAGTCCTCCTCCGGTTTGCTTTAATACATAGTGTTGTAGAGATATATGAATTTTAATAGAAATTGACTATCTCTTGCTTGCCTTTCGAATTTATGACCACTCTTATTTGTATAATTGACCTTTAAGACTTGTTTGTTTGGGTAGAATAAAAAGGAATTGAATATATAGAAACTTATTCCCTTTTGGTTAAAAATGAATTCTTATTACGAAAATGTGAATAAATATGACTATATCAAAGGTGAATACATAAAAATTGAGAATCAAATAATATTTCCTCTTATGAAAATAAAATCAAGGAAAGATAGGAAATAAACACCCATTCATGATCACTTTAATAATTCAAATACAATGAAAGTCAAGTTCCATCTAGCTAGTTCGTTGTCTTATATATTTGACATTATGCCTCATATTCTTCAACCTCTCATCTCTTTAATAATCTCAAAGATGGAGTTCATTGAATTATGAATTTCTGTGTATTTTAAATTTTTGTTTATTTCATGTAATTGATTTTTACATAATCTAAGATTTGTGTTTTTATAAGTGATGAAAAATAAAGAATTAAAGGTGAATATCCAAAAATGACCTTTAATAATCTATCTTTTAATTGAAAATGATCCAATGATAGATGAGAAATAAATAACTTAGTGTAACTCCAATAATTCAAATCCTAAAAAGGTGAAGGTCCCATCTACCTCGCTACCTAAATAATATTCTTTACCCCTTATCTCATATCCTTTGCCTTTCCTCTTTAATAATCCCTTAGTATGCCTTATTTGACCCAGAGTTCCTATGCATTCACTGAATCTATACACTCTCTATCTGCATCTGTTTTAAGGATTTCAGTAGAAATTAGGCCAACTAGGATCTTTCATTGTGAGTTTTAAGAATTTGATGATGTAAAGACTAATTAACTACTTGTTTCTTTACCAAAATTTCCTACCAAGAATTTGCTGTGTAGGGGATTTTTTGATATGATGTGACATCTTATCCAATGGCTTTTGAAATTTCATATTTCTTTCACTAGAATTGTAAATTCCAACAACCTAAAAGATCACAAATGAACTTTTGGAATTCCTAGAATTTCATTTTTTATGCATTTGGTTGGAATCTCAGATGCCCCCACACAAAGGAGGGATTTAGAATTCCACCTAAGAGGATAACTTTTGGAGAATTTGAGATTCCTACACTAACAGTTCCATACCGTTTTTGCACATTGTGTGCATTTCTCGTCCACAACTGAGCCACGATGCTGCCTTTTTTACTGATTTCCACAACTGGGAAAACTTAAATCTATCCATTTACTAAGAGAATGTAGTATCCCTCAATTGAAGACACCTGTTTGCCTACCATGTAGACACCCGTCCTCCTTCGTGAAGCTGTCACCTCTCTCCCTCCAATAACTTCCGCATAACTTCCCTAAGAAAATCTTTCTAAAAAAAATAAGGTCCGGTTAGCATGTGATTCTAATGGGTCCACCACATAATTACGGGTCCACCACATAATAGGTTTCCGGTGGGTCCTCCTTCGGCTCCACGGATCGGATGGGTCATCGGGTGGCCCACCTGGGTCCCAGTATCAACGCAAGAAACTGAATGGCCCAAATAATGACTGAAACTTAAAATTAAAAAAAAAAAAAAAGCAAATTCTCAATTCTTAACTGAGTCCTAAAACACATCCTCTCCTTCTCTCGAATCAGACATTGGACGGTGGGCCAAACAATGCCCACCTCGCACGGGTCCACCACTTTATGGTTTTCCAGTGGGTCCTCCTTCAAATCTACGGATCGGATGAGTCATCGGGTGACTCACCTGAGTCCCGGTATCAATACAAGAAACTGAATGACCCAAACAATGACTGAAACTTAAAAAAAAAAAAAAAAAAAAATCTCACTTCTTAACTGCTTCATAAAATACGTCATCTCCCTCTCTTTGATTAGACGCTGGGTGGTGAGCCAAACAAGGCCCACCTCGTATGGGTCCACCGCCTAAAGGGTCGCCGGTGCGTCCTCTTTCGGATCCACGGATCGGATGGGTCATCCGTTGGCCGACCTGGGTCTCAGTATCAACGTAAGAAACTGAATGACCCAAACAATGACTGAAACTTAAAAAAAAAAAAAAAAATTCTGCTTCCTAAAGCACGTACTCTCCCTCTCTTTGATCAAACGCTGGGTGGTATGCCAAACAGGGACCACCTCGCACGGGTCCACCACCTAATGGGTCACCGGTGGGTCCTCTTTCGGATCCACGGATCGGATGGATCATCCGGTGGCCCACCTGGGTCCCGGTATCAACGCAAGAAAATCAAGCGGAACAGCTGTATGGCCCAAACAATGACTGAAACTTAAATAAATAAAAAAAATAAATTCTCACTTCTCAATTGCTTCCTAAAATAAGTTTTCTCCCTCTTTCTGATCAGACGCCGGATGGTGGGCCAAACAGGGCCCAACTCGCATGGGTCCATCACATAATGAGTCTCCGATGGGTCCTCCTTTAGATCCACAGATCGGATGGGTCATCGGGTGACCCACCTGGGTCCCGATATCAACGTAAGAAACCGAATAGACCAAACAATGACTGAAACTTTTAAAAAAAAATTAACGCTTCTTAATTGCTTCCTAAAACACGTGGTCTCCCTCTCTCTGATCAGACGCTGGATGGTGGGCCAAACAGGGCCCACCTCGCAGGGGTCCACCACTTATTAGGTCGTCCATGAGTCCTCATTCGGATCCACGGATCAGATGGGTCATCGGGTAGCCCACTTAGATCCCGGTATCAATGCAAGAAAATGAAGGTGGACCGTACATAGCACCGGGTGTTGCTAGTTCACCCAAAAGTGAATGATACTGTAGCAGTTAGCACCCAACAAACCACTTTCTCCAATCTTCGACGATCTGAAACCGTTGGAGTTCATAAAAGGAGGACTTAGGACAACATTTGGCATGAGCATCCTTCAAACTTGAATCGAAACTCCGCCAGAACTCCGACGCACTCCGGCAACAAGGCGAAACTCTATCAAACTTGTTCAAGCGCTCCCAGTCCTTCAAACACAAAGTACTCAGCCTCTGGGAGTACAACCAGATGGCCTTAAAAGTACATTGACATCATGGTCCCCCATGCTTTAGGCCTTCTAGGACTTTCTTTGACTTAGGAGATAGAGAGACCCAGATCTTTTTTTTTGTTCATCATTCCGGCGTGCCATACGACATTCGTGGAGTGGCACAACCTTAGATTCTCTCTTTGTTGTTATAAACACTGACAACTCACCAAGAATCCGCATTTTGTACCTTGAGAAAGCGAGTGGTCGCGAAGATTGCCTAACAGGGCATCCAAACCCCATCTCTTTCATTTCCAGCTTGACAAAGCTTTAAAGTGATGGATTCGGGTGCGGAGGCTCGGCCGGAGATTCATGTGCGTTCCGGCGATTAGGAAGCTCCGCAGATTTCTTCGCCTCTTGTCTTTTCTATGGGATGGAATTAACACCAACCTCTTATTTTATATAGACAAGTCCCAAAGAGTCACACTCTTTTTCGCCAAGAAACCCACATCCGGAGACTTATTTGTGGGACCAAATCAAATCTTACCTTAAGTGGGATTGTATTCTCTGTTGGTATCTACTCTGCTTGATTTAATGTGGGACCCATAGCATGCGGGCCACACGATTTCCTACGTAAAGAAACTCCTTAAAATTTCTTGAAGCAACTTTAGAAGGATGAGAGACTGTCATAAACATTGCTAGCAACTACCGGACGGGAATCTTGCCAGTCTTGGTGCTAGTTTTGCCTGCAAGGCACTGCCAGGTAGAACAATAGCCACCCAGCAGTGCCCCACAGTCCATGTTTTATTTTATTTTGTATATTTCCTTGTAATCTTTTTGGGCATTTTATCTCCTAAACCTAATGGGGGAGTCGTATGAAAAATGCATGTAAACGACTTGTTGAAATAAAAACGAGAATGAAATAAAGAGTGCACTTTCAATTAATATTCATGTGAAAATCACTTTCCTTCTCGTGTCTTCTATTTATTATGTTTGAAGTTGTGGCATCAACCCATATGCACAAATCTTCAAGTTTTCAACCCACAGTAACATTATATCATTTTTTTCCATTTTTGTTCCAAGTTTCTCTTGATTCCCTTGTGTTACTTTTAACATCCCTCACCATATATTGGAAATTCTCAAAAAACGCCCCCACTTTCAAAACACCTTTTTTTCTGCTCCTCTTATTTTAGTTATGGGGACCATGTTGAGTCTATTTAGTCTTTTCACATATACTACTCCCCTATAAATAGTCATAAGTTCAAGTTCGATACTTATCCAACTTTTCCTCACAATTGGATTGAAATCATAATAAAATGACACCTCTAAACCATTAAATTTTAGAAATTGATATAGATCAAAAGGATATGATAATCTTATAGACGTAAGATTTTGCATATATATAGGCAGGCCTCACATACATCTTTCCATTTAATAGACTTCCATTATCATCATACATCCCAGCGGACCCAATTAGAATGGGCATTTTTTTCCTAAAAAAATACTCAGCCACTTTGTAGCTCTCTCTCTCTCTCTCTCTCTATATATATATATATATATATATTTGTGTTTTAACCGACAATTATGACCCGGTCAATAAATGACTTGGTTTTAGATTGATTATTCGACAAACTAACCCGGGATTTTGTTTTGGTCCCCATGGATGTTTTTTGTTGGATTTTAGGGCTTAGTGAGCCCTAAGCCATGTCCCCTCATTTGATATACACATTTGCCTCTCAGCATTTAAAAAAAAAAAAAAAAAACCAATCTCCCAAATAAACCCAATATTGCACTGTGACCAGCGAAACCAAATTGAAACCGTCCTATCAATTAAGAATTTGGGATGACCCTTGACTTCCAAATTGTGTTTTAAGTTAAACATATTTTTGGACTAATTAATAAACTTGGTCTCTTAGCATAAATAAATAAACAAACAAACAAATTTGGTCGAGTTTTGTGTTGGGTCTTTACATGTTACCCACAATGCTTAGCTCGACCTGGTCAATTCCCTCACTTTTATTGTAGGTTATCATCACTGTTATATAGTAATTAGAGCTTACATGTTTGGCAGAGCAAAAGGAAATTGCGTTGTCCAAGGCCCCTGGTGAGCTACTAAAGAAAGATGATATCCAAAAGATGAAGTATTCATGGAATGTTGTCAGTGAAGTTCTCCGGCTTTCACCTCCCATTCAAGGAACATTTAGGAAAGCAATAGTCGACTTCAGCTACTCAAGCTTTTCCATTCCAAAGGGTTGGTCGGTAAGCTTAACTATTCAATGGGTCTTTGTTACAAACTCACTTTGAGGGCAGGGAACACATGGCCCTTGAACCTCAAGAATTCCCCGAGTCCCACGGTTAGGTGGAAATATCAAACACTTAATAACTCTGATCCAGGTTCTGGTGAAGTTCATCCGCCTGAAAAATAAAGCCCTTACAAATGGGAAAAGTGACATATCCAGGGCTCGAACCTTGGACAGCCACTAATGTGCCAGTTGGGTCGCACATGAGTACTTGTCCCCCATAATGTGTGGGTTCAGGCCCTTACTCCAGGTCCATGTCCTGCTTTGAGCCATCAATCTAAATTCTGGTATGGGACGATCCGGGTAATATTCTCACATTAGTAATTTGGGTTGTGGTCTGAGTACACTATATGAACCCGAAACCCGACCCGTTACTTCCCCATTTGTGGGAGTCAGGTGAGCTATAATCAAAAGATTTTTCTATAGGTAATAATACTTTTTTTTTTTTTTTTGCCATTGGATTAGGTTTGGTGGACAGTGAGTTCAACACATAAGTCTGAAGAATACTTCCCAGAGCCAGAGAAATTCAATCCCTCAAGGTTTGAAGGAGACATCCCGGCACCATATACATATGTTCCATTTGGAGGTGGCCCAAGGATGTGCCCAGGCAGGGAATTCGCTCGGATCGAGATTTTAGTATTTCTACATAACTTAGTGAGGGAGTTCAGGTGGGAGCTTGTCTTTCCTAATGAACTGATTACAGTGGAGCCAATGCCATTGCCATCCAAGGGGCTTCCTGTTTATCTGCACCCACACGCTCATTAGCTGAACCGTTTGCTTCAAATCTGCAGAAATTATTGAATAGATGACAAATGGGTGTTGTATATCATCAAAAGTTTGAAAATCCAATAAGCCTTATGCAACTTAAAGTGAGAGATAACCATATCTCTGTTATCATTAGCTTTATCTTATAAATGTATGAAGTCTTTAATTAGTACATGAATGTAAGTGGTTGTAAAATCTATTATATATGATAATATTGGAGCATTATATCTACTTTGAGAGTGAACGAAAGTTTCATTTTGATTGTGGACTGAGACTTACGTGATTATGTGAAGAATCCGTATCCGTATAAATTCATCCCTTTTGGTTAACTAGCTAATCAAAAGGTCTTTTGATCATCTCTACTCCTGTCTCTTCTTTTTGGTACCCCACATAGGGGGGCGGGCTGGGACAAGGGAGCCCACACAAGTGGGAAGAGTGGGCCCACACAGTAGTAATGAAGGCCATACTGATACAAGTGGGAAGAGGAAGCCCACAAAGAGGAAAGAGCGGAATATATTTACTTTAAAATAGAAGAATAAATATAATAAATCGCCAATTAATGACAACTTCAAGATTAATGGGTAAGATTTAAATGTTAGAATTTCGCATAATCATAGGATAGGATCATCTTTAACGGATCAAATCTAAATAACGCAACATGAAGTGCATACCTGAATCCATCGGCACTCAGGGAAATGTCTCCTTATTTGGGGGTTTCAAATATTCTTCCATCACTCCTCAATCATGATTTTCGAAGGGCAAATCTCCTAAATTTCATAGTGGATAGATATAACCACTAAAACCCTTATATAGATTTTATTCCAATATAATTCCTTCCCATCATAGAACTCTACTTTAATCTGGGCTTTATGAAATCCCTCTTCTTTTAGTACCAGGAGTCCTAATTTTTCAGTAACCTTCTCAAATTCAAGAAACTCGTGAAAGATACTTAATCTAAATGAATTCTCTGACATATATGCTTCTTACATAAGTGGCCCCCACACATTATTGATCATGTGGTCATTGGGTCGCATTCAGAAATTCCAACATTGAATTCTAAAATATTTTTGCCCGGTGGACCATTCATAGTTAACTAAACCAAAATTCCCGAGAACTGTATATATTCCTAGATTCCTCTTTCTTAAAAAAAAAAAAAAAAAAAATTCAAGTGGGAATAAACCCCATGACTAATAAACTAAACTAATGAAACTTCATAAGCACAAGAAACATTTGAATTTTTTTTTGTTTTGCAGGTCTGAATGGTTCTTTGCGTCTAATTACTTGCTTCTCAATTGTATAGTTGTATTGGATGTGTCCAGGAAAAGAGTTTGCCAAATTACAAAATCTAGTGTTTCTCCACAACCTAGGGAAAAGGTTCAGATGGGAGGCGATCTCTCCCAATGAGAAGATTTTAATTGACCCAATGCCGAGTCCCCAGTGGAAGGGCTTCCTCTTTGGCTTCACTGACACCATTCCTAACCTTGTCCCTATAATTATAAGCTGTTATATGTCATTGCCAATGTGAATTTTGAAGTGGGGTCTACTTTCTGGTGGTGGCAAATAGTTCGATATGAGAATCCCTGGATTGGTAAGCCCTGGTGTTGCATTGATCAAATGGATATTGTTGAATCACACCAAGCTAAAATGTCACTCCAATTGATGTGATTTGGCCTTCATCTATAAAGGGTGAGGTTCATATTCAATGGCTTGCCACCACCAAAAGTTGGGCCATCATCCAAATCGTAATCGGCAAAATATATTGTACAGCAAGGAACATTAAAGATGTTCTCATTATCAATATTAGTATACAGAAATTGTTAGCATGGCTGTGTATTGGGAAAACAAACTCTAATTGATTTGCAAGATCTTCTCATTATCAGTAGGGCCCTTATCAGTATTAAGATATAGAAATTGTTCGCATGCCTGTGTATTGGGAAAACAAACTCTAAGGGCCTGTTTGGATAGCCAAAAAATAAAGTAGAATGAAGTAAAATAGGCCATAACTGTCTAAAATTTCAACTCTACCCTGTTTGGATGAATCTGGCCTAGTAGATGAAGTAATGTTGTGACCCACATGTACTTCATTTCACTTCAACTTAAAATACTTCAATTTCCTTGAGTAAAAGTGGATTCTACTCCAAACCTTTACTTCAAAATAAGCATCCAAATGGAGTGAAGCGAAGTACTCTACTTTAATTTCAATCTACTTCTCTTCACTCCATTTCACATGTGAAATCCACTTCATTTTACTCCACTCCTCATTTATCCAAACAGGCCCAATAGATTTACATATTTTAATTTATTTAGTGACAGTCAGGTATTCTTACACATTCAGCATTTTTTTTTTTTTTTGTTGGGTATTCCAGCCAAGGGGTTGGGCCCATGAGAGACTTGCATGTGCAAGGTAATAAGAACTCACACATGCAGGGGCCGGGCAACTCACACATGTGAGGTAATATGGACTCACACATGCAAGGAGGACTAACTCCCACATGCGAAATAATAAGGACTCAGAAATTATAATATATTAAGCTTGGAAGTTTTGGATCTAATTTTGACAATCAGAATTAACCCTCTTTATTAAAATATTCCACATTCAGTCCATATAATTGCCCACTCAAGTCCTTATCTCAACAAACTACCAACTACTCTCCACTTTAACTCAAGTTTTCGTTTTAAAGTCTCTTGCTCCACCCCATCTCTTTTACTCCCTTCCTGTCCTTTTTTTTTTAATTATTATTTTCATTAATGCTTTCATTTATGCAACTTACTTAATGGATGAAAAGAGATCCTCCACATAATCTTTTTAATGTAAGAATTTTTAATTTATAATGCGACGGTGCTGTACACGGGTGGTTGTGCTAGTACATCTTTATTATGATTGAACTTACAACTGCAAGCCTTCAAAACATGAATAGTTAGAAGCTGCATTATATTATACTGCCACATGCTATGAAGCTGGTCTTGTGTTGCACCACATTAGAGTTATTGGATAGCATACATAATGTTTCCTAAGAATTGGTTTAACTTTTGAAATCACACCATGCATGTTGGTTGAAGCTTCTATTTTAGCCAAATAATCTCTAGAAGAGCGATTCACTCTAGAAGGATGGCAATGGCAATGGTCGCATTAAATAGGGACGCATCTGACCCATCTCTGTTTAGAGTTGGGTTTGGTAGCAGTGCAGGTATGAGATTTTATATTTTTATCTGAGTTAGGTTCGCAATGCCTTCATATTGTAGGTAGGCTTGCCCCACCCCCACCTCATGTCTAATGTATACGTATGTTTGAAAAAATTACCTATGTAAAAGCTTTTATAATTCATAGGACTAGTTGTAGCAAATGAGGTGTAATGTTCTATGCGTGCATGCGGAAGCACGAATATTGCAATCGGTCAAACAAGTTGCACAAGATCCACATAGGATTTTACGTGAGTTTAGGACTACAGTTTACATTATATATATAATCTCATCTTCCAAGAGCCTTAAGAAAGCATAAGTAATTACCAAAATACCGTTGACCCTAAATCCAGTCCTAAGCTAAGCCAATGGCCTAAACTGGATAATCCGAAATATTCGACATAAATCCAACAATCTCTTTTTTTATTTGAATTTCGTACAACTCAACTCACCGGGAAATAACCGACAATTAGTATTGATGCCTTACTAAATGGTACATCCCTACACCCACGGTCAGTTGGCAAAGTCTTCTTTCTTCAATGCTTTGGCAGGTTGAACCAACAATTTGAACTCTCCACAAAGTTCACCTTCTAGTCAAGTTTTCTCCACATCGAACTTGACGCTCAGGAAATTCTGAGTCACTCATTATCCAACCGTTAAATTGCCTATACTTCAGCACCACTACAAAGATCCAACCACTAGAAACATCCAGGCGAAATAGACCTGAAATTCTGAGTGCACGTGACTCCATAATCATTGAAATAAATGTTTGCCCTTTAAATCCATTTAGATCTGCCTCAACCGAATTATTGCTGACGTCAACAATTCCCTGCGAGTTGAAGGGCTTCAGTTGGCGAAGTAGATTATCTTTTATCTTTAGGATAATGTTAGTTCAATATTTAATTATAAATTTAGATATTTTCATTTAATGAAATTTATGGTACTGAAATTATAGAGATGTGTGTTTTCTTGAAATTCTATATAGTATCAAAGCTTGGGCACGGCAATGATCTTGCGATCAAGCTGGGTTTGATCCTGTTTTCACGATTATCGTTGTCAATTTTTCTATTTCAATAAGAAAAAGCTGAGCATCCTCCTATTCATCCATTTAAGCCCAACAATCTCATCATCTTCATTAAAACTGTTCATCAAAATTGCACGAGCTTCTGGAAGAAATCACGATAGATCTGGTCTAGTGGTTATGACAATGATGGATCCACGGACAGAAAGTAATTACCCAGAAGACACCGTTTCTATTAGAATATTTTATTATCTATTTTTTAAGAGATCAAAGGGTTCTTATTTTTTATGTTCACAATCACATATACTTTATGTGAAAGTATCATGTGATTGATGAGAATGTTAGAGATTATCTATGATCCGTTAATAAGGTTGTTTATATGTTAGTGATGTTAGTAGATTATCATTTATCTTTTGGATAAGGTTAGTTCAATATTTGATTATAGATATATGACAGTCCTAAGGTAAAATCGGGTAAGCTCAAATGTGTGGTAAGGCCCACTTGGGGACCCATATAGGGATGGAGATAGGGTATTTCAAGGACTCCCTGTGATCCTTTTCTTTGCAAAAAGATCAATCATAACCGTGGTTTCTATCATCTCTATTTGGGCCCCAAAATCTTAATGGATAACAGTCCATTCAGATCAGTACACTGTCAATCCAACGGTCCAGTAAATTTGATATGATTGAAAATTGGTGGACTTGTGCAATGAAGGGATTTGTGTTTGGTCCATTTGGATGGATTAAAGATGAGTCCTACAAATGTGAACTTACGGAATTTTATCCTAAACATTAAAATAACAGAGCATTTCCCGGTAGATATAGATATTTTAAGGAACTCACAGTGGAATTACTGATATGCGTTGATTCTTATGTTTCCATGGGATTACGACTGCGGCCAACATGCGTCAAGTGGCATGAGGTAGCTGGATCATGTGGCGGGCGGCATGTCCAGCAAACAGGTGGCGGTGGGAATTCTTCCGGTATCTCCCCTGATGCAAGAACATTGCCAAAGTGTCCAAAGAAGAATCATCTCGATCAAGGACCAAACTGGTCCCTCTTTCTTTACTTTTCCAGCTAAAGGACAAAGCCACCTCACTTTTGTTTATGGAGGTTTTGACATATTGGATCACCTCATAATTTGTTTTCTCAATTTCATTACTCAAGTTTACATAATGTCACTGCAGTAGTTTGGCTTTGGTCAATATTATTTTTCTTTAACTTTTTTTTACTGTATTTCATGATATCATGGGATATATCAATTCCTGTATCATATATTTTTTTGCAACCGGTGAACAAATCCATTTTGTATAAAGTACTAAATCTGATATTTTGTGAAAAGTAAATACACACTTGATCTTCATTTCTCAGGTTTTATCATTTGGAAAAAAAAATCTCTTTAAGATGCTACAGAGAAGCCATGATATTAAAGGGATTCAGAGCAAATAATTTAAAAAAAAAAAAAAAAAGTTGACCAGAGTCAAACTATTCTGATGACATTACCTCAAGTTTGGTCATAAAATTAGAACATATCAGATTAAGTGGGGCTAATATTGCAAAATCCCTTGTTTCTATTTCAGAAAGCATTTTCTTTCTCAAACTTTGACACCGACAACTGCAAGAGAGAATTCTTTCTCCGCAAAGTTTCTACAGAAACAAATACCGGCCCACCTTGTTCTCCTTCAAGAAAATAATCAACATTTTTTTTTCTCCATTGCGTGCAACAACAAGTATAGATCAACTACCTCCCATTCCGGTCTGAACCACCTCCGAACAGGCCCTGCTCCTCGAGACCCGAACGAGCTACAACTGAAAACTATAATCTTTAAGAGAGACTTATAGGATTTTACGTGGTTGGACAATACCTTATATCCACGGTAAGAAAGTATTTAGCACATCTCAACTCTCCTAAAATAGTCCCGTACAATTACCAAAATATTCTTGACCTTAAACCTAGTCCCTAGCTAACCTAATGGATCAATTCAGCTAACCTAATTAACCAGAAATACAAGACAAAAATCCAACATGTAAAAAGGATACAGTTTTAAACCCTCTTGATCTTCAACATGTTGCAACTTTCAATTTTTATATATTTTAAAATTAAAAATGAGTAGTCTTAAGGCTTAAACCAAACCTTACTTGCACTTATTAAAGGGGTTAAGGAGGGCGGGAGACCGTAAAAGCCACCACGATCCAAATCAGTTATGGCAACACATTTGTCCGTCAGGTTAATCCGATCCGATCCTATCCATTGCCATAGCTACCACTATCTGTTCCATTATTGGGTCAAGAAGACAACTTTCTAGTGATCTAATCCACGTAGTTGATCAAGTCCCTACAGCTGATCTACTATGTTAAAAGGTAAGGTTTTGTAACACCTATTTAATAAATGAACAAGTTCAAAATAGTAAAAAACTTTTAGTTTATTTTTAAAAAAAGTACATGAAGGCTTCATTATTTTAAAAAATTACAAAAGTTATCCATACTTCTTTCGATAAAATCCTCACCATAAAAAAAAAAAAATTTGAAAAATGAGAAAAGTGCCTTTTTTTCATTTTTCAAAATTGCTTTTTAATAAACTATTTAAGAGAAATGACCTATTGGGGCCACTTCAGCTACCTTTATGTATAGATGGCTTAAAAAGAAGGATTTATTTGGGTTCCAAATAACAGAGAATCTAGCCTAATTAAATGATTATGATAATCTAAATCAAGTTGAAACTTGGGTCATTTCAAGATCCAAAGAAAAAATCCCCAAGATCAATTATGGCATTCTCCTAAGTGACTAAACCATTAAAAGAAGCTACTCTGTCATTAGCATTTGAGCAATGAGGCCCATAAAGTGAAATTTGGGCTGGTTTTGGAGAGGAAAGAAGGTTAAAAGGACAAAAACTTGTTATAAGGGGTATTCTTATCATTTTTCAATTATTTTTTATGGAGAAGATCATTCGATTGAGAGAAATATGGAAAATTTTATACTTTTTTACAATATTCGAATTTCCATGTAGAAAATAAGCCAAAAGTTTTATACTTTCTTAAAATGTTCCCTTTACAACCATATAACCCATACAAAGTTTATTATAAATGGGCCATGGGGACATCAACCATTAATGGAAGAAGATGGTTCAAGTAACAAATTATAATATATTAAAGCCAATGGTTTTGGCTTTAATTATGACTAGCACTTCTAATTTTGACGAACAGTTATGCCTTTTTATTCAAACGTACATTCGTCTAATTTTGACGAACAGTTATGTCTTTTTATTCAAACGTACATTCCATATTTTCCTTCCACTACTTGTCTCATGCAACTATCCATTTATATCCTTTTTCTCATCAAACCACTCGTGTTTTGTTTAGTTTCCGCATTTTATTTTGCAATGCATTGAGATATTTTGTTAAGAACGGGTAATTGTACTAGTCCATATTATTGCATCGTGGCCCAATTAAGTTTCAACACGGTTCTAGTAAACATTACTAGTACAGAAACAAACATCACTGGTGGACTCTGTTGTGAGGCCTATCCCTATCATCTGGAGGGCCGGTTTCTGTCCATAATATCCACCTATCTCTTGTCAGCCCATTTACTATTACTGATTCCTCTCTGTGTAGTCCATTTTGTAAACAAGGCCATCCTCTTGGCGTCTCCATTGCTGTTTGGATCATTTCCTCTTCTATTGGGTGTTTGGATTTCGAATCTGGATAGAGAATGTCATTGGACTATATGTTCTACATCTTCCTATTCTTAATCAGCTTAGCAGCCATTCTACTCGCAAAATTTGGCCATAATGGACCCAAACAGTCCCTCCCACCAGGGAGCTTTGGGTGGCCGATCATCGGCGAGTTCATTGATCTCCAGCGCACAGGCCTATTGGGAAAACCTGAAGAATTCATCACCAAGAGAATGCAAAGATACAACAAACACATCTTCAAGACATCAATGTTCGGCGAAAAGACAGCCATTTTATGCGGTCCCATGGCAAACAAACTCCTCTTCACCTCAGAGAAGAAGCTGGTCCAGACCTATTGGCCAACTTTTCTCAAGAAGTTCTTTGGCACCTCCTTCTTTACTGCGCCCTACGACGAGGCCACCCGTACCCGGAAGCTGGTCACCTCATTTCTTAAACCAGAGGTGCTGAGTGATTTCGTGAGGCGGTTCGACTCGGTGTGTAAAAAAAGCATAAGGGAGAATTAAGTGGGCAAGGAGAAGGTGATGGCCTATTCATTGATCAAGAAGTATGCTTTCACCATCGCTTGTGAGGTATTGAAGCGAATCCAACACGACAATTTTTAAAACTGTCACCGTTTCTGACATTGTTTTCTCCATGCATGGGCACTTTTCTCCTCGTAAAATCTTGCATGGTTGTCGTGCAGGATTTTCAGTTTATGCTTTTAACTCTGCGATCACACTTTTGTGACAGTGAAAATTGAAAATTCTACACACCTCTTGTGCGAACTGCCATGGATGAAAAAACATAGCAGGCGCTATGTATAAGAAATGTTGCAAGCTTTAGCAAAAAGAAAAGGAAATGCTGCAAGTTTAAATCCCTAGTTTTTTTTTTTTTTTTTTTTCGTCTTGTGAACTATCATTTTTTAATTTTTTTCACAAGGTGTTTGCGAGCATCAATGATCAAGGCCGGCAAGAGAGGCTGTTGGAAGAATTCAATCTGGTCCTTAGTGGGGTGTTTCAGTGGCCCTTATACTTTCCTGGAACTAGGCACTTCAAGGCGGTGAATGCGGCCAGAGTGATTCGAAGGGAGCTGTTGGATGTGATTGAGAGGAAGAGGAGGAAAAGAGAGAAG
The DNA here is from genome assembly GCA_003546025.1 of Camphora micrantha. Lineage (NCBI taxonomy): Eukaryota > Viridiplantae > Streptophyta > Magnoliopsida > Laurales > Lauraceae > Camphora > Camphora micrantha. The sequence goes on from QPKB01000002.1 coordinate 10,869,114, forward strand.
ATGATGGGGGGATGTATAGACGAAGAAGAAGAAGGAGATCGGATTTCTCATTTGATGGATGTAAGAGGTGAAGATGGGAAGGGTCTAACAGATGTTGAGATTGCTGATAACATTTTACTGTTGATGGACGCCGGCCATGACACGAGCAGCTCTACTATGATGATGCTAGTCAAGTATCTGGCTGAGTTGCCCGAGTGCTATGAACGAGTTCTTGCAGGTGAGTCGGTATTTCTTACTTTGTTCTGCAATTTCTTGAGTTCGGGATGATCCAACTTGAAAGCCTAGACCATGGGAACCATCCCCAAAACAACTCATTTCATCATTATCATCGTTGAAGACTTGTTTCAGACACAGAGAAGATAAAAGACAATTAATTTGATAAAGATGATACATTGTGTGAATGCTTTTAGTCGATACAAATTATTTTCGTCCCAAGCTCAACTTTAGGTGTCCAACTGTAGGAATTTGATTTGGACGACACCCTTAACCATGAGACGTAGCATGTCAATCACGGGTTTCAAACAATGAATCTCCATTAGCCCCCACATCGGAAATATCGAAGTCTTGATTATAGGCTTATAAGTCAAATTCCATCTTTAACTCAAAGCGAGGCTTTTTAAAATCGTGTATCAAAGGAGTTTCTTGAAGGTGCTAGCTTTCATATATTATAGTAACAACCTGGATGGTTTGGTTTAAAGTTATGTCCTTGAGAGGGGTTGGCTGTTAACGGCAGACACTATGAAGGTGATGCGCAGCAAAGTCATTCGCAATCGGCTTTCTATCACATTTTTAAAAGGCCCACATATATGGTTTATACCCAACAAAGAAAAATATACCCACATAACTCATTGTTTTCGTATGTACTTTTCCTGGCATTTCCTCTCCATGTGTAGGTAGGGCTATTTATGGACCGGAGCAGACCGGGCTAAGGATATCCAACCTGGTCCAGCATTTATTTTTTTTTGGTACCCCAGCTATAGGGGGCTAGGACCCGCCACCTTCAGAGAGGCATCAAAGTCATCTGATGAGGGAAGGTGACACGTCCAGGGTTCGAGCCTGGACAACCTGATGAGAACTGCCCTCACCTATCAGTGAGTTAGGTAGCCGTTCTCAGCCGGCTCCAACTTTAACATAGGTCGTATCCAGATCAAGCTCAACTTGCGCCGTACTTGGCCTGAGCTTGATCTGGCTCAAAACTGACATGTCCGAGCTCACTCATTTAGTCGGTCACACTGGTCTGGCTGGGTTTTTAACAAACACTACTTATTTGGACTGGGGCTAGCTTAGGGCTACATTTACAAATCCATAAATATTTTTAGCAAAGCAATAGACGTGAGAGATCAATTTGTGACACATGCATACACTACACCCAGATTCAAAACATTTAATTCAGGATGGCTTGCCAGTCTGTTGAGAAGTAGATTTTTCAGTAGACATGTGGATGAAAGCACATGGTTGCACTTGGCAGTCATAGGACGACCTAAGCATGTAAGCGCGGCCCGACCCATGAAATGTCGACCTGGCAAGTAAAATTTCATGGGCCGTGCCGTGCTGTTCCCATGATACCAGGGCCTTGGCCCAGCACGACCGACCCACAGGCAGGACCAGGCTCGTGCTGTGCTGGGCCATGTCGGTCCAAGTGTTGTGCTGGGACGGCCCACTGTCCTAGCCAGGCCGTGTCCAGACGGGCTGGCCCATGAGCTTTCTGGTTTTTTGGTTTTTTTTTTTTTTAATAAATTACACACAAATTTAATGATGATTTTCAGGTCCCAACTTTCAAGTTCCAACCAACATGAAATAAGATTTACAAATGAAAAAAATAAGTATGATAGTTTTATTGAAATAAAGTTTACAACTTGAATGATAGTTCAACCTTGAGTCAAACTTTGAAAATTTAATGATAATTTACTTATTAAAATAAATTTAAAGCTTTAATAATAATTTCTAACTTGAAAAAGAGAGAGCGCTTAGAAAGAGAGAGTTTTGAGAAGATCCTAGAGAAAGAGATTTGGGGGGGGGGGGGGGGTGTGGTGCGCGCGCGGGCGCGGCCTTGATTATTAATCTTTGTCCCCAACAATTGAATGCACTTCTTAGCCGTTGTTTTGCCCCGAAATTTGAGATCCTTGGGACCCTAAGATTTTGCAGTGTAATGGCCCCATTTAACACTATAGGGTCAAATCCATAGTTATTAATTTCGTTTCGTTTCGGTCAAGTGGCCGAAATAAAATTTCAGCCCAAACTTTTCGGTTTGAATTTCGGTCAATAACGGCCGAAATTCAAGATTTCGGCCAAAATGTGACTTTTCGGCCACAATGAAATTTTACATAATTAATTTTTTTTTTATACTTTTTTTACACATATATTTTGTATTTCTTATATTTTCACAAAATATAATTTCAAAAAAATTACTATAATGGATTAAATCTATAATTTATTACTTTTTCTAGTTTTTTTTACTTATATATGTATATATATTATGTTATATTTTTCCCGAAATATAATTCCGAAAAGTTTTACCGAATTCCAAATCGGCCGAAACTTTTCATTTTGTAGGCCCGAGGGAAATAGGGTCCGAAATGATATTAACAACTATGGTAAAATCATATAGTGGAATCTCATATTCATGCACACAATGATTATCAAAGTTTACTACAATCTTTGTTAATGAAAGAAATTCAAATATAAAAAAATATTGATAGAAAATGGCAAGGTTACATGATCACTTAAATAAAACCTAAACAAATTTCTAATTAAAAAGAAACTAAATCTCTAAGTTATCCTAAATTTACAGACGTCTCGATTTCACTTCCCAGTATTCCAAGCACAGCAATGTTAACTGCACAAATTGAAACTAGAGGAGAGATACAGATCCTAAGGAAGACGAGGCAAGAGAGTGGAGACATAGAGATGCGATCATGAAAAAGAGAGAGAGATATTTAGGATAAGAAACAAATTCAAAGAGAAAGGATTTGCTCATGTATCCAACCATTGAATCCCTATCACATAATGTAACTCAAATTTTTTTTAATGGAACCTAATCTCTCACATTTAATCAAACATTTAGATTTTTCCTATCCTGAAGGTGTCCCAACTCTAAATAAACAATAAAATGTGTTTGACATAGTGATGGACCCCACACATATCCCTCCTGAATTTCAGTAGTCATGGGTTTGCACCCATCCAAATGGGTTGGGTCATTGAGTCAATTTATACCAACCTAAATGGATTGTATGCCGTTAAATTTGTGGAAACCGGATGAGGACGATGTGATGGTCGGTTCGCAATCATTAGTGTGTGTCACGCACTGAATGACTAATATATATATATATGTGTGTGTGTGTGTGTGTTTTGTTTTTGTTTTTGTTTTTGTTGTGTGTGTGTGTGACACGAATGAACTCAATAGGGCCCACCTAGGGACCCACTGATCATGGGACTTGTGGGGGATGGAATGAGACATTTTGGATGAGCTCATATATCAAATTTGGGGTCAATCCCATGCCTCTAACTCCTTCATCCGTGGCTCATAAATTTAACTACTTTATATTAAAGAAAAAAAAATCTAACCCTCAATCCAAAGGTCCAATCCATTTAGATAGGTGAAAACTCAATGGGTCTAGTGTACTTATAGGGGCTCTATGTGTGTGGATGGTTCAAATGTATTATGAAGTCAACCCTACTATGTTGTCCCTCACCATAATATGGTGAGGGATGGATGCGTATGAATATATTCCATATATATGTATATATATATATATATATATTATTTATTTGTGTCTTGACATATATGACCCCATCAATAAATGACTTGGTTTTAGATTTATTATTTGACCCACTAGCCTTAGTCTTTTCGTCTCGTAACCCGCTGGATGTATTTTGTTGGAATTTAGGGCTTAATGAACCCTAAGCCATGTTTCACAAAGTTGGAAAACTAGTGACTCAAACTTAAGGTGTCCAATGCAAAATGATTGACTCGGATGGAGTCAACGCGGAGACTTGGTAGAGTTACGTTTTTTTTAAGTATTTAAAAATGAATCCATTACTTATGAAATCTAGAAAAATCTATTAATTTACAGGATTAATAATAATCAATTCAAATTAATAAATTTTTATATCTTCTACTATAATAAGGAAAATAAAAAAAATATTGCATATTATATAATTTGTTAGTTCAAATATCGAATATAAAAGATCAAACAAAAGTTTCAAATTATATTTCAATCATCATTTTTAAATTATTTACTCCAAACCTCATGCATAATTACTTATAAATAAATTTAAATATTTAAAATTTTATATTTACCTAATAAATGGTTTGGAATGCAAACAACTTATATATTAAAATAAGATGACTCGGCCGAGCCTCCCCTATTTTTGACTCAGTCCTTCAGCAAAAAAAGATGAATGGGGAGAGTTGACAATCAACTTAGAGAGTTTTCCAACCATGTTTTCACTCTCCTCTTTCCATGTACAGTTGCCTTTTAGGCAAAAGAAAAAAAAAATCAATATCTCAAATAAACACGATATTGCACTGCTCCCGACAAACAAAATTGAAACTGTCCCATTAATTAAGAATTTGGGATGACCTTTAATTAGAATGCCAAATTGTGTTTTAAAATTACCATTTTTGACTAATTAATGAATTTAGTCGAGTTTACGTTGGGTCTATACGTCTTAGGGCATGTTTGTGTAACACTTTTCCGCGAAAAAGTTGACGGTTTTCTGCGGAAAACCCATTTGTCCGGCGTTTGGTGCGGAACAATTCCGCAGAAATGCTTTCCTGCCCAGTCAGCATTTTCCTTGATAATTGTGGAAATGGGTTTCCTATGGGGGGTATGGGAAATGGATTTTCTCGGAAAACTTCATCTACTTTTCCTCACTCTTGTCCATTTCAACCCAAAATCCCTACAAATCTTTCATTTTTTATTTCTTTATATAAATTATTATTTAATATTGAATAAATAATATACATATTATGTTATTTTTCTTCCAAAAAGTATAACACCAAATAAGAAATTTTGATTTTCTATAAAGAATCCACAGCTGCACCAAACAACATTAGCACCAATTCAATAAGGAAACTCTTTTTGCACCAAACATGAATTTCTAAATTCTATGAAAATCCTTTTCCGATGTTTTCATTTCTATGGAATTTGCTGACGTGGCAGTTTTCCCTTTCCGCGGAAAGAGTGTGTACACAAACGTGCCCTTAGTGTGTTAACCAACAGTTCTTAGCTCGACCGGGCCAATTCCCACCCTTTCATTGTTGGTTATCATCACTATATTATATATATAGTAATTAGAGCTACATGCATGTTTGGCAGAGCAAAATGAAATTGCATTGTCCAAGGCCCCTGGTGAGCTACTGAAGAAAGATGATATCCAAAGATGAAGTATTCATGGAATGTTGTCAGTGAAGTTCTCCGGCTTTCACCTCCAGTTCAAGGAACATTCAGGAGAGCAGTTGTAGACTTCAGCCACGCAGGCTTTTCCATTCCAAAGGGTTGGTCGGTAAGCTTACAAACTCACTTTCAGGGCAAGCAAAACACTATCTTGGGGTGTTCGTGGGCCGGGCTGATGAATGTCCAGGCCATGCCCGGCTCCTAGACTGTAAGCCTAAGCCCCGCCAAAACCCGAGTAGGACCACAATAGCTGGCTCCACCCGTAAAGGACAAAGCCCAAGCCCATCCCAAGTTAGAGTTATTATATCCTCGGCTGTATCTCAACTGGTCTAGTCATATCACTTTGAAGGAGAGGACATGTGTTTGATTACCCCATCTTTACCACTCTATTATAATTATTTTTATATTCAGGTCAGGCCGGGCTTTATGCGCTCTACCACTGAACCCCAAGCCAGGCCCATCTACTAGAACATAAGCCCCAAGACCCCAGGCCACCCCCATCCATGAACACCCTTACCCCAACCCCAATTTATGTGAAAATATGCTGCCTTTGTACCCACCCTTCCCAAAACTGACTCCATATGCTTCTGGTGCCCCTTTTTTTTTGGTAGTACATTAGTACTTGTCCCTCCCTTATTTGTGGGGTCAGGCCCTTACTCCAGGTTTGAGCCATCAATCTAAATTAAAGGTATGGGACGATCCGGGTAACATTCTCACATTAGTAATTTGCGTTGCGTTGTGGTCTGAGTACACTATATGGACCTAAAACCCGACCCGTTACTTCCCTATTAGAGGGAGTCAGGTAAGCTATAGTCAAAAGACTTTCCTGGGTAATAATACATTTTTTTTTTCTTTTTTTGCATTGGATTAGGTTTGGTGGACAGTGAATTCAACACATAAGGTTGAAGAATACTTCCCAGAGCCAGAGAAATTCAATCCCTCTAGGTTTGAAGGAGACATGCCAGCAGCATATACATATGTTCCATTTGGAGGCGGCCCAAGGATGTGCCCAGGCTGGGAATTCGCTCGGATCGAGAATTTAGTATTTCTACATAACTTAGTGAGGGAGTTCAGGTGGGAGCTTGTCTTTCCTGATGAACTGATTAGAGTGGAGCCAATGCCTTTGCCATCCAAGGGGTTTCCTGTTTATCTGCACCCACACGCTCATTCCTGGACCGTTTGTTTCAAATCTGATATCTATATATGCAAAATTTGAGATCATTGCATGGATACCAATCTGGGTAGTATTAAGGTCAGTGAAGATTGTTAGCTGTTTGAATGTTAGCCTTATCTCATCAATGTATAAAAGTCAATAACTATAACTGGATCTAAAATTTAGTACGGTGAAAATGAAGCGTTTTATCTACTTTGGAAGTGAACGAAAGTTTTGATTGTGGACTATGATTACATACAGAAGGTAGAGATCTTGAGACTTTTAGTGATTATGTGGAGATCGAATCCGTATACTATGAGACCCCATATAAAACAACCTCTTTTGGCTAATCAAAGGTCTAGCGGTGTAAAATAAAACTATAAAACCATCGAATCGAGCCGAACCGAATCGAACCGCGGTTAATAACCGTGTTTCACGATTCGGTTACGGTTACGGTTATTGAAATTGAAAAACCGTACTTCACGGTTTGATTACGGTTTTCGGTCTCGACTCGCGGTTATTATCTGAATCCAACCGTATTTATGATTCAATTAACCATATTTCCAAAAGACACGGTTGAACCGTTTCGCTTATATAATGAAAACCAATGGCCTAAATGAATGAAATAGAAATATCAAAATGTCTACAGACCCGGGCTTTTGTACACAGCCCGGGCACAAAGCCGGGGTCTGTAGCACGGCTGTAGAAATATACTTTTAAGTTAACCCCCTTTCACAAACGAAACCGTAGGCCCAAGCCCTATCTCTCGCGGCTCGCCTCTCGCCCTCTCTCAATCTACCACACCGGCAGCGATCGTCACCATCGAGCACAACCTCTCTCTCTCTCTCTCTCTCTCTCTCTCTCTCTCTCTCTCTCACGGAGTACATGGATGGATAGAACAGCTGATGGGTATGAGATCTCGAAGAAAGTGTTTATATCTGGAAAAGCAGGAGGGGCTTTTCCATTTCAGCTGTAAAGTGGATTGTTTTGATTCTCTCTGTAAACATTGACTATTTGATAAAACTACAGGGTTTGAGTAGGATTGTTTTGTAAATCTTTCATTTGATTGTTTAAAAGTGGATGATGGAAAAAGACAAGTTTGGAATGGATCTGCTACAGATCAGGTTCTAATAGGGTTAGTTTGGTAGGTATTTCACTGTTTTCTTGGTGTTCCAATTTCCCATTCCGGATTGATGAGACAACGATAAGGAAGATTTACTTTTTTTTGGATAGTGGAAATCAGATTTCAGATGGGCCTTTTACTGATGCTTCTAGTGGATAGGAAGAAGGTTTAAGAAGTTGGGATTTTTGGAAGGACTTGTAGTGGGTGGGTGATGATAAATGATGTTAAAGGTGGGTAATCTCCCCTCTCTCTCCACCTTTTCTTGTCTTATCAAAGTGGAATGGAAAAGAATGAGTTATTTGAATGATTCCACAAAAACAGCCCACACTACCTCACTCCTCTCTTTTTCTCCTCTCTTATTCAACCCAAAATCTTTTTAAACAACCCAACTCATCTTTTGAGGATTTGGGTTCTTTTCCAATCTATTTGCTTATCAATCTCATGTACTGAGATTCCTGTTTAAAGTCTTTTGTTCTTAGAAAGATGAAGCTCTTGTCAACATCTCCATATCCTTCACTGCTTGCCGTCTGTATTTGGTAAATGTGCCTCCTCTTGTGCTTGATGAGAAGATTACACACAACTAATTCTACAACAGACCCATTTGAAGGTATGCATGCATGATGCATCCATCCTTTAGGCAACTTGGTTTATGGAGTTTTTGTGTTGAATAGATCAGAACCCAGATGAAATTTCATTGTTTTCTGCCTTCTATTTGGTAATGAGAAGAGCTCTTTATGCTTTTACAGATCATGGGTTCTTTGATTAGTTGGGTTGGTCATTACTGAATGATAGCAGCAACTTACACATCATGTGTTAAATGTAGATATGTAGTTTCAGATTAATTTTTTTTAGTGATAATTAACTGTAATTTTTTTTAAGTGATAATTAACCGTAATTGAATCGTCTGGTTAACCGCCGTTCGGTTTTTGACGGTTTTTTAAAATACGGTTACTGTTATGGTTTTTATAAACCAAAAACCGTAAAATAACGATTTCTGCAAAATAACCTGTTAATTGAACTGTTACACCCCTTGAAAGGTATATTCAATTCTATACTTATGTCTTAGAGTTGGATAGAATACTATAAAAGCCTTTTTATATAGACTTAAAAAGCATATCCTTTCTTCATTTCTACATCAACTTTGGACTCCACATTCGACACACAAGGGGACTGGAGAGGAGAGATCTCAAACTAGTTGATTGACGTCAAAACGGGTAGGCCCTGTTTATTTAGTGAAATTTCTGATAGGAATTTCTGGACATTATGTGACATGATGTTTCCTGAAATTTCTGGATTCCATATTTTATCATTAGCATTTCTGGATTTCAGCCACATAAAAGGTTACTTTTGACCTTTGAGAATCTAGGACTTCCACTCCCTTTGAGTTTTGGTGGAATTCTCAGGAATTCCACTATGTCTTGGGAATTCAGGAATTCTCCATGCAGGAATTTTTAGAATCCCAACAAAAAAACAGGCCCTTAGATTTGGCATCGATTGTAACTTGTTTGAGAGCACGAGCGTTACAGAAAGTAAGACTTCCCCTTTTTTTTCCCCGTTTCATAACATCAGAAGAAAGCAAGACAGTGTTGTGTGGCTTTGAATGGGGTACTTACATTTGGCCATTTTTGGTAAATGAAAATTTCTTTTTTTTTTTTTTTTTTCTGGTGGGGTGGTAAATAAAAATTTCATTGAAGGGAAAAAAGTAACATTACGAGCCTGGCCCGGCCCGGCCCGGCCCGGCCCGGCCCGACCCTCCTACTTTTTTGGTTCTATATAATATATATTTATATATGTAAATATATATTCTAAAATGCCCTTATAATAATTACGTAGTAGTAATAAAATGAGGTTATGAAGGAGATTTAATGCCTCCGTACCCATTACAAAATATTGTAAAAATCCATACACACTTGATTCATTTCATTGTTATTTAGTTATTGAAGTTATTTATTATATTTAATGAACAAGCAAATAAGTGTTGCATGCTTGCTTCCAAACCCTTTTTTCTAGTTTCTTTGCTTCTTATTTAGGTCTTTTATATTGTTTTCATATATTATTGCTAGTGTAAAAGGGGATGTACGCCTGTTAATAAGGATACACTTTTTCCTTAGTTACTTAGGATGCCAACCAATGAAGGTAGTTTATATGTGTATGGATGGGGTGATCCAAATCCATTTAAATAGATGATTATAACTCCCGATTTTTTTAAGTCTAAACTAATATTACTTCTGTTACTGAAATTCAATAATGTTTAAGTGTCAAATCAGTGTTAAATTGAAAATAATGTTAATTCATAAAAGGTAAGTGAATGTAAATAGTTTAGAATTTTCAAAGATAAAACTTTGATGGAATGATTTGGTACTTAAAACTTCACATGGAAAGTGTGAGATAGAACATATTCTTTAACCATGCATTTCCCTTATTTGATAAATCCCTGTGAGTCGCGTTTGGTTAAAGATCCAATTCAGTTTGGTTAAAGAATCCAAATCCTAACCGGGGAATTTGAATATTTGTGGAGTGATCCAATACTGGGAACACTACACAAAAGAGATGGGAGCCCGTCTGTACTATGATTCATTGATTGGATCATTAGTGTTGGAAGGAGATTGATGCGATCACAACCATTTGAAATGCACATTAAATCACATTTTTCATCTTTCCTTGCATCTCCCAGTGGGTATACGGAAGACATGCATTTCTTACCGGAAGGTCAGAGTTTCGGCCCTGCCTACCCCCTCCTCTAACCCCTTGCACATGCAAGTTTCTTCTCCTCGCTTGTGCGAGTTTGTTCCTCGCTTGTGCGAGTTTGTTTCTTCTCCTTGCTTGTGCGAGTTTTCTATGTGAGTCTCTCAAAGGTCTCAGCCCGTTAGCTGGGCTAAAAAAAAGACAGACAAACACAAAACCAATTCTGCCGATTCACAAGCTTGGAAATTGGGGGCATGTTTTGTGACTTCGAATTCAACTTTTTGGTAGATAAGTAATTCTATTTCTTTCAAAATAATTTTCCATTGACTTTAGAAAAACAGTTTCTTTTGTCATTTCCCAAAAAAGTGTCAAATTAAACTGCATAAAAGTAGCATGGGTGTAAAGTAAAGGTGCATTTGTGCAACGGAAAAATTCTACAAAGAGAGGAGAACTATTTTAGTTTTTCATGCAATTCCTTGTTCTGTTATTTGATGCCATACATTTTCCTTGTGGAAAAAAAAAAATATGTATTGATTTTTTTCATGTGAAAGGATTCTAGTTTTCTAAGAGAGAGGCAGGAATATGCACGATTCTTTCTCTCAACCATGAAAACTGAAATATGTGGGGGCCGATTCTCTGATTCTACAACAAAATTGTGGTTACACAAATATGCCCTAAAGCTAATGACCGAACTCAAGATCGCATGTCGAACCTTTGAATGTGACAATTCTAGAATGGAGCTAGATATGGGTGAAACTAAAATGGAAGATTTTCACCTGCGCACCATGCGTGGGGACAATCCAAGCACAGGTGAATAAATTCTTGGGTGTAAGAGGACCTTCTTATTGACAATTTAGCATCATTTCCCTGGGTTAGATAGTTTGATTTTGTATCTGGCCGGCCTTCCTACTAAATTAATCTTCATAAATGATGATAGTGCTAAACTGGTGAAAATGATTAATACTTGGATGTGACCAGAGACATGCACCATCGAATAGTTAGGCTGTGCCATATCTTCATGGGATTGTCGCTCAGGTATCTGCATCCATTAGACAGGTAGCAGAAATTAATGGAGCCGCATGGTTATCTTCTACACCTACTTACAGCCATGGTCCAATAGACACCACAAATTAAACTAGCTAGATACTCGGGACATATAACTAACTTACTTAATAGTAGTTATTATTATTTCCTAAGCTGTCTACCCTAGTTGACTGTGTTAATTGAGTGATCTTCCTGCGTCCCTTCAAATCTTCAATAATCGATTTGGTTTATTGAAACTGAAGTGACTTGTTGATGAGATAACAGGACTCCTCTTAAAACGTACTTACATTTCATATGCCTTTCTTATTTCTATTGTACTGTTAATTATTTGGGAGACAAAGAAGAAGCTGAAGTTCATGGATTTTGCCTAGTATTCTAAACCGAAATACACCCGTTTGCATATAGGTATTGATCATGGTTCAAAATTGCATATCCGTCGCGGTGCTCGTCGGGCGAAAAAATTGATATGGTATCAATATCCGTCGCCGTTATCGATCCATCACGGTGTGAATTTTTTTTTTAATAAAAAAAAAGAACTAAAATAAATTTAAAAAATTCAGAATATTACAAAATGTTGAAAAATAAAAAAAAATTACGTTAGTAACTATAATAAATTAAAATATCGGTCCCTCTAAGTCATTAATTATTTATTACATTTTCAAATTTTAATGTATGGTCTATGTGTCCATTCTTATAATTTATAAATCCATTTATGTAACCATATCTAAAATTAGAAATCCCAACTATTAAAAATAAACCACCTCTTGTAATAGCTTTGTAAGAAATTTACTCGAATCATACTTGGGTCTGAAATATTGAATTGGTTACGCAACATGATTTGAATCGTTCCTCTAGATGTCTTATTAGTGACTAATTCACTGGGCTCAACTCCTATTTGAGTAAAGACTCTTAAAGGCCCACACAAGATGGAGCATTTATCTTTGACTGGTTTAGCTATATTTAAGATAATTAAGCCCATTTAATAAGGTGTAATTAAAAAATAGTGAGGATGATTTGGAAGTTTTGTAGCCTTCATAGTGGACCCACCTACAAAAATCCAACCCGCTCAAGATAGTTGACATTCTCTTACATGGGCTCTCATCCCAATTTCATTTCAGTAGGAGATGTGTTGTTATTAGATTGATTTTTTTTTTCTTTAAATGATTGATTGATAAATCTGGTGGTAGGGTCATTACCAATTAGAGTGAAACATTTTCATGACATAATAGGAGGAGGGAGAATCATTTTGAGCAGTTTAGACTTTTATGTAGGTGGGCCCCATTGTAGGATTCATTAGGTGGCAGTTTTCTAAAGTTACATAAATGAATGTGAGTAGGTAATAAGTCTGGAAAAGGCAAAAACCTAAGTGCCCAGAGCGTGATGAGTTCACAAACGTTACACTTTTATAATATTATTTTATTAGTTTTCAAAGATAAAAGAACTCAAAACACTGTTTTTAGCATAAGAATCATAATTTTTCTCCCCATTATGCTTTCCTTGTATTTTTCCATTATGGGCGGCCCATTTGCATACATTCATGTGAGTTTCAATGGCTTCTATACAAAATATGTTCGAAAATACTCTCAATTATATTAATTTCTCTTTGTATGTGTTAATTGAAGATTAAAGTTGACATTCAAGAGTTAAAGAAATTAAGGATAAGTTTGGAAGGCAATTGGTGGACCCTTGAGGAGTGGGTCGATCTCCTACGTTTTATGGGGCGTTAGTATAAGATTTTGATGAACTGGATTGTGGGACACATGGCCCCACCTGATCCATGATCAAGCCCGCACATTTGAGTGTGGACCCTTGGGCGACTATGCTGACCTATCCCATTTGTGGAATGGGACATGTGGGGTCCACTATCCGGGCCCGTTTGGTAATTTTACTAATATAGTCAAGTCAAATCAAGTCAAGTTAAACATCCCATTAAAAGCACTTTTTACCAAAATTCCCTCCATCTTTTCCATAAAAAGTCAAAAAGTAACTACATTTATTCACTAAAAGACAAAAAACTCCATTTCCCTATACAAAAAGTCAAAAATATTTCATTTCAAACAACTGAAAATAAAATACCATCATAACTCACTTATATTTTATTCATTCTTTTTATTTCACTTCATTTCATTTTATTTTAAAAATAAATTATCAAAAGGGCCCTAACAAGAAGAGGCAAGATTTGAAACATATCTGGTTGATGTTGGGGAAGAAGATAGGAGTTAAAGGGCTTTTTTTTGCACCCCATTTTTTATATTTATAAAAAGACCCCCTGTTTTTCTTATTTTCATTTCCAAAAAAGCAGCTGAGAGGTACAAGAGTGGCATGTGACTGTTTCGAATAGGGCCACTCTTGTTACAGTATAAGGGGCAGGCTTCCATACATTAAGCTACAGCGTGGATGCATGTCCAATTGAATGTCACCTCGCACTGGAGATTTCTAAACTGCATTTACAACTTGCAAAACTTTGTTGGTGATAATAAATGCATTTTCTTTCCACTTTTACCCTTTCAATTAAAGAGTCATTTGCAATGTCTTTTTATGCCCCACCACAGCATTTTTCCTACATAAATATAAAAATGAGACCCTCCTCTCTCATGCTTACAGAAAAGCTCCTCTAGGTTCCTCACCTCTTTAATAGTGACTATCAAATAAAAGTTTTTCTTATATAATCCTAGCACCTTGAATTGAAGTGGGATCCACTGTTAAATAGCTTATCTATAAGCTTGATTAAGTTTAAAAAGAATAAATAAATAATTGAATCAAATCAAATGGTATGCCTCTTTTGGATGATACAACTCTTTAATTGAAATAGTATTTGGTCATGATAGGAATAATAACACATGCATTGATGCACTATTTTTTTTTTTTTTTAATAGCCAGTCCAACGACAGGAAAGCTTGGATTGAGATAAAATTTGAGAACGTCTTATATATTCATAGGGAGTTTATTTTGAATGGTTTGGATTATAATAGGTGGGTTAGGACTAGTGTGGAGAATCCAGATTCAATAACTTAAAGATGGGCCTGCACCACTGTGTGGTCCACCCTCTCCTCCCACGGGCTTAGTGATAAAGGTCTATGACAAACTAAAAAACTCAATTTCTATAGAAAACAAAAAGGTCTAATTAATTTGTATATGTAATATTGAAGTAATATTAATATTAATATTGATAGTAGTACATGTAAATTAAAAAAGGTTGGAAAAAACATCAATTCTCAATAATGAACATGGTATTAGTATTATAAGTTAATTAAAATAAACGGTAAATCTCATTATCAACATTTTTTATAAGTGGGCCCCATTGAGGAGAGTAATGATTTGTCGCCCAATGTTAGATTATATAAGAATTCTAAGTAGATCAAATAATGCTTGAGCCCGTGCCACATTTTTAATATTTAATTACTTGATTATTGTACTCCAATGTGTAATTATTTTTATCATTAATTGCTTAATATTTTTTTAAAATGGGTAACATTTTTTTTATTTAATCTTTTCATTATTCATTTAAAATGTGTAGCATAGTTTTTATTTAATAGATTATGCTTCTTTTTTCTTATCATGTATAACAGAATGATGATTTTGAGTAGTTTAGATGTTACAATGTAGGCTCATTATTAGTACATTGGACCTACCTTTATGAAATAGAACATGGGGTCCACCTTTAAGAATTATTTCATATATTACATTAAAAAAAAAAAAAAAAGGTTCCAGCTTTAGAAATAATAATATGAGATGCACCTTTAGATTTTTTTTTTATTTATTTATTTTTGCTATCGGTGGGTTCCCAACCCTTTGGGTTGGACTAATCCCTCCGGGCCCAGAGGGAAGCCGGGTCAACTCCCTTATAGCTCAACTGTGATAGTACAATTTAAAGGTTATTACATGAAATCCATCTTTAATTAGGAATTGCATATGGCCAACATTTTACAAAAATTCAAAGGCTGGCCACTTTTTTTTAATGTGGATATAGGTCCCACAATTAAGAATTATGACAAGAATCCATCTTTAGAAATTATAATTTGGCCTCATAGTTGTGGGATTATAATAAATGGGACCCACTTATTCATCTCATAAGTTTGTAAAGGGTAGTATTGAAAACTATTTTGTTAAGGAATTAGCAAGAATATTTTTTAAAATAATTAGATTTATTTAAGTACCCATGTTTTGAGGAGAAGCATTAAAAGTGTCATTCTTCAATTCATCCTCCATGTTGACGTGCCATTCTCTTATTGGATGGAGAGAGACGCTGCATCTAGCATGCAGCGTTGCTGTACAGAAGTCCGCCCCATAGTATTCTTTCTCTTTAAAGCTGAATGTTGGTTGCAAAAAAAAAAAAAAAAAAAACCTCAATCATGGCCTTAGGAGAAGCCACATCAGCTTATTGGGGCCCATTTGTGGATGTGTCCTTTAAAAAATACATAATACGTGCCTTTTTAATAAAAAGTGTCTCTTAGGCTAAGTATATGCCTTTTTAATAAAATATCTCTTAGGCCCATTTGTGTGGATAAAACTCAATTTAAATGAACGCCTTTCAACTCTATAAATTAAGGTTATTTTTAAAGTTTATATATAGTATTCAAAATGAGCATAAATATATATGAATCATTTATTTTATGTATACTGACGTGGATTAAGCAATGAAAGATTTGGTTTTCATAATTTTCTGGCTGATTTGAATTTTTTTATTAATTTGCTATAAATAGATTTATATTAATGGGATATTAATTTTAATATATTACTCAGGACTAAGCTGCTAGTAGTATAAAAGGCCAACCAATCTGTATCCCGTCTTCACTTCCAAGACTGAAGAAAGTTCGTGTGCACTGCAGCTTAAATACATGGAAGCACTTCATGTTTCGTTGTTTCTCTTCACTCTTTCCTCTCTCATTGCCTCTTTTCTCTTCAGCTGCTACAGACACAAACCTGGCAGTGCCAATTCCCCACCGGGGAGCCATGGATGGCCCATCATCGGGGAAACTATCCCCTTCTTTCGGGACCCGGGGAAGTTCGTAAGAGAGAGAATGGAGAAATACCAAAGCCATGTCTTCCAGACATCATTGATCACTCATCCCATGATCATGTTCTGTGGTCCTGCAGAAAACAAGTTCCTCTTCTCCAACGAGAACAAGCTCGTTGTCGCTTGGTGGCCGGACGCCGCCAAGAGGATGTTTCCTCATTCACTTCTCTTCGTCACAGGCGACAAAGGTCATCGGATCCGCAGGCTGCTGATGAAATTCATGAAGCAGGATGATCTGAATCAATATGTTGGGATCATGGATGCGATTGCGCGACGCAATATGCAGAGCAATTGGGAAGGGAAAGGAAAGGTGAGGGCCTTCCAACTCGTTAAGGACTACAACTTTCGTTTATCGTGCAGGATCATGATAGGCACAGAAGACCCAGAGAAGATGATGAAGATCGAGAGCGAGTTCAAGGTGTTGTTCAAGGGGTTATTGGGGTTGCCTTTGAATTTCCCCGGCACGGCCTTTTACAGGGCCATGAGAGCAGTGGAAGCAATAAGAAGGGAGCTGAAGTGCATCATCGAAGAGAGGAGAGCAGCATCGTTAGAGAAGATGCAGGAGATGGACCTTCTTTCAGGGCTACTTCTGACTGCTGATGATGAAGGGGACAGGATGGCGGAGGAGGAGGCGTTCGAAAATGTAATGTTGTATCTTTTTGCTGGCCATGAGTCTTCTACTACGACCATAGCAATGGTTATGAAGTATTTAGCAGAGATGCCCCACATCTATGATGAGGTTCTAAGGGGTACTCTCTCTATCTCTCTCTCTCTCCCTCCTCTACATTGAGTCCATTTAAGGTGTTCACTTCTCCCTCCCCCTATCTCAAGGCCCTCTCTCGCTCTCTCACTAATTGAATCCATTTAAGGAGTTCGACCGTCAAGCCAGCCCTGAACATCCCTGAACTCCATTTTCCGTGTTTGGGAGCAGTACTGGCGGACTGATTTGTATTCACGTGGGTGCACCTGCACCGGTGAATTTTGAAAATCCTATTATATAGAACTGGGCCATACACCCCTGCCCCACTTAAAAATGGGTCTTGGGCCCCCCCATTTAAGGCCCATAGATAAAATGCACCCATGACCCACCCACATTAAATCGACAAATGCTCAGTTCACCCAAAACCCATCGATTGAAAACTCTTGTATCTTCGATCTCTCCAACCCTTCTCCCTCTCCACATCGCACCCCAAAACTCATCGATTGAAAACTCTTGTATCTCTGATCTCTCCAACCCTTCTTCCTCTCCACATCGCACCCAGGTCCAGGTCCATCCAGCAATGGCGACCATTGTGCAGAAATTCGAAGACATCGAAGAAGAGGCATCTTTGATTCCTTTCCTTTCCACTTCTCCATTTTCTATTATTCCTCTATTCAGATTATGTTTTTCTTCTTTACAACCTATTACAAAAGAAAGCTTATGATGTTCTTCTTCTTTGCAACGCAATTTGTTTCTTCTCTCTGTTGTTTGTTCATCTGTCGTTTCCCCTTACTGGTTTTTTCTCCAAACCTAACAATGAAATCTTTGAAGAGAGTGCGGATCCTTATTTATGGGACCACTTGGGGGCATGTTCTGTGCTGCATGGTTTTCGACATTTAATTCATCGTATAGTTTTGACTTTGTGCTTGTATGCTATTTTTGTCTCCATGTTTAAATGATCTATAGTTTGTCTATTTGGTGGGAACTCCTTTCACTTTGTGCCTTGTGGGATTTCTATCTTTCTTTCTCTGTCTTTCTTTTCTTTTTTGTAAGCTCAGAGGTTCCTCACTTGACTTTTTCTATCTTTCACCCCTTCCACTATTTTCTGCTGATTCCTCTTATTCATTTTCTTTATGGACTCTGGTTTTCTACTTCGCTGATATGCAAAGGTTAAAGGTGTGTGGGGTCCAGTGTTGATGGCCCTGGGAGTGTAGCTTGGGCTGGGGGCTGGGCAAATCCCAAACCTGCATGTCCCAGTTAGCCCATATCAAAATTCAATTTTTATTGGGCTTTCACGGGAATTTAAAATTAGTAGTATTTTTTAAGTACATGACTGAAATCCAACAACGCTTAGTAGTCAAATTAGTATTAAATTGATAATAATGCAAATTGATAAAAGGTATGCGAATGTCAATAGTTTGAAATTTTCAAAGGTAAAACACTACTGAAATGATTTTATAGGTAAAAATTTATGTGAAAGGTGTGAAATAGATCATACTTTGTAACCATTTTTTTTTCCTTAGCAAAACTAGAATCCAAATCACCAAAACACATAACTTTTTCCAATAAAAGAAAGTTTTTAAAGACAACTTATATTCTCCAAAATGGTCCCTTCACACTTGAGGTTAAACAAGATAATGCTTGGTCGACACTCGATTCTTAGTAACAATGTAAAAAGAAAAATAATAATTATGATTTTTTTTATTTTATTTTTTTATTTTTTTATTTTTTATTTTTTGTGTTGTTATGAGGCCCTAAGCCTTGCTCTCGCCCTGGCCCTAGCCCTCAAGGGAAGGCTAAGAGCCTAGTAGTGCAGGCCTTCCGAGGTCTTTAGCCTGCTCAGGCTCGGCCCTATATATATATATATATATATTGAGGGTGGGGTTAGGACAACTCCTAACCCGGCCCGCCCAGCCCTTTGGCAAGTAGATTGGCATTGCTGCATGATCAGACTCATGTCCCACAATCAGGGATATAAATGGGTACCGAATTCTCCTATTACCCGAAGGTTCCGACTCGCTAAAAATCAGATTTGGGTCTTTATTTAGGCCCCGCTAAGTAAATGGGCGCCGCTCCTTTTTTTGGACCCGTGATCTAAATGGGTCCAGTTCCACCTTGGTTCGGACCCGTGGACCCGAGACTCGATGCATAACCTCGATTTTCGAGAATCTCTCCTTAAAATTATAATTTTTCTCATATCATTCTCTACCTAGACCCGAACCCAGACCAGTCCCATATATAGTTTTGGTTCCGGGTCCGATTCCACCTTCTCCTTAACAGTTCCGGGTCTGAAACCAAGAAATTGGTCTCAAGATAGTTCCACTTTCTCCTTAACGGTTCCAGGTCAGGGTCCACCATGGACCTGGACCGGAACCGACCCGTTTACATCCCTACCCACAGTTTGATAACACTGAAAATCTCTACAATGCCCTCATAATCTACAAAAAGGCTCTGGTTCAGAATTGTTTGGATCGGCCTTGCCGGGCTCGCGATTAACCACAAGTAAATTGGACCAGCTTGGGCTTGGTCAATTTAAGGCCCGCCCAAGTTTCACCCCTTCTGATGCTATAATTTGCATTATTTATACTAGGTGGAAAACAGGGTTAATTTCTATTAGAGAGGGAGAGAGGGAGGGAGAGAGAGAGAGAGAGAGTGCCAAGTGAGGACTAGGGGTGACCGACGGTCGACCAATGGTGGACTCCATGAGCCGGGGCTGTTAATTACCAAATAGCAGGCTGACTAGGGCTGTCAAGATACGATCCGTTAACACGATATTAATGGATTCGGATGAACTCTTAATGGGTTCGGGTCATTAACGGGTCAAATCCATTAACACGTTAAGTTATTGAGTCGTGTCTGAATTAATCCAATAACCCGTTAACAACCCGCGTAACCCGTTAAACTTTTTTTAATTCTTTAAGTGTAGCTAGAATTAATTTATATTTATAAAGAAGAAGTTGAAATTTATTATTTTATAATGGGGTTTTATAGTGGGATCCACTTCAGATCCTCAGTTACAGTTTCGTAAGGCTTATATGTTTTTCCTTATATATTTTTGTATCGATTTTATTTTAATTTTCAAAATAACTTAATTATTTAACGGGTTAACGGGTTGGGTCGTGTAATCCATTAAATAAATGGGTCGATTGATAGCTGTAAGGCTGACCATTGATCTGGATGATTCTGTTTGTCTTAAATACTACTAGTAATTAAGAAGAAAGCATGATTACTCTTTCTAATGTTTCCATACTTATTAATGTTATTGTTGTCTCTCCACTTCAGAACAACAAGTAATTGTCGCAATGTCGAAGGAACGGCCTGACCAGTTGCTAGAGTTGGAGGACATAAAAAAGATGAAGTATACATGGAATGTGGTGAACGAAGCATTGAGACTCAGACCGCCTATTCAAGGATCTCCCAAAGTAGCAATCACTGACTTCAATTACGCAGGTTATCACATTCCCAAGGGTTCCAAGGTAAGTTTAAGTAATTGAATGAACATAGATTCTTTTTTTACTTTTGCTAAGTTGAGCTACTGATTTAGGATTTTAACTTTGAAGACCCAGGGATCAACATGAGTAGGCATATGTGTAATATAATGGTATCAACACCACTCAACCGTAAGTATATTGGTTGACTGAACATAGCTTTAGTTATATGCCAAAACAAGGCAGTGAAACTCATGGCCAACATTGACATTGGCCATTGGACCTCTCATACCCAAGTTGGATTTTGGGACACACCATTCATTTTTTTGCTTAAAGGCAATTGTATATAAGAGAAAGGGAGACAAGGCTAACAGCCCCAAAAAGTGTTAGGAAAATTGTGTGGCCCGACTGCCATTGGGCCTACGCCAGATCGAGCCTGGCGATGTGCCGCAGATATACTCCCAATAAGGCTTGATCTGGTTGAGTCAAATAGGGATCAAACTCTTGGTGGTAGAGTTTGGATCAGGTTCAGACACCCGATTGGCAGAATTCTCACGCTAGTCAAGAGATGTGGGATTCCAAGAGGGGTAGAGTTCGGATAGAGTTGTAACTCTTAGGGATTACTCTATATAAGGGAAATGGGAACCCTTGATTGATCATCCAAAAAGATCTGAGAGCATTCGCAGTGAGTTCGTAGATTTACTCCACACCGAAATGCACAAGGTTCTCTGCGAGTTTGGTTCCGACACCCATCTGGACCAGCTAGTTCTTTCAAAAAGAAGCCCAGAGAGGCCGCTGTCTAGAGAAGAAACAGAGACAAAACTAAGAGAGCAACAAAGAAGACAAAAGAGAAAATAGCATTACACAGGAATAAGCCGATCCTCTGACCTGAGAGGAATAGATAGAAAAGAGTAAATAGCCTGGAGAGACCGACCAGAGAAATGCTTGTTAATACGCCCCAGAGAGGATATAAGAAGCTCTAATAGGTAGGTTCTGACCTTCATCTGGGACGCTCTGGAGTTCTTGAAAATAACCTCATTTCTACACTTTCAAATGACATAAGACGTGGTGAAGAAGATAGCGGATGCACCTTTCTTTGCCAACTTGTCACTGGTTGTAGTAAGCTTTTGCAGAATCTGCGAAGGAGGTTTAGGAGGGACATTACTGATACCCGCAGTTGAAAGCAGTGGCGGACCCACGTTGCTTGCATCTGGGGCGGCCGCCCCAGGTCAAATTTCAGAACCCCTTTAAAATTCCATTTCGCTACTGGCGACACCCCACATGAATAAGGCCCATGCCCCATGTGTTTAAGGCCATTGCCCATATCAAAAGGACAAAAACGATGAATGAAGAAAAGAGAAAAAATACTATTTCGTTCTTCTGTTCTTCACTCCTGTCAACCTCAGCCAACCAGGGGCGGACCGATGTGTGAAGTCCTAGGTGCGGTCGCCCCAAGTTGGATCACGAAATAGCTCAAAAGGGCTATGAGCCAGTGGCTCATGCACCCCTTAACTTTAGCCTTCGCTCCTCCCTTTCAAACGAAAGCCCCTTGGCTTGCTGGTTGTACATTTGATGGATTGGATCAAGCAACACGGGCTGTAGATCAGCAGGTTCTTGTCTCCTTCGTTTCTACCAGTTTCTGCAACTTGGCAAAGGAAGAACTCAGGAAATTTTTTGATACACAGAACAAAGGACCCATTTTCAAGCCACTGGTAGAGGCTTTACTTTTTTCTTCTCTCTTAGTCAAAGAGAAGGATAAGAGAGAATGAGGTATTTTGACACATGAAAAGTAATTTTGTCCTTTCTTTCATCTGAAGTAAATAGGAAGAGAGGGAGAAGAGATAATGATGTCTTTTGTCTCTTTCTAAATTAACTATGACAGATGTAAAGCAATTTCGTCCTTTCTTTCATCTAAAAGTAAATAGGAAGAGAAAGACATGAACGTTCAAGTCAGCTATATTTTTCACTTTTTTTTGGTGTACTTACATATATTACTGGGGTGGGACTGAATATGGTTCTGCTTTCAAAAATTTAAAAGTTTTTGTCTATTTTTGAAACCCACGTGAAATTCATGGATTCACTCCCAAAATCTATATAAAAATCAAAGGTTTGGCCCCAAAAACCTAATTTCAAATTTGTGTCCGCCCCACCTTAAAAAACACCCTGAGTCCGCCACTGGTTGAAAGGATCCATTGCCAAGTAGAAGAGGCAAAAGGACAGAGGAAAAGAAGATGAAGAGCAGTTTCTTGGGAATTGTCGCATAGGCTGCACATGAGGGCTATGCTAATGCCAATGGACTGCACCGAGTCTAGAGTAGGAGTCTTGTTATGCATATCAATCTCCAAGCAAAACATGAGATTCTAGGATGAAGGAGAGAATTCCAGACATAAGGGGCCCACCGAACCTGCTTACTGCTGGATCTGGAAAGATTCCAAGCTTCTTTGATGGGACACACCATTCAATGGTGGCAAACTATGAATATTGTGAACTCACCCAGTAGAAATTTATCATCAACAGAAGCATGATTCACTATCAACACCCGAAACCCATGACCCTGGCCCTCGGGTTGACTATTAGTGGCACCTCTTTTCATAATTCAATTCAACTAGCAAAACATGCATGTGTTTATCACGGGAAATATACTTCACACGAGTGAATTCTTTTGTATTGGTGTCTGTAAGAGAAGCCATGCATGAAATTAGATGCCTGCCTTTAATGCATGGTCATCTCTACATTAATGATGGATGAATATACAGTCGATTCAATGGTCAGTACATCTAGATGGGTGCCAAACCCAGGATAAACCCAGGATCATTGACTATCGGGGAGGGGGTCCCTGCTTCTTCACTCATATGGATCGTCGTAAAGTAGACCTCGCTAGGTATTTAGGCACTCGGTACTCGCCTTATCGTGCTATGCAAAATTATAGTGATATGTAATAATAGGCAATATTGGATATATCATTCTTTAGGTCATGGATTCAAATTTCATATAAGAAATCCTAAGCCAACTTTTATAAATTACAGAGCAGGTTTGACATCACAAATTAGAAACCCGCCGCAAGTGGGTTATATGTGGTGGAATAAGTGTCATTCAGGTCGAATTTGAATCCGCGTAAACACAAACTTAGCCCAATTTGTTATCATACGGTCAAAATTAACTGAAGTCAGTCAAATTAAATTTCCAAATCAGTCTTTTCATTTTATATAATGGTGATCTGAGGAGGTGATATTGGGACCCATTATGAACTAAGAGGAGAGTTCCAAGTGGAAAAATTTGCCACCATCGAGGTTGGGGCTGGCAGTCATTACTAGATAAATTTTTTTTAGTCCATGCCTGTGGAGCCAATGGTTTGATTTTACAAACTAATGATTTATCGGCTTACATCAGGGCTGATTCAGTCACTTCAAATATGAAATCTGAAAAAAACAAGTAATGCTAGGGCCTATTTGGATCCCCATAAGCTCAGTGCCCACTTAAATTGGGTTGAGTTGCTTGCAAGCGACAATTGTGTTATCTACCTACCACCACCAATTACAGGTAACTAACTACTTGACAAGTGTAAGGCAAAAGAATTTTGAACATATATACAATTGGGTGTTGAGGGAGAGAATGGGAAGCCTGTTTATTGCATTCAATTACATTCATTTTCTAGCCTATTTAGTGTCTTCGGCTCAATTTCTCCTCTACATATGTTGAGCCAGCAATGACTTTAGATAGAGAAGAAAGCCAGACACAAATACCTCTCAGGCTTAAACTATTAGAAACAAATGTACCATCACATGTTTCTTGGCCAAATCTCACTCCAATTAGTAAATAGGCCATCAGAGCTCCCTTGACATCCCTATTATGATGTAGAGTTGCCTAGAAAACTAAGCCTTTATATTAGTGCTAACATTTCATTTCTTCATTTCTGCAGCTACTTTGGAGTCCACTTGCAACACATATGAACCCTGAATGGTTTCCAGAGCCAGAGAAATTTGATCCTTCAAGGTTTGATGGGAAAGGGCCTGCTCCTTATACTTTCACCCCATTCGGAGGTGGACCTCGGATGTGCCCAGGAAAGGAATTCGCCAGGTTACAAATACTAGTATTCCTTCACAATGTCATCAAACGTTTTCGATGGGAGATGATATCCCTTACTGAGAAGATAGTAGTCAAACCAACACCAGTTCCCTCTGAAGGGCTTCCCCTTCGTCTACAGCCCCATCAATCTTAAGTTTATTAGTGTTTTCCTATATAAAAAAAACCAAGCTTGTGTGCCTTCTATCATAGGGTCTTAGCAAGATTAGCTAATTAAGCAAAGGCTGCTAATGGACATTTGGCTAATTCAATTACTCAAAGGATCCAATGTATGAAAACTTTGATCCATTTATCAATCGGATTTGGATTTGGATATAGGGTCTTATATGGCTCATCATATTCAAATCCTTGTCAAATATGATCCGGGTCTAACCCATTTGCAGCTTTGATTGCATTATATATAGAAATCTATCATTAAGGATGTATTTCGACGTGTGCATTGTTAAAAGCACATGATTATGAAATAATGTATTGTTGAGATATTGTTATAGCAATATGATAATGTGTACTTCTCTTGTTTTTATGTTTTCATTTTGGGTTCTAAGATTTACATTAGGATAAAAGTTCAAGCACAGATTTGTTCAACTTAGAATGAAATTGTTCTTACCAAATTGAAAATATAGAAAACAGTTTAGATTGAAATTGTTTAATAGCATCCATGTTAAGCATCTACCATACCTAGGACGGATTCTTACTTTGATCCAAGGTATGAAAACTTTGATCCATTTAATAATCTTATTTGGATTTGGATATAGGGTCTTATATTGCTCATCAAATCCGAATTGATGTCAGACTTGATCCGAGTCTAACCCATTTGCAGCTCTGATAGCATAATTTATGAAAATTTATTTATTTATTTTTTTGAAATGAGGAAACTTCATTAATCAATAATTATCAAATACAAGAAGTGCTCCTATAAAGGAGGGAGCTTCTTGCCAAATAGAGGGACTAGCATGAAAATGAGCTGCCTTAGCTAGAGCATGAGCAACCTCGTTTGCTTGTCTCTTTACAAAAGTAATGACAAAATCTTGTCCTAAACCTATATAACTTCTACACTCCGAAATAAGCAAGCCAAACTCAGAAAAATCCTCAGAAGGATTATTGAAAGCATCAGCAATAATCATAGAGTCAGTTTCAAAAATAGCTCGATAGACTCCCATATTCAATTCAACCAAGAAAGGGCCTCCTTAAGAGTCAATGCTTCTGACTCTGTCACTGAGAAGCAACCATTAATAACCTTTGTAGAGCAACCCAAACAATTATCTTTATCATCTCGTAGCACCATACCAACTCCCATAACTTTTAAATCTAGACAAATTTATTATTAAGGATGCATTTCAATGTATATATTGCTAACAGTACATGATTATAAAATAATGTATTGTTGAAATATTGTTATAGCTATGTGATAATGTGTACTTCTCTTGTTTTTATGTTTTCGTTATGGGTTCTAAGATTTACATTAGGATAGAAGTTTAAACACGGATTTGGGCAAATTATTTCAACTTAGAACTTCTTATTATTTCAAAATTGAGAAATATAGAAAATACTTTATATCAAAATTGTTTAATAGGATTCATGTTAAGCATCTACAATACCTAGGATGGATTCAAGTATGGATCATTAGTGCGCGTTTGGCATTGTGCCATCCGGATATTCCCATGTTCCCACAAGATGAGAATACGAAAAACATGTTTGGTTAGTATAAATCATTCTTCCCAATTTTGTTATCATGAGAAGGAATCCCCAAAATCTTATTCGCTGGCGTTAGAAAGTGGAAATACAAAAACTTTATTTTTTTTAAGAAATAACTTGTTAGCACAGTTGTTTCTTTCGCATCTCTCATCTCTTGTCTTTTAAGAAAAGCCATTTAATTATGACTTCAAATCTTCTCACTTATCGTAAAGGTAGGCCCCATATTCACAATCTCAAAGAATGTTGTCCCACTTTGTAATTTCTAAAGGCGGGTCACATGATCTCATTCACAAAAGGTAGACCCATATTATAATTCCTATAATGATGGGACCACATTATAAGGCCCCATGTTCTAATTTCTAAAGGTGGGTGGTCACAATTGCAAAAAGGTGGAGCCACAATATTGTAAAATCTTATGAATGTAGGCCTAGATTGTGAATCCTATTAATATGACCACATGTTCTAATTTCTAAACGTGAGTACTGCGTTATGGTTTTTAAAGGTGGGTCATGAGTTCCCAACCAATAAAAAGAAGGCCCCACATTATAATTCCTATAAAGATGGTCGTACATTGTAAATCTTATAAATATGCCGCAAGCTTTAATATTTAAAGTTGGGTACCACATTGTAATTTCTAAAGGTTGGTCATATGCCCACAATAAATAAATAAATAAATAATGTGACTCCACTTTATAATTCTTAAATGTGGGTCACATGGTTATGATCACTAAAAGTGGACCCACATTGTAAATCCTATGTATGTTGGCTTATATTCTAATTTCTAAAGATGTGCGTGATGTTGTGATTTCTAAAGGTGGGCCCAATATTTACATTCAGAAATAGGTAGCCCCACATTATAACTCCTAAAAAGTGGGCTCATAATGTAAATTCTAAGAATATGGGCCCTATGTTTTGATTTTTAAGGTGGGTACCACATTGTAATTTCACATATGGGTCTCATATACGACAATAATGGAGTGCCGCAAACAATAAAAGGTGGATCCCACATTATAAATCCTATGATTCTCTTGCTTCTGTTTTTTGAAGTAAAATTTTTACAAACAAGTTTTGTAGAGTATAGTCTCGATACAACCTTATCGCAACACAACCTAACATGAGTACAAACTTATGAATAACATGAGAACTATGTCGAACGGGCATTTACTTTTTTGGTAGAAAGTAATATAAAAACAAGTGCCACACACATGACTTTCACATAAAGGGAGAATGAGAAGTAATATAATAAATTTATCCAATTATCACACAAGCTACCTTCTATTTCAAAAACCCATTTTATTGAATTAGCTAGTGTACATCTTATTATAAAGAAATTACATCCTAATATAGATCATAAAGTAAAGAAGGAAACTAAATCTCAATCTCATGTTAAAATCAGATTTCCCATTTTTGCTAATCAAAATAAAAAGAAAAACAATCAAATTCTAATCCTAAATTTATTATTTGGACCCCAATTAATAAAAATATCTAAAATAAAGTTGATAAATAAAGAATCCTAGTCAATCTTCTTTTTAAAACAGTAATGAAAAATTAGATTAAAGATTTAATGAAATACATCCTAATCAATCTCAAATCACATTTACCACTTCAATTGCATCCAAATAAGTTCTGATCTTTCCAAATCCTCTATCTCTTGGCCATTTTTTATGCGGAAGCTCGTTCTCCCTTCAAACTTTTTAAATGAGAATAGTAGTCATCCTTTTTAAATTTAATGGGAGCAGTTAATCTTACTTTCTCTCAAAATAAGGTAACTACATTGGAATGACGTTTCTACTTTCTCCATCCAAGGTTTCAAGTCACCATGAAAAGTGGCCTGCAGGAGGGCCTATGTATCTCTTAGAATGGAACCTTTATTTACTATCATTGATGGCTTACAAATGGAAAGCTAAAAAAGGCACAGCATCAATAGTAAAAGTAGAAAAAGGAAAATATGTCTTAATGTGTATTCCCTATCTACGGTGGGCCATGAAAAATCACTACTTTGTATATTAAAAGCTTGATCTCAAATGAATCTCAATGTACTAAATAGCAGGATCCTTATTGGTGGTTCAAGTGTGGAAGCTTACCCATCTAGTCTTCGTCGGTTAAGTTGGATCAGTCTTGACTTGGTCTATTTTAAAAGCAACAAGATCTGGTCTTTCTAGCTATTGAAAGCTTAGTCCATTTAAAAACCTACAAGATGGTCTCTCTGGTATTGTTGAGTGCACTACCCACGAAAATGACACCCCACTACCTCTCCCACCTACAATGATGTGTCCAAAGCAACAACAACACACCAACAAAAACGGAGGCATTAATAGATGGTGAAGTAGTAAACTTGTTTTGATCACCCTATCATCTATTTAATCACACCCTGCTGAAGGGTTTTTTTTTTTTTTTTTTTCCTGCCAATGTTCATGCACATGGATGAGTGACATTGTCATGGTCAATGCTGTGAATTCAAGGGGTCTTATACGCTTATTGATGGCCCCACTCCTGGATGTCCCAATGGGGAAAATTTCACATGCCTGAATGGGTAGGTAGTTGTTTTCTATCATATATGTGCAGCCTCCTCCAGACACCTTTACCAAAAAGAAAAGGATGAAGAAAAAACTCCTCCAGATGAAAAATTTCCAATTGGATTCCCTAGCAATAACTTACATATAAAAGTAGTATGCTATAGAGTTGCTATTAAATTTGAATTTTAAGGGGATCCGTTCATAATCCACATTGAATTAGTCTTACATTAAAAGGTTGACTAGAAGAGAGTCAAGAGACCCAGTATAATGATATATCAGACACCCGCATGTTCCGGATTAGAACAATTTAATGGATAATGGGTATCATCTCATTCTCTACGTTGACTAACTAGATTGGTACTGTCCATTTTGGTGAGGCCACTATGGAGAAATCAGCTGACCCATTCCATCTGAAATTTGACCTTCTCTTTTACAATTATTCTCTCTCGTTTTTTTTTTTTTTTTTTTTTTTTTAATTTTTTTTATCGGTAACGATAAAATATATTAAAGACTTAAGAAAGATACAATAAAAAAAATGAAAGGAAAAAAATCTGAATAACTATTAGGGCTAAACGCCAACACAAAACAACAAATTACAAAGGAGCAAACAAAACTAACTCTCTTCTTTTCTTTTCTGTTTTTTTTTTAGTCATACATACTTACTAGAAATTGGGTTCTTTTGATCTTTCTTTTTCCAGTATGGAAATTAATGGCGATCTTTACTTTTCATTAACAATTTAGGCCTTTCGATCCTCTCCTTCATCTGTGCAAGCGATCTTCTTCTTTGTATGCAAGCGGTCTTTTCCTCAACATGTGTCGGGGTTTACTCCTGAATCAGTTGGGCCTCTGAAGGGGCCCAACACCTTGATTGGTTCCCAACTAAAAAAAAATTAATAATAATCTAGAACTCTCATCTTGCAGGTTTTGGTCAGATTGTTGGATTTAAGCATTCTGGGGATTTTGGGGTCTCCTCCATCAAAACTGACTTTGAAGTCTTCCAGACATTTTGAGACATTGTTAATGATCTTCCTGTTAGTTTAATCTGAGGTATTTGATAAGGGTGTCAACTTGTTAAACCAGCTCTTAAGCGGCTTGAGTAGGCTTAATTACGAGCTAATCGAACTAGGGAAGTGATTATGCCTTTCAGCATGAATAGATTTTATGTCCAAACAATATTCACAGGGCATAGTGTCAAAAGCACATAGATCCGGCGATCATAACCATCTAAACAGTGAGACTGTATTTTATTTTTTTGCATCTTTTTATAATACCTTTCCAATTGTCAAATGTCAAGCCATAAATCACATGGTTAGCATCGACTAATAGGACAGATGATTGACAATGGCAGGATCACACGATTAAAATGTATGTAATCTAAATTGGAGTATTCCTGTTTTTAAATTATATTGTTTAAAAATGATGGCTATTATATTCTAGTTTTGCCTTTTGTGTATTTTGATACTCTTTTATGATTATAACACTACAGTTTGCACTCGGAGGTTGTAAGTTCGAAACTGCATTATTACACTGGGGCTACATAAGAGTTTACTCGGCTTTCCTGTGGGCCCGGAGGAATTAATCCAACCCAAAGGGTTCGGAACCCACCGATAACAAATATATATATATACATATATAAAGTTTCAGGACATAAAATTATTATAGGACTGTTAATGTCGTGTAATAATTTTGTACAAACGTTCCTATACTTACATAACAATTGTGAATGGCTTATTATAGATAGATTATAGAGGCGCTAAGTCGACCCCACTTGCCAGATCATTCCCCGATTAATGATTGTCTCTAAAATCAAAGCTTTTAAACCATTATCCAAATGCAACTAAAAGGAAAAACCAGCTGTTGTTTACAAGTTTCACCATCTAAGAGGCCCACTTAGATGCACGAATCATGTGGTTGGCATGATATTAAAATCTTCTAAGTATCAGAACAACATGATTATATGATTTTGATTCATAATCATCTATGTAACAGCTCTAAAGTTTTTGCTCGAGCTAGAAGTTTGAAATTTCATACGAAACCATGAATGTCAGGTTCAGATGAGCCCTTAATTTTTCTCAATAATATTATAGAATTGTTGGTAAGTGCCGAATGCATTTGAATACTATATTTTCTATATGAACCTAGATAGAAGTATTCTGATAGGACTAACAACACCTTGAGGCTATATGCTGCATTCCTGATATGAGGATTGCCCAAATGGCACCTACTCAATAACTAATAGTTATAGTTAGATAGCATAGAAATGGTTGCCTTAATTGTTATCTTCTTTGGGAGTCGGAAGTGGCATAATGCGAATATTTAATATCTTGGTTGAGTTTTACCAAGAAAAAAATATATATATCTTGGTTGAGAACAACTTAATTAATCTACCCACAATCCACATTACTATAATAAGACCTACATCCAATTGGTCAATTGGGTCCATGTTACATAAACCAATGCCCAAATTTAAATAAAAAAGGCTACCCAAATAAACAGATTGGACTAAGTCCTAATTCAGAATCAAATGCTTGCATATTAATGTAATATATTTATTTGACTTAGGACCACGGTTTGCACCAGGAGATTGTGGATACGAAACTGCACTATTACACCGAGGTCGTAGAGAAATTTTATTCGGTTTTCTCTCTTTGGTCCGTAGGAATTATTCTGGACTAAAAGGAAAGGACACCTGCGTTATAAAAAAAAAATAAAATCTGTTGTACATATATAATTTTATATGATTTAATCCCACATTAAATTTAGTTAAAAGATTGAAACATGGGGAGAGAACATGGCCGAAAAGGGAGGGTGAGGAGAGAGGAGTGGAGTGATAAGTGTTAGGGTTTGTGGGTATTTATTGTGGGCCCACCCAACCAATGTCAGGGGGTGCTGTTGATGCTTTGTGTTGGTGAAAGACGAGTGGAGACGACACGTCCCGTGACTCGCTCTCGGACCCACCTCGTCCTCTTTTTAATCGGATTTTGATAGAAGAAAAGCATTGGAATCCGCCCAAGCTGACATTCAGACTTGTAAGTGGTGGGACGACTTGGTAATCCACGAATGATTCGTGTGTGAACCGGCAAAACACCACCTGTTCAATTATACTTTTTCTGTGTTAGTCGGCTACTAACTACTTCCTACATGGTGGCAATTGTAAAAAAAGGTATTTTTATTGGAAAATGTTTTTTATGTGGAGAGTATAAAATTAATTGTAAATTGTAATAAATAATATTTTAAAATACTCTTTTTATACATCTTTTTATTATATTTTTAAAAATTATATTTTTAAAAAATTTTTATGGTAATGTTATCTATCGCAGAATTAAAAAGAACGGCTTGGAGGGGCCATTTTGAAAAGTTGTTAAAGTTTTCTATAAGAATAAGGGCTTTTTTTTTTCTTTTCAAATTTCAGGAGGAGCCATGGCTACCCTCATCCCCGCTAGTTATGCCCCTGAATTTAATTACAATGTTCTCATTGTATTTCCAATTTAAGATATTTGAAAATATCTTGATGATAAATTTATCTTAGTATTATCAAAAGTTTGCTAACATTTGTCTTGGCAAATCAGCAAAGGTTTATTATGCCTATTTACATCATTAGTTCACTAAATTGAATGAACTTCATAGATTTTTTTTTTTTTTTTTGTTTTTTTCTTTGTAAAAGTTAACCTAAAGGTGATCTATGTGGTTAAAAGAGAGTTGCTTACTAAAATATGATGATGATGTAGGGCTTTTCTATTTTTCCTTTGTGTGGCTTCCAAGAAGAATTTGCAAAATAAAATAATTATTTAATTTATAATAAGGGTTTTTTCGGTATCCCAGACCCAAGAAAGAGCTCGTGCACACACGGTAAGAAAGCCCGCATACGCAGGGGAATAAAGCCCACATAAGTGGGAAGAGACCCGCGTAAAGAGGAATGGTGGCGTACTTAGGATTTGAACCGTGGATAGCCACGTGAGAACTGCTCCTCCTTACTTCTCAGATACGAAGCCGCTCTTGAAGTTTATTTTGTTGAGTCCATATTAATGCATGTTTAGAGTACATGACCCAAATCATAGGTAATATTAAAATAGTTCTGATTAGATTATCTCAACCTTGATTTAGGAGCCTTAGAGCTCAACTATAATATAAAGTGATATATTAGTTTCTAATTTAAAGACTTATGCTAGGCTCATGAATGTAAAATTTATTTCCATGTCATAATTGAGTTGATTGTTATTAACCAAGTCTAACCCAAATACAGATGAATCATCTTTTATTTTCATATCATAGATGAATCAATTTATTTAAACTTCTGACTTCTTGTTAGTACTCGGAATTGCACCTCAGCCTTCTTGATCCCGCTTTGAAAATGTAGATCATCGTTTTTAAAACTGAACCTTCCTTGAAGCATAGTTTGATCGTCTTCGGAGCACAGTTCAATTGAATATGGAGCGAACCATGCAAATTCTTTGGTTTATATGCATTTTCTTTTGCGGTAAGCTTGGCATTTATCTTTTGAATAAAGAAACTTCTTCTGACTTATTATTATTATTATTATTTACTTTATGTGATCAAATTGCAAAGTTATGTATTTTCTCCATTTTTGATATTTGAATATTTGGACAAAATATATTTGTGCCTATTAGTTAATTATTTATAAACGCACAAGCACAATGTTTTATAGGTATTTCGGAGGCGCTCCGAATATATAATTATCTTAAAATTTAGCATTTCGGTGTTCCCGCGCCCTCTCCCGTCCTTACTCGACACTCTTGGTATTTTACTTTTGACCATAACAATTGAATCTCATCAACACAAAAAATGCAACACCCTCTCTCTTTTTCATATTAAATAGTTACAATTTGTATATACAATATGAAATACATACAAGCATGAATCTCTCAATCTTAATTTAAAAAAAAAAAAAAAAGGTTATTTTGATCCTTAAAAATTTTCCATAGTTAAGTAAAAAGAATAAATGAGTTTGGCCAAGTCAACTGACTATGTTAGGAATTTAGGATAGTAAGAAAGAAAACCAATCAACATAAAAAGCAATGAAAATGATGTCCTTATTCTAGGAAACTCAAAATGTGAGCAAAGATCACATAATTTCTCACATATATAGGAACAAATCGAAAGACAGATATCAAAGCAGACTTGAATTGCAGAAAAAGGCAGCAGCAGCAGCAACGGTCTAAAAAGGAGGAAGAAGAAGGAGGAAAGGAAATCCAAAGTTCCTGAGGAAAGCAAAGTCAGCGTTTTTTTTTTCTTTACCATCTTTGCTTTCCAAGCAAACCTTCGCTTTCCATCATCATCTCTCCTTTTCGGAAAAGACGTTGCGTTTGGCGAACAAGGGCATTTTGGGAAAACGTGGAATGTGGGGAAGGAAGAAGGTCTTCTCCTCCTTCTTCTTCTTGGGGTTCGTCTGCTACAGCTTATTCTTGTGATGCAGGTGAGTCATGGATGTGAAGCTGTCGAGGAGGGCGGGGGGTCACGTGCGGGTGAGGATGGGGCACGTGAGGGTGTGGGTCCTGAGGCTGATCTCGAGCGTGCTGATCTGGACGGCTCTCATTCAGCTGACATCCGTCGCCGAGCTCTGGAGGCCGCATCTGCTGCCGAAAGGGTGGTCGGCGTGCCTCGATCGCCGTAGCGGCGTCGGCGTGGGCGCCGTGGATTATCCCAACGCCACCAGCTTCTCCGTCAAAAGCGAGATCGGCGCCGCCGCCCCGTCGCCTCCCGCGCTACTCCCAAAGAGTAAGACTCATTCCTCCTCCTTTTTTTTTTTTTCTTGGTTTTTTATTTATTTATTATTATTATTGAGAATTGAATGTGGGTTTTGTTAGTGGAGAATGAAAGTTTGGTTCTTTAATTGTGGGGTGTAATTGTTTGGTTGTGGGGAATTGGGAATGTGATTTGGGTGTTGGGTTGTGGTGAAATCTGTGATAAAGTTAGGGTTTTGATGGGATTAATGAAAATGTGGGAAGAGAAGGATGGAGGAATAGTGGGTTTGTTTCCTCTTTTTTTTTTTTTGGTTGATTGGTGGTCTTGTGTTGGAAGAGGAGGGATACTTGCTGTCTGTTGATATATTGGGGGTGGTTGGATGATGTGGGATTGTGGGGATTTTGTTTGCATTAGTAATTGAATAGATTTATGATTTTATTGTTATTTTTTTTCAGAAATTACAGGACAATTGATGCCTGTTGGTGATTTTTGTGTCCTGGTCTGCAATGGTGAGACTGTTGGATAGGGAAACACTCATGTGGCACAAAAAGTTTGAATGAGAGGGAGGGGGAGAGAGAGAGAGTAGGCCCGTTCACCCTAATTGGATGTTCAGAACCTTGAAATAAAGAGCCTGCAACAATGACAGAAAATTTTGAACTGTGTTTTGCAGGCCTCAGTTATAAGGTTTTGAATTTTGATAGTCTAATCAGAATGAGTTTTGGATGGTACACAATCATGGTGTCATAAATAGAATTTTTAAAATGTAGGCTTTGCCTTCTGAGGATGCTTGAGGACAAGTTTGTCTAGCTTCCGCGGACTGCTTTTCTGTGAATTCTTTTTTTTTTTTTTTTCCTGCAGAAATTTGCATTGCTTTTAATGTTTTTTCTCACAAAAAAAAGTGTTCGCACCAAATGATGGGAACGGTTTTCTATAGAAATGTTGTTTGAATCACCTTCCAAAGTAACCATGCCCAGTAGTGTGCTTTTGAACAGCCCCAGCCCTCCCTGTTTGCTTCTTTCGATTTTGGAAAATAGATTGAAGCAGTGTAACTTGAACTAGATTGAGGAAAAGTGTTCGCAGCAAACTATTGAAAAATGTTTTCCGTGGAAATGCTTCTACTTTTCATTTTTGTTTCTACAAAAAAGCAGTTACGCAAAAATGCCCTCTGTGTTTGCTTCTTTTAATTGGAAACTAGATTGAAGCAGAGTAAGTTGAATTTCTAGTAAGAGGACTTCACTGATTTAGTAATGCCAGCAGCAGTGAACTTCATTGCAGGGCCACAATGCTTTACTATGTATGTATGAAATAACCACTTTAATTATTCAAAGATAAAAAATAAAAAATAACCACTTTATCATCATCATCAAAGCCCTGTTCCAACTATTGTTGACATTAGGGACATGAATTCACCATTCTAGTCTATCTTGGGCCAAATTGTCGGACAGGTTGCACGTCTTTAGATCTATCCTCGTTACTTGCATCCATGTCCTTTTTGGCCTACACCTTGTACTTGAGGGGTCAACCTGCACAATGAGACTTTTTTCACCAGCCCCATTGTTGGCATGTTGGATATGTCCAAACCATTTCAAATGAATCTCTCTTAATTTATCATCTATGGATGCTACTCTAAATGCTCACAAATGCCCTAATTTGTAACCCTTATCTTTTCTATTTTTATTACACATCTATCTCAATATTCTCATCTCTACCACACTCTTTTTTTGCATGTATTAATACCTACTTTGCCAACATTCTCCTCCATAGGTCATAGCTGTTCTAGTCATCATCTGATCAAATTTTCTTTTCAGTCTTGTTGGTATGTGCAAATCACAAAGCTCTCCACAAGCTAGTCTCCACTTAAGGTGTCAAAAGGTCTCTCTTTGTGGTACCTTTTGAGTTTCAGTTTTTGCAGGATTTACATCTCTCTAGACATCCACGTTGTAAAATATCCTAAAAACTTTAAATTCACTCATTCCTTTCCAAGGTTGAACTTAGTAAAGTATTATTGTATTTGGCGTGGAGGCATATCACATATGCCATATGCCACCAAATATGATGTTCAATTGGTCTTTTGGCCTTACCGCCTTAATTCTAAATCTGATTCACTTACCTTTCCTTCCTAGAAGGATTGCTGAATTCTCTTGTTTACAGAGGGATCTGATTTTATCCAAAATAGAAGCTAATATCCACTGTCCCTTTGTGTGTACTATTTTCTTCTTTCTTTCTTTCTATTTCTTTTTTTCCTTTTTCCTTTTTCTTTTTCTATTGTTCCTCTGTCTGTACTTTGGCTCATCCAGTGACTTTTCTTCGGTCATGTTCTATTATGAGGGTTCCCCAGAATGATTACTTGAACAACCTAGAGCTTTTCTAACCTTAGATCGACCTTAGAGTTTTGTTAATATTTTTATCAGACCCTTATCACTATTCACCAAGGTCTTTTTGGGCATATTGACATGGCAGATTTTACGTCAAGGTGGTCGGATATGATCATGTTGTGCCAATCTTTTTGGTCTATTTTATTGTATGCCGTCTTTATGAAACCCAAAGAAGTTATATTGTCTTCAGTTTCTTTTCTACTTTACCTTGCCTTACCTCATTATTAGTTGCTTCTTCTGCTTATTAATAAAATTTCAATTCTTTTAAGTGAATTCATGTTATTTACATTGACATTGTTGAAATGCTAGCTACTGATTCTGAGAATTATACATACTATCTTGAGCAGGGGTTTACAAAAACAATGGATATCTGAGAGTGTCCTGCAATGGGGGCCTGAACCAAATGCGAGCTGCGGTATGACAGCGTTCCTATGAACTTTTACTTTTATGAAGGCCAGTCGTAACTATGACATTTGAACTGCTGATTATTGTATTCTTGAATATTCACATGTGCTTAAAGACTTAAACTCTCCTGCTGGTTTCTCATTTCTTCTCATTGGCTTCATCTGTGAGTCTTTGCAGATATGTGATATGGTGACTATTGCACGCTATTTAAATTTGACATTATTAATTCCTGATCTCGACAAACGATCTTTCTGGGCTGATCCTAGGTTTGTACATTATTGGTAGTCTGCAATCTGAATTCAAACTTTATCTTGGAATGCAGTCGTCATTTAACAAAAAATCGTATTTTTTTTGCAGTGATTTTGGAGATATATTTAATATTAAACACTTCATCAATTCTTTGAGAGATGAAGTACGGATTGTCAAATCACTTTCCAGAAAGCTCAATAGAAAAGGCCGCAGCACTGTGTTATCAATGCCACCTGTAAGCTGGTCAAGTGAAAAGTACTATCTGAAACAGGTCAGACCATGGAAGAACTCTTCTCTTACTAAGTGAGCCTTAGTCTAATTTTCTTTAAATTTGTTGCATTTCTGAGAGTGCTGTCCACTTGCAGATTTTGCCACTCTTCCACAAGCATAAAGTTATCCACTTCAACAAGAGTGATGCTCGCTTGGCAAACAACGGACTTCCTATTGAACTCCAAAAGCTGCGTTGCCGTGTTAATTATCAAGCGTTGAGATTTACTCCGCAGATTGAGGCCACAGGAAACAAACTCATCTCCATTCTTAGGGAAAGTGGGCTTTTTGTTGTGCTCCATCTGCGATATGAGATGGATATGTTAGCATTTTCTGGATGTACACACGGATGCTCTCATGAGGAAATCAAGGAGCTTACCCAGATGAGGTCTGCAGCATAATCCAAAGTCTACCTACATTTTTTTAACTTTCTTGTTGATAATCTTCACCACTGCTAATATTAAATTGTCATATGCATCGGTGAATTTCTAGGTATGCTTATCCTTGGTGGAAAGAAAAGGAAATTGTCTCTGAGAAGAAAAGACTTGATGGGCTATGCCCCCTCACACCAGAGGAAACAGCATTGGTGCTGCAAGCATTAGGCTTTGCAAGGGACACCCAAATATACATAGCTTCTGGGGAAATCTATGGTGGTGAAAGAAGGTTGGCTGCTCTGCGGGCTGCATACCCTAATATAGTAAGTCTATTCTGCGAGGCACATGCATGCTGAGACAGAGACAGAAACCTATTGCTGTCATATCTCATTATCCTCTTTATGAGCTCAATTTTTTCCCCTGATTTGGTTGTGGATTTTCAACCCCATTTCAGGTAAGGAAAGAAATGCTTCTCAGTCCAGATGAGTTAAGTCCTTTCCAGAATCACTCGACTCAAATGGCGGCATTGGATTATCTGGTCTCTGTTGCTAGTGATGTTTTCACTCCTAGTTATGATGGGAATATGGCAAAGGTTGTCGAGGGACACCGAAGGTTAGTTACTTATCACAGAGTCCAAGCTACAGTTTATATGTGAAATTTGCCTTCAGTCACTACAACTTCCACAAACTGCATGAAACCAAAATAAAATGTGCATCCTTTGTTTTTATTTTTTTAAATTTTTTTTTTTATTGCTCAACATGTTTTTTTCCCTATAGTTTATAACTGTAATGTTAGATCGTGAAAAACAAATTTTAAGTTAATTCTTTTCTTGAATGGTCGTTTTTACTATCCTAACCACTTAAAAT
Source organism: Camphora micrantha (assembly GCA_003546025.1). Classification (NCBI taxonomy): domain Eukaryota; kingdom Viridiplantae; phylum Streptophyta; class Magnoliopsida; order Laurales; family Lauraceae; genus Camphora; species Camphora micrantha. The sequence goes on from QPKB01000002.1 coordinate 10,908,196, forward strand.
TTATCTTTTACCAAGTAAAAAAAAAAACTCAAACGACTTAAAAAAAATCTTGAATACATTTTTTTCCATTAAAAAAGCAATTTTTTCCTTTATATTTGTTTAAATAGGAGAAGACAATTTAAAGGCTTTGAGGGGAAAAAGGACACTTATAAATGATTAACCTGTTACCTCATTTGCCTAGTACATCATGGGAGATGAGTCTTCACTGTATTCACAGACTTGGGCAAGTAGAATGATCGTATAGGATTAGGGCCCGTTTGGCATCGTCCTTGTGTTCCAAATTTTGTGCTCGGATCAGGTTGTACTGAGACCATGTTGGGCTGAGACTATACTCTGCAGAACTTGTTTGGCATCATTATATTAAATTACTCTACTGAGAATATGCTGTACGAAACTTGTTTGGTAACATTATAAAAGTTTTGATCCAAGAGCATGATTTACAATTTGAGACCCACCTTTTATTGTTTGTGCCGCTCTATTATTATCGTACATGGGATCCACCTGTAGTAATTACAATGTGGTACCCACCTTTAAAATTAAAAATGGAACCCTTTTTCATAGGATTTACAATGTGGGCCTACCTTTATAGGAATTATAATGTGGGCCGCCTTTTGTGAATGTAAATATGTGACCCACCTTTAGAAATTACAACATGGTACCACATTTAGAAATTAGAATATGGGGCCCACATACATAGGATTTATAATGTGGGTCCACCTTTTGTGGTCGTGACTATGTGACCCACATTTATGAATAACGAAGTGGGGCCACATTTTTTGTGATTGTGGACACATGACCCACATTTAGTAATTACAATGTAGTGCCCACCTTTAGAAATTTGAACATGGGAGCAACACATTCATAGGATTTAAAAATGGGGGTCATCTTTTTTGTAATTGTGAACACGGGACTCACCTTTAAAAAATTATAATGTGGTACCCACCTTTAGAAATCTGAACATGGGGCTACATTCATAGGATTCACATTGTGGTTCCACCTTTTGTGATTACGACTATATGACCCACCTTAAAGAATTTTAAAGTGGGGCCACCTTTTCTGTGATTATAGACATGAAACCCATTATAACGTGATGCCCACCTTTACAAATTAGAAGATAGGGCCCACATTCATAGGATTTTTAATGCGGTCCCACCATTATAGAATTATAATATGGGCCCACCTTTTGTGATTGTAACCACATGACCCACTTTTAAGAATTATAAAGTGGGGCTGCCTTCTTTGAGATTATGAACATGGGGCCTACCTTTAGGATAAGTGATAGGATTTAGAGTGTTTAAATGACATTCTTTAAAAGGCAAGAAATAAGTAAGAAACAATAGTGCCAGCAAGTTGTTTCTTATAAAAAATAAAGTTTTTTCGTTCCCACTTTCTTTTGCCAGTGGGATAAGATTTTGAGATTCCTTCCCCTGAGATTAAAATCCGGAACAATAATTTACCCATGCCTAACATGTTTTCACAACCTTATCTCATGGGAACGTGGGAACATCCCACTAGAACGATGCCAAACACGCCCTTAGTTTCTCAATGGACGTCATATTCAATCTTGCTAAGGTCGGAGAAAGGAAAACCTGAGGACTCTATCATGGGAAGTGCATTGAAGATGGAAATGGAAGGGTCTTGGTTAAACAAAATGAGGTCATAGCCTTAGCTAGGAAGAAGAACAATATAGTAGGACCAGATGGTATAGAAGAACATTATGCTCCTTTTTTTTTAGAAAAGAAAAGGAAGAAGAGGAGATATTTAAAACGTTGCAAATTGCCAAACTGGTGAACTTATGAGCTTAGAATTGCCAAGCATGCTCTCTCTCTCTCTCTCTCTCTATATATATATATATATATATATATATATCTATCTATGGAACAAGTAAGGAATGAAATGGAAGGTTTAAGTTATATGTAGCAATTAGTATCAGCGCATGCTGTGCAAAGTAGAGATAAGCTATTGGAGCTCTCTCTCTCTCTCTCTCTCTCTCTCTCTCTCTCTCTACGGAACAAGTAAGGAACGAAATGGAAGGTTTAAGTTATATGTAGCAATAAGCTATTGGAGCATGTGCGATTGTCTAGTGCCACTTAGGTTAAAAGGACATTCTTGTGTGTGTGTGTGTGTAGAGAGAGAGAGAGAGACTCGGGTCATGGCCGAGTCCGAGTTGACTCTGCCGAATTTTAAAACACCAATCCTAACGGCTCTCATATGATGTATTAAAGGGTTATAAGTCCAAGGAAGTAGAAGTAGGGACCAATAAATACCTACCCAACTCAGTCATGGCCAAGTCTGAGTTGTATCGGCCGAGTTTTTAGACACTGATCGTAACAGCTCTCATATGGTCTATTTAAGGGTTATAGGTTCAAGGAAGTCGAAGTGGGGACAAATAAAGACCTTGAATAAGTAACGACTAACGAGGAGTGACACAATAGATCATGGAGTCAATGAGAACATGCATTAAATACAGGGTTGATGGGAAAAGTAAAATTCAAGAAACCCTTCCGGAGGTTGGTTTTTGGATTGTTGTGCAAGACCAATTTACATTTTTTTGGCAGCGAAGACCAATAGACATTGAAATTAGGAAAGGCGAACAAGACCGTGGTGGTAATGAGAACATGGATTTTAAATAGTATTGAGTTGCAAACTAGAACTCACAAACTGAATCTGCATGGATTTGATAGTGTGACCAACATCTTCACCCTTCAATAAGCATACAATCCATATGCACATCCCTGGATATATTGGTTTCAGACAAAAAGGCCCTATGTTTTCATTTTATATTTAGTTAATGGAAACATTAAGCAGACTCATCAATGTTATTTTTAATGTGTTTTCTTTGTCTCTGCTTTTGAGTATTTTTAGTACTTAGTTTTTGAGATCCTTTTTTTATTATCATATATCCTTGCTTCTGTGTCAAGTGATTGTGAATGACATATCTTTTTCTGCTTATGGTAGGTACTCGGGGTTCAGAAAATCCATTCTGCTGGATCGGAGGAAGTTGGTGGAGCTGCTCGACCTTCACCTAAATAAGACAATGGCATGGGATGAATTCTCGCTAGCTGTCAGGAGGATTCATGAGCATCGAATGGGTCAACCCACTAGGAGAAAAGTCGTACGAGAGCGACCGAAGGAAGAGGACTATTTCTATGCCAATCCTCAGGAGTGCCTTGAACATTGGAATAATCAACAGATCAATAATTACCAATAAATTTGTTGGAGCTACTGCATGCTGTTTACTTGAATTTGACAGCCAGGCCCCATTTTCAGTGGCTGGAGCTGAGCAAGTGTGGTGGTCCCTTTGCATGGAGCATGGTTTTGTAACTTCATGGAGTTGGAGCAATGTCAAAAGCTAGAATGGCATTCACCAGGGATTGTCCACAAAATCATATGGATTAGATATCAGAAAGAGCCCATCGAAGGATCGTTAGGCACCAAAACACTGAAGGGGCTTCTAACAACTAGAACATGCGCTACCCGGACAAGCATTTGTATTCTGAGATATGCAAGCAATCATCAGGTTGTTTCTCTTTTTTTTTTTTCCCTTGTGGTTTATGCGTTTTCCCATGTCGCATGCTCTATAAAAGCCCATCTCAGCGAGCAGTGCTTCTTGTTACGCTATCATTTCAGAATTGCAATTCATTGTCAGATTATGCTGTATTTGGCACCTTGCCTATTTTTTATTCCTACTCCTGGTTGAATCATGGAGTCCTGGAAATCTGAGTGGATGTTAACGAGTCTTGAAATAACAAGCAGTTAACAGAGCCTTATGTGGAAGAAAGAAATATGCATATAAATATATATATATATGATGAATTGGAATTTGTTGTAGTTCATTGGTGATTTCTGTTATTTGTTGTGTATTAGCTGATCCAGACCATACATTTGGTTGCGTGTATATGGATGGTTATGCAAAAACGGTTGAGAGGGTTGGAAAACTCTGATTATCCATTTGCAGTCAAGAAGGTAACATTTCATTCTTTTTTCTATTCCTTTTTGATCCTCGTCAATGGTTGTGTACTTATTGTGGCTTTTAGCTAAAGTCTGAATGTAGCTTATATATTCATTCATTTTCTTAATTTTATTGTTAGTTTCTTGCATTTCAGTTAGAAAATTGTGATATAAGATGATACAGCTTTTTATATTTATATAGAACTCATTAAGCTGCCCCATATTGACGGGATAAGGGTATGATGATGATAAGTTACTTTGTGAAGAATATGTTGAGCCTTCCAATTTTGACAAATTGAGTTGGTTATCAAACTTTTTCTTAATAGGTTGTAATATGGGCTCATTTTCCTAATCACGGATAAATTCCTAGGATTTTTTATTAACTTCTTGTATCAAATTTGCTGAGAGAGAGAGAGAGAGAGAGAGAGTCCATGACAATATTCCCTTCAGATGTGCATTATTTCTCACCTACATCCGATGAAATAGGAATATGAGAACCCACTCTGGAACTCCTCCTGACCTTTTCACTCTTCACCCCTAATGATAAAACTACCTTCCTTTTGAATTCAGTCGGAATTAGGCAAACAGGCTGAGAGGCAGCAACAACAGTCATCATCACCACCACCACCAAGGCCTTGTTTCAACTATATTGGGGTTAACTACATGAATTCTGTTTCCCTATTTTGATCTATCCTCAGCCAACTACTTAGATTGGTTGCACTGTTGCATATCCATCTTTTATCACATTAGATGGGTTACAGTAATAATAATAGGCCATATGATGGTATGAATCATGTAGAACTCGGGTTTGATTTAAAAGACCCCAAAACCAAAGAATGCTGTGATCTTATGAAAGCATGAATCTGACAAGATCCTGCAAAATGAATGTCTACATTAATAATCAAAAGTGTTCATCAAAGAGAAAATATCAAATGAAGCTCAATTCTAATAACCATTTTTTATTCAAAAAGAAAAAAATGTTCATATTTCAGATGGGGCAAATGATCCTATGAAGACAGTCCTAACATCCTTACAGTACATACCGGATTTTGTGGCCCACTTGGAACCCTAAAGATCATGGGACAAGGGGGATCATCTTAGATATTAAATGTTAAGTCAATCTAATGTCTTTTAACCCCTTATCTATAGTCCACAAATTTAAGGACTTCATGTAAAAAAAAAAAAAAAAAGTAAAAATTGAGCCTTGATCCAATGGTTCAGTTCATTTGTATCCATACAAATCCATGGGATTAGTATCTATTAGGGGGATTGTGTTTGTGGTCCATTTGGATGAACCATAAGGTGGCCCCCAACAGCTGAATGTACCATAAAGATGTGAAGACCATCCTTCCATGATCATTTCCCTTTCAGATGGAGTGGATCAGCTTATTTTTGCCAAGTTGCCCCTCCAAAGTGGCAGTTCCAATTGATTTAGTCAGCCAAAAGATTGAGATTAGCATTAGATTGTTCTGACCCAGTACATGTGGGTGTATTGTCATTTCCCTTGACTATGTGTAAGGCGTCTCTTGACTCTCGTCTAACCAACCTTTTCACATATCACTAATTCAATGTGAATTATGAATCACTTCCCTTAATAGTAAAATTTGACAGCAATAGGAATTTTTCTGTGGGAAGTGAAAATGAACATGTGATCCTGGAAAAGCTACCAACCCATTTAAACAACTACTCTTCTTTAGGTGGGTGGTGGTTAAATAGATGAGAGGTAGATCAAGACAAGTTTACCATTTCATCATCTATAACATCCACACAATAAACATGATCGAAGGTTAAGAGTATCTGTATAATATAGGAAAAAATTGACCAACACTTGCACCTATTTTTTTGTTGGTGGGTGGTGTTGATGCATAGGGCACATCATTGTTGGTGGGAGAGGGTTCATCTATAGTGGGCTATCATTTCAGTGGCCAGTTCACTCAACTGTGCTTCCCATAGCTAGAAAGACCAACTTGCAGCTTCTAAATGGATAATGTCAAGATTCATTTAACAGGCAAAGGCTATGTATATATGGATTAAGCTTCCACAATTCAACCCGCTTTAATTTTCCAAATTATTGACCATGGAAAAAATTTATCTTATTCCTTTTTTCATTTTATTTTTCTTGATGCAAACAGGTCATATCCGGGGCGGGGTCATTGTGGATATGAACCCAATTTCGTCTTCATAGATTAGATCCAGATCCAGACCTGGACCCGGATCCAACAGGTAACCTATGTGTTGTATCTTGATCCAAAACAACCGAAAAGAGCAATCTAGTGGTAGAGGCTTGTTGAGAAACTCAAGCCACTACTACAGAGAGAGAGAGGCGTTGCAGGGTATTTTATTGGGGCACCATAGGACATATTCCAAGATATCATGGGATATGGGCAAATTTGTCCCATAAAAAGAGAAATTTGGGAGTAGTCACCTTTTATGTCATTATTTGAAATTTGTTCCCTCCCCATTTGTAGAAGGGTTTAAGGGGTAATTTCCTTAAAAAAAAAAAACCTAAATATTATACAAAAGACAATATTCAAGTAAGGGGAATTTTCTGGTGCGATGGTGAAACCGGGGGGATGAAAAGATCCATGTGGGATCACCCCGGCCATATATCAAGTTTGACACCAATCTCATGCACCTAACTCCTTCATCCATGGCCCGCAAGTTTAACTGCAATATATTCAAAAACACAAATTTCAACCTTCCATCTCATGGTTCGGTCCATTCGGATCGATGCCAAACCTCAAGTTCAATGAGTATCAAGGGAGTTCCAGTTTGAGTTGGTGATAGAGAAGCTTCAACCTGTGGTTCTCACGGTAAGATTCCGTGCAAACCGTCCATGCGAACCATCTTTGGGGCTCACTGTGGGGGCCATATTGGGATGTAATGGGGGAGTAGGGTTGAAGTTGTTTGAAAAGATCCATGTGGGATAACCCCATGCATCAACTTTGACTCCAATCCCATGCATGATGCACCTAACCTCTTCATCCATGGCTCACAAGTTTAAAGGCTATGTAACAAAAAAGAAAAAAACTAATGTCCAACTGACCCAACTTGTTTATCATTGTAAATGTTCACCAAAATCCAACTCAAAAGAATAAAGCATCAAGCGACAAATTGATGTGCCAATAAAGTTTCTTTTAAGGCCTTTCCTAAATTTTTTCCTTGGAATATATTGAAATTTTGGATTGAACAAGTTCCACCAAAAAAATATTAAAGAGGTGAAAGGTGTTGGATATAAGCAAGCGATACAGATGGGACCATTAACGAGCTCACATGACATGATTGATTCCAACTTGACGTTACATCAAACTTCTGTCCATAAGAATGATCATGGATAGATACAACCTGTAGCAACTACTAAAAAAACATAAAAATTGCAAAAACACTCATTATCTTATAAGGTATAAAAAAGTTCTCTGCATATATCAATATACATCCCTAATAATAGATTTCGGGATATTATGCTAACAAAGATACAAACAAGCTCCATCTGCTAATATTGTTAATACACCAATATATGATTGAAAGTACGGGTGTGCATCAGCGGTTCCAATCGGTTTAAAGAGAAAACCATCAACCAAATTCAACCCATCGATTTTTTATTTTTTCAAACCGAACTGAACCGGCCATATGCTCAAACCGAACCGAAAGGATCCGGTTCAGTTCGGTTCAGTTATGGTTTTTTTTTTTTTTTTTTTTTTTGTTTTTTTGTTTTTACAAAAAATGACCGTTCAATAGGTGAGAGAAATCATCAAAATACCTGCAAATAGTAGTAGTAGCACAAGTACTCACTAAGTCTTAACCAAACAACCAAACAAAAATATTTAAAGTTATCACATCCCAAAGCAAATCCAACATAAAACATAAAAAATATTTAAAGTCATTCCATATCCCAAAGCAAATTAAAGCAGATAACTACAGAAGCAGCAACTTTTCTCCAAACTATTAGCACTCCAGCAACAACTCCATAAGCCATAACACTCCCAATGGACTTCATGTGAGCTATGAGAAGGCAGAACCGATAACCTTAAAAGCAAAACCGCAGTATTGAGTTCATGTGAGTTGTCGAATAAAAGTATGAAACTATGACCCCAAGTCTAAAATAGCCAAAACCCAATGCTCAAATTAATACATACAGTCGGTTTGGTTTAGGCTGTTAAGCGTGTGTTCAAACCGATAATCAACCAATATAAGGTAGTTTCTATGATTTTCAAACCGTTGACTGAACCGATCCACATAAAACCGATCCGAACCACCTGGTTTGGTCCGGTTTTACGGTGATACCGGATTTTTTGTGCAGCCCTAATTGAAAGCAGACAAGACAAGCATTTTAATTTTGAAGAAAACATTACAAACCTAGGATTGATGGGGGTGCAGACGAAGAGGAAGTCCTTGAGTGGCAGTCGGTGTTGGTTCTATCACTATCTTTTCATTCATAAATACTACTTCCCATCTGAACCTTTTTATGACATTGTGGAGAAAAACTAGCATTTGTAATTTGGCGAATTCCTTTCCTGGGCACATTCGAGGTCCACCTCCAAATGGGGTGAACGTATGAGGAGCAGGCCCCTTCCCTTGAAACCTTGAAGGATCAAATTTCTCTGGCTCTGGGAACCATTCAGGGTTCTTATGTGTTGAATGTGGAGTCCAAAGTAGCTGTAACAATGAAGAAATGAAATGTTAGAGTTCCCAAAAATTAAAGCTTTAGTGTTTTGTTAACTACAAATTAATTAGACTGTAGGACCCACCTTTGGATGGGATCCGAACGATACATGACAATGAATTTTGTGAATCATGCTTCTGTTCATGATTAATTAGATCCCAAAAAATACCTTGAAGCATTGTGTGGCTGATTGAATGTCATCATTTTCAACAAAACCCATTTTTTAGAATAGAAATCTTCTGTGCAAAATAGAATAATGCCAAACGGGCCCTAAATAATTAGTAGATCTTCTCAGGTCTATATTTCCTGCCTACGAGTGCGAATCACCCGTGCCGCTCTGGAAACTGACCAAGCCCAAGCTCAGAATGATTGGCTCGTGGGCATCTGAGCCCAAATTAAGCGTGGATGAGGATCAGGTCTAACCGCCAGGCCCAGGAGCAAGAGGCGCCCCGGGATCTAGAGGCCCAAGGTCCATATAGTCCAATTCCTTAGGATTCAAAATTTAGGCTCAAGCTTAAGCCTAGGAATACCCAGCCCAAATTTGAGTTTCTCATGTGAGCTGGGAAATGCAGGCTCAGGCTTGCCCTAGCCCAAGTCAGGCAATATCTCCTCTTGTACTAGAAAACTTATATGTCATGGCTTAGCCCTGATGCTACATTTTGAAATTAGTCTTTACCTTGGAGCCCTTTGGAATGTGATAACCCGCATAAGTGAAGTCAGTGAGAGCTACTCTGAAAGATCCTTGGGCAGGGGGTGATAGTCTCATCACTTCACACACAACGTTCCATGTGAACTTCATCTTTTTTATGTCCTCCAGGTCCAGCAACTGGTCATCTTCTTTCGACATCGCGATATCTGTTTGTTCTGATGAGAAGAAAGGAATATCATCAATAAGAAACAAACCTGATCAATTGAAGAATATTGGATACAATAGGTCTCTGTATATCAACTTATGTCCAATATAATTTTGAAAATGCTAGTATATATTCTGGCACATTTAAGTGGACAATAAGTTGAGCTGAAGCTGAAGCTCAAGTTCTGGCCTGATGAATGTCCCAAATATCATATTTGATTTCTGAAATAATGCGCACACGATCGAAGTTGGAACTGGGGTTGAGCAAAGTGAAGTTGGAACCAGCTCAGCTCTTTGACAAATGGAAACCCTAACACTCCTCCTAATCTAATTAAGTACATACATGGCTAGCTCCAACAAAAAGGTTATGTGAAAGAGGAGAGGTGTAGGATGAAGGAGATACACAGATGTGACCTTTACTTTTCAAGGTTTTGATTTGATAGGGTGATGGCGCCAAGTATTTATTTCCCATCTTGCTTGAGTCATTTTCAATTATAAGGGGACATAATTTGATGGTCATCTTTATTCTTTATTTTTTACTACTTTAAAGCTGCAAGCCTTAGAATTCTTCCTTATTAAAGGGTTGTTTGTTTCATGGATTTGGTATTATAGGAATTTTAAGAAATGTATTTCTAGAAGTCCTCAAATTTAAGAAATAAAGATGAATGCTCATAAAAATCTATTTCAAATAATTCACCTTTAATAGATAATTGAAAATGATTTACTAGCATGATGGTTGTTATTCATTTTGTGTCTTCCCCTAATTCTTTTTCCATTAAATGGGAGATTATCTAATAGTCATTCATAGATATATATTCACATTTATTTTGGAGGAATTTACGGGTAAAAGCCCCATAGAACCCCATACCACTGATGAGGTCCCAGTAGCACCGTATAGACGGGAGGGGTCTTCTTGGTGCATTTTTGTCCCTTTTTTTTTGTCATTTAGCGATGTGGTCAATATCGACAATTCTGTGATGGTTGCTCTCGATTTGCAAAACCCAAAATAGAAATTGAGTTTTTTGGCTGTTTGTGCTGTTCCAGAGTGGTGGATGGGGCCAGGGAGGTATAGAGAGGAGGGCGGCGAGCATACGAGTTGTCTTCGTCAGAGGAGATGGGAGGATCAACATGGAGGGAGAGGAGGAGGGAGAAAAGGGGAGGGGAGACGGAGGCAAGGTTGTAGGCGGAGATGAGGAAGATGAATGGGCCTGGAGGTAGTGGGGGGAGGGAGGAGATGTGGGCCAAAGACTTGCAGACCCAAGGGGAGTGAGAGGAGGCGAAGGCAGCGAATCTGCAGGTGGACCTACATATTTGTCTCTTTTTTTTTTCGCGATATGGTTGATATCAATCATTCTGTTATGTTTAACAAATAAGACAGTTATATGTTGAAGAGAATTTGACTGACATAATTATCGATATCGACCATTCTGTTGTGTTCAGCAAATAAGACAGTTACATGGTGAAAAAAAAACTGACTGACAGAATGATAGATATCGACCATCTCGCAAAACAGTAAAAAAAATTTTTAAAGGGCCACAGGAGGACCCCTCCAGTGTCCACGGGGATTTTTTCCATAAATTTCTCTTTATTTTGCTATTTTAGCCACCTATATAAATACATTTCTTGTGCACCTTTATTTGCATGGAATTAATATATATATATATATATATATATTCATGGTCGATTGGGCTCCCTTGAAGTATTGCTAAAAAGGTGAGGGGTGAAGTATATAAGGTGAAAATAAAGATAAGACCTTGACATACCTTAACCTAGGATTCAAATTATTAGGGTGATGGCTCGATATATATTCATTTGCCATCTGCCGTTAATTATTTTCTATAAAAGAATAAATTATTTAGTAATTTTTTTGTATCCACCTCTCTTTCTCTCTCTTCAAGTTTTACACTTGATCCATTTTAGAAACACAACTTCTAGTATTCCTATGGATTCGATTCGATTACCCAAAACAAGTTGGCTCTTATGCTATGTTTGGGAAGGAGGGAAAATGAGGGGAAGGAAAAAAATGAGGGGAAAATGGAGGGAATGTGTTAATGGAGGGTGTTTGGGAACGGGGGAGGGAAAGTGGGGGAGGGGAATGTGGGGGGAAAATTTGTGTGGGGCCCACCAAGAAATTTTCCCTTCAATAGTGAGGGGAAAATGAAGAGTAAAGAGGGGATTTTTATTGAAATGACTAAAATGCCCCTTTTGAAATAGTAATCTTCCTACTTTTTGACTTTTTGAAATGTCATTTTTGGTAATTTTCTATCTACCTCACAAACAAACAAAATTCTACTTTTTCACTTTTCTTTCCCCTACTTTTTACTATCCAAACAAGATGAGATAAAATAAATTTTCCCTCCCCTCCCCTCCCCTCCCCTTCATTTTCCTTCCCCCTCAAATTTTTCCGCCCCTCCCCTCCGGCCTTCCCAAACATAGGGTTAGAGTTCTTCGGAAATCTATTCCATGCAGGCAAACGGGTCCTTAATAGCTAGTAGCAGTGCTGCTGCTGCTGCTGATGATGATGATGAAAGCATTTTGTGCATATTACCTTTCAAAACCTCATCATAGACGTGAGGCATCTGTGCTAGATACTTCATAACCATTGCAACGGTCGAAGACGTTCCAGCTTCATGGCCAGCAAGAAGATAGCAGAGTACATTGTCCAAAACCTCCTCTTTGGGCATCAACTCGCCTGCATCATCTTCAGTCACAAGCAGCCAAGACAGAAGGTCCATCTCTTGCATCTTCTTCTCCGATGAAACCGCTCTTCTCTCTTCAATCATGGATTTAAACTCTCTTCTCATCGCTTCGGCCGCTCTCATGGCCTTGTAAAAAGCCGTGCCAGGGAAATCCAAAGGTATCCCCATTAACCCCTTCAACAATACCTTGAATTTCATCATAAGCTTCATTATCCTATCTGGGTCTTCGATGCCTATCATGATCCTACAAGATAAACAGAAATTGTAGGCCTTTGCAAGTGACAAGGCCTTCACCTCACTTTTCCCTTCCCATTCCTCCTTCATATTGCATTGCGCGACTGCATCCATGATCCCAACATATCGTTGCAGATCATCTGGTTTCATTAACTTCATCCGCAGCCTGCGGGTGGAATGCGCTTTGTCGCCGGTGTAGAAGAGAAGTGAGTGAGGGAACATCTTCTTGGCGGAGTCGGGCCACCAAGCGACAAGGAGCTTGTTTTCATTGGAGAAGAGGAACTTGTTCTCTGCGGGACCGCAGAAGATGATCATGGGATGAGTGAGCAACGACGTCTTGAAGACATGGCTTTGGTATTTTTCTGTTCTCTCTTTTATGAACCTTACTGGGTTATGAAAGAAGGATAAGGTTTCACCAATTAAAGGCCAACCATGGGTCCCTGGTGGGAAGCTGACATTGCTGGTTTTGTGTTTGTAGGAGTAGAAGAAGAGAGAAGCAAGGAGAGAAGAGAGAAACGAGAGAAGCAAGCAAAGATGAACTGGTTCCATTTATTGACAAACTGCACTGTAGATTGTCAGCAAAACTCAAATCATTTTGACCTGCGTGTAACCTGACTTATATTCCTTGGGTTAGCTTAAGTTCGGTGGACGTCACTTTCATTGCATTAAAACAGTTTCATAATTAATTACAAATTAGTTATACTTCTCAACTAATCCCTTCATGTAAATGCATATATTAGAACTGTATTTTAGATATAAATGAATGAACGTACAGTTTCATTTCATATGTTCTGTAGCACTTCTTCCTCAATGCTCTTATGGTATCAGAGCATATTGTTAGAAGATACACCAATTAAGACGTAGCCGCGAAGATCCAATCCAATTAAGATGACTTTTTGTCCAACAATGTTTTATATTTATATGAAGCGAAGTGGATTTGATTTCCAATTTCGCTGTCAATTTCAGATTTAATTTTGAATGTCTTATAACTTTTGACCTCCTTTTAATGCCAGGCCCTACCAACTAATGGGCCATTTTAATTTATTTTGACTCTAGCAAACGTCGGGTCAGAGATAAAGCACACTTTTTGGACCCAACCTGATCCGTGTATTTTTAATGACATGGTAAAAATTAATCTGATTTATCTCGAGATTCAAACTCAAGACAATATGGATTTCAAAAATACAACCCAACCACTGCACAGCATAGCATCTTTTTATTAAAAGTTTATCAGCAAAAATTTAAAATTATTTAATGAGAAAGGGACCTGGCCCCACTTTGGAATATTGACCATGAGTTGAAATTTATCTACGAGGTATCTATAAAAACAACTATATTTTTAGAATATTGACCCCTATAAATACTGTTGTTATTATTTTCATACTTATGCATTGTACTTTAAGCATAGATGATCAAACTTTTGAAATAACTATTTTATATGATTTCCTATATCGTCATTAAGTTTCTATGAAAACCATTTTACAATAAAACTAAACTCAAATGAATATATAATATATGGAATTAATCAACAAAAATAATAAGTTTGATAACTAATAAGAAAATGACAATATTATTGAGAAAAGAAAAATTCGCGACAACAACGTGGAGCAAAAGAGGAGGCGGGAAACTTTCCATGTAACTGATGTGCTACCATGCACGATTGCCAGGGGAGAAAAGGTGGAGTCTGGGTTTTTTCTTTTTTTTGTGTGTGGCTTTAACTTTTATAAATCGTGATATAAATAGATTGGAACACTACGATAGACCCCATCTATTAAAAATCACAATCATTAAGGCAAACATCCTTGCTATTTATGGATACCTCAAATTCTCACGATTTTTTCCACGGTCAAATTTATTCTCTAATAAAAAAAATACAAAATACTGGAGTTTTTCAAATAAAGTTTTTTTTATTTGGACTCTCCATCATGCCTTTTGTCTATTAAGAAACTCTCAATTTCATCCTATTTCCATCAAGGCAATAGTATTTGAGTGTTAATGGGTCCCTGTGTATATAAGTGTCACTAATCTAAGGAATTTCAAGTCTTTTTGTTTCTTCTGATTATATGATTTTTTTTTCTTTTTGTTTAGAATGTGAAATGCCGATTTCTAGGTTGTCTGATTTATTTAATCCTTAATCTTTTTTATTTAATCCACTTTCGGTTCTGGGTTGTCTGCTTTCTTTTTTATCTATTGATTTTGATTGTATATTTTTTTTAAAAATACGGAACTAATGGTAAAAGGAATCTCCAATAATATTGGTCCATCTAAATAAATAATTAAGCTCATTTTTATTATCATCATTTTCTACTTTCTCCAATATAATTCTATTTCTCTATTTCAACAAGAGAACTTTCATCTTTTCCATTCCTTTACTTTTAAGTTCATTGTATTTTTTTAGAGCAACTTCAATAATTTTTTTGTTTCTTTGTATCTCCTTTTAGTACCGTCTCATATCTCATTTGCATGCTTAGTTTAGATCAGTATTAAAAAATGTGAGCATTTTGAGACAATTGGTGCAATTATTAAACATTTCAATTGGAGAGGTAAACCTTTTTTTAATTCATTTACTTTTGAGTTCATAATATTTTATTTGAGCAATTTTATTTACGTTATTTTAATATGATTTATATAAAAGAATCATCATTTTAAATTTTTTATAGATTTGCAATATTTTTATGGTTTGTATTTGTATTGTTTTCATAGATTGTGAGTTTCCTTTTTTTCCCCTTTTTTGTTTCAACTTTTGGGTATTGGGTTCTCCTTTATTTTTTTTCTTTTAAATCACTTTTTATTAGGGGATTTTCTGTGAATTCTCATTTTTCTGTTTTATTTTTTAAATTTTTTTAATGCTTATCATTATGAGTTAATTATTTATTTTACTTCCATTGGGTTCTTGAAGTTCTCTTTGTGAAATCTTTTTATGGATTGTTCTTATTTCTTTTGTGGCTTCAGATTTCCATTTTTGAGTATTAGATTATCATAAGTTGGTTTGGTTCTTCTAAATTTATTTTATCATTGTATTGTCTATGAATCTTTATTTATATATATATATATATATTTTTGTATAGCCTTTTTGATAAAATTTATTTCGTTTTATTTTATATTTTTTTTATTATAATTTCTCACTTGTGATGGGTTTTTAGTTTTTTTTTTTTTTTTTTTATATGATGGTTTTTCATGAATTTGTGGGTTCTTTTGTCTTTGCCCTTCTGTGCTCCATTTTTTAGTTTTTGTTTTTTTCTCATGAGTGTTTGATTCTTTTAAATTGCTTACGTTATTGAGTTGATTATGAATTTTCATTTCTAAGTTTTATTTCTATATGTTTTTCAAATTTTATTGGATTTTATTCATAGTTTATATTGTTTGTTTATTTTGATTTTGTTTTTTAGTTTTCTTGATCATTAATCTTCAATTTTCATGGGCTTGTGGTTTTTTTTTTTTTAATTATATAGAATTCGGTATTGAATTCTTATGAACTTTTTTTTTTCCTCTCTCTCATACTAAAACCTTTTGCTTTTAATTTTAAAGAAACTGATTATAAATTCTTTTTATAAATTTTAATTTTATGATTCTATCGGCACGGGCGTGTTTTTCTAGTCATGTATTGATTGTAAACAGCCAAGTTATTAATTGACTTTTTTTTTCTTGGGTATGGCCCGTGAGAATCCGCATACGTGGAAATGGGAATCCCACACATTGTTGCTGTATAAAATTGAATGTTTTTGGACCGGACTGCGATGACTCATCGATTGTATTCGTGCAAGCAACACACGAAGAAAGCAAATCCTATCAATGTACATGGTATAAATTGGTCCACGGCTTTTGGTTTGGTCCCATCTTGATGGTCGATGCACATGGTATAAATTGGTGGTACGATCAATGTGGTCTTTATTGCTTTGCTGGTAGATCAATAACTTCAAAAATTTAATGGGTCAGATTTTCAAGGAGACACAGCCCCAACCCACTTGAAGGTTATGGGCCAAACTTCTAGAATGTTGAGCAGTTCATAACGAGTGCGCTGCGGAAGTAATAAACCAAATCAATGCAAACTAGTAAAGTAACCTACCAATCGTACTAAAGGAACCTACCAATCGTACACTACATGAAGACACGAACAAGTTTTTAAAGGGGATTTTGGGCGGAGGTCCCTGAATATTTGATTTTAAAGACTAAGGTCCACAATAACTTATCGTACCGACGGAAGTCCTCTCATAAAACTGAGGCAGTAAAAAAGATAAAAAAAGCCCCCGTATACATCAGTAAAAGCAGACTTCAGACAAATTTACCTTAGTTTTAGCAAAACTCAGATAAAACTCAGATAAATTTGCCAAATGAGTTTTACTATAAATTAATATAAATTTTCAGAAAAACTCAGATAAATTTCTTATTTTTCCGAGTTTGTTGTTAGATAAATTTGTTTTGCTTTTTGTAATGATGTGAAATGAAAATGAATGGAGGCTAGAGACTTACATATTTGAATAACTAAAGTCAAAGTGATTTTTCAGTCTCTTCATCTGTTATAGTAGTGGTAGCAGGCATCAAGATATTTAGCCCAGGCTGTGCTTACAGAGTTAGGTCGATGGCGCTCAATTCTACACCTCAATGTAACCACAAGATGGTTCTGTAATTTTAAAAGAAAAGGAAAACACTCAAAAGAGAAACATAATAACATCAGTGTATCCCTTCAAAAGTTTACAACGTATGTCACTGTATAAAAAAAAATCGTCTATCAATAACCACTACTTCATTTGGCACCTGACTCTCTGTCCTCCCAGATTAGAAGAAAAAAAAAAAAAAAAAACTCTCCGTCCTGAACAAGAGTATGCTTTAGCTCTCTGTAGCCATTTAAAAAAAAAAAAAAACAAAAATACTTGACTCGCATATAAGGGACCTATGATGACCAAGGGCTGGCTCTCGATCAACTCCCAGAGATGCCCAACATAATTTACATAGCCGGTAAGCTAGAAGAGAACAACCTTGACACCAAAGTGATCATTCCCCTTCCTGAGTTCTGCCAGAAACTCAGATAAATTTCCCAAAACTCAGATAATTTATCTGAGTTTTTGGCAAATTTATCAGAGCTTTTGTGTAATTTATCTGAGTTCTTATCAAATTTATCTGGCATTGTACTATTAGAAGCAAATATAAGAAACTGTAATAATTTCCTCTTGTCACTAGTATATAACTCTACGAGTAGGAAAAAATAGAAAAATGTAATGCCGAATCCTTTCTGCAAATCACATTAAAGGTCTTGAGATTTGAGTTCCATCAATGGAAATCAAAGTATCTTTCCAAAGATAATTTGGTCAGATTTCAACACCTGAAGAATGCTACCATTAGGGGAAATGCAAAAGAGAGCTACTTTAGTTAGATAGAATGCCTTCAACATATTTGGCACAGTTCCATATTCTATTTAAGATGAATTCTACCCACTTAGCAACACTCAAAATTCTGTTAGTTCTGCTTTGTACATCCAAGAATTTTGTTGTGATTAAACTTTTTCCCTTTACTCACAGGTGAAGAGAAGGATTTGAATAGATGGAAATAAACACATGGATGAGGTTTTGAACACAGAGAAATAAACACATGGATGCATGTGTCTTCCTTTCCTTCATGCAGAGGCAAGCTCCAAATAGTACATAATCCAAGTATACATCATATATTGTAGAAATGGATGTTAAAGAATGTAATGAGAAAAATGTATGACATATAAAAGTGAGAAAAATTTCTGCCAGAAACTCAGATAAATTTGCCTGAGTTTTGCCAGAAACTTAGATAAATTTGCCAAAACTCAGATAATTTATCTGAGTTTAGGCAAATTTATCTTAGTTTTTGTCCAGTTTATCAGAGTTTCTATGAAATTTGTCTGAGTTCTTGGCAAATTTATCTGAGTTTCTTAGAAACTCTGATAAATTATCTAAACTCATATAACTTTTTAGAAGAAGAAGGTTGTTGCTATGTGTAGGCTTCTGCCAACTAGCAGAACAAAACAACTCATAAAATGAAACAGAAAAATCTCATTCCAAACTACTTATTTTCAAAACTCAGATAAATTTTTAAAAACTCAAATAACAACAGTATTCTTGCAAGAAAGAAACAAAGACCCCATTTTTTATTGTTATGATTGCAAGAGATAGACTCATACGAAACGGAAAAAGCAAAGAAAAAGCAAAACAACAATGGGTTTTGGTGTTATGTAAAACCCATCGCCAGAGAAGGCCGGGACTGGTCGCGTTTTCATCGCTGGGCCATCGCCATCGTGGCTGGTGTAGTCGGAGATGGCCGAATTCAATTTGTAGAATTCTCAAGTGAAGTCCCTCGTTTCTAGAGAAGAAGAAGGAAAGAGTTATTCGGGACAACAAAGAATGAGAGAGAACTTGGCCTAGGAATGTGGAAGAAAGGGGCAAATTGGTCATGAAAATATATGACGTGGCATATTAGGGACATTTCACCAAAACATCTCCAGCTGTCTGGACTATAGATTTTAGAACAAAAAGTCGGTGTCCTTGATGCCATAGAATACCGTGCTCAGGGACTATTGGCTAATTTACCCTTTTTTAAATGGAAACCCTAACAGGAGAAAAAACAATGATGCAAAATCAAATCTATTAAATAGTTACAAGATGTACTCACTTTTCCAGTCAATTCGTCGACCGAAAGTCAACTGTAGTTGTTCTTGAATAACTCTCCGTTGCCACGACTCCTCGCCGCGCACCGCTCCCTGCACTTAATCCTATATGAAATTAGCCAACATATTAAATTTCTAACACCACTCCTATTATTAGCAGTGGTTTTCTTGGTATGGGGCAAGTTTGGATTTGATTGTCACAACCCGCCATGCCCCAAGTAAATAATAGGTGTAAGTGATTTTGGGCCTTAATTTATGGCATGTAGGAAGAAAAGGTGGCGTGTTTGATATCTACCACACTCATTTTCATTTATTTTTATATTATACTTTAAAAGTTTTAAGCGTTATATCCAAATTAACCCAACCAAACAGGATGGGTTTTGTATCACATCCCATTGACCCATCACGGGGACGGGCCTTTCCGGTTGCAACATGTTGTTGCTGGAAATTTATGAAATATGCTGATGGGCTAGTGGGATGTGGTAGTCCACTGTTTGTACTGGTTTGCTGTCGGTGGAAAACAATTGCTGAAAGCATTATAAGGCTTGTGAAAAAAACTGCGTTTGACTATTTTTATTATAGGTGGGGACGTTGCTTGTTAAATTATATGGCTTAATTGAAGTCATATATATATATATATATATGAAAATATTTACGTACATCTGTGGTGAGGGATAATATAGTGGGGCTACTTTATGATTCATTCAAATTATCCACACACATGGAACCCCCGAAACTACAATGGATCAATTGAGTTTTCATTAAGTCGATTGGATTAAACCGTTGGATTGAGCATGGGCGGCGCCATGTGGTTCACAGTGGGGTCAGATCTCAGAATATATTCATAAAAATTTTGCGAACCTATGAGTGGAAAGCTTTTGACCCACTGAGATCTAAAAAAAAAAATATTTATGGGAAGTTGACCCCACTGGAATCTAAAAACAATCTTATGGGAAGATTTTGAACCAACTTAATTTAAGAGTTTGACCTGAAGGAGAGAAAATGACTAATAAATTTTTGACAATTTTGTAACATCCAATTAAGATAAACCGTGTACTTTTGTGTCATGGGTAGCCCAATAATTTTGAATGGCTTATAAATTTAAATGGACATGCCTTAACTCATAGGAAGCTCAAATTATATTTTTATCTTAGGTCCTTTTATTTTTATCATTTTTCTCTTATTTTTCTAATACTAAATATTTGAAGGTAGGGTAAGGGCCTAAAAATTACAGCCCCTCATGTGAAAGTCGAAGGTTTTTGCTCAGTTAAGCTCGGTCCGCAAATGAGAGGGTAGGATAAGAGCTTAACCTCGGCCTGGCCTTGGTCATAGCCCTAGTTGCAAGGTTGCGGAAGATAAGTATTTTTTGACCCCACTGATTTGAATTTCTGGAGCCGCCCCTGGGATTGAAAGTCAAAATTTTCCTTTAATATAAAGTCGTTAAATTTGTGGGCCACAGATGAAGGGCTTAGACTTTGGATTGACCTCAAACTTGATATATGGTCTCATCTCATATGACTCTTTCCATCCCCCTCAAGTCCCATGATCAATTGAACCTTAAGCCCCATTGAGTTGGTCCCTCTCTATATGGTGGGGGAAGGATGTACATGAATATTGCTTGTATATATTGATGAATGACTTATGGTTATTAAATTTGAACAAGGTTCAAATGATCCACAAATATTTGAACAGCCAATGGAATCTAGACTAAGAAATAAAGTACTTGAAAAACATAACCCCTTTTATCAAGAAGCAAATGGTTTTATCCGATATTCTAGCCAAAAGCCATATATAAGAGGAGGATCAACAAGTTCTTGAACGTGGTTGACATGATTTACACCAATAGTCCAATGATCCAAGCTCTAGAACGTAGTTCCAGCATGTCATTTGTGCACCCTCATCCATAATGAACGATCCAAAGCTCAAGGCTGATGGAACTGTGCTCATTATCAAAGAATCCAAGCCCATACTTGTAAAGTTGAGGCTCAAAATCAAGCCAAAATGTATGCCCAAGTCTACTACTAAGTCAAGCAGGCCGAGGCCAACCATAAGGAAAAAAAAAAAAATGAAAAACAAAGACCAAAAACAAGCCTTACTGCTGCTGAGGAAAAGAAATTGGACATGTTTGATTCAGAATGATCTTCAGATTGTCACTTGGATCCAATAGAAGCATCAATCATGCACTTGATTTCTCCTCCATCATAGTCAATTGTGGCCCTATCTACATTGTTGATCGTGATGATCAACTCGCGTGAGTTCTCATAATCCAACCCTACATCAACCTTAATTTGTGCAATAAATGTAAGAAATAATTAGGCAATTTGAAGAAATGATAGCAATAATGGGTTCTCTTCAAGCTTAAGGAGTTAGATGGGCCTCATTGGCTGATCATAGTGGACGCAATCAAACAGCCGCAATCAAAATATGGGTGGCAAAGGGAGAGGGCAAGTGGGAAAACATCAAATTACAGTTAAGCTGAAAAGTTCAAAAGATAATACAAAAGGCCACTGAAGAATCACAGTTCTTTAAAAGGAGCGACACCGTCAATCTAGCTTGGATGGACACTGAATCATTTTCATCTAAGTGCAGGTGTTAGGATTTTATTGTGTTGGCTAATTCATGGGTTGGACAATATTCTGGATCCATTTGAGTTGTGATTTTCTATTTTATTTTAGAATGTATTGTAGTTGAGTCACCGGAAGATCTGAAGAGAAGATTGAAGAGCTTGAGCCAAATTCCAGAATGCTCTTTGGCTATAGCGAAGATGAAGTTCGCTAGAGCGAACACGGGACCAGAGAAGGACTTCGCTATAGCGAGAATCTGGCTCGCTATAGCGAGCGTGACGTGTTTGCCCAGTTCGTTCAAAACTCTGTTTTAGAGTTTGAGTCTAATTTCAATTCTCATTGGAATATTATTAAAAGATTCTTGCATGATTTTGGGGCTATATAAAGGGTGATTTTCTCAACTTTAAAGTATATACAAGAAGTTTCTCTCTTTTGTTCTAAGGTGAGAAAATCCTAAGAGAGATTCATTGTTATTTAGAGCCGTATTTGTGAGATTGGGCTGAAGATTTGCTCTAGAAGGTTTGAAGCTTCTACTTCCTTGTAAAAGATCTGAACATCTTGTTCTCAAGATATTATTGGAGGATCAAGCACGGGGAGTGGTGTGCGGCGAGTGGTCGTGGTATCGAGGACTTGTGCAAGAACAATTACAGTTTTTAGGTCGACGTACTGATTGGGATAAAGGAGCTGTGAATATATCATGTAACCGTTCGATAGTGATTGATTTTTCTAATCTTGATTTTTCTCCCTGAATAGGATTTCCACGGTAAATTCGTGTCCGGCTTCTTGTTCTATCTTCCGCTGTGCATTGGTATTTTTAACTATCATCCATTCAAACGTAGCTCACTTTCAGCGGGCAACTAAACCTCTAGACCAATAATGGAAGCAAATAATTTTATGGACGGAAGTTAGAATTTCTTAAGATATAGAGTTTCAATTGGTACATAAATTCATGGGATGACTTACAGTAGAATTTGTTCAGTGACTAAGCTTGTTTGTGCTCAGAGAAGGAAGGAGAGGATGAATTGTCTGTTGGATTCACTATAGGAAGGCAAGATCTATCCTCTAAATGTCCTGAAAACTTGTCTCATGAGAGATTGGATAGACATGTGCCGGACAAATATACTCTCTCAGATAAGAGCCAAGCTTATAGGTGCAAATCCTAAAACTCTTAGTGAATTGCTGGAAGCAAAAGTAGAAGTAGAAGCTGATATTATTAAGTACCAAGAAAATGAAAAAAAAAAAAAAAAACTACTAATTTAGTTAGGTCGTTGAAGGGTAGCGATAGGGATGGCAATAGGTCGGGTTAAAAATTGGGACACCCCTACCCAAGCGTGCTCCTATTAGGGCAAGTTTGGCTATGGACATTATAGGTTTGGAGCACTCCACGAGTGTCTAGATTATGACCCGAGTCAAGTTTGAGGTGGGTTCGGATTTTGGTTATGCCTAGACTGTTCCACCTTGGTTTTTCTCTTATTTATGTATCAGCTCAAGAGGAGCATACTGCTAAAGGTAACAGGTTATGTAATCTAAGAAGGGGGAGGTTAAAATGTTATGGACCTCTTTTGTTCCAAAGGTAGTGGAGGTTCTGGACTAGATTCAAACCTTCATCATGATATGAAGCTTAATTTTCTAGTTTTGATTTTTTTTTTTTTAATGTCTGTCTATATTATTAAAAAAGAGAAAAATATTATAAAAGCTATATATCTTTATTTTCATATCAAAGAAAATGGGTTAATAATCATTTTCTATTTCTCATCGAATTTCTGTATTTACAAATCTGACCATTGATGAGTATATAATATGTGATATCAAATCTACCCTCAATGGATGCTGGTTGGATTGGACAAATGGAAGAATTATATCTCTCTCCTCCTAATAATAGTACTATATATAAATTGGATTCCAAAAGGAGCCCCTTTTCTCCATCTCCACTCATTCTTTTCCATGGGCCCACTTATGAAAATTCTAAATCTTCATATTAGGATTCACTCCAATTTGTACTAATACAACCGTTATCAACCTCTGAATTTAACCATCTGAATCTTCTTGGGGTGGGGGCTCCATGAAAAATTTGTTTTTTCTACGGGTCCGTTTGTGCAGCAGCAGCGGAATCCGTGGAGACTGACGGAGACAGGGTGCCGGATTTTTCGGCGCCTTCCCCATCATGTTTGGTGTAGCAAGGAATTCATTCCTCCAGATTTTCTGACACAATTTTACAGCGCCATTTTGTCTGTCTAATTTTCTGACCTCCACGTAGAGGAATCAACTGCCGCAGATGAGGAAAGAGGCGGTTTCCTCTTTCGGTGCTCTGCACAAACAGACCCTAAAAAGAAAAGGTTTGGAGAGGTCTATGTCTACCACTCACCCCTTTGCCAATGAATCATATACAATTTCTACATAAGAATTCTCTAAAAATGTCAGAATAGTTGTTGATGGGATCAGAGCTTTAGGAATCAGAGCTTCAGCTAGATAGAAGATGACAGAACCAATTCCTGTAATGACTACTATAAGGAAACATTCACTATGTCATTAGTGGGTATCCGTGAGGTTTTTGACCCCATAGGACTAATTCCTCTGGTGGCGCCAGCTAAACCCACAGAAATGAACACGGGGCAAATTTTGGACGGGGTTCGAACAAAAGATGTGGACAGGAAGAGCAACAAGAAAAGTTAATTGTTCTTATTTCATCTATCATGAATATGACCATGTATTAAGACAAATATAACAAAAATAGGCCTTAAACAGTCAAGGGATAGGGCCGGCTGGGCTTGTGTGCTTGGGTATAGAATCTAAAGCGTGGCCCTTTTATTGCACAACTTTACCTTTTGGGCTTTGTCCTATGACGAGCCCACGACCCTTAGGAATCTGTCAAGTTCAGTTTCTGAATGTGCTAGCCCAGTCCATGGAAGCAGCAAGTCGTCTTATGCTTTTCACGGACCATGATGGGCCTATTGGATCTTGTCAAAGTTCAGGTTCAGCCCGTTCAATTATTGTGCCTGATGCTCGACCTCAGATGTTGCTGATGGACCTGAACCTGAAATATCAGGTTCCTGTGCCTTTGTGCTAAAAACTGTCTCGTTTGTGATGGGCCTGCGGTCGGGTCTTTAAACATACTCTGGCCCAGGCATGGCCCATCGACCTAGGGTCAGAAAATTAGACTTCATCCAAGGATCCGGGCCCAAAAGCACATGTCCAATTTAACCCAATACAGTCCAGATGGTCCAGATGCAATCGCCCTTGCGACATGGCCCCACATTCCAATATATAGACCAGACGTTAACATTGTTCAACCTAAAATGGATCGAGATGAAAACAGGTAGGGTTGTTGTTGGGTCCATAGCTTAACATACCTTGGACTCTAGTTGCACAAAGTGGAACCGGTTAGTACTGGACTCCAACTTGAAGGCCTTGACCCTAACAGAGTGACTAACCCAAACCCAAATTGAGGCTTGACTAATTTGGCTAAATATATTTAATTTTGTTTTATATAAGATAAGAATTTTTTACTAAATAATTAAGTTTAGAGTAATTAAATGGAATTATGAAGAAAAACAACAAAACCATGAGTCAATGGTTTGTACATTTTTTTTCTCTATTGAAAATATCCCTTTGACGATTTCGTGTATTAAACATAAGGAATTTTGGTTAAGGATGTAATTGGGTCTCCGATTCTCTGATTTTCCTGAGGATTCGACCCATTAAAAAATGAGCTTGGGTCCTTATTTAGGCCTCGATAAGTAAATGTGTCCGACCCGTGACCTAAATGAGTCCGGGTCGGTTCCAACCCGGGGACACGAGGCCCGATATATTATTTCAATTTTCAAGAATCGCTCCTGAAAATTTGGCTTTTTTCATATCGTTCTCTACCTAGACCTGTCCCCATCCCCATAATACAGTTCCGATTTCATCTTCTAATTTAACAGTTTCGATTTTGGAACTAAGAAACCGGCCCAGTTCGGAATAGACTCGTTTAAATCCCTAATTATTTTGTTTTTGGTAAACCCAACAATACACACAGAGACCAAAACCTAAGACAACCTGAACCCGAAACTGAACCCATTTTCATCCCTAGAAACGAAAACGATGTCTCAATTCCCAAAGCAGTTTCATATCTCTGCTCCCAATTCCCAAACCGAAAAATCTTACCTTTTCTTTTCTGTTCTTTGGAATCCTCACAAACAGCTTATGGTCATGAAATTCGACACTTGATAAGTAGAGAAAACCCAAATCAGTTTTCCAGTTCTCTCTACCATTTACGGATTTCACCTTCATGAATCCTGCAGTGGATGGAGCTCATTTCTCTCCGGTTCTAACGTTTTCTTGCATTTCCAAGGTACGCCTTTTCAATCCCATCTGCCTCAATTCATTAGCCCCTTAAAACGATGTGGAGTTTCCGAAGAACATCAAAGCTTTGTGCTTTATCTTCTCTGCTACAAACCCATTTCAGCTTACCGAGAATTATGCCTACCGAATTGATGAATTCAAACGATTTCACCGAATTTAGGCTTTTTGGGGGAAAATCGAATTTGGGTCTTTTTGTTTCTAGGTCTTCCAAGCCTTTCTGTTCTTCCCCAAACACTCTGGCTACAACTTTAGATGCTCATTTGATAGAGAATGAGGATAACAACGACACTGATAATGATGCTGAGGATAGTGATGGGGAAAATGATTTTGAAGTGATTGAGCCGATTGAAAAAGATGAGATTTTGATTCAAAATGCGGAGACAATTCTGGGTTTTCTCCGTGGATTTGGAAGCAATGGGGTCGAAGCAAAACGCAGGCTGGAGGAATCTGGCGTGCCCGCTTCGCCAGAATTGGTGGCGGAGGTGCTTTCACGGGTGCGGAATGATTGGGAGGCGGCGTTTACCTTCTTTCTCTGGGCTGGAAAGCAACCAGGGTATGTGCATTCTTTCCGGGAGTACCATACAATGATTTCAATTTTGGGAAAGATGAGGAAATTTGATACAGCATGGTCTTTGATTGATGAGATGAAGGGGGGAAGGTCGGGGCCGTCTCTGGTGACGCCACAGACGCTCTTGATCATGATCAGGAGATACTGTGCTGCCCATGATGTTGGAAAGGCGGTAGGTACCTTCTATGCGTTTAAAAGATACGGATTTAAGGCTGGAGTTGAGGAATTTCAAGATCTTCTATCTGCTCTCTGCCGGTATAAGAACGTTCGAGACGCAGAGCATCTGCTCTTCTGCAATGAGAGTGTGTTCCCCATTGATATGAAGAGTCTCAACATTGTTCTCAATGGGTGGTGCAATGTAATGGTTAATTTGCGTCAAGCAAAGAGGTTTTGGTGGGATATGGGTAAGAGAGGTGTGACTCGGGATGTTTACTGTTATGGGAGCATGATCTCTTGCTATTCGAAAGCTGGCAGCCTTCGTGATGTTCTTAAGCTATTCAATCAGATGAAGGAACTGGGAATTGACCCTGATAGGAAGGTTTATAATGCTGTTATTTATGCCCTCGCGAAAGGCAAATGCATGAAAGAAGCACTCAGTCTTGTGAAGGCGATGGAGGAGCGTGGTTGTGTTCCAAATACTGTTACGTACAATTCTTTGATCAGGCCGCTTTGTAAGGCTCGTCGAGTGGACGACGCACGAGCTGTCTTTGATGAGATGTTGAAGAGGGGTCTTTCCCCTTCGGATAGGACATACCATGCATTCTTTGCCATTTCAAGGACTGCAGAGGAGGTGTTTGAGTTCCTGGAAAAAATGAAAGATACAGGGTCTGGCCCCACAACTGATACTTATATCATGTTGATTAGGAAGTTTTGTCGGTGGCGACAGCATGAAAACGTCTTCAAGCTGTGGGATGGGATGGTTGTGAATGGTCCAAGCCCTGATCGGAGCTCATACATTGTCTTAATACATGGGCTATTTTTGAATGGGAAGTTGAATGATGCCTACAGGTATTACCTAGAAATGAAGGAGAAAGGATTCCTTCCAGAACCTAAGACAGATGAGATGATTAAGGCTTGGGTTTCTGGTCAGGAAACTGTGAAGCACCAGATGTTAGAGCTTAAGGGCATGAAAGGAGACCAGTGTCCCTCAAAAACCAGTGACACCTCTAGTGCTATTGGCCTAAAAAGGGATTTTCTCAGACAACCTGAAACAATCAGAGTCACTAGAGAAAGAGGGTTCTCTTTCCGGTAGCTGCAAGACATTAAAATGCTGGGAAAACTTCTGTTCAGTTCATCTAGCACACATGCTCCACCTTCTGTCAATCTGATCCAGAGACTCCCTAGGTATGTGTATCAATTTCTGCTTTGGTCCTGTCCTGTGGCTTGATTGAGTATTTTCCCAGAAAAATCTCTTATAGGATGTAAATTTATATATATATATATATATATAGTCTTGCATTTTCATGCGCTCAAATATAAAAGACATATGCTATCAATGAATCGCCTGAGCTAGAGTATTTTACTGGCTTGGCATGCATTGGACCTGAGACCACCGAGAAAAAATCAGAAATAACATCCAACTAATTGCAGAAACTATTTAAGGACTAGGTGAAGTTTTGTAGATTTTATCAAACAGATACTCCCTCATACTGGGGTACTTCATGTACACTAAGAATAACTGCTTAACACCTTTTTTTTTTTTTTTATTCTTTTTTCTTTTCTATTCTAAATCTTTTGTGCGTGCGTGTGCTCGTGTGCGCATGCGTGTACATTCCAAAATCCAAGTGATGTAGCCCTTTTATGTTAACCTTCGTTCAAACTAATGTATCTTCTTGAAAAATTGGAACAATACTCTTTTTTTTAGTTAAAGATTAATTCTCTCTCATTCTTTTTTTTTTAACATTTTTTTTTTCTAAAGTATATTTCTTTCATTTATCTACGATGTGCTTTTATGTGTGACATGTCTCTGATAATTTGAGCTAAGAATACCCTACTTGAGCACTCAAGGACATGAAATGCTATAAACAAACATGATATGAATATGAACCACTGAAATGGAAATTGATGTGAAGAAAATGGGTTATCCTAGCCATGTCATATGGTGCACTTGTAAGCTGTGTGAATCTGCAGCTCTACACATTTGTTTACTTGCACTGTCCGACTGTTACCTCGTTGGTAAAGATTTGGAATTTCTTGTGTTGTTGTTGCTTACTTGTTATGCTTAGGATGTTATGGACATTTCATCCACATCACAAGCCAGTTTACCTCCGGAGCCTAGCTGATGAAATCCTCAGGCTTATTAGCATGCTCGCATGGGTAGTAAAGACATTCCTCTTTTGTTACATAGCAGCCCTTGTGTGCATTAATTTTAAAGCCCATGAATGCTTTAATCATCATGTGATGCAGCCCAAAAAGGAACTGCCACAGAACTGACTTCAGATAATTGACCATATCCAGCATGGGCCAGGCCCAGTCCCACTCTGACAACTGGCCTTGTGTTCAGCAGTCAACAAAACCAATGAAGCAATAAATCATTGTATTCTTTGATATCTCTGACAGGATAGTGATAACAATAAATCATTGTATCCTTTGATATCTCTGTTAGGATAGTGATCTCCTTAATTAGCTCCCTTTAATTTAGTTTTCGTATAGAGTCTACATTCAATGAGTGTTTTGTTTTAAGGAAAGGGAATCCATGCACAATATGGAAATCACTTCCTTTGGATTCCCAAGAGGCCTATTTAAGGGCCTCCTATCTATTCTGAAAATCAACTAAAATAATATCCAATTTCTCCTCTTTGGTAAGGAACCCTAGAAGCAATTGTGTTACTTGAAGGTGCCTATGTTTGGGCTGATCCTTCCTCAGTCCGGCCACGCCCAATTGGTGCCATCCTGAACCAGTCCAATATCAGCTCAAATTTTCCAAATTGATTTTAGAGTTTTCCCCAAAATTGAAACCTAACCCTAATCTAGCAAAAACCTGATTAACCCAACCCATTCAGCCCTTAAATCACCCCAAAGTAGTCCCAAATTCTAATTTCAGATCTATCCTTAATCTGTCCAATTCAATCCAAATCTAAGACCTAATTTCTACACATTGCAGAACAGTTTCTAAAACAGCTACTTATACCAGCCATCTTACCCATCTAAAAACACCCAAAATTTTCCAAATTGAATGATAACCCAGCCAAATCTTCTCCTCTATACCTTGTCCAAATTGAAACCCAGAATGCATCTACAAGCAAGCCTTACCACTGCATCACATTGCTATCCTGCAATTCCTACAGCAGTCCCTTAAACAGCCTTCAAATACCCTTTATCGGATTCTCAGATTCTCCCAAACTTGACACTGGTTTCGACCTATACCTGCCCCACCCCACCCCCCACCCCCCAAACCTATTTTACCCAATTTTAGTCAGACCCTACCCTCCCCTCTATCTTCATCAACTACACTCCTAAATTGTGCCAAACCTGCTATCAGGTGACCGCAGAAACCGCGGATGAAGCAGTGGGCAGCAGATGAGAAGTACTTGGAAATGACCTTAAACCAAACCATACCAGATTTGGCCCAAACCTCCATCAAACCATCTACACCAAACCCAATCCTTATCCCTTCCAGAAGCTCACTCAAAATTTTTAAAATCCCAACAGCTTGCTGTCTGCACAGAAAATTCAGCGACAGTAGTGCAACCAGCCCCTCTCCCACCACCCTTCCTAAAAGCTTGCCTCTTTTTCAGTCCATTTTTCAAAACCATTGTTTATCTTATGTGCCCCTCTTGCATTCAAATCAATATGTGGAACATTTGAACTTCAGATACATGTCAGAGAATATTGTATCGGACTATCAGTATAGATATGAAGATTTGTATTATGAGAATATGTTATACTTTGAGCAGTTCATTAATTTGAAGCAAACAATTTTGACAGGTGATGAATGTACCTACCAATTTCAATAACTGCATTATTTATGTGCATTAGAGGAGAGTGATTCACATAATCTATCTCATTGTATCAGAGGTCTAAGATCGGACATATGAATATGGAGTTCTTCTGAAAACTCAAGTCGTATATAAAAAAAGCTCCCCATGTTGTTGATGAACTTAGTTGGTCTCTCATGAGACAAATTTAAGTCTCAATCTGGGAAGTTCCCACAAAGTAAAAGAGTTCACATTGTCGACTCACGTGCGTTGTCTTCTCATCACCATGCAATCAAAGCCATCCTTTTGAAGTGACTTTTCATGAGAACTGCCGATTTGTCCATACATGCAAGAAGAATTAAAGGAACATAAGGAAGACGAACTAGAAGAAGGCATAACTACATCAAAAGAGCTGAAGTCATGATGAGAGACGTCAAAGGCGACATAGAAAATCAATATGAAGGGAAAGAGGATTCCACCAAAATAAGGTGAAGGAGCATTTAAAGCTCTTAAGATGGACCATACTTTGGAAGAACTAGAAGAAGGAAAGGGGACCAAATTTCTTTTTGTGGATAGTGTTGATCACAAAAAACAAGAGTGAAAAGAGGACAATAAAAACTTGGATCTAGTCACTATTAAAAAAAAAGAAAAAAAAGAAAAAGAAAAATTGGATCTAGTGAGCAACAAACCTAACCATCTAGTGGATTTGATAGTAACAATGATTTCAGAAGTGCCATATGGATCAGCAGAGGGCAAATCAATTGTTTCAGTGCTTTCACAAGAAGGTCTAGTTATTGAAGTCCCCCACAATTACTTTGTTTATGGGGACCAACAAATGATAATTGAAAATTGTGATCTGATGGTGTAAGTTTGATATTTGGGCCATCCAATGGTCCAATCACACATCCAAGAAAATCTGACCATTAGGAGAAGCAAGGTTTCCAATCACTTCTAATTGGATGAGGCATACTAAGAGAATAAGGATCAACAAGAAAATTAGAAGTTGGTACATAGATCTTTGATTCAGAAGGATTCCTTTGTCCTTTGGAGCTTGCGGGCGAGTTCTTTCTAAGCCAGGGATAATTCATGTAGCCCAAAGACGGAATACCATAGATAGGCTTCTAATAATGGGCCATATCCAGCCTAAGACTCATGGGCTAGGCCCAGGTCCATTGTGCCCAAGGCCCAGTCGACAGCTGGCCAAACAAACCCAGCCCAGCTATGTTCAGCACTCAACAAGACCCAACAAAGCAATAAATCATTGTGTCTCTGATATCTGTATTAGGAATTTAGAATAGTTATCTCCAGTATCTCTCTTTAATTTAGTTTTTCTATTTTATTGGAGTCTAGATTCAGTGAATACTTTGTTTGAAGGAAAGGAAATCCATGTACAGCAAGGAAATTAATTTCTTTGGCTTCCCAAGAAGCTTGTTTAAGGACCTCTCATGTTTTCTGAAAATCAATTGCAATAATATTCAATTTTTGTTGCTTGAACATGCCTACATTTGGTTGGATCCATCACCAATTTGGCTGCATCAATATGCTAATTGCTCTGTAGGCATGCTTAATTGTCTCCAAGTTTGTTGTAGTAATGATTTGAGTTTCATGCCGTTATCCTTTTGTGACCCGTCATTTTACCTTTATTTATTTGTTCGTTTTGCACAAAATGAAGTTGCTATTAAAGCACAACATCTTATGAATTTATAATTAACAGAAACAAGTTCCTAACGCAGTGAGTCTCTCTGAAATTTCTTTTTTCATTTTTCTGCCTAAAAGATTCCTTACATGGGAAGCTACCTTATTGGCGAGCATTTCTCTTTTTCAGAGTACACACAAGGTTTGAGCCCTGGTCTTCCCCATGACAAGGGCAGTGGCTTAGCGGTTACCACTGAACTAGTAGTGGGTTCTTTTGAAGAAACATCTATTGCCAGAAGACATTTTTAGCAGAAGCACTAATCCCTTAAGCTTTCTTTCTAGGTCTTCATCTCTTATTTATTCAAGCCTTGCTCACCAAATTGATTTGGGAAATGATTGCTTGATGCCTCGATCTCTCCTAATTGATCTCTCAGCAGTAACCACCCCTTCAATGTTGGATGTACTCAAGATGTTTAAGGAAGCACCATTAGCATTTAACTTCCAGGAAGCTGGTAGAGGGAATTGCTACCTCCACCACTCCTATCTTGAGAGAACCTTCTTCAAATTCTTGGAAAAACACACATTGGAATTCTTTCCTTCTCAATGTCATGAAATTTCTTGGAACTTGATTCCTTAAGCTAGATACGAAATTTGTTACACGTCATCAAATGGTTTGTAGTTCTTCTCCTTCCGAAAACCGCAGCTGGAATCACACAGATCAGGCTCTCCATACTATTTTTACCTCCAACAAAATATTCCCCCTCCCAAATTTCAGGACTTGATCTGATATCATATGTCATGATGCCATGCTCGAGTCCTAAAGGAAAGCACACAATCTTCACCATATTTTCCCATCCAACAGAATCATCCCCTTTCAAAGTTCAGGACATATCCCTTACATAGTGATTAAATGCCAATGAAATGGCACACTTTTCCGGCCAAAACCACACAATCTCCACAAAACGCTAGCCACTAACCAGAGAAAGAGAAGTTGGTGATATTGATTGCTTGGTCAATTTGGACACACTTCTTTCTTGACACGAACACTTGTATGATTATTATTATAGGCAGTAGATGAGGTGTCTGATATGGTAATTTTGTAAAGCTTGATATGCATATATTTATTAAATATATTGTAAAAATATATTTCCTAAAATGCGATGATAAGAATTGATGTATGTTAAAGCTATATAAATGGTTTGTAAATGCTACTGAACATAAGAACAGTAATGGAGTATCGAACATGGTACTATCATGTGGAAGATTTTCTTATTCTTATCGAAAATTTTGATGTGTATTCATGTGTCCGGCCGGTATGGATATGAGTGTTGGAATCGGATGTGGCAATATTTTTAAATAGACA
The DNA here is from genome assembly GCA_003546025.1 of Camphora micrantha. NCBI lineage: Eukaryota > Viridiplantae > Streptophyta > Magnoliopsida > Laurales > Lauraceae > Camphora > Camphora micrantha. The sequence goes on from QPKB01000002.1 coordinate 10,941,615, forward strand.
AAGCACAAGGCCCGGATTGGTTCTCTTTCACTCTTTTATAGCATATAGGAGTTCCTCAGGGAAGATTTGTTACAAAGATTTCACTGAATTTTGTTGGAGAGGAAGGTTGAATTCTATCTCCATGACTGTCATTGCACTTATTCTGGAAAGTGAAGGTGCTGAAGAGGGATTAGCATTACACAAAGCTTATGTAAAATCATTTTTAAAGTGCTTGCTAATAAAATTAAGAAGCTAGATATTTTATCTCCTTCCAGGTTTTAGACATCATCTTTGTGGCTAATGAATGCATTGACTCGAGAAAAAAGCTGGGTTCTAGTTATAATAAAAAAAAAAGGAGAAAAAAGCTGGGTTCTAGGATTAGTGTGCAAAATAGACATGGAAAAAGCATATGATAAAGTTGATTAATTTTTTTTAACAAACATTTGGCTTTGGGGTGGATGGTGTTTTTGGATTTGGGAGTGCCTATTGATGGCTCATTTCTCCATCAAAATAAATGGATCGATTAAAGAATATCTCAAAATTTTAAGAGCATTTTGCGAAGGTGATCCTTCTCACATTTTCACTTTACAAATGTGGCAGAAGATTGTCTCGAAAGGCAATGAACATCAGTCTACTAAGCGATTTTAAGGTGCGAAGAGAACGTGTGAAAGTTTATCTTATACATTTTACGGATGACACTTGTCTTTTGTGATGCGACTTAAGCACAGGTGAAGCTACTAGCAATCTTTAGGTTTTTCCAGGCTAGTATGGGGCAATAAAGTGAGTTTTCTAAAGATCTTTATGTCGGGATATTACTTATGGATAGCAGATTGTTTCCTCTTGCAAATCTCCTTGGCTATCACAAGTTATGTTTTCCTTATAAACATCTTGTGCTTGCTTTTGGAGCAAACCCTAGATCACCTTCATTATGGATCCTCATTATTGAGAATTTTGAGAAAAAAAGGGTTAGCTTCTCGGAAGAAGGAATGAAGGATTACCTTCTTTTTGAGGAAAAAGTTGTCCTAAGTAAGTTAACCCTTGAAAATCTCCCAATCTATTATTGAGTGATTCCTCACAAATTTTCTAAAAGCGTGATGCATACTCTAGGTCGAACTTCCCACGCCCATTCTCCAAATTTCGTGCCCCCTAAAAAAGGGACTTTCTTGTTGGCATCATACATCCAAGGCTAATGAGAAAGCCTACTTTCCTTTAAACACCTCTATTTATTGAGCTATTTATTTTATTAGTTATTATCATAGATATCCCGAATCCCACAATTCATCAAATCCCGATTCGTATCCCGAATCTTAAGAAAAGTAATTCGTATCTATGCAACGAATCACATTTAAAGATGTATCTTAGGATTCAGGTGTGAGTCTTACGATTCGATACTTATTTTGTTGAATCTTACTGTTCAAGCGATTCGGTTGAGCGAGAATAGCTACAACTACTAAATTAATAGTAACAATCTTTTACTTCTTTTTTCTTTCTTTATTCTTTCTTTCTTTTAGCGTTTCTACTTTTAAAAGTTACTTAGCTAACAAAACCTCTTGATCATGGCTTTGCAGAGGTTTTAAAAATAAATAAAGAACATGCATTTAATTAAAGCGTTTGATTGTACGTATAGTGCTTGTCTATATCTTCTTCTTTTTTTAATCTCTTTTTTTTTTTTCTTCATAAGCACTTTCTTAACTTCAAGAGATATCCTACTGCATAAAATTAATGGTTTGAGTTTAATTTTTTACTTTTATATATTGATTTAAAGATAATAAAAAAGAAATAAATAAATATTGATACCTTAAACTTATTAAACTATTTGCATATATTATTTATTATGTATTAATAGATGTCATGATGTTCTTGATATGAATGTATGATAGACTTATTTGTCATTGTGTTTATAATGCTATAAATGGGATATTGGATGGTAATGAATAACCCATTTTTTTTCTTTTTCTTTTTTAATTTGTAATTAATCTTCAATTTTATTAGAAACATAATAAAATCCTACGATTCACGATTTGATTCGATTCATGGGTATGAACTTTTTGTGATACGATTCCATTTTGAAAACTATTAAGTAAATCTCCAAAAAATTAGAAACTTGTTAAAAAAAAAAAAAAAAAAACCCAAATCAAACTAAACTCCTAACTAAATACCCTTAATTGACTTAAAATTCACATGGCAAGCAGTTGGTACTATTGAGCCTGCAGGCTGGGCCAATGGGACTTGCCGATCCATTGATCATGGGTCTTGGGCTGCATCTTTTTTTCATTAATTAGAGAGAGAGAGAGAGAGAGAGAGAGAGAGATCGATCTATGGCTCAATACTAGTCTAGTTGCATATGAAATACTGATATTTATGTATGCCGATCGTATTTGTATCCTACGGTATGACACCTACTGGTGCTTGATTAGCATTGAGTGGGCTTGGCTGTACCTGAACATTCTGAAATTAGTAATGAAATTAGTAAATGCTCAGTACATTGAATTATCAAGCCTATCATTTGGGGCAAGTAAGATCCAATGCCTAAAACTCGACTTGGGCATGGCCTTGTTGCAGAATATTTGGATATTCATGTGCATCTTTCTCTCACCATATGGTCAGGGACAAACTTAATGGGGCCCACCAGGGGCTGTGGGCCTCACTAATCATGGGACATTTTTTTTTTTTTGTTTGCGGGGGGTGGTGGGGTGTGGTTGATGGAAAGAGACATCTTGGATGGACCCATATATCAAGTTTGGGGTCAATCCCATGCCTCTAATCCCTTCATCTGTAGCCCACAAATTTTACGACTTTATATTAAAGAAAAAAATATGACCCTCGATCTAACGGTCCAATCCATTCGAATAGGTGAAAAATCACTGGATCTAGTGTGGACCATGTGAGTAGATAGTTTGGATGTATCATAAAATCGGCCCCACTATGTCGTCCCTCACCGAAATATGGTAAGGGATGGATGCGCATAATTATTTTCCATATATATACATATATATTGGGACATTTATGTGCATTCATCCCTCACCATATGGTGAGGGACAAACTTAATGGGGCCCACCTATGGCCCCACTGATTATAGGACTTATGGGATGGAAATAGACATCTTAGATGGGCCCACATATCAAGTTTGAGGTCAACCCCATGTGTCTAACCCCTTCATCCGTGACCCACAAATTTAATGACTTTATATTAAAGAAAAAAAAAAAACCCTGACCCTCAATCCAACGGTCCAATCCATTCGGATGGATGAAAACTTTATGGATTCAGTGTAATTTAGGGTGGTCTAATGTGTGCATATGGTTCAGATGTATCATAAAGTCGGCCCTACTATGTTGTCCCTCACCGTAATATGGTGAGGGATGGATGCTCATGAATATTTCCCATATACCATATGGTGAGGGACAAACTTGATAGAGCCCACCTAGGACCTCACTGATCATGGGACTTGGGGGGATGGAAACAAACATGTTGAATGGGCCCGTATATCAAGTTTGGGGTCTGTCCCATGCCTCTAACCCCTTCATCCGTGGCCCACAAATTTAACGACTTTATATGAAAGAAACATTTTGACCCTTGATCCATTTGGATATGTGAAAACTCGATGGATCTAGTGTAATTCAAGGGGTCCCATGTGTGTAGATGGATCGTAAAGTCTGCATGAATATTTCCCTGTATGTATATATACGTTAATTATTTCACAAAGTACTATTAATTGTTTTCCTTATCAATGTGAAGGTGTCAAAGAAATGTAAACTATAAACAAGTAGCACCTAATTCCTAAAGCCGAAATGTTCAAACTTCTAAAGAAAAGTGATACTTCATATGGTAAACAATAAAATTCCTTGTATGGTGAAAACTTTGTGCAAAAATGATCGTGAAAACTTTGTTTTAACAAAATCATAATTTTGATGAATTGACGAGCCTGTAGGTCAGGTTGAAGGTGCTCATATAAATGGGCAACATATCGTGCCATATAGTATCCGATGCTTCACATCTTTTGTGTAATATCTGTGTCCCTGCTGTGTATATGACATGTCATTTCTGTATCCATGCTGTATTTGGGTATCATAGGTGCTCATTGTTGCAAGTCACAATTGTGAGCTTGCATGTTTTGAGTCATTAAAAAAGAAAGAAAGAAAAGAAAAACCGGAAGTTTTAAATATCGCAGGGAAATGGATTTTACACACAAAGTTTAGTATTCGTTAAGACACAACATGTTGTCTATTTTGAAGTATCCAAGTATCATAGGCTCAGGATAGCATACCTGCATTCATATCCATGTCTTAGGCTTTAGAAAGTGTGAAGCCTCATCACAGCTTCTGTACAAAAATGATCAAAGTACTTGCATGAAAACTTTGTTTTAACAAAATCATAATTTTGATGAACCCATAGGTCAGGTTGAAGGTGTATGCCATCCAGAGCCTATGATACATAGATACTTCAAAATAGACAACATATTGGGTCTTAGCGAATACTAAACTTGTGTGTAAACTCCATTTCCCTGCCATAATTAAAACTATCGGTTTTGCCTTTCTTTCATTCTTTCTTTTTCAATGACTAAAACAAGCAATCTCACAATTGTGATTTGCAACAACGAGCACCTATGATACCCGTATACAACATAGATACAGCAAGGACACGACAGGAACACAAATATTACACAAAACATGTGAAGCATCGGATACTACATGGCATGATATGTTGCCAATTTTGAAGTATCTGTGAGCCTCATCCCAGGTTCATGCACCCATGTCCATACAATGGATATTGGTGGTGACTATCACATTTACTATGGATGTTTGTTTGAACAATATCTTATCATGTTTGATTCATTGTTTCAAAAGTGTAGCCATTTTCTCATGGTATATAATTATGGCATGTTAACCTCTCAATAAAAATTAAACAACAACAACAATAATAAATAATAATAATAATAATAATAGTGGGATGGTAAACCCATCTATACTAGATTGGAAAATGATATGAAACTAAGCAGATTTTTAGAATCTGATAAGCTTGCAATGGTCACTTGGACATCTAATACTTTTTTTTTTTTTGGGTTAAGTGGACAAGTAATATCACATGAAGCAATCACATGTATTTGAGATCTACTTTTCACCTTGAATATCTAGTGACATTATGGAGTGGTGGCATTTCTGTTTATTCTCTGTATGGATATCGCTTATAGTAGTAAATAAAAATATGATAATGTCGTCACTAGACAGTGCGGATTGATGCTCTTATCATTGAGAATAACATCAATGGTTTGAAGTACTTAAAACCTTGAAAATAAGATTTGTTATGGTTTTGGTTCTTGTTGATCTGAAGTTTGTCATTATTCATTCGAGTTCAAAAATGTTTATGTAACTAGGATGCTGCTTCTAGTATGCAATCAGTTTTCAAGTAAATTGAACTACTTGATGCATTCTTGGTTTTATCGCATTTTTAAACATGGTTAGTGTTCGAAGTATATGGTTTTTAGATTCTTTAAAATTTGGCCTTCTCAAGTTAAGTGCTGCTTGATTTTTGTATCTAGGCTGCTACTTCTAGTAAACCTATTAGTTTGAAGTAAATTGAGGCACTTGATGCATCCTTGGTTTTATCGCATTTTTTTTTTTTTTTTTTGAATTTGTCCAGTGTTCAAAGTAACTGGTTTTTAGATTCTACGAATGTGGCCTAAAACTTACTGAAGTTAAGTGCTGGCTGTTTTATATTTTGAATGAAGACCATTGGTTCCCATTTGCATGCAGCCATGCAGGAAAGAAAGTTCTACAAAGATGGTCACAGAAATAAACTTAATCAGCCTTACAAAGGTACATGACTACTTGACTCCAATACTAGCTAATCTATCTACTAGTTGGCAGCTGCTGTTAGATCAGGTCATCTTGGTGCAGCATACTAAACTGAAGAAACATTCCCCCTTTGTACGGAAGGACAAGACACATTATACGTACAAGATTCGGCTGAACCAGAATGACTTCCCTCCTTTTGATTAATAATTCTTTGACATTTAGAAAATTTTCTGCTACCTTCAGATGTTTTGTTGTCTAGACCCATCTGTTAACAAGATTAAAAAAATTGAATAGAATCTGATGTACACGCTTAGTCTGAATATATCTTCGTTCTCCTCTTGCTGTACTCTTGCGCTTCTAAACTTAAAATGGCCAGTGCTACTTGCTTTTTAAAAGGGTAGCATGTTCGTCTGGCCGGGCTTCAATTGTGGAGAATAAAGGCCTGAGAAGAACTGGTCCTGGTACGCCAGATCCGGCATTGGCATGTTTCCAAAAGCTGCGAATGGGTTCTGCAAATCCTCTAGATTCAAGTCTGTAAACCATGCATTATCTTCTTTGATAGGCTCTCCTGTCTGAAAACTCATTGTTGCATCTGTTCTTACAGCTTGTTCGCTCTCTAACATTTGAGGTTGATAGCCTATGTTTCTTCCTTGATTATCAAGATCAGTGAAGGAGTCATTATCGACATCTGATTCTGGCGTTCTTAAACTGTATGATCCTGTGTCTTCATTCACCTCCAAAGAATCCATTGTCTCAACGGTGGATGCAGCTTCTTTCTTCGGTACCACCTCCTCATGGTTGTTCTTCTTGTTGTAAAGGCGGCAAAGAACCCAATCATCTAACTGCAACAAACCAAGCTCTCTCATGAGTAACAACAAAAAAGAGTAGAACAGTACCAGAAGAAAGAAGAAAGAAGAAGAGAAAGCAGCTTTCTTGTGTGATATGGCTTACCCTCAAGCTTCCCTTCTTGTTGGTTTGCCGACCCGGATCTGCAAGCCTGTATTCATGCATGATCCAGTTAGTCTTGATTCCCTTGGGCGCTTTTCCAGCATAAAAAACCAAAGCCTTCTTTATCCCAACATGTTTGCTGCTACCCTTAGGTCGGATCGGCTTGTCAGCTCCAGTTGCTTTCCAGTAACCACTCCCAGCAGCCCTGTTAGGCCTGGAACCATTCGGGTATTTCCTGTCACGTGGCGTGAAGAAATACCATTCTTTCTGGCCAAACAATGCCTTATCTGTTCAACCAAAAAACACTCACATCAACACAAAAAAAACCCAGATCTCAAAATATCAAAACTTTAAACAAAAGCAACACTTTCACCAAATCATCTTTAACCCATGCAAAACGAAACACAAAACATAGATAGATATAGATCTATCACTGCATATGGTCATAGAGTCCAGTACCTGGAAGCTGCCATGGATCGTATTTGTAGAGATCGACCTCAGCGATGATCGGAACAGGCAAGCTCTGGTAGCTGACTTTCCTGCAAAGGTAATGGACAACGAGCTCCTCATCAGTGGGATGAAACCTGAATCCAGGTGGCAGATTCAACTCAGCCTCAGCATCTCTTTGCCTCCCCATGATTTCTTATCTTCCCTACTTCCTTCTCTCTCTCTCTCTCTCTCTTAACCTTGCGTGTTTGTTGCTTTGGCAAGTGAGAACGTGTAAATGGAGAGGGGGCGCATGCATATATATACAATCGTTGGCGTGGTGGGGCCCATACGTGGGCACACGTGAGGGGGACCAATGGTTGGCTCGTGCAAACATGGAAGCTGACGTGGAGGAAAATAGATGGAGGGATGTGGGCGGGTGGGTCAAAGGTCTTTTAAGGCCGACAGCACGGTCAGCGAATGCGAGCACGCTTTTGGCGTTTCATTGAATGCGGGTGCACCTCCCCTTCCCATTTCGTGTCCTTATTGGTGCATGTGGTTTTTATTTGAGCGTCCATTGAACCCGGATGCTAGCTGTCCACTTTTACCTTACGTCAGGATCCGAGTTGTACGAGGCTAAGGAATCGTCACTGCTGACACACGCCAGATCCCAACCCTCACCATGACCAGGCCCTGGGTCATGCCTTTTGAGTCAAACTCATTGACTCGACTAGCCTTGGGGTTCAAGTAATTTTTACTTGGGGGAGGTTTTTCTCTCAGATTTATATTATACTTATCTCAAAAGGGCTGGAATTGGAATGCCGTCGCCCCTAAAATGGATATGCATGCATGAATGAAAATCAAGCTGGTAAAAAGGGTTTAAAAAAAAAAAAATCTTTTAAAAGAAAAAAAATGGGGGTTTCCCAAAATATATGGAGAACTTTTTAGGAAAGTTGCAAAAGAGGAAAGGTGGGTCCTTTGATAAGGAACACCATATTTTTCATGATCAGCCATGTCATCGGAGTGGTGGCCGACGCTCCGTGGATATGTGTTTCTCATGGGGGAGGTTGGACTTTCAAATCCTCTTTAATGAGGAAAAATAGCGATGTTTTTTTGTGTCTTTTCAAGTGGGTGAAGAGCCGCCAACACCGATGCACATGATCTTGTATTTGAATCGAAAAAACCCTTGTTTCATTTATGTTGAAGCATGCGTGCATAAACAACTTCTTGATGCGAGGTGGATAGAATGATTTTAGCTATTAGTTTTAGGTACTTAAAGTTTAATTGCTATCGAGCTTTATTAATTTTTTGTTATAAAATGAAATGGCGAGAGATGACATGAGATTTTGACCCAATTCACGAGAGTTAGGGCTGATAAGTGTGAACAAATTGGATTGAATAAAGGTAGGTTCTAAGTATAATGAACTCTGAATGAAGTGACACGAAAGCGGGTTATACAAGCATTCTACGGTTATTACTTATAGCGTCTATTACTCGAGGTTCTTTATTTAGGGAGCATGTATGATACCAAATTACCAACTCTCTCGATCGGGGTGGAACTAAGGGGGATTTTAAAAACTTCGTCATGTATTATATAAAACTTTATGATTTTTTATACCAATACATCAACAAAGATTTTTCTTTTATTATTTTTTTTTTTTTCCTTTTTTTATACAGTGGTCCCTCAAGGCAAAATTCTTGGTTTTGCCCCTGACCCTGGGTGGCTGCCCAGTGTGAACAGGGAAGAGATGGAGATATATATAGCAACTTGACTGTTTTGGTAAGCATTTAAATTTTTTTTTCTTTTTTGTTGTCAACTGAAAACTTCCTTTTGAGGCACAGGGATGGATTGTCACTGTGAGCGATTTAAAAAAGCACTCCGAGATCCAATAGTTTATTTCCATTTACATACATGATTGAAATCTGACATATCCATACCAAATGCTTGGCATGTGCTGCCGATAATCTGTGTGGTCTGGAGATGTCTACATTTCCCATTGTTTTAGGTGCGCTTTTATGTTTTTTCCATTCAAGGCGGCTCTCACGGTTGGCTTAACCTTAGATGAGTGAGAATGTGGGTCCCATGACATATTTGACAAAGTGTGTAATTATGGGATCGTTATCATCTCACCTGTCAGAGTGGACCCCACCTTTTGATGTGTGATGCTCCAAAACTACCCCCTGGTCTCATGTGGAAAGAAATCCTGATTTGACATGAAGTCCAACTGTAAATTATTTCTATCTGCTCAAAATCATTTCTCCCTTTCTTTTGGCGCCGAGTTGAATTTCTCCCCAACATCATTGTGCCCTTGTAAGATTGATCATGTTTTAAAAAAAAAAAAAAATTATTTTATTTTCTTAATTTTATTGTAATCATGTGTTTTAACATTTAAACACGTGAATAATTTGATGATGGCCCAACTTCGAGTGAAATTTAGGGCAGCTCCTATAAGAAGGAAACAATGGCAGCTCCTATACAAAAGGAAACATCCCGTAAATGAAAAAAAAAGGGTTTTCAAATGAAATTATGAGAATATGTATCTATGTAGTAGAATGGGTCAGAGCACTGCTCTACCAAGGCGAAAGTGGCGGGTTCGAGACCCCTACTTTCGTAGTGGAAATATGTTTCTTACAAGCAAAGGGGGAGGGTGGAGGGGTCCTTTTCTGTTGAAATGTGTTTCTTACAAGCAGATGTTGGACTTCCAAATCCACTTTACTGTTGAAATGTGTTTCTTACAAGCAGATGTTGGACTTCCAAATCCACTTTAAGGCCGAGAAATAAGAATGTTTTATAGTGCAAAACTACCCATGCAACGTCGCTACATGATAGTATGGTGCAGCACCCATGTTAAACACGTGTGGGGACCACTTTTGAAAAATACAAGCCTCTTATTAGCCCTTTCTGTCTTGCACCCATTATAGCGTTCGAATGATAAATTATTACTCAAATTAGTGAGATGACCACCATTGGATCAACTAAATCTGAAATCTGTGATTAACTGTCTTTACTTCCTCTTTTTAACGGGTAGAAATGGAAGGAGTCTCTCATGTGTAGAATCTGGTGATCAATCCATTGGTTGGTACACTGAATTCAATTTTGAATATTTAGATACAGAGTATACAATGAGTCTTAGGGCTGTAGAATGTTTGGATTTTCCAAAGGTGGGCTCCACCCCTGTTGTTAACATGAGCATGGCACCATACTAACCATGTAGCGACGTTGTTGCATGGTAATCCTGCCTTGTTTAATATCTTTTCAACGGAGAAGCCACATGCTCCGGCTGCAGGATTCTTAGAAACGGCATACACAAACAGCTCCATAATGCGAGGCTGATTAAATGCGTCCTTTGAAGGGTTCTTTTTTTTTTTCGTTTACATAGTAGTCCCCAATGCAAAATTATTGGTTTCACCTCCTACTCCTAGAGCAGCAGCAGGGACTGAGGAAATGGATATGTAAGAAAAATTAGCAGCTTGAGCAACTAGATTCTTTTGGTTAGCAATATATATATATATATATATATATAATAGGGTTTTTACAATTGATTAAGAAATACCATAAACATCCCAATTAGGGTGAAACCCCTATATTATAGGGGTGTGAGGAATCAGTCATAAGCCCTAATTATACAATTGATTAAGAAATACCATAGACATTCCAATTATGGTGTTTCATGCAGTTAGAAAGACCTATTTGCCCCATAACAATATCGTAGGGCTCATTTCCCCGAAGGAAATTGATGGAGCTGATTGCTAAAAGATTATCTCCTCTTCTTCTCTGAACAATATCGTTTGCCCTATCTTCATTTCCTATAAAAAAGAAAAAAAGAGACTCATCGTCTTCTCTTGTCTCCTCTTTTTCTCTATGCAACCCAAAACCTCATCTTTTCCCTATTTTCGTTTCTTATTTCGTTTTCAAAATCTACACTCTCTGTACATCACAAATATATTATTGCTCTCAAATTCATATTCAAGTAGCAGTTGGAGAAGTATCGTTTCTATCATCAATTGCAAAGAGAGATCTAAGATTTAGAGTGCTCTCACAACGGCAAAGACCTTTCTGCAGAATTTTTTTGATGCAACCTACAGAATCTATGGAATAAATTATTAGTATGCAGTTTGGTATTTGTGAAGGAAGAGATTCATCCGTTCTTTTGTCTCTCATCCATAGCTGGTACTAATTCCAGAGGCTCTCTCTCTCTCGTCTTACATCAGACACTGAATCGACAACTGTGAAAAAAGGGATAAAACAGAAGCCAATGAAGAATATGGTAAAAGTCGCAAAGGGGACTTTTTTTTTTTTAACAAGCCCTAACGATGTCGTTGTAGGGAACAAGCGGGAAAAAGTCTAAAAGAGTTTTTTTCATGAGCCCTAACGAAATAGTTACGGGACATCTTAATTTGATGCTTTAGTGTCCTTAATTAATTCGTGTAATTAAGATTTATGACAATTTTTTTCATAAAAATCCCATATGTATATATATATATATATATATATATATGGGTCATAACCTTGTTGGTTATTAGTTATAGTCTTCCCACATATATTGTTATTAGTTAAAATCATCCTTGTTGGGGAAAAGGATGATAGTGTGGACGATTTAAATATGCAATTGGAGGATATATATACAGTTATGTTCCATTTACATACACGATGGAATCTGACGTATATTGACGATGTACTGTTCATGGGCTGCCGAGCATTTGTATGGTCTACAGCGGCCTACGTGTCCTGTAGTTTAGGTGCTTGATGTTTCTTTCATTTCATGGATCCGGTTATTCATTGAAGGGATGGGATGTGACATCTCTCTCCATGTGGCACCCCGAGTGGTCCAAACAGGATCCATTTCCTCATTTCATTGCTTGTTTTTCCAAAATAACTGCCACTGACATATCAGTGAGAATATTGTGGCTCCCATGACATCAGCATCACCATCACCATCACCGCACCGCAATTGTTAATGAAATGTGTTAAAGCTGACAATAGGCTCAAAATAGTCGGAAAGTATTTATTTACCTCAGAATTGTTCGATCTGTAGGATATCGCTGCGATATCCTATGGATGTAGGATATCCCACAATCAGAAGCGGAAAGACTTAAACAGTTCGATTTTTTTTTTTTTCGTTTTTTCCTTGACTGTGAGTCTACCAAACTACCATCCAAACCGTTAGATAGTTGTATGAGTGTAAGAACTAATATTGCACCAAATTTGAACTGTTGATCTATCATGATTATCAAGAAATTTGTAAAAAAAATCACATTATTTTACAAATTATAAGCCACATTTTTTTTTTTTTGCAAAATTCTTGATAGCCGTGATAGATCAACGATTCGAATTTGGTGCGATATTAGTTCTTTTACTTATACGGCTATCCAATGGTTTGAATGGTGGTTTGGTGGTCCCACAGTCAAAGAAAAAAAAAGAAACGAACTGTTCAAGTGATTGTGGGATATCCTACATCCCTTGCGATATCCTACAGATCGAGCAGTTTTGCTGTAAATATATATTTTTCGGCTGCGATATCCTATAGATCGAATAGTTCTGCGATAAATATATACATTTTCTGGCTGTTCTGTGGCTATTATCAGCTTTAACACCTTTCGCACGGTAATTATCCCCAAAACAATTCATGTTCTCATAGGGAAAGGAAGACAGATCCTCTCAAGCCATCCATGTAAATCCGGCATGAAGCCACTCTCTAAAGTTGGAACCGCTCAAAATCATTGTTGTCTATCTCTTGTCTATGAGCTGAATCTTACTTAAAACATTTCATTTCATTCCCTTTTATTTTATTTTAATAATGTAATCTAAATACATGTGAACATATGATAGTGGCCCAATTTGAGTGAAATTTAAGCCAGCTTTAATACACAACAAGACATTGATTTTGAGTGGCAAGGAGCCTTCCTGTGTGCATGTGGGTACGTCACCTCTATCCGTTTGTGCGAACTTCTTTTCTAGTTGAGTGGGCTGCCTTTCCGAGTGCATGCAGGCTCTCTCTTGGAGCCTAGCCCCCTTAACTGGGGTAAAAAAAAAAAGAAGAAGAAAAAGACATTGATTTTGGTACTATTGAATTTTATAGGTGTTATTAGAGGATCCTGATTCCACTTAGGGGTGTGAATCGTGTCGTGTTAATGAATTCAGGTTACGGGTTAACGAATTCGTATTAAAATCACATTAACTCGTACACGACCCGTTAACTTAACGGGTCAAAAAATCCAACCCGAACACGACCTGCTAATTTAAGTAGTTACACGACCCAACCTGTTTAGTAATTAAGTCATTTCGAAAATTAACAGAAAATCCATACAAAAATATATAAGGAGAAAAATATATAAACCACACGAAACTGTAAGTGAGGATCTCGAGTGGATACCACATAAAAAACCTCACTATAAAAAAATAAATTTCAATTTCTTCTTTATGAATATAAATTAGGAGAATATTCAAGTGCATCTATCCCTCACCATTGGTGGTGAGGGACACCCCTTTTGGAGTGTTTTCAAGTACAAAATGAGATCTTTCCCTTCAAGTATAAAAGCCCTTTTGTACTTGAAACACCCCAAAAAGGGGTGTCCCTCACCACAAATGGTGAGGGATAGATGCACTTGAATATTTTCCTATAAATTAATTCTAACTATACTTAGGGACTAAAAAAATTTTAATGGGATAAGCAGATTGTTAACGGATTACTTGTTTTCATTCATACACGATCCGTTAACTTAAAGTGTTAATAGCTTTGACCCGTTAATAACCCAAATCTATTAAAAGCCCATCCTAAGAGCCTAATTGAATCCGTTAATATCGAGTGGCTTCGTGTCACGCCAACGGGTTGTTTGGCATTTTTACATCTCTAATTCCACTTGAAGTTAAAAACGTTTGTCTGGCTGGCTTCCATGAAAGTTCGTAGAAATTGATCTTGTCAAAAAGGTCACTTCTTTGTCTAGGGTACGTCCACACTTTTCTCATGGTGGGGAAAATTTTCCCAGAGGAGACCCACGTTGTCAAGGTGGATGCCGTGAAAATCACGATGGGCCCTTTGTTTTTTGTGGGACCCATAGGATAAACTTTCCTCATGGACATGCAGAGGAGGATGCCCCATTGTCACAAAGGGTACCATGAAAATCAGGGGGTCTAGATTTGGGACATGAGCATGTAGGAGAAAATCTTGACAGTTACTTTTCTTCTATAAATGACATTACTACATGCCTGTTAAGATTAGGGGGCCTCTTTGTTATGAGTCTTATTATGGGTTTAACACCCACCCCACCCACCCCCCCCCCCCCCCCACACCGCCACACATTTTTTTCTGCTGGACAATGTTGATCCATTTCTGATCCATTTCTGTCCATTTAGGAAGACCAAACGGCCCAAATCATTACAATAGATAGAATCCTGAATATCAGGGAGGAAATTAAGAAATTTCCATCCTTGCACTCTCATCAATCGTCCAATCTTTGAAAAGATTGTCATTGGGAAAAACGAAGTCCATTGCCTCGCACCAACACCAACTACCTGGTCAGAACATTGATTGTTCCAATAAGCAGGCCACCTATTTCCATTGAAAGAGTGCACGTGCTGACGCGGCACTTTATCCAAATTCCCCATCACTTGGGGCCCCATAATAAAGGTCACCCATATATTACACACTTTTTCCAGAAGACCTCAGTTCGATGTGAATGTTTAGGTCCCACCTTATGATTGAGTACCATGACGAAAATGTGATTAGGCGCTGATATAGTGTGGCTGTTGACGTAGTATTAATCGCATTTCTATCATGATGCTCAATCATATGGTAGGATCCATTTATTTTGAACTGAAACTTGAGGATATGCGATTGGATGAGATGATGATATTCACTTTGAACAGTTAGATGATATCTATGTGGAACCCACAATGGAGTTTCAGAAAAGTGTTACACCTATCCCATGTGATAGCTAGCACGAGATCCGAACTCCTAATATCATACCAACCCAATGAGTCGAGTCCGGATCCCCTGTCGCTCGCAACTATTACATGGATTCTTGTTACGGATTTGTGGGACTCTATTTTTGGGGCCACATAAAGATCATTCAGACCGTTATACTATATTAAAGCTGAAGGTTTGATATCTAATTTTGACCGCACTATCTAATTTTGATCGTCGATTATCTGTTCCCCTCTTATAATGCTCACGACCTCTTCCACTTCCTCCTCCTTCACGCGTTTCTTTGCTAATGCACTCTTTTTGTGCAACTCCATTATATTATGCTCTAAATGTGCAACCCCTCGGTGATTTGCACTTTTCAGTTTTCTTCTTCCCTTGAACATCTCTTCTTAAACCTCACTTTTCCTACTCATTGTTTTGCTCCTTTTCTCTTTCTACTCTATTTGCTTTGAGAGTAGGAAGAATGGTACTGCCCTAATTTTCTTCTCTTATTTTGCTTTCTAAACTTTACTTTTTGTTTGCTTTTTGCTCAATGTGAATTGGGGTGTGGCTATCTACACACTGCAAATACCTCTCCACACTGCATTTAAAACAAAAAACAAAAAAATTCCTAAACTACCCCTATCCCTCTTCTTCCCTCTCTCTTCCTCTCCCTGCTCCGGCAACCCAGCCAGCCGCCACCCCATCTCCCTCTCTTCCTCTCCCTGCTCCGGCAACCCCCACCTGCAGCCCCATCTCCCCTGGCTACCGCCCTTCCCTTTCTTCTTCTCCTGCTCCGGCTGCCCCCACCCGCCCTCATCCCCATCCCCAGCCCTTCCCTCTCTCTTCCTCTCCTGCTCCAGCAGCCCTCATTCGCCCTCATCCTCATCCCCACTCCTAGCCCTTCCCTCTCTCTTCCACCCGCCTTCATCCCCACCCCCAGCCCTTCCTTCTCTCTTTCACAGGCCCTCATCCCCATCCTTAGCCCATCCCCAGCCCTCCTCAACCCTACCCCCAACATCCACGAAACAAGAGATAGGGAGAGGAAGAAGGAGAGCGAGAGGGATCACGTCAGGCAGGGGCTGTCGGTGGTGGGGGAGCGACAGGGTCGGGCGGAGGTGGCCAAAGTAGGGAGAGGGAGAGAGAAAGAATGAGAGGGATAGGGGTAGTTTAGGAACTTATTATTATTATTATTATTATTATTATTATTATTAAAATTATTATTGTGGAGAGGTATTTGCAGTGTGTAGATAGCAGCACTCAAAATGAAAATCATTTTCAGAATGATACACCCGAGGTTGTGCTACCTCACCAGAGGTCAACTCCCCTCACCAGAGGGTTCCCTCACACGTCACTCGAGGTTTACTCCCTCCCGAGGGCTCTCTTGCTAGAGAGCTTGGGGCCCCAGCCCCCCTAAGCTAAGATACTAAAAAAGGGGAAAAAAATAGAATGAAAATCATTCCCACAAACATTTTTTTTTTTATTTTTCTATAAAACATATGCCACATGGCCATGTCCCTTCTTTGCGAAATATGCGCCACAAAACTATATGCTACTCCATCACTATAAGATAGTTAAATTTTAATGAATGATCATTAAATTTGATATATATGGCATACCCATGCTCAACACGAATTTTTGTGCTAGTTCAAGATTAATGTCAACCCCTCCACCGAATAGGAGTGGTTCCACCATCCGATTGAACACATGATGGAGACGTGATAAATGCCACATGACTGCACGTTAGTTAATGCCTAGTCACAATTATCAATTGTGTGCTCAATCGGACGCCGGAACCCACTTTTATTAATTGAGATTTTATGATATCCTCGAAGGGGATGAAATTCATCACGATGGAGCTCTGGACATGTTACATGGCTCCTATGTAATATATAGCTGCTGCAGGGAACCTTGTCATGCATGCCAGGAACTCCATTGTGCCCCCACACATAGACATTATTTGGATCGTTCAAGATGAATCACTTGCCTTGGAGGGATATATCCGAAAATATCAATTCAATAGGAGTAGAGCCCACTGTCCTATTGAGCACATGATTAAAAAATGAGTAGCACTTAGGTGGCATTAGTCACGCTTTAGGCATTTGCTTGATTGAACGGTGGGATCCACTCTAATTAAAATGATATTTGAGCATATATCGCTAGAGGGCATGACATTGTACTTTGATGGTCCAAACCAGGGCAGACCTATGTTGTGAGGATCTGGGGCGGTTGCCCTAATTCGGAAAATGAAATAGCCAAAGAATTGAATGGGGCCGTGGCCCATGCCCCATGTATGACTAAACGATTGCCCCACATGTCAAAACCTTTGTTGCTTTAAAAAAATAAAAACAACCTAGGAGTTAAAAATTCTTCGTTGGTGAAAAGCTCCACCTTGTTTCAACCTCCGTAGTTGCTAGTCTGTGATCTCACTGGCGCCGATCGAGCTTCTCATCGTAGATCTTGTGATTTGTCTTCTCTCTCTCTCTCTCTGTCTCTCTCTCTCTCTCTCATGGCTCAACCAAACACTTCCTGCAATGAAGTTCTCACAATCACCTGTTCCACAACGAGTCAACTCCGTCAAATTCAAATCCCCACCGACCTTCTTTATCTTGAATATTTCTTCTTGGATTTGATAGGATAGATTCCTGAAATTTCTTCAAGAAATTGATATATAACAGGGGAGTGACAGGAGAAAGTCTAATCAAACCTTGGTTCTCTCCCTCCCTCCCTCCCCAACTCTAGTATAATCCTAATAATCACTCTATTCCTAAATCTGAACCCTTAATATTTAAATCCTAATTCAAATCCTAAATCCACAAATCCTAATCCAAACCCTAAGCGCTAAATCCACAAATCCTGATCCAAACCTTAAGCCCTAAATCATCAAATGCTAAATGGAAACCCTAAGCTCCCCAAACTCTCATGATTCATAAGCCCTAATTCTCGAAGACCCTAAATCCAAATTGAAAGCATTGAAACCCAAACCCCTAAATTGTTAGGTTGATTGAGCATTGAAATCCGAATTGCTTAATTTTTCCTATCTATGTCTGCACAATTTTCTTCTTGGTGGAGCATTTGCTTCTGTTTTTGTTTGGTTTTGATTTCTTGTTTGTTTTTTGTAGTCTTTTTTTTTTTTTCCTCTTTTCCATAAAGCACGTTATGGGTTGTCTGTGTGAGTGAGCTCTTTGGAGCCTTAGCATTTTTCTTATATAGGAAAGTAGATAACTACAGAAGTATAGAAAGAAATTAGGGAGGGAGAGGAAATATTAGGAGATTGCATTTAACTACTTATTTCTTCTTCTTCATCTTCATCTTCTTCTTCTTGTGGTTTTTTTTTTTTTTTTTTTTTCTTGAACTATATCATGATGTGTATCTCCAGTTTTGTTATGCATCTAGTTGAGCTCCACATGAGTTGGACATTTTCTGAACAACAACGTGCAGATGCTATCGCTACATAGAACAAGTCTTTTATTAAAAAAATATAATCAATACAGCATAGTAGCTACAAACTCAACCCACCGGGCTCGGTCTATGTGATGAAAAATTTTCATTTAAAAATAAATTGTTGAAAGAAAGTGCATGCAAGCTCTTTTCCATAAAGCAACCTTGTGGCTTGTCGGTGAGCTTTTTGCAGGTTGCAGCTCTAATATTTTTCTTGTAAAAGAAAGTAAGTAGCAACAAAATTATAGAAATTGAGCTTTAGCGCAATTCATTTCCTTTGTTTTCTATTGTTAATGTGAAGAAAGTTTGGCAAAGTAAGCAAAAGTTTAGCCCACCTACATGACAATCCTGGGTCCGCCAATGGTCTGAACTATCTTTATATCCTATCAAGTTGGTCCCACATATACATCCAACATGTCAAGCTTCTTCTAACCATCAATTTGTGTCAATGCAGCCTGACCTTCCTTTACCAATAGAAAAGAAAAAAAAAAAAAAAAAAAAAAATACACCCTAATGGGCAGTTAGAGCATCTAAAGGATTGGCCCACAGTGGCAACCCAAATGACCAAAAACCAGATGGGTTCATAGTCTCTCCTCTGGGTCACTAAAACCAAGAAGACGACCTAGTTGGGTTGACCCAGCTCGATCTGAGTAATCAAACTGATTTCCCTATAAAAAAAAAATATATAAAGCGCACGTGTTTATAGCTAATCTGCAATTAACCTAACCACTTGAGTTCACACTCAGCAAAATATCTACCCCTAACCTAACCACTTAAGGTCACACTCAAGAAAAAACAACGGCACAAGATCTACAACTAATCTGACCACTTTAGGTCGCACTCACCAAAACTATGCAAAGAGAAAAGAAATTCTTTGCAGTTTTATAATCCAGAAGGAAAAAAAGGATCAACTCAAGAGTCAATTTCTTGATTACCTGCTTTGCTTGTCACTTTGTTCTAATCACACTATTATAACTGTTACTTTAGTTAGGGGCTGAACAGAATAAACTGTCGTCACCGCCTAATGATTTCCCATTGTTTGTCCTTGTTAGGCGCCGGACTTTCTTTGTGCTTTCTTTTAATCTCTTATTAGCCATTTGTATTAGAATAATCATCCCTACATCCATTTGCAAGTCGGCAACTTTGGATGACCTGTTAACCGATGGCTTCAAGGCACAAGTCTGGACACTGATGGGGTAAAGTTCAATTGAATTGACCTCATATTTCTCTTGTACAATTAACTTCTTGTGGGGGGGTCATAACCAATGAGATGACATAAATAAATCCTAGCCTTTTCAATGTGTTTCTTTAGAACATTCATGAATGAGTTCGGATACTTCGAGGCTTTTTCCCATGGTGATCTTGAGTAGAACAATCACGATCCGCCATATCGAGCAAAACTTGCCCACATGAATGGCAGGCATCCCACAGTGAAGTGGCAGATTGTGATTGGTCCAATCATGGTCACCGTGGGTCAAAAACCTTAGAGGATCCCGATTCTTTATGATTTAATGGACTTGCTACTATTTACATCCTTGGTGTCATTTCTTTTATGTTTCGTAGAAAACTGAATAAACCTTCCAAGGGTATATTGAAATTACACTCTAGTGCAAATGCAACTGTAGGATTTTTGAGTTAAGGTTGTGCACAAATAGTTTAGATGCCTACAGATCACCTGAGAAGATCTCCATGGATCAAATCCAAATTAATGGGACACACACTACCTGTTGAAGTCATCGTTGACTCAGCATACTCAGCGGAGGTGTTGGGCCGATGACACTACATAAGTTACGTTACTTTCTAAGTTGGGTTTCTTTCTTAGTAAGTTAATATTTTATAGATTGTTCCTATTTTGATTAGACTCTATTTAGCAAGGTTGCTTAGGGCTTTTCTTTATATATCGGTGATTGCAGTTTATCTTACGTAAGAACACAAGATTACAATAATACAAGTTTACATTGCAAGTTCATCTTTTCTCTCTCCCTTCTCTCACAACACTACCGCCCCCCTTGAATGTCACTATTCCCATGTTTTTTCAGGTCTCCAAATAGAACTTGACCATCAGACTGAAATATAAAATGGTTGCATTCTAGAACTATCAAACTTGAGTGTCACAAAGCTAGGGTTGTAAATGAGTCAGTTCCGGTCCGGATCCATGGTGGACCCGCAACCAGAACTGTTAAGGAGAAAGTGGAACTGGATTCGGACCCGGAACTGGTTTCTTGACTCGATCTAGAACTGAAACAAGAACCATATATAGGAACGGGTCTAGATCCGGGTTCAAGTCTAGATAAAGAATGGTATTAAAAAGACATAATTTTTAGGAGAGAATTTCAAAAATTAAGGTAATATGTCGGGTCTCGGGTCCACGGGTCCAAACCAAGGTGGAACCGGACCCGGACCCATTTACTTATCGGGACCTAAATAAGGACCCAGACCCAGTTTTTAACGGATCGGAACCTCCAAATGATCGGAGAATCGAGGACCCATTTACATCCCCAGCAATGAGCCACTAGCATTGACATACTAAAAACACCAGGATCCAATAATGATAGACTCTATAAATAGTCGGTGATCACCAATAAAGCATGATGATCATTTCTATTAAATGCACGCCTTTTTTTTTTTTTTTTTTAAGAGATCAATGGTTTTATGCCTTATTATTACCAATCACAGGATCCTTTTCCAGACCATGCAATTGTGGGTGGATATTACTGATATTACGAATTGGTTAGAGATCCTAGGGATTTAGGTTTTCTTTAAAGATTAGCGATTGATTAAAGAGGATAAGTCTAGAGATGATAAATTTATTTTAGGCTGTGCATGATTTATTATCATATTTTGTTCATGTATAAAATGAGATGAGTTCCTATAATAAATGTACGAGAGAAAATCTAGTAAACATACTCCTCTTTTTTTCCTGGGCAAATTGCTTAAATGAGCATGTGCCTAGGGGTGTTCACAGCCGAGCTAAGGAATATCCAGGTTCGGTCCGACTTTCAAATTGTAGGCCCAAGTCTAGCCTGCTTGAAAAATGTCCTTGTAGTACATCAACAACGTTCCTAGCATGTAAGCCGTACTCCTAAATATTCTTCTAAAACTGTAGATATTTTATAGATTCTCTTAAATCATTGGCTAATAGATTGGGGCAAAAACTCCCCATTTGAGATAAGAGAGTTTTTGAGAATTTCCCAATATATATATATATATATATACACATATATATATTAAAAAAGAAGTATTGGGGCATCATAAGTCATGATATAGCATAATCTAACAGTGCAACATGATCAATCTAGTCCTTCGAGAATAGTGGGAATTGCATAGGGAAGATGGAAAATATCTATGGAGGATGTGCCACAAGAGTGGTTCCTGCACTTTCTTCATCTACCAAACAACACCTTAATCTTCAGACTGTAATTGCCTTTACTTTCTCTTCAACCCTAGTAGCAGTAGGAACAGTTGAATGTAATCGAAATTATACGCTGCTCTGAGGAATTGGAGCTTGTGATCAGACCAAGGTGGATACCCAAAACTTAGTTCTATAAGGAAGCTTCTTCTCAGCACTGCTTTTTCATGACTAAATGTGTCGAATGAGAACTTCCCATGGTATCTTCCAAAACCGCTTTCGCCAATGCCTCCAAAAGGCAGTGTATCGCATAAAAACTGCATGTGATCCAGAAGCTTGATGAAAAATTATAAAGCATCAGAATGAATAAGAGGTGATGAGCAAGAGCTTACTTGAATCATGGCATCATTGAATGTCACACTCCCTGAGGATGTTTCCACTATTACGCGTTTCTTGAAATTTTCATTTTTGGTGAAGACATACATAGCTAGAGCCCGTGGCTTTGAGTTCACAAATTCAATGCTATCTTCAATCTTCTTCAGCTGTAACAAATATTGGCGGTTAGTTTAAGACTCTTTAGCCCTGTTTGAATGTTTGGAACGCTCAGTTTACATGTAACTCCGCGTACTTGGTTATGCCAAAGAATTTATACTCTCATTTGCAGGTGACTTAGGTAATCCAATGCATGAATCCTTATTTACACATAAACTGGTTTAGTAGTGCTTTGGTTTGCAAAGATCCAAACAGGGCCTTTAGGCCACACACATTTTTAACACAATTCGCGAGATAATGAGAAAGATAAGAAAAAAAAAAAAATGAAATAGTGTTTGATTTGGTTATAGTTGAGAATTAATAATAAACACCGCATCATTGATGATTTCTCACAGTGATTATTGGAAGAAACGGGCCGAAGATTTCTTCGGTCATGATCTCTGATTCCAAAGGAGGATCCAACAGGATTGTTGGCTCGATGAACCTACCAAAAGAAGACAGATTTAGAAGATGAT
This sequence comes from Camphora micrantha, assembly GCA_003546025.1. NCBI lineage: Eukaryota > Viridiplantae > Streptophyta > Magnoliopsida > Laurales > Lauraceae > Camphora > Camphora micrantha. Next base: position 10,964,461 of record QPKB01000002.1, read on the forward strand.
ATCAAAGGATTGAAGGAAAAAAAGAGAGAGAGAAGGAAATGGGAGCTATTGGTTTTCTTTCTCTTGGTTCAATCATGGTGCTCTGCCATGTTGAGCTTGATTTAACTGTGTGTTTGTATGAAATACAGATTTGGGGTACTTAGTGATTAGTGATTAAGACGGTTCACCTGCTGGACCCTGTTGGGGGTGTGGTGGCTGCATTTTTTTTATTAGCAGACATTGGCTACATTTATTTTAAGTGGACAGTGACTCTATGGCTATGATTCTCCCATGAAAGCACTTCAAATCGTCCACTTGCAGTGGGTCCAACAGTTGAACAGCTAAGAAACTGAACCATGGGGCATGCTTACTGGATTAGCCTGGATCTTGCTCTAGATCCAGCACCCCAAATTAAATGCAGCCCACTTGCGGCCTTACGTGTGAAGGTTTGAAAACAACATGCAAAAGAAGAAAGAAAGGTTTGGAAGTGTTACAGGTTGTCCTCATCCATGTGGCCACCATGGACAATGGAAGCCGCAACCGTTGGATCTTGAACAAGATTTCTCAGCCGCATAAACTGGCTCTTGTTGACAATCCTTGAGATGCTATTGGTTTCAAGCGGGCGATCCCCATAAAACTTCGTGATCCATTCCTTCAACTGGTCAATCTGCAATCAAAAGAGGAAATCAATGGAATGATCGTTGGCATCAACCGCGGGCCATCAACAGAAACACAAAAGAGGACACTGATTTTGTTAGATAAATCACTACCGTTGCAGAAGCATGTTTCTCTTCCACCAGTAGATAATCGATTGCTATACATGCTTGCCCGAAGCATGCACCCCACTTCCCAGTTACTATCCGCCTGATCGTGACCTTCAATCAACAAAAAATCAAATTGCATCAGTTTGATCAATTGAAGCATAGATGATCCAGTGTGGAGCGTCAGATCATAGTAGATTTTTTCTACATGTGATCAATAACTACTAGTTGATGTGGGTAACACTTGATCCATTCACATCTTACCCAGTCCCAGTCCAAGTCCAGTAGAGTTGGCCCTGGACTTGGTTGACTTTGGAGAAATGATAAGATTTAACTGTATCTTTAACTGAGTTAAATGAATCGATTGAGACTGTCAAAGTCTATGATTGACTAGACTTGGTGACCTCAAAGCTACTAAATTTCAAAGAAGACATGTTTAAATATGTAGAGAGAATGATTGAAAGGATGAGATATAATATAGTGGTGCCTAATACCAAATTAGTAACAGATAACTATGCATTATTTTGTGGTGTTACCTCTCTATCTCTATGATTTGGTATGTGATCAAGAACGGCTGGACATTTTCCACCCAACTCGAGAGCGACAGGTGTCAAATGCTTTGCAGCTGCAGACATGACGATGCGGCCCACTCTCGGACTTCCTATATTTTGTTCTTAACTAATCAATGCTTAATTGTATAAAAGATATCAGAGTGCAGGCTCTAATTTCAGTCACTCCAAACAAGCAGCAAAGGATCATGGGCCTTACTGTCGTTGAAGCTTGACCTGACCCATTCACCCAGGCCCAAGTAAAAATAATCAAGCTTGGATCCTAGGACTGGGTCTGGGACCCACATCAGGATCCAACTAATTCTAGTTGGGTTCACTCTTGGTCCGGGTCTTGGTCATTTGCATCCCAAGTTTCAGAACCAGTGGGTCAAAAGGGTCCAAAATTTAAGCCTAACTCTGATTTTTGAGAGAGAGAGAGAGAGAGAGAGGTTACCTGTGAAGAAGATCTTGTCCCATTTCATCTCTAGGAGACGTTCTGCAACTGGTGAGCCCCCTTGGAAAACCTTGACTGCTTTGTTATCCAAGTAGGTGGGGATGTACTCGGCTAGAAGAGAAGAGGTCGCCGGAGCAAGCTCCGATGGTTTAATAACTGCTGCATTTCCGGCTGCTATGGCCCCTATTAGTGGGTCCAATGCTAGTGCTGTACAAGTCCCACACCACACCTCTAGTCATTTCTGCTGTTGATATCCAAACGCTGAAAAACATGGCTAGGCTGTATTTGTCCTATGCAAAGGAAAATAAAACCTTTTTCTTTCTTTTTTTTCTTGCGCTTGGTTGGCCATACTTACACCTAGGGGTGATATCATTTATTTAAAATGTCAAATGATCGATCCCTAGATATATCCAACACATCTTTTAATAAGAATGGTTAGCTAAGAAAATTTAATAAAAAAGCGGGCGTCTGATTCTAACTTCATTCTTTTGCTGGGTATTAACTGTGAAAAACAAAACGAAGCCCAGTAAAGAAGCGGGCCCTTAGGTCTGATTAATCCAACAACAGAGCAATCAGGATTTTATTTAAAGCAAAGTACTTAAATCAACAGATAAGACACAGAATATGAGAGAAAAAACTATATTTCGAGAGCAAACAAAAGCTAGTCAGTTGGACTCACCGAAGGGTAAGTTCCAGGAACTGAGGATGAGAACAACTCCAAGAGGTTCCGGCACAATTTCACCGTTTGTTGGGAATGCAATCCTTGGTACATAAACCTGCCCCACCATAATAGAATGTTTCTAATTATGTTTATGTTAAACTACCCTGCTTATATAGAATGAAAGATTCGTTACACAACGTTTAGGCGTTTTTTAGGGGAAAACACCCTTCTTAGTTGACCCCATTAGGATGCATGATGATCATGGAGTCCATTGATAGAAAGATCCATATGAGGTTTACTTATATGCAAAATCTTGAGTCCATAAGATCATTCTAATCTTTTGACCCATGGCCTTAAAAATCTAATGATTTAGAGGCATCATTTTATTATAATTTTAATCCGATGATAAGAAAAAATCGGATAAGTGTCAAACATGGACTTGTGACTATTCCTGAGGGGCAGTGGGTGTCAAAAGACTAGATTGCCTCAAGGTGGGCCCCAAAAAAGGGGCCAATTTTAAAGTGATGCGTTTTTTTTTAGAATTTTCCTTTCTTCTAATTATATATATATATTTTTTATTTTTCTTTTGATTGACCCCACAAAACTTGATAAGAAAGTCTTAGAATCTTAAGCTAGAGTGCAACCCTTTAATCTTTGATCTGAAGGGGAATTCTACAAAGTGCCCCTTTTTTTTTCCTGCCCTCATTTTTAAAGTGTGGAGCTCATCTTCTACCAATCCGATCATTTTGCACATATTTCCACCATAAATTGGTACAAGGCCATATTGTACCTTGTCCCAAATATTACCTGCAGTCAGATTTCATGATGCGGGTTTGCATTAAAAAGTATCTGAGCACAATAAAGGTCTCAGCAGAGACTATCACATGAGGACACACCTCAAAGGAAATTCAAAATGCCACCATAACTGAGATCCAATCTCTACAGTGCACATATAAATAAGAAAAGAAACATAGGCGATCTCTACAGTGCACATATAAATAAGAAAAGAAACTTAGGCGCTAATACTCCTAATCAAACTGGAAAATAAGCAAATTAGAAACTCTCCTAACTACAACTCATTAAATAAAAGTAGAAAGCTTAATCATACAATTCTACCCTAAAGAAAAAAAAATCAAATGACTTATCTCTTCAGTTAAAAAATTAAAAGATAATTTTGCCGCTTGAGCTTTGAAAACCTAAACTGAAAGGCTAGGATCATGGCTTGATGTCACCTATTTTCGTATTCTACATCCACGCCTTTCCATCACCATGCCTTTTTTGGTAGGCCCCACTAAAAGTAACTCGAGCTTGCGAGATTTGCTAAGCTTATGCAAAATTGTATTTCTATCTAACAGTCACATGTTATGCAATCAAAACGAGGGCCTTTTGTAAAAACATAAAAGGCAGGGGCTTTTATGAGAATTTTTTTTTTTTTTTTTTTTTTTTTTTAATATAGAGCCCTGTTTGTAAGAACCTCTAAAAGTAATTCATTAAAGATTGATGAGATGATAATCCCATATTGAGAATCCGACCTATTAAGAGACATAATTATACCACCTACAATAGCACACATTTGGATGGTCAAAAAACTAATAAGTCCCACCACTAGTATGTCCTAAGTTTTACTATGACCATGGTTATATGTAGAGTATTCCCCAAGGCCAAGTGAAGAGGAACAATAGAATGGTTTGGGATCTCGTTCAATAGGGGGTGCGAGAAGGCCTTAAAATGATTAAAAACTGGAAAAAAAAAAAAAAAGCAATCTCTAATGCACAAGTATCATTGCCACCTTACATGCATTATTTAAAGACTCTGAAACAAGACTCAATTGAGAAGATCATCCATCACCAGAGCCGACTAAATTCTGCTACTCCGGTTGAGTACTCATTCAGACCGGTCAGACTCATCCAACTGGTTTTATCTTGATCACCTACTGATTCGAGTTGATTCAGCTGATCAGTTAAGTTCAATTGAAGCAATTTTTTTAATCAAGGAGAAACAGGTGGTTTTTATCTTGATGCCACACCCCACACACACCCTGGTCGGTGGAACCCCTTTTACACTGTGAAACATATTAGATGATAAACAATCATACTTAATTTTATGGTCATCTAATCTCTACTCATCAGTTGATTGAATATAATAAAGAAAAATTGTATGATTTAAATTAAGACTGTTAAACATTTAGGTTGTTTTTGTTAAATCAATGGCTAGGATAATATGATGGGAGTATTTTTTATTTTTTTTTATATTTTTTCATTACCTTTACCCATCAAGAGACCTTTCGATTCATCCCATCTCCAATGATAGAAATGTATCCAAGTAGACCTACTAGCTGGACCTCATATACACAAGGGTCTTCCTTTTAAACTATGCAAATATGCAGCCAGTTTCCCCTGCATGGGGTCAATTATATTGCTCAGAGCATCTAATGAATTAGCTAAATCACAGAGCCCTGCTGTACTTGGTTGGATCTTCTGCTAGGAGCTGCAAGGAATCCCATAATTTCCCTAAAATGGAAGCTTTAACTGAATTAGATAGAAGCACTGTTATACTGACACTACATGCTGATGATTTACCATCCAATGGTAACCATAAACATCCCTGTCCAGCAGTATAAACAATGTGGTGGTGGGCCAGGTCAACTTTAAAGCTTGGGCACAGGATCTTGACTCTGTCGAGAGGTGACCTTTACTCTTCCCTTAAGATGGAAATGACGCATTGAATTTAAAAGGAAAATGTTAAGTAAGTTCTTTAAGTTTTTGCCTTATTTGGAAAAAAAGATAAGTATCTAAACTTCTCAAATTAGGAACTAAGTTTTCCAATGAAGTTTTTCATCTTTTTTTTTTATATAAAATACCAAAATTACTCATCATTTAAAGCCATGGAATACTTCCAACAACCAGTGTATGCTGTCAATCATTGTGATGACGCTGATTGTCTTCGATTACTGTGAGGATATTAGTGAAAGAAAGAAGGAGAAGATGGAGGAAGTGAATGATAGCCTTGTTTTAATGAAGAGTAATTTTGATATTTTAAAAAAAATGAGGGAAGAAGTGTTGAAAAATACTTTTAAATGACAGCTGGTTGTCCATAGTTAGAAACTTACTAGAAAACTTAGGCCCTGATATGAAATGTTTGAAATTTATGTCTTTTTTTTTAAATAAGAAAAAAACTTAAGGCTTTATTTGAAAAAACAGTAAACTTATTGGAAATGGAGTAAAATAAGGTCACCTTTTTGCTTGCCATCCAATCATCCAAAGAACTCAAAGCTAGATTCAGAGATTTCCTCACTACTCCAACCTGCAGAATCAGAAGCAGAAGATGGTAAAATAAACAGACCATGAAACAAAGTAAACGAAAATGAAGTTCCTCAGGGCCCACCTCATCTCTGTAAGCTTCAGCTCGGGGCTTGCCAAGGTCCTCCTTAACGGCCTTGAAGATCTCACTTTCCTTCTCTTTTAGAAGGCTCATGAGCCCCTCCAGTTGATCTCTTCTCCATGTAGCACTCTTTGTTTTCCTACTTCTAAAGCATTCCCTCAACTCCTTCATGTTCTCTTCCAAATGCACTAAATCCATGACCTTCATTTTTCCTACTAGACAAGAGACTATGGAAGTTGTCTCACGTGTAGATAGAAGACAATATATTGGCAGTTCCCCCATATCACTTTCTCACATCTTTCACTCAAATCTTTCTCAGAGCAGTTGAAGTATTCAATGCCAACACCAAACCGATTGACTTATCTTAAGAATGATTAAGGAGGTCCACTCCACCCAATGATCAATGGCTATATTAGCCCTTAAATTACATATGAGGGGCCCATGTGAGATCATATTGAAGTGATCCTTCTTAAATGTGGGATCATCAAGAAGATTGGAGAAGTAAGGCATCCCTCTTATATCATTAAATATTACTCCCCCTCCAGCTGTTTTTTCCAATATTGAGAGTGTAGAAATAAATATGAAAGTGACATCCCACAGATTACACTCGTCGAATGGCATGAGGAAAAAAAATGTAGCTTGCTATTGCCATATAACAAGGGGCTATTCTCTGGGTGTTAAATAGTTGACCGCCCTAGTCTCACCTGAAACTGAACACATGGGAGTAGTACCGCTCATCTTTCCCTGAAAGTGAAGCGTTCTTCTGCTGCAGTCTCACTGTGATCCGGACACCCACTAACTATGTCAATGACCCATGTCAATGACCCAGAAGAAACTGACCAAAAAAACCTGCCTATGGACCCTTTTTTTTGGCCTTGGTCCGCAGTTGGGACTGGATTAAGGATTTGATTAGGTACAAATGTCTCCCACGGTATGAGAAAACATGATCAATCCAATCCCTTTATACGAAATCGACCACAACAACCCACCTGTCCGAGAGAGAGAGAGAGAGAGAGAGAGAGAGAGAGAAAATATTTTTAGGGTCCGCGATTTCTAGATTGGTCTACTCAAACAATCAAACTAAAAGTGTGCAGAAATAAACAATATGCAACGGAAATAAATAAACAAGCACACATCACAAGGACACCAAATTTTAAGGTAGAAAACCCTAACCGGGTGAAAAATCACCGATCCGAACTAGATCAAATCAAACACTATGAATCTCGCAATTACAAGAAACTCAAATATCTTCCTCAGATATCCCCTACCCAAGGACTGAAGTTACCTTGCGTCATTTCACGCTTCAACGACTTCACTCCATTGATTGCAACAGATTCAATACAGCGCTTGACTCCTCAAGTCTTCTCAAAAGAAGATAATTTTCTACAAGGATGCAGAAGAACTGACTCCAGAGAACTTAGCAGCACAACTTCATAAAAATCTCTAGAGAAGAATTCTCTCAATAATCACTAACTCAAAACTTTGAGAGGTGAGGTGTGAGGTGTGGGGTGTCTCTTTGGAATAGCCATTGAGTCATTTAAATAGCCCTTAGGTCGTGCTTAAGGTTGCATAAGTTGATTAGGACTAAAACAATCAGTTTGGACAAAATAACAAGTTTTCCAAATTTCGTACGGCTCTTTCTGCGTCTCGTCCGCTCGTGCGGACCCACCATCCACTCGAGCGGATGAGGTTCTGTTTCAATACTGACTATTTTGACTCTGTTCGTTAGAGCGAATGAGGTGGTCGCTCAAGCGGACCCCATTCTGGTTGATCCAGAAATTCAGCTCTTTTCTCCAGCTTTCTTCTTCTAATTCTTTCAGACTTTCTTCTTCTGAGTCCTTCCAATCTTCTATTTTCAGAATCATTTTCTAAAACTTAATTACAACTCAAAAGACCCAGTAATTCATGGTCCTAAGACAATACAATTTAATCAACCCAAAATGAAACTCAAAATACATTGTAATTTGTTTAAAAAAAAAAAACATACAAAAATTTACAATCAGCAAATGTAAATCTACATTGTCTCTGACTCAGTCTGAACTTCTTATTCTCCCCCTTGATCTATTACATTTTTTCCCCTTTTCGTTCATAATTTGTCAAAGCTAAAAATAAGGACATGCAGCTTTTTGTCAATCAGGATCAATAGCTCCCCCTCAAAAGTAACTCCCCTGAATGTATTTTCGTAGCAGTGCTGGGGTGGGAGCTTGACATCTTTGATCAAGGCTTGTTACATGTAGCCACCCCCACTTGTGTACTTTGATCTTTCAGCAGAGTGTGAGTAAACTCTTTAGGCGAATCAGATTTTCTAACCCAAATTTGAGCTATCTTGGGTGGAGAAAAATTCTTCAGCCATTGCTTGAAATTAAGTAGACTTTGCAGCTTCTTATAATAGGGACGAATGTGTCCTTGTAATCTACAATGATAACAAGTGGATGTGCGTGGAGCACATGATACATTCTTTTTCTTGAAACTACTTGACACATTATTTGAAAGTGCAGTATTTAGAGTAGCATGTGCAACACTTGAAACAAAAACTATTTTACATGTAGCATTTGAAGTTGATGCAGCATGATCATAACCAAGACCACTCTTTTGTCAAAAGGAGACTTCTGATTGCACAAGATATGTGTAAGAGTCTTCGAACGAGTGTACATCTTGTTTAAAGAATCTTGTTTGACTTCAAATTCAGACAGAGTGATCTTCAATCTTCTTTGTAGGTCTTGATTTTCAGCTTTCAATATTACTATCTCTTGCTTCGGATGCACTACTTCTTTTTCAGCCTTCTCAAGTTTTTGACCATTAGTAGTCAAATTTTCAGCCAAACAGTTTTTCCAACTGGTCAAGAGATGAACCTGTTTACGCACTTGCTCTAATTCAACATTCAGTGCAGAATTTTCTTTTTGAACAGCCTTGAACTTGATAGTGATCTTATTGCCATACTTGGTCATCTTGACACAATCAGCATAGGTAGCATAGTACAATTCTTCCCAATCTTTCTCTTGGTCTGACGACTCATCTTCATTATCTTCATCGGTATCATTGTCAAACACAGACGCAGCCATAAACGCCACAAACTTGCCATTCACATTGTAAGAAAGATCATCCTTAGGATCTTTTGCTTTTTCCTTTTCTTCTTCAGAAGATTCGTCATCCCAATCTATGTTAAGAGCCTTTTGTTTTGTACCATTTTTCTTGTTGGCACATTTAGCATAGTGATCATAGCCTTGGCACTCAAAACACTTTGTACCTTTTACAGGATTTTTTTTCTTAGATTTGGAATTCTTTCTATTGGCTCGTTTTGTCTTCATGTATTTTTTGAAATATTTCATAAACGCAGCCATATCATCTTCAGCCTCAAATTCAGAATTAGACTCAATTTTCTTTGCAGGCTTCTTTCTTGACTCTGAAATAGCTTTCAACGCAATATCCTTCTCTTTTGATTTTCCTTTATTCAAACGATTTGCTTCAAATGTCTGAAGATTTCCAACCAATTCATTTAGCTTGAGGGTATCCAGATTCTTATTTTCTTCAATAACATCAACTCTAGAATCGAACCTCGAAGGTAGAGACCTTAGAATTTTCTTGACAATCTTGTGTTCTGGTATTTCTTCCCCTAGAATGAAAACAGAATTGACAATCTCATTCAGCTTTGCATAAAATTGATCAAAGGTCTCATCTTCTTCCATCTCGATGGTTTCAAATTCTTTATTCAGCCTTTGCAATTTAACTTGTTTCACCAAGTCTGTACCCTCATAAACTATCTGTAAGACTTATCATGCTTCTTTTGCAGTTTTGCAAGTGGAAATCCTTCGAAACTCATCAGCAGTCACTCCATTGTATATGCAATTCACATCCTTGTTATTATAATTGGATGCATGCTTCTCGTTCTTAGTCCATTGGGCTTTAGGTTTAGGAACAGTTTGTCCATTGACCACAATTGTTCGTCTAGAGAAGCGCTCTTCAACAATATCCCAAACATCATCATCAATGGACTTAAGGAACCCAATCATCCTTTGCTTCCAATATGCATAATTAGAACCATCAAATAAAGGAGGTTTAGAAGTTGATGTCCCTTCTCTATTGAGCACCATTCTAAAAATCTTGTAAGATCAAACACAAGAAGATAGTGCAACCCGCTCTGATACCATTTGAAAATATTTTTTAAGGTCCGCGATTTCTAAATTGGTCTACTCAAACAATCAAACCAAAAGTGTGCAGAAATAAACAATATGCAACGGAAATAAATAAACAAACACACACCGTAAGGACGCCAAATTTTAAGGTGGAAAACCCTAACCGGGTGAAAAATTACCAATCCGAACTAAATCAAATCAAACACTATGAATCTCGCAATTACAAGAAACTCAGATCTCTTCCTCAGATATCCCCTACCCAAGGACTGAAGTTACCTTACGTTGCTTCACGCTTCAATGACTTCACACCGTTGATTGCAACAGATTCAATACAGCGCTTGACTCCTCAAGTCTTCTTGAAAAAAGATAATCTTCTACAAGGATGCAGAAGAATTGGCTCTAGAGAACTTGGCAGCACAACTTCATAAAAATCTATAGAGAAGAATTCTCTCAATAATCACTAACTCAAAACTTTGAGAGGTGAGGTGTGAGGTGTCTCTTTGGAATAGCCCTTGAGTCCTTTAAATAGCCCATAGGTTGTGCTTAAGGTTGCCTAAGTTGATTAGGACTAAAACAATCAGTTTGAGCAAAATAACAAGTTTCCCAAACTTCGTACGACTCTCTATGCGTCTCGTCCACTCGAGCGGACCCAACATCCGCTCGAGCAGATGAGGTTCTGTTTCAGCACTAGCTATTTTGACTCTGTCCGCTCGAGCGGATGAGGTGGTCGCTCGAGTGGACCCGATTCTGATTAATCCGGAAATTCAGCTCTTTTCTCCAGCTATCTTCTTCTAATTCTTTTAGACTTTCTTCTTTTGAGTCCTTCCAATCTTCTATCTTCAGAGTCCTTTTCTAAAATAGAATTACAACTCAAAAAGACCAGAGTTTTGTCCGACCCATGAATTTAGCCAACACTAAAATTCTAACACAGAGAGAGAGAGAGAGAGAGAGGAAAAACATGGGTGCAAAACCTTGGGGTAAGGTAGCCAACAATCAAAACCTTTACAGGGTATAATCAAAGCCTTATCTAACAGCTTCCAGATAAAATGAAGCACATAAATGATGTTAAATGAGAGCTTTTGTGAGATAAGATTGTGATTGGGTTTAATACAGATACACCGGATTTAAGATATTTTTATAGTTTTCTATTATTTATAATTTGCTCTTCCAAGTTGAGTTCTCAAGTCACCTAAAGCCTATTTGGATGTAGAGAAAACAAGTGAAGAGACTGTTTTCTAAATAAAATTGAATTGCGGATGGTTTTCTCCATCTTCTTCCGGCCCACCTATGATCAATCCAAACAATCTACATTTTCTTGTGAATTGACACTCATCCCAATTTGTTGCAGGTCTAAACCTCATCTACTATTGGACTGAGTCAGAGACTCAGAATAAGAGGTGAACTTACAAAATGATTATAACTATTAAAATCAAAACCCCCAAACCACAACATCTCCTTCTTATTCCCAGTACCTATTGTGATTAATATGCATTCGAGTGGGCTCCAAACAAAACTGATTGAGCTTTTGAAGAGAAAACATAGGAAATATTGGCACTCTCCTATAATCTATTCAAAGATAAGAGAATATTATGTTAAAGACAAGGAAAAGAGGCAAACGCAAGAAAGTTTGTTAGGTTTTTGTTTATTGGCTACTTCATGGGTTGGACAAAACTCTAGAGGTCCATTGATTTGTATTCTTTATTTAGAAAAGACTCCAAAGATAGAAGACTGAAATGACTCAAAGAAGAAAGTCTGGAAGAATTAGAAAAAGAAAGCTAGAAGAAAAGGAGTGCTGAAATTCCGGATCATCCAGAATGGAGTCCGCTCGAGCGCCCAAAGCTTCGCTCAAGGGGATATGAGTAAGAAAGTCAGACGCCTAACAGAAGGAGTTTTTGCGCTGAAGCAGAACCTCATCCGCTCTAGCGGATGAAAGTTCCGCTTTAGCGGACAAGGCGGCAGAGTCCATATTAAATTAGAAACCTCTTTCTAATTGTGCCCAAATTTCTTGTAATTTTAATCCTAATCAAGTTAGACAACCTTAAGCACGACCTAAGGGCTATTTAAAGGACTCAACGGCTATTCTAAACCCACACCTCACCTCTCAAAGTTCTGAGTTAGAGATTTAATTGAGAGAATCATTCTATAGAGATTTATTAAGAAGTTGTGCTGCCAAATTTCTCTAGATCGAGCCAGTCTCTTATGCATCCTTTGTAGAAGAACAACTTCTTGCGTAGAAGATTTAAGGAGTCAAGAGCATGATTGAGTCTGTTGCAGTCAGCGGTGTGTAAAGTCGTTGAAGCGTGAAGCGACACAAGATAACTTCAGTCCTTAGGTAGGGGATATTTGGAGAGGAAATCTGAGTTTCTTGTAATTGTGAGATTCATAGTACTTGATTATTGATCCAGTTCGAATCCGTGGTTTTTCACCCGGTTAGGGTTTTCCACGCTAAATCTGGTGTCCTTGTAGTGTGTGCATGTGATTTTATTTCCGCTGCATTATTGTTTATTATTGCATACTTTTAGGTTGATTTATTGAGTAAACCAATTTAGAGATCACGAACCCTAAACTTTCAAAGTCTCACTTTTTTTATCTTGTATTTGATGTATCTTGATTTTTATAATTACACAAGAGAAGTCTCCTATTCATTAGCTAGACAAAGAAACTAAATCTCCTGAGCAATCCTAATCAAATCAAATTTAAACCGAGAAATGAATATCCTAAAAACATCCAAATGTACTTGGTATTAAATTTCTTCAGCTAACAATTACTACCAAAACCTCAAGGCTTTAGTATAGACAGTGGAAATACTTTTCAATATTCCCCTTTGAGTGGAGCCTACTTCTCAATACTCCCCCTCAGGTGCAACCCGGTCGGCGCACTTTCGACGACATGCAATTTTTTTTTTATTTTTTTTTGCGCCGAGTCGTTCCTCCTGTTATTCAAATTAAACTCACGACCGGTTAGCTCTGATACCAAATTAAATTTCTTCGGCTAGCCATTCCTACCAAAACCTCGAGGCTTTAGTAGAGACAGTAGAAATGCTTTTCAATATTCCCCTTCAAGTGGAGCCCACTCATCAATACTTGGGTCCTACTTGCATAATCCTCACTAAGACACTAACCCAACTCCTCCAGGGATGCCATATGGAATAATGGAAGTGATTTTTGCTACTGAAATATTTTTCATGCATGAAGGTGTTTTCTAAGTCCCTCTATCCGGGTTTCCAACCTTTACTAGCTATGTTAACAATCAAAACCATATGGAATAATGGAAGTGATTTTTGCTGGTACTGAAATCAGATTGACAAATATTTTTATTTCATTTTTTTTCGTCTAGGAATCAATATTAGAGACCCATCTTTGAGAGATAATATCCGCTCCCACGTTAGAAACTCTGTCCCCAAAGATTTAATACAGCTCCTACGGGGTACCCAGCATTTGAACCCAAGATAAAAGATGAGAAACAGGTTCCAGCCAACTGGGCAACCCCTTATTCTCTCATTGGCTTTTCTTTCTATTTTGATTTTTGTTGGTTTAATGAGGTCATGCATGATTTTCTCGCTTGTTATTTGAATTAAGCTCTGTTTTTGGAAAAAAAGAAAAAAGAAGCAAAGAAAAATCTTGAATTGTCATTGGTCCAAAAAATGAATCCATTCGGGTGAATATCCACCGTTGAAAGCGAAGTGAGCTTTATATTTGTTATCAAGACCATAAGATCTTTATATTAGTGATCTGAACCATTAATCTTATGGGATTCCATACAATTTGACCATGCCTTAGAAAATGTCTACAGTCGTCAATCATTGCTCTTCAATTGTGAGAAGATTGAGGACTCCATCAAATTAATAAAAAAAAAAAAAAAAGCTGAAGACTATGATCAAATTGGTAAAAAAAAGTTGAAGAAGATTGAGGACTCCATCAAATTGATAAAAAAAAAAAAGCTGAAGATTGATCAAATTGGTAAAAAAAAGTTGACTATGTGAGAAATTCGGTCTCTAGTGAGCTACAAATAGACTCAAGATTAGCTTGGTTAATAACGACTCCTTATCCAAGTGGTAAGGAGCATAGTTTAAAATCTCGATTTTTGTTGCGGTATTGGCTAGGCCGAAAAACCGATATGATATCAGCATCAGTCGCGGTTATCAGTCCGTCGCGGCATGAAATTTTTTTATCCAAAAAAATTCACAAAAATATCCAAAAAATTCAGAATATTAGAAAATGCTGGAAAATAATATTTTTTTCCATTAGTAACAACAATAAATCAAAATATCGGTCACCTTAAGTTATGAATCATGTCTGTGTTGCAGTTCACTTCCTTCTCCAGTATTTCATATAATAGATCTATCATTTATACACTATTAATAAGCCATTAGTATTTACTATTTACTATTTAGTATCATAAATATTCCAAAAATAACTTTTTTTTTAAGTAGTAGATCTATAAAAAAAAAAAATTCCACACCCAAAATCATATATATGAGTAGATCTAGCATGAAAGTGTGTAGATCTAACTTCTAAGTGAAGAACACAACACATGTGACAAACCTAATGATCTTTACATTCATTTCTATGCTTTATCTAGAAAAAAAAAAAACACATAATAGTAAAATTAAGGGAGTCAAGTTGATTTTCTCTTACCAAATAAAATATTTTTTTCAAGAAATAGTGATGGAGATGAGCTACTGAGTATAGAGTATGGATGGCTGCTGCTATTCTAAGGAGATGAGAGGAGAGGAGAAGAAGAAGATGGGGGAAAAGTAAGAAAACTAGGATTTTTGTCAACCATACAACTGCTCGGCCGATATTTTAAAAATATCGGCCTAGATATCGGTAATACCGATACTATGTTCATCTCGGCCGAGATGGACCGAGATTTTGGGGATATTTTGCTAATCAATACTGATACAAATTTATCAGCCAAATATCGGTTCAGTATGGGCCAATACCGGTTCATATCGGCCGATATAAACCGGTATTGGCCAATTTTTTAAACCATGGTAAAGAGCGTCAATTCTCACCTGGTTGTCTATGGTTCAAATCTAAGATATGTCACTTTTCCCCGCGTGTGCGGACTCTCTCACGGGTCCCATCCCAGATTAACACCACTAAAGTTTTGATTGACTCGGAAACAACTTAGTAAAGTCTGAATTGACTTGATTAGGATCGGCCCCGAACACAGTCCCTTTACATCCCCATCCACAAATATGCTAATGGGTCAACAGTGGGCCTATGGCTTGATGATCCAGGCCGTTAGTTTGACTGTGGAATGCCACTATGCCAGACAGTCAGGCATCCACCCAATTCATAGTCTTCTTTCCACGTCCATATTGTCCACATCCATATTTTCTTCTCAACTGTCAAGTAACCCTTTCACTGGGGCTAAGTTTTTTTTCTCTGTTGTTCTCGTGTTGTCTTTAATGAAATGTCGTTTATATATATATATATATATATATATATATATATATATATATATATATATATATATATAAGGCTACTAGTGAAAGGATTAAGATGCATGCTAACAAGATTTCAAAGAAAGTGCCCCTTCTTATGAGTGGATGATGAATTTTTTTATTTTTCTTATTTTTTAACCCAGCCAAGGGGGTTGGGATCCCGGTGAGAGCCTACATACATACGGGAAGACGGCCCACGCACGTGGGGAGGAATGCCCATGGAAGTGGGAAGGGAAGCTCACACACGCAGGGAAGAGGTGGGTCAGGTGAGAACTGTCACTCTTTACCACTCGTATAAGGAGCCGTTCTCATGAGTGGATGATGATTGAACTATTTTATATATATATATATATATATGAAATGAAGTGGTGTCAAATGGTTTCAAATTGGACTATTAACAATATGGATCTGAAAGGGGCGAACCTACCACTACACCAGAGATCGTCTTTCTGTTAATAGTTATCAACAAAAAAACTTAAAATTAATTAATGAGGAAGGGACCCAGACCCACTTTGGATTATTGACCGGGAGTTGGAATTTATCCACAAGATTTATAAAAATAACTATGTTTTTAGAATATTGACCCCTATAAATACTGTTGTTATTATATTCATGCTTATGCATTGTACTATATGTGATCAAACTTTTGAAATAACTATTTCATATGATTTCCTATATAATCATTAATTTTCTATGACAACCATTTTACAATAAAACTAAGCTCAAATGAATATATAATATATGGAATTGATCAAAAAAATAATAGGTTTCATAATTAATAAGAAAATGAAAATACTATTAAAAAAAAGAAAAACTAGTGATAACAACTTGGAGCTAAAGAGGAGGCGAGAAATTTCCATGTAACTGATGTGCTACCATGCACGCTTGCTGATGGAGAAATGGTGGAGTTTGGTTTTTTCTTTTTTGTGTGTGTGGCTTTAACTTTTATAAATCGTGATGTAGATTGAGTGGAACACTACGATAGACCTCCTCTATTAAAAATCGCAATCATTAAGACAAACATTCTTTCTATTTATGGGATACCTCAAATTGTCACCTCATTCCGGTCAAATTGATTCTATGATAAAAAAAAATACAAAATACTGAAGTTTTCCAAATAAAGTTTTTTTTTTTGTGATTTGGACTCTCCATCATGCCTTTTTTCGATTAAGAAACTCTCAATATCATCATATTTCTATCAAGGCAATAGCATTTGAGTGTTAATAGGTCCCAGTGTCTAAGTTTCACTAATCTAAGAAATTTCAAGTACTTTTGTTTGTTCTAATTATATTTTTGTTTTTTAAATGTGAAATGCTAATTTCTGAGTTGTCTGGTTTATTTAATCCTTAGTCTTTTTTATTTAATCCACTCTCGGTTCTGGGTTGTCTGATTTCTTTTTTATCGATTGATTTTGATTGTACACTTTTTTTTTTTAAGAATGCAAAAGTAATGGTAAAAAGAGTCTCCAATAATATTGGTCCATCTAAATAAATAATTAAGCCCAATCTTATTATCATCATTTTCTACTTTCTCCAATATAATTCTATTTCTCTATGTCAACAAGAGAACTTTCATTTTTTACATTCATTTACTTTTAAGTTCATTTTATTTTATTAGAGCAACTTCAATAATTCTTTTGTTTCTTTGTGTCTCTTTTTAGTACCGAATCGAGTCTCATTTACATGTTTAGTTTAGATCAGTGTTCAATCTATTTTAAAATGTGAGCATCTTGAGACAATTGGTGTAAATATTAAACATTTCAATTTGAGAGGTAAACCTTTTTTAATTCATTTACTTTTGAGTTCATCATATTTTATTTGAGCAATTTTAATTATGTCATTTTAGTATAATTTATACAAAAGAATCATCATTTTAAGATTTCTATAGATTTGCAATAATTTTATAGTTTGTATTTGTATGGTTTTCATAGATTGTGAATTTCTTTTTTTTTTTCCCTTTTTTTGTTTCAACTTTTAGGTATTGGGTTCTCCTTGGTTTTCTTTTTCTTTTAAATCACTTTTTATCGTGGGATTTTCTATGAATTCTCATTTTTCTGTTGTATTTTTTATTTTTTTATTGTTTATCATTATGAGTTAATTATTTATTTTACTTCCATTGGGTTCTTTAAGTTCTCTTTGTGAATTATTTTTATAGATTTTTCTTTTTCTTTTTTTTTTGTGGCTTCAGATTTTCTTTTTTGAGTATTAGATTATCATAAGTTGGCTTGGTTCTTCTAAATTTCTTTTATCATTGCATTGTCTATGGATCTTTATTTATATATTTTTTTATAGCCTTTTTTAATAAAATTTATTTCATTTTATTTTGTATTTCTTTTATTACTATTTCTCACTTGTGATAGGTTTTATATTTTTTATGATGGTTTTTCATGAATTTGTGGGTTCTTTTGTCTTTGCCTTTTTGTGCTCCATTTTTTAGTTTTTTTTTTTTTTAGTTTTTTTTTTTCTCATTACTGTTTGATTCTTTTAAATTGCTTATGTTATTGACTTGATTATGAATTTTTTTTTTCTATGTTTTATTTCTATGTGTCTTTCAAATCTCATTGGATTTTATTCATAGTTTATATTGTTTGTTTGTTTTGATTTTGTTTTTTAGTTTTCTTGATCATTAATCTACAATTTTCATGGGATTGTGTTTCTTTTAAATTATATGGTATTAGGTATTGAATCCTTATGGACTTCTTCTTTTTTTATTTTCCTCTCTCTCAGACTAAAACCTTTTGCATTTAATTTTAAAAAAACTGATCATAAAGTTTTTTTTATAAATTTTAATATTATGATTATATTGCTAGCACGGGCATGTTTTTCTAGTTTATATATTTGAAAGATGCTTATTCCAATTGAGAAATCGGCCTCAATTTCTTCAACTGAATTTGACCAACTTTAATATTTGATTTTGATCAACCATTTTCTTTCTACTCCCCCACTTAATGGCTTTCCTCAGCAATGATCTCTTTAATCTTCTTTGAGGCAAAAAAATAAAACCCCTGAATATCTCACTCAGCGCCTCTCAACATTGATGGAAAACATGAAATGCCCATTTAATCTCTCACATTGATGCAAAATCCACCGGATCCTACAGGTGTTAAAAGATAATAGGGCTTCTAAATATACAACGATTTTGGCCCTTTACACACAAATAATATCCACACTCGGCATAAAAATTTTAAAATTTTAGTTTTGCTTTCCACACACTCAAAACGTACCTCAAATAGTCATGTCCCCTTTCTCTCTAAACACAACTTACAACCATCATTTGGAGCCTTCCTTCCAATTGGTGAAAACCCTCCTCCTCCTTTTCTTCTTATCCCTCTCTATTTGTCATATGGTGAGTGTACTCAAGATCATCATCTTCTTCGTCTCCTTCTCCTCTATCTACTTTTCTAGCCATCCATCCATCTATCATTACCATTCTCTATTGCCCCCTTTCAATTAAGTAATGTTTGCTATAT
The DNA here is from genome assembly GCA_003546025.1 of Camphora micrantha. NCBI lineage: Eukaryota > Viridiplantae > Streptophyta > Magnoliopsida > Laurales > Lauraceae > Camphora > Camphora micrantha. Next base: position 10,983,299 of record QPKB01000002.1, read on the forward strand.
TTTCTCCATTTGTTGTTCATCTCTGAATGTGTATTTGAGCTTCGTCATAGATAGAATCATCATAGACTATGATATGCCATGTCTAATCTGGATTTAAGCACTTACAACTAGTCAACAATAAAACTCACAGCAAACTCGTTGTTGATTACAAATTAAAGGAAAATGAGAGAAAAGAATTGATACATTCAGCCCTATGTGGATGAACATAAACTTTTTGTTCAATCAGATACGGCTGAACAAAATTGATATGTTCAACTATAAGAGGCTGAACATTGGTAGTTTGTTTTGCACTAAAAGTCTGAACGTTTCGCAGCAACAAAAATTAAAAAAAAAGGCTTTATAAGCTTCGAGAAATGGCGTAAATCAAAATAAACAACACAATAACTCATCTTCTCACTGATGTTATGTTTGGAAACTACATTTTTCTTATTAGTTTGCTCATCCATTAGACAAAAAATGATATTGAGAGTGAGGTTTCACTAAGAGGTAATATGTTTGACAATGGTGGGATATGAAGGGAGAGTAGAATATGATAAATGGAGATATGGTGATGTGAAGGGAAGAATGAGATTGAAGGAAGAAGGGAATGAGAGTGAAGGGATGAATGAGAAGGTGGAACGGGAGGAACGAGAGTAATGGGAATGGAATAATGAAAGTAAAATGGGACTGTGTGCAAAGAGAAATTAGAGGTTCAGGTGTGATAGGTGATTGTCATTTTTGGTAATTTCATATAGGGGAATGAATGTAATAAAAAAAATTTAAAAAATTGTATTTGTAAAAGGAAAAAATCTTTGTGTATTTAGAAGCCCTCAAAGACAAACATATCCTCCAAGTGTTAAAAGACTGAGTGTCGTCCCGTCAACTCAAACGATCTCTCTCTAGTAGTTATGCCCCCATCCTTCAAGTAGTAAAGTACTTTTATTATTTTATGTTTCCGGATGGGAATTGTTTTAGAGGTTCTCTCTGCCTCTCTCTTTTATTTATTTCATATTTTTTTTTCAATTGATACTTTATTTTTCTTATCTTTTACTAGGGTCATGGACTCATTGTTATCTAGACATTTGTGTTGTTCCTAATTGAGAAATCAACATCAATTCAATTCCAATTGACATCAATTGATGTTGACGCTCCCTAAATAATTGACTCCCAAAATGTCTTGTCACATCCTCAACCTCCCCAAATTAATTATAATTTAAAATTTTGACTTGTGGCATGTCTCTTCAAGTCCGTCCCCCTCAAGGGACTAATCCTGATTTTGACGCTCCCTAAATAATTGACTCCCAAAATGTCTCCTCACGTCCTCAACCTCCCCACATTAATTATAATTTAAAATTTTGACTCGTGGCATGTCTCTTCAAGTCCCCACACGGGCCACACCCACAAACACACAAACTCAGCTAAGATCTGCATTGAAAGCTTTCTTTCATGTTCTACTGTGAATCTGTGATGATACATTGAAGTGTGATTGCTATCTTATCACCAAATCGCGGGCCAGTTTGGAGTGAAAGGAAGCCCACACCACTTCCTCAGTCAAAACTCAGTTTGGATATGCCTTCATAGACCCCAATTGGACAACTAGATTATTGATGTGATAGATATAGGTCAGAAAAGTCATGTTCATGCACTAACACCTATTGGGAAAATCTCGTGAGTGGCCCAACAACAATCCAAGATTTGTTTTGTTAACTTCATGATTTTCATCTTTGGTCTGTTTAAACTTTAACCCATTAGTTTGGGTTGATTACTTAAGCTAACCCTTACCTTCTTACCTTGAGTAAGTTTGAATTATGGAAAGTCATGGGATATCCTATGGTCAGGTTATCCATTCAGCACTTGTATTGAGCTATCCATTAGCTGGTGTTTGAGGGAGGAATAGGGGTTTATCTCGCCATTGGAGTACAGGATCGAAGATCCAGACCATTTACATTGTTTCACATGAGTATGGATATAACACTTGACTATTTTATTTAACACGTGTTAAAATATGTGAATCTTTTTTTGTGAGTCTTTTAGCTAAGCATTTCTACCAAAACCTCGAGGTGTTAATTAGTAGAGACAGTGAAAATACTTTTTAATATCCCCTTTTAGTAATGGAACCCGATAATCTCACTTTTAGTGACATGCACATTTATTTTTAGCGCCAAGTCACTTTTCCTAATATTCAAATTCATGACCGGTTGACTCTAATACTAAATTAAATTTACTCTGGTAGTCATCTTACCAAAACCTCAAGGTGTTGTAGAGGTAGTGAAAATATTTTTCAATAAATCTTAGCCGTCGATATCTACAACTTTAGATGAATCTTAGTTCTTGATTTATGCGACTTTAGATAGATTCAAGATAAATTGAGCTTTTTTTAGGTAAAATGATAAATTGATCTTATTCTATTTCTAACAACCCCAGTTCAATCTGATAGTCATAATCACCTCGAGCATAATTTATGGCACGGTTGGGCTTAGACCTTGGATGCCTGAATTGGCCCAGGTTCTGATGTGAACATGTTGGGTATTAGATTCACCATGGTTCATAATATCAAGGGATCTACACAAGAGTTCTAGAACAGCATTGTAGTCTTCATTGTCATTGAATCCTGATAACCAAATTGGTCTGAAACATGTCCCCAGTACTACGAGACAACTTGAAATAGTGTACATTGAAAATCAGTCCCCAGTCCCCAGTCCCCAGTCCCCACTGTAGTAAGAAGCCGGTCCCTTTGGTAGGTGCAGATTTATTGTGAAAACTGCTCCACCTTTGGTAGCTGATCATGTGTCGCACCCTTACAAAATAATACTGGGCAAAGAAGGTGCTTGGAGCAATCCATAAGACAGTGACGGTTTCAGGATTTCTTTTTTTTTTTTTTTTTTTTCCAGTACAAAATTGGTTTCAGTTATTATCACATAAGAGACTCAGAGATAATATTTTTACAAGAGTTTGTTTGAACTTTTCTTTGCATGCTACAAGTCAGACGTATGCATTGCAAAGACCCAGTATCAAGAACAGTGACGGAGTCGGGATTTTCTCTTAGAGAGGGCAAAAGTGTGCCTTAGCGAGAAATATAAAAAAGAATTAGAAATTTTATTACACTATACCTCAAAATTGTTATTACATTATAATGGGTACAAAAAAGTTATGAACTAGTTATTACATTATACACAAAAATATTTTAAAAAATATGAATTTACGTTGCTCTTTATATCCAACAACGATAAAATGGGTACGAAAAACTAAGAAGAATTGTAAATTGCATAATTTTAGCATTTTTTACTCATGAGCCCATGATTTTAATTAAAAATTAAATTAAATAATTATCTAGATCATAGTATGGGGTTGACATTTACAAAAAGTCTTGATGTTTGGCCCATTGTTTAGAGCCCAAATTCTTTCTAAGATTTTATTAAGACCACCAACATTGAAGGAACCTTTGACGTGTAATTAGTATAGAAAAAACTTTTAAGCACCTCTATTCATAGGAACCTCGAATTTCTTACTTAGGTATTAAATTTAATCCAGATTTTGAAGTAAAGTCTCAAAGACTCAAAATCTGATTATAAGTAAAATGAGCTATGGTGATTATGAATTTCAAACTATGAGAGGATTAGGATTCTATGCTCAATAATGTGGAATAAAAAGAAAGAATAAAAGGAGAAAACTCGCTGCATAATGCATATATTATTGGTGATTTGATAAGTTGTCTTTTTTATGAGTAAAAGACCAAAACCCTCTTTTGTGTTTTAAAAAGTTTCATTCTTTTACTAAGAGGGAAACAAAAGATTGTTGAGGGCAAATATGAGAAAAAGAAAAGTTGATGAGGGGCAAAAGGATAGGATCAAAATGTATCTTCCCATATCTTCTCCTAATTTAAAGGAAAGGAACAAGTTGAGAGGGAACAGTTGGCCCCTCCCAATCTTTTGTATCTTCGTCCCTAATTAAATATATGAGGATAGCTCAGTAGTTAGGAGTCCTGTTCTTACCCAACTGCTCTGAGCTTAATCTCCGGGTCTTCTCTCTTGTATATGCAAGAAAAAAAATTTGGATAATGACCATACGGCTGCCCTTAACCTAACAATTGCCCTAAAACCATTCAAAAATACATAATTCTCGTAGAGCTATTCATACAAGAAAGGAAACTCTAAAAGTGACGATCTTATCCTTAATTTTTTCGATATCTTAAGGCTGTAGGATATCTTATGGTGCGATATCTGTAGGATATTGCACAATCCGCCCTTCCCACCCAAAATCCAAAGCATATATTCAGCACGAATTCATAACGTTGTTTTATATTCATCATTTCTGCTTGTGGATTCCTGAGTTAGGGTTATTATTATACTATTTTCTATCATTCAAAGTCATTCATTTTAGTTATCACAGGAGGTATGTAGGACCTATCTCATTTTTGAAGTCATAGAAAAATTAACTTGATGTGGTATTGAATTTTTTTTTTCTATTTTTATTCTTTAGATGGAAATTGTGAAATACCTCAGTGAAAAGGGTTTTTACCTTAGTTATTTTCCTCTATTTATCGGAAAGCAACAAACTCTTCTATAGAAAGGAAGAAAGGAAGAGTTTAAAGAATTTCTGGGTTTGTAAGATAGCTGTAGTAGGATTTCACATTGTGCGATGTCCTATTGACCTAAGAAATTAAGGATAAAATCGTAACTTTTAGAACATCCCTTTCGGTACAAACAACTCTGTGGGAATTATATTATTTTTACCGTTTTGGAGTAATTATCGGATATAAGAACAACCATGTTGTTATTATCCCTAATTTTTTCCTAGGTAGGGTGGGGCTTACTCACGACTCGCGGGCGGGTCTCTCAAGGGCTCTATCATCTTTGGTGCTAAAAATCAAAATATATATATATATATATGAGAAATTCTCAAAAAATCACTTATCTCAAAAGGGAAGTTTCTCCCCCTATCTATTAGTCAATGATTTAAGAGAATCTATAAAAGATCCACAGTTTTGAAAGAGGGGCTTCTTTTTTTTTTATTAAACGTCAGGAGAATTTTGTAGCCTAACTATATATATATATATATATATATATATATATATATATATATATAGGGCTAGCTAGCTTCCCTTGGGTTGACATGCGAGGGCTAGGGCTTAGGTATTAGGGTTTTCTAAGTAGCTGATAAGCACAAAAGTGCTGCAGATCCTCGTTAATTATTATTGTTAAAGCTCCCAACCGTTGAGATGACATTTATTTAATGTTTAACTCGAGCTTAAATTTCTTGAAATGACAGAAATGAAGTGAACTAGCTAAATGACGTTGCTGAAATTATAACCGACACAAATTGGCACATCAATATTTTGATGCCGTATGGTTGGCACACATGGAAGCATCTAATATCCGATCAGCTGCAGAAGAAAGCCAAGAGGGACCCAAGCAATGCAAAACAATAGCTGTGAGTTGTGAGTTGGGAGTTGTGAGTTGTGACACAGACACTAACGTGTGGAAAGAAATCTTTCATGGAGTTGTACACATCATGATCAGCTGTGGTGGCTGGGAATCCAACTCAATGGTCAACCAAAAACCTTATCTTCCGCAAATTGGGTAAATTTATTTTTTCCTTCATCAATATTTATTATCTATTTTTGATAAGTCGACAAATATAATATAAAATTCTTAAATAATCTATTTTCGATAATCCAAGAAAGATAATATTGAAATCTAAAAAAAAAATTAAAAAATTTTAATATATTATTTCCAATAGTTCTTAATCCAAATACATAAACTCTTACAGTTGCCCTCAATTGGTTTTCATGTGTTGAAATCGTTGCATAATAGTTTCATTACCAATACTAGCAACCACATACTTCTCAATATATGTGACCAAACAATCATTCATCCATTGATCTCTCATTCAATTACGCCTTCTATTATTTACGTACTTCATTACTGAAAAGGGTAATTTTACCGTCGCAGTCGCTACTGGTAAAATAAACACCAATTTTTGAAGCAAAAAAAAAAAAAAAAAAAAAATCAATTGGTGTACGATATCCTTCTTTGTCTCTACTAATTTTCTAGCAATATCACTAATTCCTTTAATTTCAAAAAACTTGTTGCTAAAGCGCATATCAACAATGTTGGCCCATTAATTTTTTTAATATTTTGGTAGATAGTTGGCCCAAAGAGGGCTCTCGCTAGAGCGAGAGTGACGCTTGCTATAGCGAGAGTGGCGTAGGTTGCCCAGTTCGATCCAGACTCTATCAAAGAGTTTGAAAAGAACTCATATTCTAACTATATTATAATTAGGAGTCTCTTGCACGGATTTGGGGCTATATATTGGGTGTTTCTCACGATCCAAAGATAGACAGATAATCTCTCAAGTTTTAAATTAGAGATCCAATTGAGAGAAATCTTCTCTAGAGATTTTTTGAAGAGTTGTGCTAACAAGTTTTCTAGAAAGTCAGTTTCTTCTATGTCCCTTGTAGAAGATCATCTTCTTGCGTAGAAGATTTGAGGAGTCAAGCGCTGGATATAGTCTATTGCAATTAATGGTGTGAAGTCATTAAAGCGTGAAGCGATACAAAATAATTTCAGTCCTGAGATAAGGGATGTCTGGGGAGAAAATCTGAATTTCTTGTAATTACGAGATTCATAGTGTTTGATTGTTGATCTAGTTCGGATCCATGGTTTTTCACCCGATTAGAATTTTTCACGCTAAATCCGATGTCCTTGTGGTGTGTGCTTGTTGAGTTTAATTCTCGCTGGTTAGTTATTTATTTTTGCACACTATTGGGCTAATTTATTGAGTAGACCAATCTAGAGATCTCGTACCCGAAACTTTAAGAAGCAAATCGTCTAAGAGTATTTTATTCTCTCTTATTTTCTACTTTTATTTTAAAGGCAATTCCATATTTCTGATTCTAGTGGGCAAACTTCGAATCAGAGTTGGACATTATATGGGGACGGAATTTCATCAAAACCACTTGTATATGAGAAATTGTTGCCTGTCAGAAAGCACCTTAATTAGTATGCCTTGCCTAATTTTTATTGCTTCTTATTTAATTTCTCACATTCACAGTCATTCAGTAATTATTTATTCTAACTGTTTATTTGTATGGACAATTACTGTAAGGACGGTCTTAAAGCTGACAATAGCCCCAAAACAGCCCAAAAATGTATATTTATCGCGGAGCTGTTCGATCCGTAGGATATTGCATAGAGATATAGGACATCCTACAATCACTTCAACAATCCTTATATTTGTTTATTTTTCTTAACTGTGGGACCACCAAAGCACCATCCAAACCGTTTGATAGATGTATGAGTGTAAGAACTAATATTGTACTAAATTTGAACCGTTAATCTATCACGGTTATTAAGAAATTTGCAACAAAAAAAAAAAGGTGGCTTATAATTTGCTCTTATAATTTGCAAAACGTGACTTTCTTGGAAATTTCTTGATAATCCTATGATATTAGTTCTTACACTCATTCAACTATCTAACACTTTAGATGGTGATTTGGTGGTTCGACAGTTAAGGAAAAAAAAAATAGACTATTCAGGTTTTCCCGCTTTTGACTGTGGGGTGTCATACATCCCTGCCAGCGATACACTACGGATCAAACAACTTACGGTAAATATATATTTTCTAACTATTCTAGGGCAATTCTCAACTTTAAAACTGTCCGTATAATAATTATCCCTTATTAACAATTCTGATCGCACATTGTTCTTAATAATTTTTCCAACGAAAGAAAGAGTAACCAAAGATCTTTTACTGTACAATAGATGAGACACTTGACTTTGATGGGACAGAGTTTAAATAATTCTCAGGGTGATTCTAAATGCACTCCATGAAGTGCTCAAGGCACCCACCCTCCCTTACGAACAATGATTGAAGGGGAGGTAAATGCCTTCAGCAAAAGGGACAGTTGCATTTAGAACCACCCTAATTCTCACGATGGTGTCTTTACAACTATCCCAATGATGTACGATGTCACATGGTGATTTTGCACGCCTTTCAAGGATAATATTTCACAGTACGATGTGTAATAACACTATCCTGATGAAAGATATCAAATACGATGTCAGAAAAAGTCATGTCATTTTGCACGGGACAAGGATAATGGTCCTTCACGTTGGATAGGATATGTGTATTTGGATAACGCCTCAGGACCGAATGGTCAAGGATATCAGGACCATGGGTCCTTGTCCCGGGACAAAAGCCCGGGACATGTAGCATTGCTCCTAGAAAAATATGTTATGGTTCATTGTTCATCGGTGAATTGTGGGGACTATTTGACAATTTATTTGTAAAGTAACTTCAAAGTAAGTAAGAACTTTTGCCAGATAAGAAAAGAATGGAGTCTTTAAAAAAAAGCATAAAATTTTAAAAATTCCCAAAGTTTTTTTTTTTTTAAAAGAAAGTCAAAATGTCAATCTCTAATTCTCTAAAAGGCCAAAAAAAAGGCCTTTTTTTTTAATTCAAAAAGGTTCCTCCACATACTATAAAATGACAAAAATGTCAATAAAGTGGATTTTGAGACTTCATATTTTTTACAAGATCTTGCTTCTTTTTTTAATTTCATAAAAATGACGGTTTATTTTTAGTTCGCTTTACAACTGAATTGTCAAACACACTTAGAGTGAAGTGACAAAAAGCCTCAAATCAAGAAAAAATAAACAAAAAGTCTACTTGGCCTGACTTTTGGGACCGGTCCATGGATCGGTCCCAAAAGTTAGGCCAAGTAGCAGGGCTGAAAAATAAAATATGTGAGGATCTAATCATTTGCCTACTACTGTCATCGTAATTACTTGCAAAATGTCACTCTTACCATAATGACCACAATGTATGCATTTTCAAAAATAATTTTTTAATCAAGATAATCCCAAAAAAGCCTCCAAATTTGAAAGAATCCCTGGTAATTCCCGAGATCAAGACGAGTGAGACTTATTAATGGTAGAAAGTAGGAACACTTGGGTCACCTGGGTCACTATCAAATTGCTTTTAGTTATCATTCTATGTTTGGGAAGGGGGAGGGGAGCATAGGGGAAGGGAAATTTGAAAGGAAAGGAAAATCAAAGGGAGTGAGGGGATGAAAAATTAATTTTATTATTTTTTATTTGGATAGTCAAAAAGTAAGGGGAAGAAAAGTAAAAAAGTAGGATTTTATTTGTTTGTGAGGTAGAGGGACAAAGATCATTTTATCATTGCTTTTGTAAAAGTTTTCATTGGACTAAAGAGCAATTTAGTAATTTCATACATTTTCTCCTCTTTTCTCCTTATTTTAACCCATTCTTGAGGGAAAAATTTTGGAGTGGGCCCACACTCATTTTCCTCCCACGAGTTCCTCCCCCATTTTCCCTCCCCATTCTTTCCAAACACCCTCAATTTCCACTTTTCTTCTATTTTTCCCTTTTTTTTTTTTTCCTTCCCCCATTTTACCCCTTCCCAAACGGTACGGTGGGCTCCACGGGGAATGACAATCAGACAGATAGACGGTGTGATTTTAATTCGAGTGTTAACGTGTGCACCCACCCTATGGCGATGCCCATGTGTTGTCTTATCATGGATGTGATAAGGATGATGATGTAACTGAGATTTGTACGTATCCTCTTCTTGTCACCTCCAACTTATTTTATAATGTAGTAGCATAATAGACACGTAGACCCCACGTGCCATCCTTGGAGGTTGGTTGTTGCTGTAGTAACTCATATTCGATCCGACCCAACCACCTTTTCATATTCTTTAATGACCCTTTCAATACACCCATCTAATACTTTTGTCTTTTTTCCTACTCACTAGACCCATCTAATGCTCATCTTAGTATAGATCCACTTGAGGAAGTTGGTAATAATGTTAAAAAAAATGAGGTATCTTCTGAAGTATCTCTAAGCTAGGGAGAAGAGTGATCCAATGCTTACATGAGAATAAGAAATACTAGACTTTTCAAGGTTCTTGTCTTATTTTAATTTCATGGAGCCGTCAACTCAAGTTTGTCTTAATTTATTAACATTTATACATATAAGGAATTGTCAACTCAAGTGTCAAAACTGATTTCAAGAAATATATTGTCTGTTTTCAAGATATATATTCTCCTTTATTAAAGTGTGTATCTTTAGTTTCATCAGAATTGTGTGCATTATGTATTAATCTATATATATATATATATGATTTTTTCTTGGCAATATACATATCAGCAGAAGATATGAATTTGGATCAACTGAGGATTTGGACTAATGATCTACGATTGTCAAGTGGTTCAAGTGATCAGGTAAATATACAATTCTTTAATTATTTCAGAAAATATTTTTTATTAATTGCATATGCTCAGGTGAATGTATATTGTTGTTATGATGATATTCTCAGAAACGAAATAAAATAAGAAAACGAAAATGTAGATGAAAATGTTACAAACGAATTTTCCTCCGACATTGTATGATATTAACTCAATTCCAATTATGTTTTATTTTGTCAATTTTTAATAAAAGTTGTTAATTTCTAACAGAATTAATACATTTTCAGGTATTCAATTTGCTTTCAATCTCTAATTGATTGGATTCAAAATACTGGACGCAATTTAGGATATATCATTGTCATTAAAAGGTTAGAGACTAGTATAATCGGAAAGAGTCCTAGACTGTTGTTCTAATATGATCGCGGTGGCACATACAGAAGCAAGAAAACTTTCACAAAGGTTGCAGGCACCAAAAAAAAAATTGATTGTCCTTTCAGAGTGAAAGGGGTGAAAATGCGAACAGGTGCTGACTGGTGGTAAGGGTGGTATGTGGAACACATAACTATGCCCCTGTATCATACATGGAGGGACATCCATACCCCGGTCGGCTCTCTCTGAATCCGAAATCCAGTTGATGGTACATCTGTCTACGAAAAATGTGAAGCCACGAAATATCTTGACATCGTTGAAGAAGCGAAATCCGGACAACGTGTCTATCATTAAGACCATATACAATGCACGCCAGAAATTTCGGACTGCAAAGAAAGCCGGTAAAACCCAGATGCAAATTGTTATGTCATTCCTACAACGTAAATGATACATTTTCGAGAGTCGAACAAATGCTATAACCAATGAGCTTGAAGATTTATTCTTTGCACATTCAAGATCATTAGAGCAATGGCGTGCATTCCCGCACGTGTTATTGATGGACACAACTTATAAAACAAACAGGTACAAGATACCTCTCCTTGAGATTGTCGGCGTGACTACAACTAATATGACATTTTGCATAACATTCGTGTTCATGCACTCAGAAAAAGTGTTCAATTATACTTGAGTTTTAAGGTGTCTACAGACAACAATGGATGGATGCATCGGTTCACGAGTTATTGTCACGAACAGAGAGTTGACTTTGATGAATGCGTCTTCCTAGGTATTTCCCGATGCTAAAAAAATACTCTGTAGGTGGCACATTTATAGGAGTATTTTGAGCAAGTGCAGGCCATCAATAACAGACAACAAATCTTGGAATACGTTCTACAAAATGTGGAATATGTCGCTGGAATATGAAACTAAGAATGAGTATGTGTGCAAATTGGCGGACCTTGAGGTAGTGTTACAAAACTTTCTAGGTATGATTAATTATCTTAAGGATGTATGGTTGACACCGTAAAAGGAGATGTTTGTATTTGCCTGGACCGATAGGTATCTGCATTTTGGAAACCAGACAACTAATAGAGTCGAGAGCCAACATGCGAAGTTGAAACTATACTTGAAGTTATCACAGTAAGTTTTGGAGACATCGCTGTTGTTTATTCACCAAGTCATCCAATCATAGGACATAACTACCAAAGCGAGTATTGAACAAAGCAAAACTATCGTCCAACATCGATTCAATATACAGCACTTCCAAGAATTATGTGGTTGGTTTCGTTTCAAGCCGCTCATTGCATCTGATTTTGAAGGAATTTGAGCGGTCTAAGGATGTTGGAAAAGTTTCCTACAAATGCGAATGTCGACTTCGTACGAACTACGAACTGCCATGTGCGCACGAGCAAGCAATATATTTGAGCGATGGTCATCCCATACAAATTGATTCCATAGATAAATTTTGAACAAAATTTGACTTATCACCGTGTGTGTCTCTTTAAGACGATGACATCGATTGTGACGTCGAGCTACAAGTGCTTACGAAACAGTTTAAGCAGCAAACAAGGCATGGTAAATTCAGTCTTTTAAGGTAGTTGAGGGAGATAATCACACCATCAACAACTTTAATTTATGAACTTGCTGTTAAGACGAACACTCGTGGGCACCCCTCCTCGACAAAAAAAAGTTGCAACAAATACTCGTGTTAATCCATCTGCATTAGTGTTCGTTGAGTCTGATTCCCTTCATTCTCGGGAACCAAGCAGAAACAGTTATTCGTTTGGAAGCCCCGACTCGAAGGACAAGGAAGACATATCAACTCGTGCTAATACCGATATATTTGAATTTGTTAAGCCAGATATTTTCCAATTTCAAGAACTAGTGAGACACAATTGCTCTTCTATTTATAACTATTCTGTACATGCCTATGTTCATCAGTTTCCACCTAGACTGTATCCTTACATTATACATGTACAAGACGTAAAACCTGATGAAAATTGCGGATTTTGGGCGATAGCTGTCTGTCTTGGTCTTCACGAAGATGCATAGGCAACTATCCGGTATAACTTAATAGAAGAGTTGCACACATTCAGGACACAATATGTTGCAATATTTGATAGTGATGACCAGTGGACTCGTGTTTACAACTCACTGAACTTTTTTGCATTAGATAGAGGAGCACCGATTGAGCATTGGATGACCATGACAGACAAGGTGTTAGGGATTTTGTATTTGCAATTTGATGGATGCATTATCATTCAAGCATCATTTGATTTGCACACATATGCATTGTTTTGAGAAATCTTGAAATCCTGTTCTATACATGCATTGTTTTTAAGAGTTGTAAAAGTATTGATTTATGCATGTTTTGGTTTTAATCTTGGATGCATTTGTTTTTGAAAAGAAGTTTTAGAAATCAAGCAAACCTTTGGTTTTAAAGTTTTGAATCATTTTAGGTTTTTGTGTTTCATGTTTTTAAACCACTTAGTTTGATTTAAAACATGTTTCCAAGCTTGATTTAATGGCCCAAAAAAAGTTCCCTCAGGAAAAACTTTGAAATATGCATAAAATATGCAAATTTGGGAATTTTGGTCCCAGGCTCGGGTCGACCGCGCAGTGTGGCCGGTCGACGACCGGGAAAGAGCCGTTGGGCCTCTTTTTAAACGGTCAGATTTTTGACCGTTGAGCCCGGGTCTACCGCGCCTTCTACCAGGTCGACCGGGGACACGCCAGAAGTGACTTTTTGGCTATAAAATGAGTTTCATTCCCTTGTAAATGAGTTGATCAAATAAGAGAAAAGAGCCTTCCTTGAGGTGTTTGGAGGCAAGAAAAAGGGGGATGAACAAAGAGAGATCAAGGGGTCATTACTGAAGCTAAAGCTTGGATTAATGAAGTTAAATCTCTAAGTAAGCTTTACTTTTATTAATCATATGTTATATGCTTTGTTTAAATTATTGGTAAATGATTTTTAGCATGTTAACTATGATGTGTTGAATCCATTCTTCTCTTAATCTTTGATTCAAGTTGGATTGGATTCTTCACCCTTGATTTCAAACCAAGTTTGTTTTAAAACTTTATAAAACATGTTTTGTCAAATCTTTTGATTTCTTTTATAACATGTTTCATTTACTTGGTTGAATCAAATTGTTGTTTTCATTCATTTAAACCTTAGTTAAAACTCTTGTTTTGAAAACAACATAGCACATGCATCACATGTTAAGTGTTAATTAGTTTCATATAACTTGTGAGCTTTTGATTTTCATATCATCAACAAGTTTGTATTTATACATGTGATTTGCATTTCACTTCAATCAAATCTTTGTGTGCTTTAAACTTTAAAATGCATTAAGCATACATTAATTGAGCTTTCATTTTAAACTTGATTGAAGTTTTCACACACACACTTCATGAGCATTCATCTTAGCATGTCATAGAGTGTTGTGTGAGTTGAATTAAACTTTCTTATCCGCCTATTTTAGAGGCAATTAAATTGAGCTTTAATTGTAATCTCTTAGAGTGTTTTGTAAAGACACTTCCTTGAGAGAAATCATTTTATTGTAAAGGTTATTGCTTAGCCTAAGAAAAGCATTGTGTAAAGGTTATTGCTTAGCCTAGAAAAGCATCTTGTATAGGTTGTTGTTTAGCCTAGAAAAACAACATTGTTAGGTTATTGCTTATCCTTGGAAAGCATATTGTAGAGGTTATTGCTTAGCCTTTTTCAAAAGCATAAATAGTGGAAATTCGGTGGGGTGTTGAGACACAAGCCGGTAGTGGATGTAGGCATTGAGGCCGAACCACTATAAATCATTGTGTAGTGGTGTTTGCTTTGTGGTGATTAGTTTGTTTAAGCTTCCGCATATTGTTTGTTATTCATCACATGTGACTAGTTAATTGTTAAGAAATTAAAATTGGCCATAATTAGTCATTGAGTGTAGATCACCCTATTCACCCCCCCCTCTAGGGTTAGGATCCCGGACTTTCACATGGGTCTCTTAATTGCTTTGAAGTTCAATGTGATATTACACGCTTTAAGTGTTGTACAGAGCTTTACGTATTTTCCACTTCGATCTACTCCACCACCATCGTATCAACATGTTGCTATCGCTATCGGGTACATAATTAATAATCACTACGTCCAGGTTGCATTGACAGATTGTTACCCGATGCCTCCCATTATGCCTCAATAAGTTCACTTCAGGTATGATTGTGTAGCTACATGGCTACCCCGTATGCGGAGCAAATTAATGCGTTCATGTAGTACATGCGTTCTAGGTTTCCTTATGAAACCATTGTGTTAAAAGATTAGGAATGTAACATATGTTAATATGTTTGAATAAATTTATTTTAAATATCCAAGACTTTTGAGATTAGGAAGATTTTTGTGTTATTAGTATTTAGTAGTTATAATCCAGTATTTTAATATTTAATACAGAGTTTAGAATATAAGGTTTAAAATTTAAAATCCAACATACAAAGCTAATCAAAGGTAATGGGCATTCATAATAGGTTGAGTCCAGCTTGAATGCCTGCATAATTCACAATATCCAAAAAGTTATATAATTAATTATATTTTAACATTACAATAATTAAAATAGTTAACAACACAAAAATCCTTTTTTAAAAAAACTTGGCAGATAAATTATGCCTAAAAGTGGAGTTTTTTTTTGCTTAATTAATAATTATTAATTAATTAATTAATACTCTAACAAGTGGTGATATATTTTGGATGTATCAAAAAAAAAAAATTTATTTGGCCAATAACCATACTGTCATGTGATGGGTGTATTTGTTCATTCAATTGGGCATGTTAATGGGGTTGGTTCTGGTTGGTCTGTAGACCCCATCAGGCTTGGGGGATGCGACGTTGCATGGCCGATTGGGTTGTATTCCACATCATTTATGGAGTGTGATTGTAAGTAATAAAAGATAAAGTAAAAAAAAAAAAAAAAAAAAGGGAGTACAAGACAGGTAGGATTGATTATTAAGGTTGGTCGTGGCCAAGAGAGAGATAGATGAGGTAGATTTAGGTGGTCACAATCACATCCACCATATGGTCAGTTCAGATCTGGTGATAATAATAGGGTGGATGGCTGTATTTAGAAAGTCTCTTTTACTTCACATTAAACAAGGAGACAGTGGGTGTCCCGTCGATGTGAGAGAGAGAGAGAGAGAGGTAGGTAGGTTTGGTTTTCATGTCCTCCCACGAATTTTGATGGGTTTCATCCAACCCAAGGACTCATCTTCACCAGAATTCCACCATGTCACTAACCATGACTATGGGCAGGACCATCTGTTGGCTAGCCCATTGATTGAGCTTTCTGGCCAGGCTTGGTCGAACATGGATCAAAGCTCGTTCCAGCTGGCTTTGACTCGGTCCAATTTACTTGGGTTTATAGGTGGTCATTAATTAAGCCAATAATCAATGAGTCTGGTCAAGTGCTTACACATGCTCCCACCATGTACTTAACTTGGTGACTTGATCTCTAGTCTGAGTTTCCCTAGGTATTTAAACAATGAGATCAGATTTGGAAGGGTTAAATTTTTATTGGGCATGTTTGTGTAACCTTTGGCAGAAAAAGTATTACTTTTATATAAAAACTATACTTTCATGTGTTTGGTGCGGCGACTTTTTACGGAAATCTTTTTCGTTACGCTAGCATTTTTCTTAAATAGCTTGAAAATAAAGTTCCTATGAGGGTTATGGGAAGTATATTTTTGTAGAAAACTTCTCCCACTCTTTAATACCAATTTTTAAAAAGGAATACGCAGCCGCACCAGACAACATTAGTGCCAATTCATCGAGGAGAAAAACTTGCACCAAACATGAATTTAAAACTTCCGTTTTTCCAAGGTATTTAAGAACTATAGACTTTGCTAATGTGGTAATCTCTTCTTTCCATGGAAATTTCATGTACACAGAAGTGCCCTTATGTGGGTCACTCCATTGTGGAATCTAGGTTTGAATAATAGCTCTTAAAAGGGCATGTTTGTTTCATGTAATTAGATTCTTAGGCATTCTAGAATTAATTATTTCTAAAAGTGGTTAAGAATGAAGAATAAAGGCTAATATCCCAAAATAACCGTGAAATAACCTCCCGTGAAACTAATATATAAAAAGCGAGGGCGACTTAATTTCAAATTTGAGATTCAACTTAACACAATTTGTAGTTCTAACTTCAATTTTGACTAGAAACAAAAGCCTAGGCTTAGAAAAATATATATACAGAAATCTTTAACTTGAAGATAATCTTTTATTGTTCTTAGTTATTTTCATTCATTTTGAGGATATGGACAATTGTTAAAATTAAATGAAATTTCCATTACTATTCATTAAATGGAACTGTCATTACGAAATAAATGAAGAAAAAAATTGAAAGAAAAAAGACAATAAAAAGAAAATGATAAAAGTAAGTAAAAGATATTGAAAAAAAAAGATTAAAAGAAGACAAAGAAGAACTTGGTTATCAAAATTGGGCTCCTAAAATATAACATAATTGTCATTACCATTCTCCATAATGACAACGAATATGAGAAAGACATCTAATTCGATAAATGTGGCCGGTCCACAAATTGAATGCTCACATCCCCTAATTGAATCAAACCATCAACAACTTGAGTTGTAATAGAAAGAAAAACGGAAATGTAGTATTGCATCATAGTAGTAACTAATTAGAATCAAACTTAATCAATGAAACTAATAATCTTATGGGTATAGACACTTGTTTCCTGTCATTGAGCTTATGTAAGGCCATGTTTTGCATGAGTCAAATCCTTTCATGAAATACAAAGTAGCTATATTATTTGCAGAATATTTTAGAAATGTGGATCCTACATTGAGCCAAGCCAAGGGATGATTTCAATGTATATTAGCTCAATCACAATTGGATGATTGCTTCAACAAAGAGATCAGGGAAAATATTTATGATGTTTTTGGTCTTTCTTCTGTTTGTAGTGATTCTAAATGAAGTTTTCTTTTCACAAAAAGAGAGAAAAAATTTATGAAAAAAAAAAGGAGGCAAAACATCTTAGAAAAGAAAATATTATTTAAAAAATTGAATGATTTAAAGGCTTCTACTATACTTAACCGATATAGAAACAATGCCATCAATTGTAATGAGTGAGAAAGAAATAATAAAATACCTATTAATGAGAGAAATAATGTTAGGTAACTTGCATCTTCCTCTTTCTTTGAGATTCCATCTGAGGAAGGGAAAACTTCCAAATTGAGCCTAGCTTTCAAAAATCAAAAGAGCTTGAAATCCTGTCATATGAGGGAGAGAAGAATGGAATATGAAGAGAAGGAGATGCACTGAACCACATAAGGGAGGGCAGAACCGTCACATGATCGGAGAAAATATGGAAGAATAATGGAGGAGTCATTATTGGATGAAATAGGGAAAAGTTATGTAACCGAATGGTCAAAATAAATTCAGAGGTCAAAATCAATTGAACAATTTCAGGCTGATTTCTCAATTGAAATCAATCTCTTTCATATATATATATATATATATATGTATACATATATATATATATATATATAATATATAAGTTTGGCTCTTTATTGAGGCTACTAATATAGTTTCCATATTGGTTTCAATTTTGATACAGTTTCTACAATTTTCTTATATTCTGGACTATTAATAGAGTTTCATTCTATTTTAGGCTCTAATACAGTTTCATTCTATTCTTGACGCTTAATACACTTTCATTATTTTGGACTATTAGGTGGTCCCACATCTGAATACGCATGACACATGATCTGGATGAGAGGTTAAATTAGTAGAAATTGAATCAATGGAAGATGAGAAATGAATATTCATTCCTCACTCTATTTTTTTTTTTTTTTTTTTTTTTTTTTTTTTTTTTTTCATCCTAGAAAAACCCAAGGTCCCATCTTGATCTCCACCTTATATCCCCATCTCATTTGATCATGAATTCCAATGTAATTTCTCCACACAGAGAGGCCCTTAAATATAGATTATGTGTGCTTACATGCTGAGGTTCTGATTACTAAGGTCCACAAAAGTTTGAGGATTTTATGAGTGTCTAGATAACTGTTCAAGTTTTGGGTTCTTCAGCTTTTCACATCCAATAAATTATGTCAAATATTTTATGCACCCCAAATCCACTAAAGAGTCCCCCAACTTTAAGCCCCAAATTTGAACAAGTGGGCTAGAAATTGTTCATTGTCCTATGAACCTCGCTCTGTCACATTCGATCAAAGTAATAAAAGACATGGATTTCTCATTTTGTTTCAATGGATCAAATACATGAATGAAGAATAAACATCCAAATCCCAAAGAAAAAATTGTCAAAAGAAATGGAGCTCTCCCACAATGGATGAGAAAAATAGTATGTAAGAATTTGCTACTCCCAAATGAGAGACCACTCATCTCATCTCATCTTCCTTGCTCTGCTCTTTTCTTCTTCCTCCTTTACAAAAAGATATCTCATTTTACAATCCAAATAGGAATAACAAAGGGTCCCCCAATATCCAAAGGACCTGGCCAGAAGAAACGACCACAGGTCCATTCCAAATCCGGGTCAGGACGACCTTAGATGCATGAACGTAAGGCACTAATATACAAGTAAAAAAAAAAAAAAAAAAAAACATATATACACGGGCACCAAAAAACAAATTCACTTCAATCATAGTAAATTTAAGATGAGTGTCAAATATGGGCCAATCAACCAGTATCAATCCCTGCTTCTAAAAATAAAAAGAGCTAAAAATTAGTTAACCAAAACAGAGTAAAATCTTTGGTTGGGTACACGAGGTACACACATCAAAAAGAAGAAAAAAAAAAAAAAAGTGAAGCTTTTAATTGACCTGCTAAACATGTCTCTTGATTTATCTACCAAATACCTTATCATCCACAAACAACATACACCAAGGTACCTCCACTACTAGGACAGAAAAAATCTGATTGTCCAGATAGATTTCACTTAATCCAATTGTTACTCAACCTAAGGTGCCCCATCATACTTGGTTGCTAGTTGTTCTGATATTTAATATACAAAAAAAAAAAAAAAGAGGCAGGGCCCAACCGATGAACAGGCTTGATGTTGCATAAGTATCGAACATAATCACTGGGATGCAAATAATCACAGCATAGCAAATTGAGAAAAACCTTCAAACTGACCGAACAATAAATGAAGGACAAGTTCTTCATTCATAAGAATAGCTTGTTACAAGGGGCTCAAAAACAAAATGGAGAAAGGATTAAGCATTTTGAATAGAACAGCTTGTTTGTTACAAGGCCAAATGTCACAGCTATGGAATGGGGCATATACACTACCAAAACATTTCAATGAAGATATCAACATAGCCTCAAACAAACAGGTTAAAAGAATATAGCACGTGTATGAACAATACAGAGAAGCAAACTGATACATTAGAGCTCTGACAGGATAGCTGGAATGTAATGGGAGAGCTCTGCAGTGAGAGACTGGAACCCATTCACAAGCTGCGTGTGGAAGTCCTGATCTTCTTCCCCAATCAGCCTGAAATGAACCCGGATTGCCCTCTTGCAGACTGCCATGAATTCGAGTAGTGCGGCAATGAGTTGCTGCAGTTCTTGAGACCGCAGCCTGGTTGCAGGCTCGCCTGATAGGAAAGCAGTGCAGACACTCAGAACCCCACTATTCACCTGCAAATGCGACCATTTAAATCAACATGTAACAGATTAAAATTAGCTAAACCAATGTTAGTTTTCTGATAATGAGTAGATGATGAGAAGAATATTGGGAAAACAAAAGGAAGAAAAGGGAAGGGCTAGAGCAAAGTATGAAAAGAGAACTAGACTTTTACTTCTCTCTCTCTCTCTCTCTCTCTCTCTCTCTCTCTCTGGTGGGCATTATATCAGCAAGGCACATTCAAGGTGAGACCCACCTGATGAATAGCTTTAATTACTTGTGCCACTTTGGGATGGGTGCCTGAACTCCAAAGGTCACCACTAGTCAACTATGAATTTCTAACATGGAAACCATTGCCCCCAAACAAAAAGCAGAAACAACTCAGATACTGCCAAATAGATTCTGTCAACTTTCATAAATTAGGATGTATGACAATTGAGGTGATATTAATTTGACCATCTATTAATATAATCATTTTTCATAATCAAGGTCTCCTGTTTGTTGAATTGTTTTGAAACTAAATCTTCAGTAATTAGAATGGTCATTGAAAAATCAAAGCACTGAAGAAAAAAGAAAAGAAAGACAGCTGATTATATTGAGATCACAGCAACTTACTTGAACTGCAACACTGCCTTGGAGTATCCTCTGTAGACTTTGGAGCCTAGGGAGTTGGTCACCCTCAGAGCTGCGAGGCTCTTCTAGCTCATTCCGTAGAGCAGCTGTTCGGGTTTCGATCATCCCAATGGCATTTTCTACTGGTGAGAACTCAAGGGATTCAGATTTCACTACCAAGAGCCGGTTCACAAGAGCAGGGAATGAGCCCTCTGTCTGGAGAACAGTGCGTCGCTTCCATTGATCCTCCAGTCCCCCTTGCGTCTTGCCATTTTTTGTAAATGGGGTGTCAAATAAGAAGCGATCAAAGACACGAGCACGCACGCTTCCAGTTGAGAGAGAGAACATCCGTTCTTTTCTGCTGCCTAGATCCTCGTCTTCCATGACTGGGTCTACAGCCGTTATCTGCAGATAGCAAACGCCACGCTGCAATTCATCTGCATTAACCTGTCTAGAGTCCGGAATTATATGAAGTGTATGATTTCCATCCATTCTTGACTCATATATGTGACTAAGCTTTTCCATTATGTCACCAAGGCGAACATCACGGGGCTCTCTGTAGACATATTCCTTCCTATCCAGCTTCCCAAATCTGTCTCCATAGAATCCCACACGGTAGTAGGTAGCATCTGTAAATGGTATCGGGCTTGATTCCTGCTCTAAGATTGATTCATAGATGTTGGTAAGGGATGTGTGGCATTTTGCAAGTTGCCCAAATGCCCGCCGGCTTTTATAAACTGGAATTATAAGTTCCAGAATGCTGGCACAGAAATGATAGAGCTCGGCTTGTGAGAAGAGCTTATTTGCAAGTTGCAGATATTTCACCGCAGAGTCAACAGTAAGTTTTGATGCACCATATCCTTCTACCTCAGCTGCAGATGCCTCAGCTGTAATAGCACTACTGACCATAGGACAGATTTTACGCAAAGAAGCCACATGATCTCTGCTCCACACAGCATCGTTCCTTCCCACCAGAGCCTAAACGAAATTAACTGAAGATAAGCACGAGGCGATATGGAGTGTATGTAATCATGAATAGTTTCTTTTGGTAGGTGGGGAATGTCATGCATTTCTTTGCACAAATAAATACACATAGATGTAGACTTATTCACTCACCTGCATAATGACACCAGCAACAGCAACAGCACACTCGGCAGCTTCAGCCCAGGACTGCATCTCCTGATGTGCATCACATAAATGCAGCAACCACATTATATGCAGATCTGGTACAGGTGCGTAAGCCATTGCAAGCCTATAGAAGCTCTCTGCAGCTGCATATTTATCTACTGCCATCACAGAACTCTGAAAAGCAGTTACGACCATTTCAGTATTTAACTTATTAGACAAGGACCACTTTTAGTTTACACATGTTACACTTGTCAGATGTCACCCTTCACAAATGTATAATACTAGATTTATTCAGATTCCATATCATCATCATAATCATCATCTATTTGGGATTGTTTACCTTATTTTATGCAGATTCAAGATACATATTTCTATGTCATCTACAGGTAAAGAATGCCGCAAATACACAGTGAGCATCACGAGGCACCTAACTAACCAAACAACCCATACACATACGCACACATGACGATTAATCTATCAAAAAAAAAATTGACTAGCATTTATTAATCTATCAATATAACCAATACAAGAATGGACTGTGTCTTCCTAACGAGCTCTCCAGAGGTCCAGATTCCCATGTAACAAACCTCATATTCACATCTTATGTGTAGTAAAAGTTGCTGCTTACCAAAAGTGCATGTTCTAGGCCAGCATCAAGGGCCTGAAGAAGACTCTCAGACAGATTTTTCACTTCTAACCAAGACCACCTGTTCTCTGCTGAAGCTTCTGGCACTGCCTCAAGAGCACATTCAGGAAGTCCGCACTCTTTTAGTAAGTCACGGCTCCTATCTTCATTAGCCATTTCCTCTAAAGATTTCCTAAGTCGCCGAGCTTCACCACTCTCTTCAAGTGACCCATCAGCTCTCATCTGTGTTACTTGAACATCAGACATCAACTCTGAAAGAGTAATCGTCAGCATGACTCTCAATCTCGTTGTGTGTATAAAATGATAGAAAGAACTCTGCAGGGAAACAAAAAGGTTTTAGCACACAAATCTGATACAAGTATGAAAAGTGCAGCCCATTTCCCAAACATCAAACGCTTACCCTCACGAGTATTTGCAGTCCTATAACAGCCCTTTTCCTGACAGAATCATTTCGAAAAACTGCAAGTCGAAGAAGATGAAAAGCAACTTGCTTCAAGAAACGATCATTCTCCCTTGCCATCAGTGTTGCTCCGTGAAAGTTAAAGACACTGTTAAACACTGGAATCAAAGTTTTCCAAAAGGCCAATGGTTGGCTTCGTGAAAAGAAGCTCATGCATACGGATGTAATGCAGTCTAACTTCCCATAATCAGTAGCTATACTATGGGATGCAGCAGCAACAGAGAACTTTTCAGTGATCTCCAGCACCTGAAGACTCACTGCAGCACTAAGGTTTTCCTCCCAAAGTTCCTGAATGAAATAGATGTGAACGTTAATGTAGTTTCATATCCCTGGGTCCTCAAGTGGGAGTGCTACTCCTAGACCAGTAGTCAAACATGGCAAAAAAATAAATTAAAAAAATGGCCTTTCACTTCAGGGTTGAGAATGGACAGGATTAACATGTTGGCCTTGAGAAAAATCAGCAAGATCTTAAGAGTCTGAAAAAAGAAGTTGGTAATTTTGTTTAACCTCTGAATTCGTTTGATAAGCGAACTCCACCGGAATATGTTCTACACCTACTCAGAGTTGCAATAGCTTTTCCAAGGCGGGAATTGACATTTCTGATTTTTCTGAGGCCTTGTTCCCTGTATAAATTAACCTCATAGGAAATAGGCCCATAAAAGATAAGTCATACCAGTTTCTGCCTCAATATAGGATGTAGAGACTCTCTCAGTGCTCGAGTAGAAGCTCCAATTCGTGAAGATTGTGCCTGTGCAAGCGCTTCTCTCAATGAATATGGTTGGCCTGGGGAGCTTAACTGAGGGCTAACTCTGTTCCATAAATAACCATTCTCTGGTGTTGCTTGAGTCTGCATGAGAGTACCAGAAAGAAAATCTTAATGTATTGGATTTTACAACTTAAAGAGTGATCGTGCAGGCTTGCTGTGCAAGGTATGGAACGAGTCCCAATACAGATCATGATATTACACAGAAACGAATACCAACCAGCTGCTGCAACAGTTTCTAAAGCATTTTTAGATAATGCAATTCAAACTGCTTGTCCAGTTGGCTACACATTATCATTTCATAAACAAGAATGTGAAACCTTCATTGAATGTCCCTTATTTCTTTCTTTTCTAAATTTTTTTCGGACACCAAACTGGCTGGCACAGATGTCCTTCAAAATTGAGAGCATAGCTCAAACTTGTTGTGCTCCCTATGGAAGTAATTGTCCCAATGGAGTAATCATAGTTTCAAGATGAGTAAGAACTCACTAGTTTCACCAATATGAGCTGCTATTATTCATTAAGATGTTTCCGGATGGTGGTATCTTTCTCTCTTTTTTTTAAGATTGTTGCAAGGTCATTCCATTTCTTAGGTAGTTCACACCAATAATGTCTAGGTTCTAGATCTGCAAGGCGTTCCTGGTCCTGGTTTCTAACTGGCATTCACAAAATCAAGGTAATTCAGTTTGAAAATAGTTTTTTTTTTTTTTTTTTCTCAGGCATGTTCAGATTTGAGAGTTCAAGGCATCAAAAGAATTGGTATAAAACATTTAGTAATTAGTGACTTCATCAAAATACAAACCCCCTTGCTTGTACCAGAATAAACTTTACCATAAACCATGTTACCCGGATACATTGAAAAAGGCAATAAATTTGCATCATTAACCCGATACTTCATTCTTATGGTTGGCATGGTTCAAATTCTCGATTGAGACCAGTATGTATCGTCTCGGCCGAGACTAGTTCTTATCGGCCGATATGTACTGGTCACAGCCTAAAACGATCCAATATCAGCCAGCGTATCGGTCATGGTCTTGGATCGGCAAAAAATCCCCAAATTATCAGAATTAATCGGCCAATATTTCAAAATACCAATCTTGGCCCATATACAAGCCGATATTTTAAAATAACGGCCAATGTTTAAAACCTTTTTTTTTTTCATTTCCCCTGTCGTACTCATTTCTTCCTCTTTCCAAACATATCAGCTGCTTCCCTTCTTTTTTCCCAACACCTATTTCACCTTCAAGACATCGAAGTCTTTTTTTTTTTTTTTTTTTTTTTTTTTTTTTTTTGCAGATTTCATCCTGAGAAAATCATATGCAACTCTACCAAGGTGAGTATTGAGTTCTTTTTGCATTTTATTTTTTTTTAAGATTTCTTCAGAAATAGCCAAGAAAAGAGGATCGCATGTTCATTTTGAGGCTAGATCTACTATTTGGGGTTTTGAAAATTGGGATTTTTGTTGAAATCTTATAGATCTTTGCAAAATAGTTACTCAAATTTGTTTGGACAGTGTGTAAAATTTTTGTGGCTTCTTAGTTTGGCATAGATCATTGAGTAGTAAGTGAAAGCTTTAGTCTCATAAATCTAACACTAATCGATAGCTCATAAGTCATAATTATGATTGCATTTCATAGAATTTGTGATGTTTCAACTTATTTTAGTATATATATGTAAATCTATTTAATTGTTAATAAAATTTATACAGTACTAGATAAGATGAGATACAAGATGTCATGACTTAAGAGGACCGATATTTTGATTTATAGTTGTTACTAATGGAGAAAAACACTATTTTCCAAAATTTTACAATATTTTGGGTTTTTTTGGATAATTTCTCAAAATTTATGGGGGTATAAAAAAATCACGCCTCGATGACCGCAACGAACCGCAGCCACAACCGATACAGATACTGTATTGATTTTTTGGCTTGGCCGATACCGTGACTGATACCGCGATTTTAAACCATGATTGTTGGTGTCAGAGAAAGGTCTTCATGAAGCATATAACCCTAGTATTTACCAGTTGTTAGTGGAAGGTGACTCCTCCTATGCTATCAGATGGGCTTCCTCTGATAGCAAGGCTTCATGCAATCTTGCTGATCGGGTCAAGAGGTAATTGATTTAGCCAGGCATCTTGAAGTCACCTTCCGACATGACAAAAGAAGCCCAGACTCATCAGCGGATAGTTTGGAAAAGGAGGAAGTTTCTCGTCCGAGTCTAATGATATCCGACTTTGATATACATTATATAGATTGACTTTTTGTTGAGTGGTGTTAGACTTGTGGTGTTTCAATATGTCTCCTATGCTGTAAGGCTCGTTTCAATAAAATCTTAGTGACTATTCACAATATAAATACACATCGTACATGAACATCATAACTATAAACCCGTTGCTTCTAGAAGCCTGTATTGTTTGATGAAAGTGTGAGGCACAGGTTCAGCACCTGATTAAATGCATTGGCAAAGTAGGAATTACTTAAATATAGTCCACATGTTTGTCCCTACGTTGTGTTCCAACACAGTGATCATACATCTTCACAAGATACAAAATCTATACAAACAATTCTTAACTTTTGACAGTGAAGAAGAAAATTCACAAGACAAGGAGAAGACATACTCTAACTTCTTGCCGAGAAGCCTCAGACAGATAACTGTTGATTGCAGGGGAAAGCCTATCAGAATACTTCGGTGAAACAGGACCCTCGCCGTCAGGACTACGAGAACTACAGCCCAGAAGCATGCTGTCAGCTGATTTCCTGTGCTGTAACATGTCAAATTGGATCGCAGCTAGAATCAGGAAAAGACAGATAAAGAAATAGGTTGCAGGGTTTTGCAAGAAATAAAAGTAAAAAATTTAGGCTGCAAAACTATATATTAGATTAATGTTTTTGAAAGAGATATCCTTCATGCAATCTGATAAGGACAATTCAATAAGATGGACATGCCAAAGTAAGATACCAATCAGTTGACTCATGACTCTAATATAAACAAGTGGAAACAATGTGCAAATCCAACCTCAAAGAGAACGAGGCACTCCTCCAGAAGCTTAAAAAATAATCTGGTTCGGGCAATGCTTTGTTGCCATGCCTTGACAAGGGATGCATCGTCTAGATTGCGTACAATTTGCAAAATGACAATTACGACTTCACGCTTCTCAACTGCATTTAGATTATAGAATACTGGCATCTCATCAAGTATCTGCCAGCAACACAATGAATTAGAATTCTGAACATATACTGAGTTATTTAACTACAAGGACACAAAAACAAAAGGAAAAGCATTTCTATACAATACATAATGCTCCATCAAGCTTAATTGCCATGTGTTGTAACATTGAATTTGTGAAAGAAGGTAACCAAACAATTAACTCAACATAATCCAACCAGAAACTAATGAAAATATCCATATAAAAAAAAATAAAAAAAAATCTGCATGATAATGTCACCACCCAATAAAGAAAATCAAAAGATGTCTGACTTGTGAATAACGCCGTTTGAGTCAACATTCGAGTACTTCATTTCAGCTATTGATGGGTGTAGGCAATCAAGCCTTTCCACTGATTGAGATGATGGTAAATAGCAGTCCATCCATTACCCATGCATGCAATAAATTAAAGAACTTCATGCAAGATTGACGAGACACATGACATTTCAATCCCTAATATAACGGATGTCACAGATTGAGATTTTCAAAACGCAACTTCAAGTTAAGGATCATAACGAAATTCTTCACCTGTCCAATAAGAGGAAAATACAGCTGTGCAATGTATAATTTATCCTCATGCTTCTGGTATCTAGCATCAAACTCATGCTTGCACATAAGAACTACCAAGATCCGAGCTGCCTATTTGAACATAAGATCAGGGTGTCACACGCTAGATTTACAAACCGTAAGACATGAACATATAATAACGAGATTCATTTAAGATACTAAATGTAAAATATCAAAAAATGACCTAAATCAAAACTAATAAATGAAAAGCAAAAGGCATACTTTGGCACGCTGAGATAAATCATCATGATCCCAGGTGAGGAAAAGCTCTTGTATTAACACAGATGAAAGATAGTTCCTGTGCAAAATTATAAAGAATTAGAAGCATACACAGACATAAGAACTTGATGCTTCAAAAGAGGCAACAGCCGCAGCTTATAGGGGCAAACAAAGAAGCAATAATAGTAATGGATGCCCATGAAAATGTCAGCCGAATAACATCTCACATTAAAACTAAGTTTATATATAGGGGGATTTTCTCCTAAATGAGTCCTGCACAGCCGCCGTGCAGGATTCTCAGCCCCTGCCTTTAATTCAGATGCAGGTGAAAAAACTGCTACATCTATGTGCTGAAAAAAGTGTTATATATAAACATATGTATAGGAAAATGTTAATATGCATCCAACCCTCACCATACGAAGGTGAGGGACAACTTGATGGGGCCCAATAGGAACCCTACTGATCACAGGAACACACACGCACAAGTCACTAACAATCTACTCTGTGATGTCACCTTTTGGAGCAACGGCCCTGTGGGATCCACTTCTGAGACCCTTGTGTTTCCCCCCTTCCCACTCTCAGATGAAATATCTCCCCCTGTACAGAGAGGGGAACTGTTTTGAGCCCCAGTGGACAGCCCACTGCTGGATATGAGATGAAAGCATTTCTGACTGTTGCTTTCACATGGCCCATATCTTGAACATGATAAATCCATTGAAACTAACAATTCAAAACCCTCAAGGCCAAAAATAGGAAAAAATTAAACTGAACAATCAATTGGCACTGGCCCCACACCTGAGGGCCCTGAGGACACTGCCCAGATCACAGCCTGTGAATGTATATACATACATAGATGGATAATAGAGTGGTAATGAATGTTTTCACAAACTTCTAAATGAAAATTCTATAGGAGGCTCAAGAACAAGAGAGGATACTTCATTAACAAGACAAACCTTTTAGCGCAGAATTAGGATAATAGAAGTGAAAAAAGCATTGCCAAGAATGAAGATAGAAAAGGCTATGAGACCAGACAACATTCCGATAGAGGCATGGAAATGCTCGGGAGAAATTGGATGGGCTTGGGTAACTAGGCTCTTCAATAAGATATTAAAAGCAAAGAAATGCTAGATAAATGGAGAAAAGGAGTTGTAGTGCCTATATACAAGAACAATGGAGATATATAAGTTGCACCAATTATCGTGGGGAATTAAACTAATGAGACACGACGAAACTATGGGAGAGAAATGGGCAAAGACTTGGATGAGTAATCAAGATATTAGAAAATCATTTTGGTTTCATGTCAAAGAGGTTAACTATGGAAGCTATCTTCCTATTTAGGTAGTTAATGGAAAAACACCAAGAAGAGGAAAAACCATGATATGGTCTTCCTCGATAGCCTACAAAAAGGTACCTAGATATTGGATTTGGTTGGTTTTAGATAAAAGGAGGGTCCCAAAAGGTTATATTGACTTCATTAAAGACATGCATGAGGGAGCAGTGGCGAGTGTGAAAACTACCTATGGAGAGACAGGTTTGTTTCCGGTAACAATAAGTTTGCATCAATGGTATACTTTAAGCCATTATCTCTTTGCATAGAATATGGGTTAATTAACTACTCATATTAAGAGGTACCTAGGTGTATGTTGTTTGTAGATGATATAGTATTGGTGGATGAATCGAGAAATGGCGTGTATGCGAAACTTAAGAGATGACATGAGTCATTAGAATCCAAGGTCTTCAAAAGTAATACAAATATAATATATGATTTGCAGCTTCAATAGGGATGTGCATAGAACCGACACACCGAAGAGAATTGAAGCTCAAGAGATACCACAAAGAGAATCATTCCAATATCCTAACTCGATAATTAGTACAAGTAGAGAGATTGACGAAGACATCAGAAATAAGATAAAAGTGAGATGGTTAAAGTGGAGATTTGTTTCTGGAGTGCTTTGGATCAGTGCATTCCAACAATATTGAAGGGAAAATTTTACAGAGTAGCAATTAGACCAGATGACTTATGGGTTAGAATGTTGGTCAATCAATAAGTAACACATGCACGAAATTCTTGTATCGCAGATGAGAACGTTGAGATGGAGAGATAGAATTAGATATGAGTGCATTAGGGAGCACTAATGGGTAGCATCAATAGATGATAAATCAAAAGAGACTCAATTGAGATGGTTTGGACATGTCTTAGTATAGACCAGATATGGCGCCAATGAGGAAAAGTCTTTCAAAGCAAGTTGATGGACCGTCAAAGAAAAGGAGTAGGCCAATGAGGACATGGATGGAAGCAATGTTACATCTGAAGAAGTGCAACAGAGGCCAAAGCCATAATTCATGTAGCCAAACCCAAAATAGTTGGGACAAGGCCTAGATGATCATAATGATGACGATGACAACAGAGAGAAAGCCATGATCTCCTAGGCCACAGCCCAGAGAGGAAACGATGGTTAGAATTGGAGGCCAACCACATCACAGATTCAAAGGATCTAAGATGGTGAAGACATCCCTCCACCCAAAAAAGTAAAAAAATAAGTAAATAAATAGCAATCAGACGGCAGAGATGGTTGGTGTCTCCCAAAAGGGATTACCCCGGGGAAGAAAACCATAATACACATATACCCGCACAAGGCAATTTCCTTCTACTAAAGGGTACTTCACATGCCTTATGTGCAAGATACACAATATAAAGATTCTAAACCCCTCATCAAACCCACTTGGATGCATGCCAATCGCGGGGTGTAGTGAGATGGAAAGGTTCATTGTGGATATGATTTTAGGCGAAAAAAATTATCACAACCATTTATTTCAGGAACTTAAAGGCCCGTTTGACACTTTACTAGATTAGTAAAAGTCAAGTAAAGCCTCCATTTTTTCAGACAAGGGCTCACATCAATAGCACTTTAATTCAAAATTACCTCCATCTTTTTAAAAAAAGTTCAAAAGACAACCTCCTTTCTCCACTAAAAGACAAAAAAAAAACTCAACTTTTCTATACAAAAAGCCAAGAAGATTCCATACCAAACAATTAAAAACAAAATACCATCATAACCTCATTATATTTTCTTCTCTCTTGATTTTATGTTTACTACACTTTATTTTACATGTAAAATTACCAAACGGGCCCTAAAGTTTAACTGTTACTTAACTCACATTTCTTAGGAAATTCAATCCAATGGCGAATATAATTCAAAGAAGTGCCAATTTATGGAGAGTGCCAATTCATGGGGCTATTGAGTGTATGGGGGTTGACTAATGATGCGTAGGAGCTGCATGGTGCTAAAACTATTACCTCTCAACAAAAGGAAATCATGTGTTATATTTGTGAACCACCTCGATGCATGCCAAACATTGGGTAAGAGGGGGATGGGATGCACGGATACTTCAAAATGGGCAACGTATTGTGTCATATCGTATCCGATACTTCACTTTTTACATGTAAAATCAGTGTCCCTACCATGTCTATGGTGTGTCCCTACCATATATGTGCCGTATCTGGGCAACATAGGAGACCACACTTTAACCCTTGAAGTGCATTTTTTGTGTTTTAAATAGAATGGTGAATATTAGCTTGATGAATGCAAAGCGAATAGATGTAGTAGAGGTATATGACATTTTGAATTCAGCATAGGTAGGCCCCATTAAAAGTGTGATAGTCTAATAAAAATGATAGTCTAATAAAATGATCCCCTGTTGCAAATGTGCAACGTCATTGTTGTTGTTGTCATCGTCGTCGTCATCAAAACTTAACTGGGGTTGCAAATGGGTATTTGACTGTCCAAGTATCGTAAGTCCCCAATTTTGAATAAAGTGGGTATGGAACCTATTTTTGAATCCTTGAGAAATTCGGATATGGATCCACTTTGAGAGAGAAATTCGGATATGGATCTGACACACACAAAGATATAGATATGTATATATATATATATATATATAGGTTTCAAAAGCCTACACAGCTTTTAGCTATGTTCTTATTTTATTTAATCATATGCCATCTAGTAGCCCCATTTGTATTTAAAAGTTTATTTTGAAGCTCTTTTATTCAATTATATTAAGCACACCACATCTTATTTCGGATCTAAATCCAAAAATGGATCCGGCACTTTTCTTTTTAGAGTTGATGCCAAATCCCGATACAATACGTGGCCGCATGTCAAATCTGGATCCGGTCAAACCCCACCCCACCCCACCCCCCCACCAAAAAAAAAAAAAAATGAAAATGAAAAAGAAAAAAGACCTGTCTTGAATCCATAGTTCAAAATCGTAGTATGGGTCAGGCAAAAAAACCGATACGGTATCCGTCGCAGTCGTAGCAGTGTGAATTTTTTTTTTCGTCCAAAAAAAATTATAAAAATATCCAAAAAATCCAGAGTATTCTGGAAAACACTTTTTTTATTCTTTTAGTAACAATAATAAACCAAAATACTGGTCCTCCTATGTCATGACATCCTGTATCGCTATTTAATTTTAGAAAATAATTATATTAAGTTTAGTGTATAATATTCGGTCCCATCTATGTAAATTTACAAATCAATCAATGTAGTACTTTATATATAAAATCCAAACCACTTTAAATAACTATCAATTTGACGAGACCATAACTCAAATAAGACTTACCCCATATTGGATTGACCACTATGCATCAGGCCATTTCTTAAAATTTTATTCACATATTTTTTTAGGTGATTAATCAAATCATAGCTTAAGTCTAATTTGATTAAAATTTCTTGAAGGCCCATTTAATAAGGGGCATATAATTTGAATAGTTTTGTGGAGCACTATTGATATCCAAACCATTCAATAAAAATAGCATTTAATGCTATGAGTATTCTATAATTTTAAGTTGGCCCAGGTTTTGAAGTTTAAACCCAGATTGAAACTTGGCCCAACTAATCAAACTTGGCCCACATTTTAAAATCTAAAAAATTGAGAATGAAAGTTGAAACCCTAAAAGGGTGATTTTTCCACCGTTCTCTTTTCCCTGTACTGAAATAGAAGAGTGGTGGGGGGAAACGAAAAAGGGAAAGAGGAGAGGAAGAAGAAGAGGAAACAAGGAGAGGAGGAAAGGAAGAGAGGAGAGGAAGAAGAAAAGGAAATAAGGAGAGGAGCAAGAAGAAGAAAAAGAAGAAGAAGGGAGGAAACAGAGGACGGCTACAGCTCTGGTGACGGTATAGTGGCCATGCACTTGCACGTCAGCTCTCTCTCTCTCTCTCTCTCTCTCTTGGTTATTTTTTCTGCAACAACAACAAATGCATCTACAATTAAACTTTCCTATTTTTCTCCTTAGTAATGTTGTTCTTTGTTTTCCCTCCCTCCCCCTCTCTGTGCCTTTTTTTTTTTAATTTGGCCATATCGGTCTTTACGACCGATACTTCGAAAATATCAGCCGTGGCGGCCGATATTTTGGCGATACGGATCGATATAATACCGAGACTGATATCTTTGTAAGATATCGTCTCGGTATGGGCCGATACCGGTACGTATCGGCCGATACACGGCCGATATTTTAAACCATGCTTGCATCCCTAGCCTTAACCAATTTATTTGGGGTTGGCATTGCAAGTTATACTTTTCAACTCGGCACTATCTTAAGGCTGTATTCTTTGTGACTCCACAAACTATCACGTTTATCAATGAAGCTTCACTAGAGGAATCATGCTAGGGCATATACGCCAATTTCCAACAACCTTCATTTGTTCAAGTTGTGCTTGCATTAGTTGTATTACTGCGGGGCTTTGGTAGTCTTTTGTGGTTGTTGGTGGTCTTCCCATCTTCTCTTTTCTTTTTTTGCCGAAGGCTTCGATACAATGTTAAGAAACTAATTAGAGAACCACAATTTTTAGAGTACAATGCCAAGTATCACTAAGAAAAGAAGGAATCAGAAGGATCTTACCTAACATGTCTAAGGAGCTACCTAACATAATTATTTTCATCTTAGGTAATTATCCCATCGCAACACCACCATACACAAAACTACAAAAAGAAATGGCAGAATTTTAGAAGTGCATTTCATCTTTGTTCTTTTAAATCGAGGCCCATTTATTCTCAGCCCAAACCCTAAACATGCCAACATAAAGTATGAGTGAACTGGCACACACCTCAACTCATAGCTATGTGACTTACCACTGGTGGATTGAATCACGATAAAATTTGCAGTTCTACATCTGTTAAGACTTATGGCATCATGCCAAGGCCTCTCCCCTGTGTGATCTAATCAAATGATGGAATGACGATGCGATAACTTTCTAAAGAGCCATCCAGGAAGGCCCAATTCATGGAGGCAGGTAAAGTAAACTTTCACATTTCATCCCTGTTCAATAAATATAGCATTCTGGGAAGGACCACACAGTAAAACAATCTTTACAGGAGTCAAAACTCCAACAATCCAAGTCACTTGGCTTTGGTAATTAGATGCAGGTGAAACTTCATTCACCCACTAACCATAACACGTGTATCATGCTCAGCCTATCCACCCCGTTTTTGGACATTCATCGAGGATGGCTTTACATACGTGAAAGAAAAATTACAAGTGAGAAATGAAGACAACAAAACCATCAAAGCCTGCCCAAAGAAAATCAAATGGACAAAACCAATTAACTGCATTACAATGTAATCACAAAGGTATTAGATTAAATTGGTACCTATCTGAAGGATCTCTCCCAGGCATTTCTACAAAAAGATCGTGATCACATAATATTTGCAAAAATGTAAGCTTGCAG
The DNA here is from genome assembly GCA_003546025.1 of Camphora micrantha. Taxonomy (NCBI): domain Eukaryota; kingdom Viridiplantae; phylum Streptophyta; class Magnoliopsida; order Laurales; family Lauraceae; genus Camphora; species Camphora micrantha. The sequence goes on from QPKB01000002.1 coordinate 11,017,822, forward strand.
TCATGTAGTACTGATTGGCAAACACCAGCAAACTTATCCATGTACAGTGATACCTGGAATAAGTTCAGACACAATTGAACAAAGTAATTGCTACTGTCAAAAGAAGGTTAATTAGACAAAAATGAACTGAGTAAATTGATATTGTCAAAGAAGATTAAGTTTCTTGTACTAAAGTACATCCATTATCATGAAACCAAGCACTGTGCCCAAGGATTTAAAATATGCATGTCATCCAATAACAATATTGAGATTATAAGTCTGACGGCTTGGATTGAACACATTAATTAAGGCGAGAAAAAATATTTTGGAAATATAATCACCATCATCAAAGCCTTATCTTATCTATAAGGGGTTGACTTTGTGAGTTCTACTTTTTCACTCAACACCATTTAAGCTAAGTTCCCAGTAACATAGTTTTCAAAATCGGAATTGAATTGCAAATCGTTCATACCCATGAATCAAATCAAATCGCGAATCGTAGGATTTTTTTTTTCTAATAAAATGAAAAAGAATGAAAAATTAAAAGAAAAGAGAAAAAAGTAATTATTCATAACCATCCATTTTCCCATTTATAGCAAAATATAAATACAATAAAAAGTCTATCATACAATCATATCAAGAACATCATGACATATTATATATATATATATATATACATATATATGAAATTAATGATGTGTAAGTGTGTAACTAGTTAATTAAATGCATGTTCTTTATTCATCTTTAAAAACTTATCAAAGTTGCAAAAAATTCATAGGAGATTTCATTAACTACTAAATAACTTTTTAAAAATAAAAGTGCTAAAAGAAAAGAGAGAATAATGAAAGAAAAATGTAAAATATTATTAATATTAACTTGTTGGTTTTAGCTATTCTCGCTTAGCCGAATCACTTGAATCGTAAGATTCGATGAAACGAGTATCGAATTGTAGGATTCACACCTGAATCCTATTATTAATCAAGTATATCATGGGACCCAAATGATAGTGTTCTCATATTGTTAATTAAGTGATTGTGGTGTGCATCAAAAGTAACATAAATAACATGCTAACTGTAAATTTCTAAGGAACTTTCAAGTAAAGCAGGCTTACCAGTTCAAAAACTTGACGGGGCTCTATAATAGATAAAAGATCATAACAAAAGAAAGCCAAGCTGCTATTCAAACGTTTTGCCAAGCTTAAGCCTTTCTTGCACCTCTCATGTACCTCCGTGAGAAGACAATCATACAACTGCATGATACATCTGAATACACTTTCCTTCAATTGCAGTGGCGGAACATCCTCACCTGTAGCAGAAGAGGGCAGAAATACAACGCTGATATAAAAAATATATATATGAAGGCTTCAAGGCCTTTGGAATGTCAATTGTTAAAATCCAACAGTTTACGAAGATGAGATGGTACAATTCCATTATATAATCTAGATGGGTAATATGTCCTACCCAAAAGAAAGTGATAAATTCTTAATGAAACATGAGATAACAGAAAAGAATGGAGAGCTATTGGCTAAACTGGAAGATACAAAAAAAAAAAAAAAAAAAAAGTGTTCAAATTTTAAATAAAATGCATGAAGGTTACCATGGATTCCAGCACAAAAGACCAAAGATCATTACAAGTAAGCAAAAACAAGATGTTACAAACAAAATCAAACATTTTTCTGTTTTTTTTTTGTATCTCAGGGTATCACCACCTTTTGCAGGCCTAATCCCTGGGCCCCACACCCGCACCCACACAGACAGGGGACGGTTAACGCCCGGGGGGAATCAATGTCAGGGCCTCTGCGGAGCAAACCCAGTGTCCTAACCACCAAGCCAACACCCGGTTGGGTCTAATGAAATCATAATATCGTAGTAGCGCTCTTTTGCATACATGATACATGTATGTAGGCAGGCATGCATATATGTATGAGATCAATACTTCTGGATTCACAATGAGCTTGTACCCAAACCTATTCAGTGGAAGTATTTATGTGGACTATAAGTGGTGATTCACTAAAAGCTTTTCTCATTTAAACATCAATACTCCAACAGGAAGAGCCAACTCTATTGAAATTTATATGCAGAGAACATTCCAAGCTACTTAAACATAAAAAGACAACTATATATCATAACGTTCATTCTTTTTCCCTTTCTGGTTTGATAATTAAGTTCCAGTGTACATGCCCATACACATTTACCTCATGCTCAACTATCCCATTCACGAGACAAGAGCAAGAAATTAGAAACCTAGTTAGAATAGTAGTTTTTGTGCAACCAAGTTGCACAGATCAACCAAATGACCAAAAACGATCAGACTTACTACAAATCAGATAAAAATAATATAGAAATATAAAGTATATAAAATGTATAATTAAAATTAGAGTGTCAACTTTTGTTAATAAGTTGACTTCATGTACAATCATCATAATCATCATCATTGAAGCCTTATTAAAAATGGGCTGCATCCATAAAATTGCATCACCATCAAGGCCTTATTGACCACAGATATCTCAATCAACACAAGAGGATTAGATTTAGACAATCTGATGGCTATGATATCAATGCTAAAGACCATCTACCATTGAACCCATCCTACACGGGGCACAAGTACCCAAAGTTTGCTTGGGGGGGTGGGGGGGGATACGAGGACCAGAACATGGTGGATCATGTGACTGCTCTTTCCAAAGAGTGTAGAGTCTGTTTTGTTTAATTGGAAACAGTATAAAGTTTGATGAAGCACTCGTACATATTAAGCAGAGAGTCCATAGGGGATCCGTTGGTCCACATTGGGGCACCACTGGGCCACATGGCACAACCAAGATCACATGGCTGGTCAACCAAACCATTCCAAATGTCCGCTGAAACTTTTTACTTTATTGGTTTTTTTCTTTTTTTTTCTTTTTTTTTTAATAACTTTATTGGTTTTATTTTATTTTTTCTTTTGAGATCCCTAATTCGCTGGGGTTCTTACAGTACACCTACTTCAAATTAGAACATCTATCAACATCCTGCATTTTGTTTAGAACTACAGTCTTTTGAATAACATGTATAAGAAATATCAAAACACCCCAATCCTACGCTTGCTGGATTTTAACAATATTCAGCTATTCCAAGGTATGGAACGCATTTCCCTTAATTATTGAGTTAGGTGTGATCTCCAAGGCCATATCTGGCCCCATTTTAGAGTTCTCATGGTAGTTTTTCCTGGAATTTTCTTTCTATTTGCTGTTTGAGTACTTTAATTGTATGTTCGATATCATTAAGGGCCACATTTTGGTAGGGAGTGCCTGTTCGGCTGTTCCTCATAGTGTCCACTTGTTTCAAGGATGACATGCATAACGATCCCATCCAGTTGGAGTCGGTTTGCTAGTTCTACTTTTCCACCCAACACTATTCGAAGCCATGTTTGCTATAATTCTACAATCTATTATATTTTTTCCTCACACTTCATTCAAGGTTACTATAAGTCTCACACTTCTACTTGTACTTAATATACAAAAATATAAAGAAAGTAAAATAAGACATCTGAAATGAAACCAAACAAACTAGAGAAACCATGGCATACCAATTAGCATAGATGAATGATGTAAAATTCAGTCGCAAAGGTCTATCATCAAAAAAAGATAAAAGTTACTGTATTCCAAAATATGATTCATTTTTGTAAACTGAAGACAGATAATGCATCAAAATATTATACTGATACAGTTGCAGTTAGGGAACAACAAAGAAAACTGCTTAGTTGAACATGTACCACATTATAGATGGACAACCAAACATCTGCAACTACCTGAAGGAAGATTATGATAGTAAAGGCGAGTTTGCTCCAGTGCCATTGATTTGACAATGAGCTCTAGGAAAAACCATGACATCGCCAACACATCATCATAAACTGGTCCAACTCGGTATCCTTTGGCCTGGAAAAGTCAAGTATACAAGTCTAAAAAAAAAGGAAAAAGAAAACATAGGAGACAGCACATTATCATAAAATTCTCACATGGCATACAATTCTATTGATTATATGATTATAAAATAACAGCACTGATCTATTTGTCCACATATATTCACATTAGTCTACAATATTAAGTTAGAAACTAATAAAATGATAACAATCAAACAGGTTCATCAAAATTGCATCACTATTACGCATTTCTAAATTCAAATAAGCAATTTAACACAACAGAGTATAAATGTATAATAAAAATCATTGACCAAGCTTTTTTCGAATGGTATTGATCAGGAATAGAGATATCAATCATGCATAAGATCTTGGATAGGCATATTGATCTTATGAGCCCCTTCTTGACGATTGTAGCTGCTTTTCTACTTGATCACTAATGAGGGTGTGAATAGAAGTATTGCCATTGTCTTGGATCACCCATTGAATAGTACGCTTCATACTGATCATGGTGACCATGGTCTGAACAGCCGTTTGTTGCCTACCAACATCTCCCAACCATATTAGCCCATATTGGGCTCATACCGGGCCGTATTGGCCGATACAAGTGGATCTGATGTGAGCAGTGATTTTTTCTATTTATCGGAATGACCACGGCCAATACAGCCAATATAATAGCCAATGCGAATCAGTCGATATTTTGATCTTTCAGTTCGACATTTACCGAAATTATTATATGTTCTTCAAATTAACTTGAATCTTATAAACTAAAACTTCTACACAGGTGGTGTGTGTGTACGCACACACACGATGTCTCACCTGAGTATATGGAGATGGTAAAAAACAAAGCACAAATTATTTTTGGAATTCTCATGGCCTAGCTATAGTATTTACTGAGCAAAGTGTCAATTCCCAAAAATAAGAAATCTGAAACTTTTACATGTACTGTAACGAAGAAGAATTTTCAAAAGAATATTTACATTAAAATGTATGACGACTAACACATTAGTACAATTAATAAATAGATTTAAAAAATCATGTGCATTTAAACGAATAGAAGCATAAATACATTCCCTAGACCCCACAAGTATGGGATCGAGTAGTTCTATACCTAGGCTCACATCACACCAAGTAACAAAAAATTTAGGCATACGGTTCATATCGATCTCCTTTACATATAAAACAAATTTTAAAAAGTATATTTAAGTTTTCCATCATCAACATCAAAGCCATATCCCAACTATGTTTGGGTCGACTACACGAATTTTGTTTCTCCATTCCGATCATTTATAAGCCAAATCCTCTGATAGGTTGCACTTCTTCGGATCTATCGTTGTTACTTTCATCCATGTCCTCTTCAGCCTACCCCCTTTTCTTGACAGGCTATCAACCTGCATTGAAAGTGATGCAGCCCGAGATCCCAAATTGAATGGACCAAACCCAGTGAAGGACACAAGATTAGATAAATCAAACATAAATCAAAGCCAAAACTGAAATCTTCCATTCACTTATCAAAGTTGTCTATCCCAAAAGGGGATTTACATATTTATAAAAAAAGATGGAATAGTCACTACTCAATAGGACTCTACTTGCATAGAATAAAATCCCTAAATCAATAAGAAAACTTAACTTAATCAAATAATAAAACAAGTAGGCAACTAAAATCCTAAACAGTATCAACTTCCCACTATAAAATAACTAGCAGATCCCATTAGGATTTGTGGCCTGATCCAATGTCGGGTCAAGTTGACCCAATAGTTCATGGGTTCGGCCCAGTGGGCTTGGGCTTGGCTCGTCCTGCACCGGTTTTCCCTGCCTTGGAAAAACTCGACTCCAGCAAGTTAATAGCTTGATAACACTCATACAGGTCTAAATTGATGCGCTGAAAATCAGTAGTGGTGATCCAAGAGGCATCAGAGATCTTTCCATTGGACGAGAATTTTTTAAACCCTCCACAACGTGTAGACACAATTTGATCATTAAATCCATCAACAATTTGATCAGTTTCAGGTGGATTGGGTGGTAGAGATAGGATGTGTAATTTGTTCTACAAGGCCTTCATATGTGTGATGTCCTCGATAGAGTGTTAAATCTTCCACATTAAAAGTAGAGCTTGTACCTAGCTCTGCGGGTAGTTCAAGAACACAAGCATTGAAACTTATCTTCTTTTAAGATCTTAAAGGGACCCACATTGCGAGGGTGTAGCTTCTTGTTTGCTCTTGGGGGGCGTCGCTATGGACGTGTCCATACCAATACCATGTCGCCTGCTGCAAACTCGACGAAACGGCAAGAAGCGTCAGCATGCTGCTTGTAAGTTCCATTACTGGCGGTGATGTTTCGTCTAACCTCATCATGTACCTGTTGCATTTGTCGGATAAAATCTTCTACTTCGCCGCTTGGTCACGCTTCTACTAGTAATGGGGCTACATCTACAGGGAGGCGCGACCATACTCCAGTCACAGCTTGCAATGGTGACATACCGGTAGATCTGTTGACTGAATTGTTAAAAGCAAACTCAGCCATTGGTAAAACCAGATCCCAAGTGGTAATGTGATCTCAAACAAAACATCGTAACAACTTGCCTAGGTTGCAGATCACCGCTTTAATTTGGCCGTCAGTTCATGGATGATAAGCACTGGAGAACTGTAGCTTTGCCCTGGTTGCCATCCAGAGTGTCTTCCAAAAGTAACTCATAAATTTAGTACCTATATCTAACACAATTGTCTTCGGAAGTCCATGAAGACATAATACTTCTCAGAAGAATAATTAGGTTGTCTTGGATGTGTCGGAAGAGTTTGAGCAAGGTACGAAGTGATCCATCTTGGAGAATTGATCCCCAACAACAAAAATAGAATCAACTTTCGTGTTCTCTTCGATAGACCCAAAACAAAGTTCATACTGATATATTCCCAAGGAACAAGTGGAATGGAAGGGGCTGATAGAGTCCAGCATTCTTTTGATTTCCCTTCGCGAGTTGGCAAACCTTGCATAAATCACATATTTTAATAACATAGGATTTCATTTTAGGCCAAAAGCACATGTCACCAACAAGATCGAGTCTTGTCATGGCCAAAGTGTTTGCTACATTTGCCCGCATGTAATTCCTACACAGTATGTTCACGGATGGAGGTAGCCGATAAACAAAGTTTTGTGCCCCGAAATAAGTAGACATCATGAATACTATAATGCAGATGTTGGGTTTGTTCCCCATTAAGAAGTTCCGTGTAAATATGACTAAAATCTTTCTCTTTAGGATATTCATGCCGAATTTCTTCAAAACCAGGAACACTAATACACATAGAAGCATAGTTATCAGAATACTACGATTCATATCCCAAAATCCCGTTTCGAAACCCAAATCCTAAGGAAAATGATCCGTATCTATGTTACGAATCTCATTTACAAATGAATCTTAGAAGTCCTGTGAATCTTACGAAACGATACTCATTTCATCGAATCTTATGATTCAAGCGATTCAGCTACGCAAGAATAACTATGACCAATAAGTCGATATTAACAATCTTTTACCTTTTTTCTTTCTTTATTCGTTCTTTCTTTTAGTGTTTTTACTTTTAAAAGGTTATTTAGTGGTTAACGAATCTTCTTCAGAATTTTTGTGGCTTTGGGGACGTTTTAGAAATGAATAAAAGCATTAGACTGTACGTACAAAACTTGTCTATAACTTCTTCTTCTTCTTTTTGATCTTTTCTGATTTTTTTATTGATGAACACTTCCGTAGCTTGAAGAAATATCCTACTGTATAAGAATAAACTTATTTAACTATTTGCACATATCATTTATTATGTATTAATATATGTCATGATGTTCTTGATAATTGTATGATAGACTTATTTTTCATTGTATTGATACCACTATAAATGGGAAAAAAGATGGTTATGAATAACTACTTTTTTTTCTTTTTCCTTTTCCTTTTAGTTTTTTATTATTTTTCATTTTTATTAGAAAAATAAAAGATTCTACAATTCACGATTTGATTCAATTCAATTCATGGGTATGACCAATTTGCGATACAATCCCAAATTTCAAAACAATGCATAGAAGTCGATAAATGCTTACGACAGCTTAATGCATCAGCTATTTGATTTTCTTTGAAGGCTTTGTGTCGAATGAAAAAAGATAATTCTTGACGATAGGCGCTCCACCTAGCAGGTGACAACACAATTTCTGTTGGGATTGTAAATGCTTGAAAGCTTCATGATCAGAGAGAAAAAACAAATTGTGCCCAACATGATAATGCCGCCAATGACGTAGCGTCTGCACAACAACATGGAGTTCTAGATCATAAGGAGAATATGTCTTCTTGGCTTCAGTGAGCTTCTCACTATAGAAGGCTATGGGGTGACCTTCTTGACTAAGCATGCCTCCTATACCAACATTGGATGCATCACAAGTAACTTCAGAAGCCTAGTTGAAGTTTAGAAGGCTTAAGACCGGAGCTTCTCCTCTTTGTTTTGCCTACCTTGATACCAATTTGATGCAATCCGGGATCCCAAATCGAATGGACCAAAACCACAGAAGGGATTTGGTCAAATCCAGATGAATTTGAAGCACTCAAAAACACATGATTAGATAAATGAAACACAAATCAAAGCCAAAACTGAAATTTTCTATTCAATAATCACAGCTGTCTATCCCAAAAGGGGATTTACATATTTATAGAAAAGATGGAATAGTATTTCCTACTCACTAGGACTCTACTTGCTAAGAATAAAATCCCTAAATTAATAAGGAAACATAACTTAATTAAATACTAAAGCAAATAGGAAACTAGAATAACAATATTAACTTCCCACAATAAATTAAAAAAACGGCAGATCCCATTAGGATTTGTGGGCTGAATCGGCTGATCCAATGGGTTAGGTCAGGTTGACCCAATAGTTCATGGGTCCGACCCAGTGGACTTGGGCCTGACTCATCCTACACTAGAAAGACTTTTCCTCAGTAGCACCATTGCTAACATGTGTTAAGACATGTCCAGACCATCTCAAACAAATCTCTATTAATCTATCACCTATTGACGTAGAATGCTCCTGAATGTGCCCATTTATAATTCTATCTTTCCTAGTTTTACCACTCAATCATCTCAACATTCTCATCCCTACTATAATTATTTTGTGCATATGATGCTTCTTTACCGGCCAACATTCTACTCCATAGGTCATAATTGATCCAATCACTATCTTGTTAAATTTTCCCTCCAATCTTGATGGTGCACACCACTCACAAAGCACTCCGAATCAAATCTCCACTTCAACCATCACAATCTTATCCTCTGCCCAACCATCTTCCTCAATATCTCCATCCTTACTCATCATCGAGCCAAGGTATCACAGTGAATCTCGTTGTGGTATCTCTTGAGCTTCAATTCTCAAAGGAGTTTCAACTCTTTGCATATCCCCACCGAAGTTGCAATTCATATATTCCATCTTTGTATAACTCACTTAAAAGCCTCCCGCCATATCTCAAGTTTTTCATTCACATCATCTCACACCTTGCATTCAGTTTTAAATAATTAAATCTATTCTAGAAACAGTAAAACCGCATCAAAGTACAAATCCATAATAGAGAGAACAGAATCTGCTGAAAAGGACGTAGGTAACGTTTTTGCACAAACTAGAGCAAAACTTTTTTTTTAATGCTAAAGTGGGACTCGAACTCATGCACACCCATTTCCCTAAGCAGGTGAGTCATAGCAGGAACAACTTGGAGCTTCTTTCTTGACCTTCCTGGGTGGCGCGCTATCAAATGCTATGCTCTACAGTCCTTGATGAAAGCATGACACAGCGAGGCATTTCCTTTTGAGAATTAGTTCTTTGGGGCTTGACGGACAACAATTTTGTAGAAATTTCATTTTTTTTTAAATCAACAATGAGACATTTCAAGAGAAGGCACTCCTTGGAAGATCCATTGAGAGTTTTTAATTTTTATCTTTTATTTTTTATTTTTTTGAAAGGTAAGTACTCACACACCCAACCCATATAAACTCACCCAATTCTCTACCATCAGCACTACAGCAAGGGAATGATCCCATTGAGAGAATTTATAGGCATATATTTTCTTCGCTGTGGTTGAGACAATAAAAAATTGAGGTGTTTGTGAAATTAAAAAACTGAGGTGTGGGTAAATACGATGTCATAGAGAAAGTGTACAGGACACACAGAGCCCAAACAGCCGTTACAGTGAAGCTCAATCCAAAAAGCCGTTCTAGGAAACAGTTACGGAATAGCAGTGATTGGCATTTTCTGAGACAATTCAACAGGGTAAAATGTGACTTTCTAAAAGAAAGAAGATCCCTAATATTGATGAAAAGGAATCACATTTTCCCAAAAGAAACCCAACACGCCAAGATTAGGTATAAGCTACCAAAGTATATCAATGTAGTACCACAATAAAACTGAAGAAATATGTTAATCAAAATTTCAAATTCATAGGAAACAGTAACTGAAATTATTTTTATCATGCAAGATAAGAACAAATGTGATGATTCATTATTCAAATGAAGTAGATACATAATGCATAAAACAGCATAGTTAGTTGTCGTGAAACAATACATTAAAAAAAAAAAACTGAGGACCAATAATAAACACAAGGGTTCTTTTATTTGTTTACTAGTTGTGGACATAAGAGAGATAATGTAGGGGTTCTTTTTTTTTTTTTTTTCCTTTTTACTAGTTACAACTTCAAGTGTAATAATATCAACAAATCAAGAAAAAAAAAATCATGTCGGATTTACCTTACTCCGTGCCAAGCTTCCCCAGACAGTGGATAGACCAGGATAAACTGGTAGTTGCCGGCCACCGAAGTCATCGAAAGCATAATCAACAAAGTTAACAAGAAAACGATTTCTTTCAGCCCCATCAGAAGATTCCTGCTGCACCCTGAGGAATACACTTTCTAATATCAGGATACAAAGAGAATGCGCCAATAATTCTAACACTAAGAAAAGACGTGTCCAATCAATCCAGTTGTAATCTCATTGGTCTAAGTTGAGAAGAATCTAATTACTCTACCTAGCCATTTAGCGAATCATGTCGACACAAGAATAGATTATGAGAAGCCTAAAGCAGCAGAAACAGTGCAAGAACATTCAAGTAGCATCGGTACAAAAGTCCATGACAAGCAGGATCATTTTGTATAATCATCATTCAAAAATAATTGACTCAGTCGACAGATGAACACATTGTTAAAGTGTAAACTTGTATGATATTTGGCCCAACCCACTTGTATGATATTAGGCCCAGCCCAAGTGTAAATAGGAGACCTAGTCATAATGTGTACAGCAAGATAGATTGTATACAGCACGATAGATTCATTGTCTTTCCATTCTTAGAGATCTAATTGACCTAATTAGGTTTTAATTCCTTGATTTGTAGCCTAATCTTAGGCATTGTAAAGTCTATTAAAAGAACAGAAATCCAAGATGACAAGGAGGGAATGTGAGGTTTTCACAAAACTCTCTCTCTCTTTCGTTTTGGCATATGCTTCTGAATGTCACTATGCTTCTGAATAACATGGTATCAGAGCTCGAGTTCTAGGAAATCTTCTTCCTTCTTCATTCTGAGAGACTTCTAAAGCTTAGGTTCTTCTCTTCTCTCTGCGTGGGATATCTCTGATCAAGGTGGCCCACCTCTGATCAAATCACTTGTAGCCAGCAATCTACACAATGATGATCAACTATTCTTCAAAGGATTTTTGAAGATTTTTCTGGATTTTTTTCTTCATCGGATCAGGTGCTAATCACTCCTTCCTCTGGCATTTTTGACGTTTTTTTCTCCCAAAGATTTCATCTCAGCCGTCCAATTTTGTGGATATTCCTCCAAATCCAATCAAACTTGGACTAGAGGACACATTTTTGATCTCCTCCAGGATAAAGTCCTCTGATCTGTGATTGGATCACATTGTGGGGCCCACGCATCTCTCCTGCTTTGGATCTCAAGGTCGTCTGGCTTCTTTATTCTTGTTTTGGAGCCAATTTTGCTACATCCTTCTCTGTGTTCTCTTACCTACTACCACTGTTTTCTTTTAGTACAATCATCTCAGTTATTTTGCTCTTCTGTGATTGTTTGGTGCTACACTACTTTGGTTATTTTGGTTAATTTTTTGCACTCTCTGGTGGCTTTTTGTGTGTCTTCAAGTTGTTTTTCTGCTTGTAGTTGGATTGCTGAATATATCTGCATTAATAGTTATGGAAACGGGAGATATTAAGTTGATCAAGTTTAATGGTAAAAACTATACCACTTGGGCTTTTCAATTTCAAATTTACCTTAAGGGTAAAGAACTCTGGGGTCATATTGATGATTCAGATCCCACACCTACTGATGACAAGCTCTTAGCTAAATGGGAGGTTAAAGATTGGCAGATCATGACCTGGATATTGGGGTCCGTCGATGCACAGTTTATCCTGAACCTTCGCCCATACAAGACTGCCAAAGAAATGTGGCTTTATTTAAAGAAGATATATTTGCAAGAAAATTCTGCTCGCAGGTTTCATTTAGAACATGAAATCTCGCAGTTTGTTCAAGGGACCTTGTCGATACAGGATTACTACTCTCAGTTTACAAGTCTGTGGACTAATTACGCTGAGCTTATTTATGCTGACTTCCCTGCTGCCTCCTTAGCCTCTATTCAAGAGATCCATCAGACGAGTCAGCGGGATCAGTTTCTGATGAAGTTACAGCCACAATTTGAAACTATCCGGTCCAACTTAATGAGCAGGGTGCCATCCCCCTCACTTGAATCATGTCTGGGCGAACTCCTTAGAGAGGAACAACGCTTGGTGACTCAGACGGCACTTACACAGAATGCTCCTCAGGCTGTTCCTATTGATGTTGCTTATGTCGCCAGGGGTAAGCCTCAAGGCCGGGACATAAGCAAGGTAAAATGTTTTTGCTGCCACAAACTCGGACATGTTTCCACTCAGTGCGACCAGAAGTTTTGTTCCTACTGCAAAACCAAAGGTCATGTTCTTCCGAAATGCCAGACGCGACCTCAGAATCGAGCACCGCAACAGAGAGCCTACTCTGCTCATCTTCCTGACGCTTCTTCACCAGTCATTCCTGCACCACCTGCTACCACTTCTTCTACCCTCACTCCTGAAATGGTCCAGCAAATGATCATAAATGCTTTCTCTGCAGTCTGCACTTGGCCTATTAGGTAATCCAAAATTTTCAATATCCACCTGGTATATTGATTCAGGGGCCTCCAATCACATGACACACTCTCCTGCCAATATGACTCATATTAGGGAGTATGATGGAGACCTCTGCATCAATACTGCTGATGGTGGTAGTATTCCCATTTCTGTTGTTGGACAGGTTCCTCACTCCTTACCCTTGCATAATGTTTTTCTTTCCCCTCGCTTAACCACAAATTTGTTATCAGTTGGTCAACTTGTTGATAGTAATTGCTCCATCTTGTTTTCTCGCTCTGGTTGTGTTGTGCAGGATCAAGTATCGGGGAAGGTGCTAATGAAGGGCCCTAAGCAGGGACGACTGTTTCTCCTCCAGATTTCGTCAAAAGAAAAGCTCCCTTCGGAGCCTGCTTTGTTTTCCCATTTTAGTCATAATAAATGCCAGTTGTGGCATAATCGTTTAGGACATCCTAATTCCAAAACTTTGATGTTTTTATTAAATTCTGGTTTAATTAATGACAATAAAGTTTCTTTTAAGGATGTTTTGTGATAGCTGCAAGATGGGGAAAGGGAAAACTCTTCCTTTTCCTCTTCATGATTCTTTAGCAATGAAATGTTTTGATATTGTTCATAGTAATGTGTGGGGTATTGCACCCGTTCTTTCTCATTCTCATTATAAATACTTTGTTACATTCATTGATGATTATAGTCGTTTTACTTGGATTTATTTTTTGCATGCTAAGTCTGATGTTTTCTTGGTTTTTAAAGTTTTCTTGTCTTATGTTGAGAATCAATTTTCCACTACCATTAAAATTCTTAGGTCTGATTTAGGGGGGGAGTATGTTTCTACGGACTTTCAAACATTTTTGCAATCCAAAGGCATTATCTCCCAGCGATCTTGTCCTTACACCCCCCAACAAAATGGTGTGTCTGAACGAAAAAACCGACATCTTTTGGATATTGCTCGTTCACTTTTGTTAACATCTTCTGTTCCAACTAGGTTTTGGCCCGAAGCCCTCTCAACCGCTGTGCATGTCATAAATCGCCTACCGTCATCTAGATTAGACAACCAGACACCGTTTTTTAGACTTTTTCAAAAGAATCCACTCTATGATCATCTTCGTCCTTTTGGGTGTTTTTGTTTTGTTCTTCTTCCTCCCACTGAGCACAATACGTTAACAGCTCAATCCTCCATCTGTGCCTTTCTTGGTTATGCTCTTAATCAAAAAGGCTATCTATGTTATGATTCTAAAGCCAAAAGAATTCGAGTGTCTCGAAATGTCGTGTTTTTTGAAAATCAATATTTCTTTCAAAGGCATGGTGATTCGAATGACTCTGTCTCGTTCTCTTTTTTACCATCATTTTCAAATACAATGCCTCCACTTGTTACTCGTTTTAAGCCGGATTTTGTGTATAACGACGAAATATTACAGGTGATCCTACCTCTGGGTCTCTCGCTACGCCTACCCTGACTGCTCCTGCACCTGATCCACCTCCGGAGCCTCCTGCATCTGATCATGCACCTAATCCACCTCCGGAGCCTCTTGCTCTTCGCTGATCCATTCGCCACATAAAGCCACCTGATCGATATGGCTTTACTCATGCTTCATTATTAACCACTTTGTCTTCTATTTCTATTCCTAACTCGTACTCTCAGGCAGTGCAGCATGATTGTTGGAAACAGGCTATGCAGGAAGAACTTACCGCTCTTCAAACAAATCATACATGGGACATTGTTACCTGTCCTTCCTCTGTCAAACCCATTGGATGCAAATGGGTATACTCGGTGAAATTAAAGTCTGATGGATCCTTGGATCGCTACAAAGCTCGTCTAGTTGCACTTGGAAACAGGCAGGAGTATGGTATCGACTATGAGGAGACTTTTGCTCCAGTGGCCAAAATGACAACTGTACGTACAGTTCTTGCAATAGCCGCCTCTCAGTCATGGCCCCTATATCAGATGGATGTGAAGAATGCTTTTCTTCATGGGGATCTTAAAAAGAAAGTCTACATGCGTCTCCCTAATGGAATTCCTTCTTCTTCCAAGACCGATGTTGCTCGATTCCGACGCTCATTATATGGCCTTAAACAGGCACCCAGAGCCTGGTTCGACAAGTTCTCAACCACTCTCCTTCAGCTTTCTTTCATATAGAGCCCGTATGATCCTTCGATGTTCCCACTTCATTCGTCCAGAGGATCCACAATTCTCCTTGTGTATGTCGATGATATCATTATTACTGGCCCTCACAGTGATATGATTCGACAGATACAAGCCTCTCTGCAAGATAAGTTTCATATGAAGGATTTGGGACCTTAGAATTATTTCTTGGGTTTGGAAGTTCATCAATCAAAGAAAGGCTTGTTTCTTCATCAGCACAAATATGCTACTGACCTAGTGGATCTCGCCGATCTCGGTGATTCTAGCGCAGTCGACACACCGTTGGAAGTAAATGCCAAGCTTCATCAACAAGACGGCGATCTCCTTTCTAATCCTACATTCTATCGTCGTTTGGTTGGTAGCCTTGTCTATCTAACCATTACTCGACCAGATCTCTCTTATGCTGTTAATCTGGTCAATCAGTTTATGACGGCCCCACGGCATCATCATTTGGCAGCAGTCAAACGGATTATTCGATATATCCTTGGTACCTCTACCCGTGGCTTATTTTTTCCAGTTGGCACACCACTTACACTCACTGCTTATTCTGATGTGGATTGGGCTGGCTGTCCGGACACCCGTCGCTCTACTACAGGATGGTGTGTTTACTTGGGAGAAGCCTTGGTTTCCTGGAAATGTAAAAAGCAAGATAGAGTCTCCAAATCTTCCACGGAATCCGAATACCGAGCCATGTCTTCCGCTTGTACTAAGATCCTATGGCTACGTGGGTTGCTTTCCGAGCTTGGATTCTCCCAGACTCAATCGACTCCTCTTCATGCTGACAACACAAGTGCCATTCGAATCACTGAAAATCCTATATTTCATGAGCGAACCAAGCATATTGAAGTGGACTGTCACTTCATTCGGGACGAGTATGATCGCAAAATCATTACTCTTCCCCATATTTCCACCGAGTTCCAGCTTGCTGATATCTTCACCAAGGGCCTTCCACGACCGCGGCATGAATTCCTGGTTCGCAAATTGTTGCTGGTTGATTCACCGCATCAATTTGAGGGGGGGTGTTAAAGTGTAAACTTGTATGATATTTGGCCCAACCCACTTGTATGATATTAGGCCCAGCCCAAGTGTAAATAGGAGACCTAGTCATAATGTGTACAGCAAAATAGATTGTATACAGCACGATAGATTCATTGTCTTTCCATTCTTAGGGATCTAATTGATCTAATTAGGTTTTAATTCCTTGATTTGTAGCCTAATCTTAGGCATTGTAAAGTCTATTAAAAGAACAGAAATCCAAGATGACAAGGAGGGAATGTGAGGTTTTCACAGAACTCTCTCTTTCGTTCTGGCATATGCTTCTAAATGTCACTATGCTTCTGAATATCACACATAACTCCTGTCGTGATAAGTATGAATTCCCCACACCAGCATTAAAATCTAAAACATTAACCAGATCTGAAATTAAATCTTGTTGTATTTGCAACTTTGTATAATGATTCGAATGAACTAACCAAATATGGGCTCCAACAGTAAAATCCACAATGTGTTGTCAACCAGGTAAAAAATTGGATAAGAAAAAATAAAATTAATAAAAAATGAAGAGGAAGAGAATAAAATGGAATAGAGAAGGAATGCTAACAAAACAAGGGTTTGATCAAGGGAGAAGAAAGAATAGGGAAAGGGTCAGAAACAAAGAGGAAAGAGAGACTAGCCAAAATAGTGGGATGGAGAGAGAGAGAGAGAGAGAGAGAGAGAGAGAGAGAGAGGGTGTTTTTTTTCTGTTCAGAGAACAAGGGTTTGACCAAGGAAGGGAGAAGAAAGAATAGGGAAATGGGCAGAAACAAAGAGGAAAGAGAGACTAGGTAAAATAGTGGGATGGAGAGAGAGAGAGAGAGGGCTTTTTTTTCTTTTCAGAGAGACCAGTGCACATCCCCTTAATTATACCACAACACAGGAACATATATTTCAAGTATTTTGAGGCTCCCTACTTATGTAGAAGAGGACCACAAAGAATGTAACTGTGTAGGACAAGAACAACACCAAAAAGATATATTATTACCCTCATAAGACCTTTTCAAGTCGTCGGCGCTTACAAGACTTTTTAAGTTGTCTGCATAATATATCCCAATGAAACAAACAATCTTACAAGGACAGACAACTTGAAAAGTCCCTAGAAACATTTAAATATAGGATTTATAATCTGCATGTGCTAGAATACACAATTTAAAGCCCAATATGACTATAAACTAAGCTTCCTAGCAGACTACCCATTTGAGATCTATTTATCCCATAAAGTATGACCACCTTTTCTTTTCTTTTCTTTTCTTCTCTTTTTTGTTAATTGGTAACATGACTCCAACACACAACCTCATCGTAGTTGCAATGAGCACCTTCCAACTATATAATTAACTTGTTTCCTCCATAGAGATAATAGAAACTTTCAAAAATAAACAAGGCAATGGTGGTAGAAATAAAATGACCATGGTTTTAAAAAAAGGACTCAGCCCCTAATTCGGGAGGGGTCGGATCAACTCAACCAAGTTCGATCAAGTCCCCAAACAAATTCTTTTTCTTTTTAATCTTCGGTAGGAAGAAGAGGTGTTGATGTAACAGCAGAATGGAGTTGGAGGAGAGGTGGAGGGGAAATTGAAGAGAAGTGGGGATAGAGGTGAAATTGGGGCAATTGATGACAAACAACAAAGGGATTGGTGGTGGTGCGGAGGGGTCTTCTGGAAGACATGGCTGGTGAAAGGAATTTCGGATTTTGCTGGGTATGGTGTGGTGAGTTTTAAACACTGAAAAAGACAATTCACACATTAGGTATAAAATCAATAACACTCAACTTATAGGCATTCAAATACAACAACGCGCAATTCAATCATGAGCCAATGTGTGCGCGTGCGTGTGTATATATAAAAAATATATATATATATAGAGAGAGAGAGAGAGAAAGGACCAATCTTGTGAGGACCATCGAGTGAGGCCTACCTTGGGAAGATCTCAACCTCGAGTTCGGTAAATCTCTGCCTGGGTCGAAGATTAATCGGATGAACTTCCGATCCATTGATTGAACTGTAGTTTCTAGGCACAGCTTCAAGTACAACTTCTTTCGATGGCCAAAATTTCAGCAGATGCATAATCGAACCGTTGGATGCTTCAATTGAAAAATATACACCATCAAATCATAATTTCTAACTAGCCATTGTTCAACTCCAAATTTCCACTGTTGATAGCTAAAGATAAAGTCAATATGAGGGTCGTCAAAGGATAGATCTTCTTGTGAAAGCACTAAACTAGTTGTTAGATCCATGTCTTCAATGTCCGCTTTGCATTCACCTTCCTTTACATCTTCAACAGGTTGATCTTCTTCTACATGTTCAATTTGATCAACATCGTTCTCATGTTTAAAGGCGGCTGCATTGAAATCTGCCTTGCACTCCTCTATATCTTGACCTTCGCCTCGATAATTATCCCCATAGTGACCATTTTCTAAATTGCCAAGTCCAATTTCCATCCTTCCAATAGTTGCTTGGATTTGACTGACTGCAATTTTAATTTGATTCACAGATGTGGACAACTAAAAATGGCTCCAATAAATTTCTGCATGGGTGAAGATGAAGACTTCACTTCTACTAGCTTTTTAGGAGGAATTTTTTTTTCTTAATGCAAATTTAAAATTTTGACTGACCTGATGTGTAGATCTACCTTTGAGACACGTATGAAAGAAGACTCGAAAGAAGACTCTCTCTCTCTCTCTCTCTCTCTCTCTCTCTCTCTCTCTCTCTCTCTCTCTCTCTCTCTCTCTCAGTGCAAAAAATAAATGAAGAAATCGACCTCTTGCTCACTGAGTTGAGCTGAAACAAAGAAGAGAAGACGTCGATGATTGCAGTGAAAAAAATAATTTTGCAGAGTCGACGGACAACAACACAAGGACGACATGTCGATACTTGCTGTTCGAGCAAAAGGGAACTGATGAAGGGTTGTTGCGCTCGGCAATACTCTGCGACGATGAACAACAATCATAGCTGCCATTTGGCAAATGGCGCTGGCAGATTTCGACGATCATGGAGGAGATGGTGTGCCGCGACGTGCTGATGATGGGGCGGTGAAGGCGTCAAAAAGAGGGATAGTGATGGCTTGTTATCGTTGCAGCGTGGGACTGCTACGATGGATCTGCTGGTGTGCGACGATGATGACTCCGGCTGGCAAAGTCGATGATGCTCTTTGGTGCATGGTACACCCTTGTCTCATGTTTCTTTCTCTATCTCTTTCTTTGTTTCTTCTTTCTTCTTTTTTTCTGGTTCAACCTCTGTTCTTCTCTTCTCTCTCCTTTTCTTTTTCTTTCTCTTTTTTTTTTTTTTTCTGATTTGGGTTGGTCAGTGGTGCTGGGAGATTGAGGGGTGGGGTTTTGCATATATGGGTTTCAGCCGGGAAGGGGAAAGGGTTCAGTGAGAATTTTTTTTTTTTTTTTTTTTGGCTGGAAGGGTTGAACAGTTCTGGAAGGGAGGGGATTCCATGGTTTCTTGTGACAAAGATGATTTCGGTGAACAGGTTTGGGCGGCGGGTGGGATGAGAGAGTGGTTATGAAGATGAGTGGCCAGATCGGTGGGGATGGATTGGCAAATGGATGCATGGGGGTCGATCGAAGGATCGTTCAGCTCTGATACCAATAGATGCAGGCCCTAGGGGTTAGAGCTTGCATGGGAAGTGCTCGAAGCACAATGGGCGTCAAAGCACGTGTCCGAAGACACAATAAGTATCCGCAGAGACAATATACGAGGTGTGCTAGTGGTTAGGGCTTGTGTGGGAACTACTCAAAGAACAATCGGTGCCGATTGCACATGTCCGAAAACACAGTAAGTCTCTGTAGAGACGATGAATAAGAACGCACCTCAATGGGAAAACCCAACTTTAATTAATCAACTCTGAGAAATAAATCCCTTACAAAGCATATAAATAAGAAAAGAAATCTTGATGGCTAAGAAACCTAATAACCTATCTTAGGAAATAAAATAAGAATCCTAATAAGAAACTAAATCCTAATTACAACTCTTAAATAAAATTTGAAATTTAATAACAAATAAAACCTAAATCTACTTGGGCCCTACACATGTGACCTGAAGTCTATCTACATCAAGGTTGTGTATGTGTGGTACATTTGGATGGGTCATAAGATGGGCCCCACTAGGCAGTCATCACCGCGAAGACCGTCCTTAGAGGACCCGTTCTCATATACATATACATATATATATGGGAGATGCTCCCATGAGAGTAACTCACGGTACTATGAGAGTAAGGGTGAGTACTATGAGAGTAAAAATGGGGGCCACCACATCCATATCCAATGCCAACAGAGGGCCCCCACCCATTACTCTCACAGTACCGTGAGAGTTACTCTCACAAGAGCATCTCCATATATATATTTATATATATATATAGAGAGAGAGAGAGAGAGATCCAATAATGTTGTTAGTCACATGCAGATGACAGCTAACTTTCTAATCTGAAATAAATGGGTCCACATCTGTTTGGTTTTTTTTTTTTTTTTTTAAATGGTTACTGTCATTAAAACAAAAAACAGTACAAGAGAATAATATTGACTTGCTCAAAAGAAACACAAGAAGAACAGAATAAAAGAAAGAGACCCCTTAAACATATCTACATAGACTCAACAGAATAGGAAGCAATCTCCTTCCAATGGTGCATAATCTGATCTATGGAGAAATATTTGAATAACGTACTGATGGGCACCCATAGGGTGACTAGAAACTTAGTTCTCTCCACCAAACATCTTTGACTAGTTGAATCCCCTTCAAAACATCTGGAGTTCCACTCCTTCCAAATTGTCCATAAAACTGCCAGAAAAGACAATCTCTACAATTCCTTGCCTCTAGGGGCTCCAGTTGGAGCTTTCCAAGCCTGGAAGAGATCCTGAAGTGATTGGGGAAAAACTCAGGAGCAGTCGAACCACTCCACTACCGATCGCCATATAAACTGAGCTATGGTGCGCAATTCAACAGTAGGTGGTCCACTGTTTCCTCGTCTCGTAAACACATTGGGCATCCATTGACCACTATCCTCCATCTCCTATTCAGATTATCCATAGTGAGAATTCTTTTTCGAAAGGCCAACCATATGACAACCCTAGGGTTTGCTTTAAACTTCCAAATGCTACTCCCTGCGCATTTCTCCCTCCTGGAGTTAGACAAAGCCATAAAGAAGGAAGTAACGGAGAACCGGCCGGCCTTAGAGGCCATCCACACCCTCTCACCCTCTCCTCTTTCCATAACGTGATACCCCGTTAAGAGGTCAAGGAGCAATAGGAGTTGAGGCACCTCATGATCCTTTAAGTTCCTCCTTAAGATAGGGCACCAAATTACCTGACCATCGTCTGATGTCATATAGGCTTTAGCCGTAGCCTCCTTGTCCACTGCACAATTGAACAACTCCGGGAACTGAGCCACCAATGGCCTGTCTCCAACCCATCGATCTTTCCAAAAAAGAATCATCTCGCCCGACCCGATTTGATACTTAATGTTGACCGTATAGAGGTTTCTGACCGAGGTAATTCCTTTCCAAATTGTTGACGAATTTTTAGTGGCATCCTGTACATCCCATCCATTTCTAGACAACCCATATTTCATTTCCAGCACCTTTCTCCCAAGGCTATCTGAATCTTCTCCTATCCACCAAAGCCACTTTCCCAAAAGGGCTTGATTCATCTGCTTGAGAGGTCTAATACCCAAACCCCTTCTTCCTTAGGTCTGCAAATAGATTCCCAATCTATTAGGTGATACTTCCTCTGAGTGCTATTACCATACCATAAGAACTCTCTTTGCAGCCTCTTAATTCTCTTGATAACTGAGTTCGGACACTTGAAGAGAGAAATAATAGACCGGAAGATTCGACAAAACAGCCTTGATGAGAGTTACCCTTCCTCCCATAGACAGGTAACTAGCCTTTCAAGCAGACAATTTTCTTTCCACTCTTTCTACCACTAGGTTCCACAGAGATTTAGAAACCGGTCCCAAGCATAAAGGCAGCCCTAAATAAGAAGCAAGCAGCTCTCCCACCTTGCACCTTAAAATTGCTGCATATTGAATAAGCTTAGGCTTCTCCGTTCTTTCCACTCTGTTTGATCCAAACCTTTTATATCAGTATTGGCCCAAATATAGTCCAACCGGAGTGATATATACTACAGACTTGCATATCAGAATTGTACAGTAATTTTTCTAAAAAAAAAAAAAACAATTTGATAAAATGCCTGTCTCTGTGCTGTTTAAAATGACCAATATAAGGGCCAGTAAACATCATACGAGTTATTTTTGGTTGGTGTCGTGTGTTGTGGTTGGGACTTGGGAGGTTAGGATTGGTAATAGGGCCCTTGGCCATTATGGGAATTTATAAGTTTACATGTATCTACAAGGAGGAATATCCAGCAATTGGAACCCTGTCAGGTGCTGAGGTGAGTCCCTATATTCCAGAACATGCATGCTCAACTCATAAATACCAGAATATTTACCTATATAATTATGGTATGGGGATCTACTCAGAGTCAAAGATAGGCACGCTTTTTTTTTATGATAACTTTCATTGAAA
Organism: Camphora micrantha; assembly: GCA_003546025.1. Taxonomy (NCBI): domain Eukaryota; kingdom Viridiplantae; phylum Streptophyta; class Magnoliopsida; order Laurales; family Lauraceae; genus Camphora; species Camphora micrantha. Next base: position 11,040,561 of record QPKB01000002.1, read on the forward strand.
GGAAAAAAGTACAAGATAGGCCTGCTTTAGAGAACTGTTTTATCTCAATTTTTCTTATTTAAATTTTAAGTGTTCTCAAAAGAGTAGTGTGACTGCATATACATTGACCATTTTTAATCAAGATAACATACCTGGTTAAGATATTCACCATAGCTCGAAAGGCAGCAACCTGCCAAGGGGTAAGATGAGAAAAATTTTGTATAAGGCATCCCTCCAAAACCAATACAAGGATAGGAAAGACACAAATGAAAATTTCTACTTTTTTTTTCTTTTTTTAACGGTGCAAGTGACAATATTAGGAACACACTAAATGATGCATAAATAGAAATAATGAATTCAAAACCAAAACATTAGTATAACAATGATGGCATATAAGCTATAACGTATTAGTAAAACCGAAGTACAAGAAAACATTAAATCTCCTTCACTAACAACCTGAAGTGTTTCTCCCCCATCACCTATAAGATGTAGAAGCATATTAAGGATAGGTTGCAGAAATTGCAACAAGGCAGAAGAATCAACATTCTTTAAGCTGTTGATAGCCTGCATGAAAATTTTATACTTCGTCAGGTCAATGAATTTTAGAATAAAACACCACTGGAATTTGCTGCATGATTTGCATATGCCATAACTGAAATTTCCAATGAAAGCAAAACCTCAGTGCATATGTGTATTCGTGAAAGAGAAGTGACAAAAGACCAGCCCAAAAAGCAGAATATAAAGTACTAAATTCACAATTTCAGTAAGTGTTATATTAGTACAAAAAACTCAAAATGAACAGCATCTAACCATTTACAAGTTTCTTAGTTACTCTCTTTTTTTTTTTTTTTTGAATGGTAAAGCATGTCCTTTTCCAGCACCCTTATCTTGAATTCAAAAGATTTTGGAAAAGCAGTTTCTGGGTGAGTACAGTATAACCTAACTGAAGCCAATAATGCAAATAGAACACTGCTTAAGCAACTCTCATTTTAGAATTCACCCAAAAACAAAAGGTACTGCTGCTTAATGATGTTTCTATGTTTTCTCAATAATACTTGACACTGTGGGATGTAGCTGGGTTCCTTATACATTTAGATACTAAAAGATTTTGCTGCAACCACCATGATCCAGGGGATTTCAATGGAACAGTGGGAGCTGTTTATGGAATGATGGAAAGTATTCAAACTTATTTCAATTTTTAAATTACATAAAAATTGAAGATGTTAAAGATCCTATAACAATGTCTTAAAGAACTGGGTCCAAAAGTATCCTAAAAAAACATCAAACAAACCATCCAATCAATTCACAATTCCCCGCTGTTGGATTCAAAGAAATTTCATAAACCATTATTTCATTGCATTGAAAGAATGCAGTATAACTTGAGTAAAATGCCATCTAATGAAGGAGATAGTGACATATTCATTCAATGTAATATTAAACATTCAGTAATGAAATATTAAAAGAATGTACTATATGTATTCCGTCAGTGTAATAAAAAATATTGATTAGAGCCCATAGCACAGTTAGAAGGTGTACATTGCAGCGACCTCAAAGTTACAGATTCAAATAATGTTCACAATAAAAAAAAAATGAAATGTTTAATAATAATACCTCAAGAAGTTCAGAACCCCAAGGTGGGCTTGTACGAAGAGTATGCCTGTCGTATTCAAGAAAAAAATCCCTAATGCGCTCATTCATTGGGTACAAAGAGGAACATAACCTCAACCGCAGTCTGAAAACATTTTTTCCATCCTCTATATAATCCAGCCTCTCCTACAAAGGAAATCAAGAGGTGAACTTACATTTTTTTAATGTCTCAGTAAAAAAAAAACACATTTTACACTATCATAATACCAAGAAAAATAATTGTGGAATGACTACTCAAAAAAAAAAAAAAAAAAAAAAGGAATTGAAGAATGCCAACTGATATGGACGAAACTTGAAAGATCAACCTTGTAAACCAGGATGGTGAAGCAAATATATATGTCACCAATATCTTGAGAGGTTCACACATATCAATAAATGGTTGAAAGATACCTTGCCACTATCTTGGAGATAATGGGGAGCCAACTCTCTCAGAATTGGTAAAGAAATTTCTGAGCGAAGCCTGAAAGAAACATTGCAATATTGCATATATTAAATCCCTCACAGCTTTTTCATAATTGCAAGAACAGTTTCAAAGCAAGACCACTTACTTACTGGTAAGAGGATCTACACCAGCATTTTATAACAATTGCAATCAGACATGATAAGAGAATTTCTAATGCAAAGATAAGCAACAAAAAGGGTCGATGATGCTGTATTTTCGATATCATGATTCATGAATATTAAATTAAAAAGAAAAAAAAATAGATATATATATATATGGGGGACATCCATCCCTCACCATATGGTGAGGCACAAACTTAATGGGGCCGACCTACGGCCCCACTAATCATGGGACTTGAGGGGGATGGAAAGACACAACTTGGATGGGCCCATATATCCAGTTTGGGGTCAATCCCATGTCTCTAACCCCATCATCCGTGGCCCACCAATTTAACGAATTTAAATTAAAAAAAAATTTGACCCTCGATCCAACGGTCCAATCCATGCGGATAGGTGAAGACTTGATGGATCCAATGTAATTTATAGGGTCCCATGACTGTAGATGGTTCGGATGTATCAAATCGGCCCCACTATGTTGTCGCTCACCATAATATGGTGAGGGATGGATGCACATGAATATTTTCATATATATATATATATATATATATATGATGGACCAGATTGGAAACACAAATCGAATTATATGACCTCAAAGATCGCACATTTCTAGAAAATCAAGTACATATAAGAAAAAACTATGCTTAGAAGACCTAGGAAGCACGGACACCTCTCCAGGGCCAGAGTGTCGGTGTCTGACACGTGTCGGACACCAACACTCTCAGGACACGCTCCGACACGTGTCGGACATGCTAAAAAGAGTGTCATGTTTATTTTTTAATGTTTTATATTTCGGACACGCTGGGGACACGTTCCAGACACGTGTCGAACATGTTTGCCTCTTTTAATTGGAAAAAAAAATAAAATTAGAGTAAAAAAAGAAGAGCAAGGGGGGCTTTTTGTAATAGGTCATAACTTAAAAGCAAAGGGACCATCCTTCTGCTGCCCTGAGGAGGCCGGGCGATGGGTTTTTGCTGTTTACATGAATCTAGCAAATCTATTTTTGCTGTTTATATATCAAATCTGTTCTTTGTATCAATTTTTTTTTATTTATTTATCAGCTCTGCTTCTTCACCTTTGCATGACAATTTGGAATTTAGGAATATGAGTTCACACCCCTCCAATGAAGAAGATATAAATAAGCCTATGTGGAAATATGTAACCAAGTTTGAGAAAATTAATGAAGGAGGGGGAAATATTACTTGGCTGTGGAAATAGTATCTTTTAGTATATGTTAGATATATTATTATTATTATTAATTATTAATGTGTCCCCGACGTGTCCGTGTCCTTTTTTTTTTTGAGAAAAGTCGTGTCGGCATGTCCGTGTCCCGTGTCCGTGCTTCTTAGTAGAAGACTCTTGCTCCAGAGCATGATGGTTTCCATGCTTATTTCCAGCAATTAGGGATATAATTAAGCATGAGTTAGTGACCTTCATTTCGAAATATACTAAATGTGAGTAAATATGTAAGGAGTTAGGTGTTGCTTCCATTGTGCTGCTTCACTGAGGAGGCATCTTTTTTACCCAAAAAAAAAAAGTCTGACTTGACAGTCTTACTAGGAAACATTGACAAAGTTTTATTTTAAGTGCGACTATATATTTCAATTGTTAAGACTAAGAGATTTTTTTTTGGAGGGGATAGATGGTTTAATATGAGAAATTCCTACTAGAGAAAAGATTTTCTTAAAAGGGGACTTAAATGGACATAAAGGAAACGATTCGTATGATTCACATTCAATACGATACGATACGTATCGGTAAAAAATAACCTTGCAGCCTTTTAATGAGAATTTGGTGAATTGGTGGACTCTCTTTTAGTGTCTATCAAATATTCTTCATTTTCTGTTTAAACACTGGACGGTTTGGTTATATAGCCTGCATGCATATTTTCAATTCTGAATTTCAGATATGATAGATATGTTAAATCAATTCGATATCTTAATCATTTTCAGAGATTCGGATAGTAGCATATTAAGATGTTAATATTTGTCATGTATTGATGTTGATATGGATAGAAAATAGACAGATTATTGACATCTATAAATTTTCCTATTTTTTCAATAATGTTTTAGATTTTTATCATTTATATTAAAAAAAAGTAGACAATATCCAACAATTCGCTATTCGATTCGATTCAACCCCTTGACCGATTCACAATAAGATTCACGATTTGACAACCATGAGTAGAAGGTATGAAAAAGCATGAAGAAGAACAATATGGAGAATGGAATGAGTTGGGAGACATTATAATGCAATGCATTGGCATTTGACCTTGTAATAGCAAACACGCACATTAAGAAGAAAGGATCATTTAATTACCTATGAGAGTGAAACTAAAAGGAACCAAAATAGACTTTTTCCTACTTAAAAAACATCACTAGCTAGCTTGTAAAGGCTGCAAGGTTATTCCTAGAGAGTTAAAATCATCAAACATAGGATAGTAGTTTCAATTTTCAAATATCTGCAATAGAAGTAGAAAGAGAGTAGTAAAATAGACCTTAGCCAAATAGACATTTTCCTACATAGAAAACATGACCAACTAGAAGCTGTAAGGTTATTCGTAAAGAAAGTTTAATCATCCAGCATAAGATGGTAGTTTTAGGTGTTTGCATTAGAAGTAAAAAGAGAGAAGTAGTAAACTCTCTCACACTCTCATGGCTTCCAAGTTCCAACACCTTCCACACAACACCTACCAAAACCCCATACCCTTAATCCCAAAACACGAGTTTCCTTCCACACCACACCCATCAAAACCAAACTCTACATCCCTTTTTAGTTTACTTTCACACGGCATCTATCAAAATCCCAAACCCTAAATCGCTTCTTCTTCCATGATTCCACCTTTCCCATCCTCCTCATTAATCTTTTAATGAAAATTCATCTTCCAAATGATTTGAATAAAAAACTATTTTCCCTCCTCCTCCTCCTCCTTCTATCTCCCCTTCTCCTCCACCCCCCCTGCACAAGGGGAGAAAAACAACAAAAACAAAGGGAGTCGACACAACCCCAGCCGAGTCCGAGTTTTAAACCACTAGCTTGGAGAGTCCAAAGGGATCTCTGGTGGAGAAACTTGGGAATGCAATATAGAGGTTCAAGAGCTATGCGAAAAGAAAAGATGTTGCCACAGAGTTAGACAAGAGACTAGGAATACGGAAAACTATGAAACATATAAGAAGGCAAAAAAAAAAAAAATGTCCAAAGCATATACCTATAACATCTAAAGACTTAAGAGACAATCTGGAATTTACCATCGGACACCCTAGACCACTTTTGAAGCACGACACAATGTCCCTGTGTTAAAGAAGTTGTCTAACTTAGGTCAGCCTCATGTTGATGATATTGTCCGACTCTAGATTAGCCTCAGAAAAATACTGTCTGGCTTCAGGTCAGCTCAGGAAAGTGCTGACTGACTTTGGGTCACCCTCGGGAAACTCAAAATTCTTTGGTACCGCTGTGATAGTGATGGCCCTTGTTAGTTACCTTGAGTTTATAAAAATAAGTTCACAGAGCTACCCTGTTGATCCCGTGTCTTCCGGTACTTGATCCTCATTGGCCTGTGCTACCTGGTGGTTAGGAGGATTATAATGGAATGAGACCAAGACCGACGGAATGGGCTAAGATCAAGACCTTGTGGTAATTAATTATACTTCCAGTGCGCATACATGCCTTTTAAATTACATGCATTCTTAATCTAATATGATATTCTGTCCACAAATAGAGTTGTATGTTTATTCACTCAGTATCCACTAACTCCTAGATCACCCCTTCCAACAACTGGGATTTCGAAACTGAGGAATACTATGATGACCAAGAGATAGGCTTTGGCATGCGCACTTGAGCAACAGAGTCACCTAGCAGATGCAGAGAACTAAATTTCTCATATGATTTAGTTTATTTCATTTGGGCTTTTAATGTCAGTATAGTTGGTTTATTTTATTCGAGTAGTTGACATTTTTTTACTTGATGTTGATGGATGTATGGTAAAACTAGGAAAGATGAAATCATAAAGGAGTGCACTCAGGAGCATTTAAGGGTAGAATCAATAGGTAATAGATTAAGATTTGTTTGAGACAATTTGGACATGCCCCACATGGCAAGTGATAGCATAAATAGGTCAACGGCCTCTCAAGTAAAAGGCATAAGCCAAAAAGGACATGAATGGAAGTAATAAGGATAGATCTAAAGAAGTGTCACTTAAGGATTTAGTGCAAGACACACCAGAATGGAGAAACAGAATTCAGGTAGCTGACCTTAAAACAGTTGGGACAAGGCTTTGATGAAGATGAGTTTGGTTCATTTTGCATAGCTAAACAATTAATGTCACAGCAATAAAGGGTTTTATATCATGTGTAAAATAGCCATATTAAAAAATTAAGAAAAAAGGTGGAAGAGCATTGCTAATCTATGTATGGAAAGAACACATACTGAACATGGGCAGACAATGGGAGTGCTGCGTAACCTACTATTACCTGCACAAGTGATTAGGCACAACCTAGACTTTGTCAGATGGATAGGAATAAAGAGAACGTGAAAGAACACAGATACCATGAAAGAACCAAAGCAACCGTAGCCATTCAATTAGCATCCCAGTGCTAATATGCAGTTGTGTAGGGATACTAACAAAATCAGCCAAAGAACAAGGACTAACCGGCTTAGGAGCTTCCAGTTTTGTTTGAAGGTCAACATGAAAGAGGGTGAACAAAAGGTGCTGCTGGGGTGTCAAAATTGCAGGGAGACAAACTTTAATCTCATCATGGTAGCAGGCCATCCTAGCACCAACTGCAACTTGTGTGTGAACCCATTTTTGAAGTGGCGCACCTAAATCCCTTGGATACATTGCCTGGTTAGAAGGTTAAAAAAAATGAAAAAGTCAATACACCTCAAATAGAAAGCTAGAGCAGTCACTATAATATTTACCAAAAGCAATTACCTCCAGTGGCTGTTTACGAATGTCGGCATCATCCTTTCTCAATTCCACCCTTATGAACAAATTCCTTTTCCGGCTCAAACTCACACTCAAGGGGTATACATAAAGGCAATGTACAAGTTGAGAAAAGGGCTCACTTCTTGACATGGCACGAAAGTCAAAAACATGAAACTGCAAATCCATCATATAAATGAAATATTCAGAGAATCTGGAAATTGACAGAAATTGTAGACAAATTGCAGAACGGTTGGAGAACAGCTAAAGTTTAAGTTATATCCTAGATATGAAGCTCCTTGTTAGAGTCTGATTTAGCAAAAAGCAGTACTGCCCATTTGAAATGAAATGCTCCTTTTTCACTGGTGTTTAAAAGGATAATTATTATATTTCAGCAGTTAATTATTAGAGCTCCTTTTTGTTAAAATACTACTAGAGAAATTTTTAAGGTTAGTTATGTTCTTAGCACTTACAGCATCAGCCCATCCATCAGGATAATTTCCCAGAATAACACTTCCGTCATTTCTGCGCACATCCTTACCATCAACAACATTCCACTTGAGATTACCACCTCGTGGACCATCAGAACCATTACTGAGGCTTTTGGAAAATGTAGAATCAATAGTTCGATCACCAGCATCAACTGAATCATTGGTTACACTGCCACTTTCAGACATATTGTCCAAGTCAAAATGGCCAATCTGAATCTTTTCAACTTCCAACTTCAGAACACCTTTCACTGGCTTATGAACCTTCCTCTTGGGATCCTAAGAAAATCAAAATGGCAAATTAATATGTGATGCTAAATATCATTATTAAAAGAAAATGAGAAGGGGAAAGGATAAGACAAAGTTGGCTCAAACAGATGAAACAAAATGGAATTAGAAATCTAACTAATCTTCAAGGGGTACATCAAGTACAAGCCTTAGAAGTCATAGGCTCAACTAGGGAGTTCTAGTGTTAAATTCAACTGGAAGCAAACAATTATTTTGTTTCTTCACTTGGTTTCTAAGAATAATAACAACAATGAATACTACAGGTTACAATCAGTGTTTCATACTCAAATTTGGCCCACTATTTCCTTGGTCATTAACAGTCCACCAAGAAATTTAAACAAGGGCCAAGCAATCATTACAATTTACAAACAGATCCAAACAAACTCAATACTTTTTAGTGCATATTGCCATTATATAAGACAAAGGTCATGTAAAACTCCCAACTCAACAAGAGAGGTTCAATAGAAATGGACAGCATAATGGAAGGTGGATCCATGCGGAGTCTTCACATACATCTTATAGCCATGCCAATGGAGTCTTCACACATTGGAGATGCTAGGGGGTCTTCACACAAGACCAAGAGAGGTTTTCTTCACCAACTCAAGGTAAGAAGAGAAAGATGTTCATTGAATTACTTTGAAGAGCCTTTACAACCTTTATATAGACTAGTAGCCAACAATCTTCGCTCCCAATTAGAGATTGTATTTTCTAATTATGACTCTTAAGGAAATCGAGTAACACATCTAACTAAAACACATTACAATCAAGTAAATTCTCTCAGGATAAAACTTCCTAAAATACAAAATTGCAATTAATTGGGCATGTGAACCATAATGCCCTTATTCAACGTGTGCCTAATTAAATACTTAGTTATGACCCTTTCAGTGAAATAGGCCTATGCCGGTCTTCTTGGGCCTTGTTTGATGAGTCTTCAAGAATGTGGCCTGCATCAAAGCGGTAAGCCAACACACAGTATGGAAAAAAGATAAAGAAATATATAGTTTCTCACAGTTTACAGTATTTTGACAAACCAATGTACTAACAAATTCAAGAAGACTAGGTGGTATCAAAAAAATCACTTCAGATAAAAGTAATAGATTGTAAAATTATTAGCTTAATAACAATAACCAGAAAATCTTGAACCATAGAGAGATTTTTAACCAACAAACAACAACAATAGATAGGCTGGATCCCATTGCACCTGAAGCGAGTCCTCGGTATAGCTTTCTTTAACTTTATTCAAGTTTGATATCTCTACAACGATAGAGCTTCCACTTGAATAATGAGCTAACTTCCCATCTAATGTTAGTTTTGCAAGAGACTCAACGACACTCTCTTGGGAACTTGACATACTTGGAGCAAGGGGACTACTAGGAGAAGAAACTCCACCAGCAGCAACACCACTGCTTTCAAACAGCGGAACAACTGCCCAAGCAAATGCTTCTCTGTAAGGCATGATCCGGGACCAGACTTGTAGCTTCTGCTTTTCTCTTTCAGTCAAATGCACCTGTGAAGTTAAAGAAGCTGCACTTAATATATAATATAAATTCTTCATATAGCATAACAGTTATCATCCAAAACTTCAAAGAAGCAGGTACGATGGAAATATAGATATAAAAAGAGAAGCATGATGCATCAACTGAAATAGTAGATGAACTGTAAAATCAATGTTTGCATCACTCTCGTCATGATGCTTAATGACAAAAATGGAAGCAATTAACATGGACTGTAACAATAATTATAATAGTAATAACAATAATAATTATACTCTTTTGAGTGAGATGAAAATAATAACAATAATCATCTCAGAATAACATATATAGGCAAAAAAATTAGAGTACCTGGTCCCAAATTTAAGATTTAGTGCGCTCCCCGTGAATCCCACAATAATCAATCCAAATCCCTCACACTCACCTACATTCACATGAACTAGCTGGCATCCTAGTTGGACACCCATCCAACTGTTAAACACCAGAAGATATTAGCAAAAAAAAATAATTTATCCAAGGGTTGAAAATCTAATATTTTTCAAGGCCCTAAAGCAACTCAAAACTATTTGACAGGGACCATTTTGGCTCACCCCTTGGTTTGCATCCCGCCTCCATGCGTGAAATCCAGACAGTGGGACTAGGCTCGTGCCTTTTCCATGTGATTATCGCATCTGCTAAAAATAACTCTGATTTGGACTAATATTCACCAATGGACTCAATCATAACAAAACAAGTGATCAAGTGATGACATCACAAGATGTGTACTGCTATAGTTCAGAGAAATTTAAGCCTATGAGCAGACTGCAAGTGCAGTTCACAGTTCATTCTATGGTGTGCACTGTCTAGGGCCCACCTTTGATGACTGTACAACCTCCAATCTCAGTATCACCCCGTGATCCGGCAACAGGGCCACTTTGACACCCATTTGACCTTTACTCGAGATTGGATTGAATCAAAATTATAAACTTATAAATAGGTAGAAGACCATTAAATTTGACGGATGTTAAATCAAGGCTTAAGATAATTTGACACGGCTATTTTTTGCCTAACCTTCATCCACGGCAAGATCTTTCGATCCTCCCTACCCCCACCAATAAGTATGCATGAGGTAGGCCCCACATGCTAGACCACATATGTACAGTTGCAGCCCATCGTAGGTGAAAACTCCCCTTGTAATTCAATCTATTGGTGGTACAACTTTGATCGAATTGATAATGATATGATCCATGATCGTCAAGCTATGAATGATTGTCCAAATGAAGCAATTTTATAGTAGATTTGAACCCAAAGTTGGGCCCACTATATGAATTTTGAAAATGGAGTTTTTCTCATGTGTGTGTGCACAAACATTCATACAGATATGATGGGATAATCAAGTGTAATAACATCTGAAGGCATGCAACATTTAGGGCCTGTTTGGGGGGCTTTACTAGTGGAGATGAGTGGAGTAAAGGTCATTTTGAGGAAATAATAAAATATAAGTGGGCTATGATAGTATTTTGTTTTTAGTTGTTTGTGATGGAATCTACTTGACTTTTTTTATTGGAAAGTGGAGTTTTTTTGTCTTTTAGTGGAGAAATGAGGTTACTTTTTGACTTTTTTTGGAAAAATATGGTGGGAAATTTGAATTAAAGTGTTTTGGTGGGAATTGTTTTATAGAAATTGAGGCTTTACCTTACTTGACTCTACTAGTAAAGCCCCCAAACAGGCCCAACTTCACCCAACTATCACTGCAGTGCCTAATATGGGCCCATGGCAATATAGTCAGTACACGGTTTTTATCCATATGGTTTTACGCATTGCAAGCACCTTGACATAATCTTATTACTGTGGTTTCAATCTTATAAACATGGTTTTGATGCACATCCAGCGGGGTATGCTAAAGCCGGCATAATTGCAGATTCAGATGGTTCATAGGTGAAAATTCACAACAGGCGCATGCACTCACACAACACAGTTCATTGGTTCCTATTAAATTATTGACCAGCCAAATGAGTATTCAGATTCCATAAACTTAAACAGACCGGAAAGAAAATGCCTCAACTTACTGGCTCCTTGCGTGAATAAACAGAGGGGGTAACCCCACCATCCTCAGTAGCAGGTTTCTCAAGCTGTATAAGCAAGCAAACTGATGCTGATGGAGCATCTAAGGAGAATATACCACGAAGCTCGGGAGAAACTTTTGCCTGGAAAATAATCATTAGACTAATTTCCATCTTTACTATTGATTTACAAGATGAAATATTTAACATCCACAACAAAACTATAGTATCTTTTTTCTTTTCTTTCCTTTTTTTTTTTTTTTTTTTTTTTTGAATAGTAACAAAAATATAGTATCTTATGAAGTCCTAATAAGCTGGATAGCAAATGCATCATGCTCAAAGCACTTAGCAAAACATATCTGGAGCTTACATTCTGCATGTCTGAAGGAAGTTCATGAAAGTAAAAATCCTCTGACATTTTCTCTCTTCTCTCTCTATTATACAAGCAAATTGTGCCATAAAACGGCTCTACAAGAGAAAAGAAAAATGGAAGTCATAGCATTACCACAGCATTAGCATAAATATAAAACTGAATATGGAATTCAGGAAAGTAGATAGCCATACTGATATGACTTAATAGTGGGAATATAATATGTAAAAAATAATAACATTTGCTAGAAGAGAACTCACCTACTAATCCAGCTTGAAATGACAGAGATAAAACCTTCACAGAGATCTTCAATCTACTCAGACATGAAGGGAATCAACAACAAATGGGAGGGAATACAGCTAAAAGCAAGCAACAAAGAGAGTTCCTAATATTAACATAGTCAAGAATATAAACACACACAAAATGTATACAAACGTATACTGTGCAACAAGGATAGACCTGCCATACTGTGTTGGATGAGACTCTGGGACCCTCTGTCCAAAGATCATGGACCTCTCATTTTCCCAGTCAAAAGCTGGCTCATATGCAGGCAATGGAGATTCACCAAAATGCTGCAAATATTTCAAAAAAAAAGAAAAAAGAAATATCATATGGAAAATTTCCCTAATACATTTATCTGGCCCAAATTACACTGCAATCAGATATAGCCGAAAGCTGAAAAACTATGAACCAATCATAACAATGCAAAAAAAAAAAAAAAAAAAAAAGTTCACATGACAGACAAAAGAAATTATGTTCACATTACTGGAGAGAATAAACATTAATTTTCGCCAAATGGAAACTTTAGTCATATTTAACAAAAAATTAAAAAGAAACTTCTAGCATGACAAAATAGTAAAATGGCAAGAAGAATGAACAATTAAATGATGAGAAATTTTCTCATTCAGGGCAATAACATGGTTTCATCACTAACAATAATAATTCATTGAATACAAAAGAGATTACAAAACGGGGGCTTTATCGGTATAGAATGCATGTGCTGAAGAAGACAATACGGCAAGCTAGAAAAAGAAAAAGGAAGAAAGACATAAAAGGCCCACGCAGAAGCCTCCATAGTCCATAGTCCATAGTCCATCCACTCTTTGTCTAGCAGATGACAGTGCCATTAGGATCAGGGCAATAAAAATTAACACAAGAGCTTTGTACTACTATGATCAAAGAAATGATGTGGTATGCAAGTGAATAGCTGCATTCAGGAAGGCCTATAGGTCATATACAATAAAAAATTTCATTAGTAGAATTTTCAGTTTTCACAGCACAAAATTTATAAGAACTGAAATCATCTATGGACTCCAATATGCATGCATAGTCTTTGTATTTTCTCAACCAATACATTGAAGATGTCAACCAATACTTTGCCAGTATTTCAGCAAGTCTTTGTATTTCTCAACCAATATTTCAGCAAGATAGAGGTGCGGTCCCAGCAAACACCCGATACATATCGGCCAATAGTTTGAACCATGAATCGGTATCACATCAAATGCAAACAGCATACACATTGAACTTCATCTTGTATATATGTTGTTATGTTATCCATAATTACAATAAGGCAAAATATATCTTAATGGACACTTGGCGCAACCCCACTCTTGAGTACGAACCCAAACACTGCCGCACATAAAGTTCGCACACTTGTAATTGCCCCTTCATCATCAAAGCCTTGTCCCAATTATGTTAGGGTCGGCTACATAAATTTTATTTCTCCATTCTGATCCATTATGAGCAACATCCTCAGATAAGTTGCACTTCTACAAATCTATTTTTACTACCTCCATCCTTATCCTCTATGGCCTACCCCTTCCCCTTGGTGGGCCATCAACTTACATAGCCAAACTTTTCCATACCGACGGCGTTGCCGGCCTGTAGAAAATATGTATATTTTTCTTTATTGGTCTAAACTTTTTTGGCAAGCTTGTAAATTCTTTTTTCCCCCCCTAGTTCCAAACTATTCATACAAATTATCACAAGTTTCATACTAGGTGCTGAGTATAGTTTTTCAGCCACATTTTAGCTGCCTTATATCTTTCTAGGTCACTTGTATTTCATGAATGGTGTCATTAGATCTTTTTATTAATTGTTATCTACACATAAGCTTCCATCTGATCTAGAATGGGCCCAACTAATGTTTACACTACCCTAGTATTTGAATTCATTTCAATATTTTATTCAATTGTGAATTTAATACTAACCAAGAAAGAAATGTAAGCATTTGTTTAATAACCTTTTACTAGACCTACTTTATGGTTGCAGTTGTATTTCTGTATTTCTACGCAATACAATTGGAACCATCTAAAACTGAAAATCAACATACAGTTTACCATAAGAGATTGGAAACAAAAGACAATCCCATCTGTGCTAAGTTGTGGACCTAATGTTTGAAATACCATGGACCATGTAAAACATAAATGTTGATATTGCTGGGACTTATATGATGGTTCACATGTTACTATTCCAATGAGATTTTTCTTTCTTTTTTTTAATGGTAGCATCTATTAAACAAAAGCTTAACAGTTACCTGTCTACTAATTAATTTTAATCTGCCAAATGCCAATATAAAAAAAAAGGACGAATTTCTCCAAGATCATGTAAATTTGAAGTAGATATGCCACACATCTACTATAGGAATTTGGACACTGATGTGAACCATCTTATTATGGTGTGTCCCACCAACATTTGTGCTAATTCAATTTTCAAAGTTGTATTCAGATTTTTCATTCAATATTTGTAGAAGTTTATTGAAGATCAAAAAAAAATTCAACGAATATGTTTAAATGCCTTTTTACAATGCCAATCAAAATGATAGGCATTCTACTTATTGTTTTATAAAATACTTGGTATGAAGTTGAAATCATAGAGAGCACAATGTAATGATCAATTCGTGTGGGACCCATCAAATGTAGGTTAGGTCCCATCCATGTGAACTGATTTGATCTATGGTGTGTCCCAGTACAAGCTGATCTAGGGTGTGTCCAATCCAATACTTGTATTGATCCTATGTTTGATATTAGAGGAATTTACCGCATAGGACCCCGTAGGACCCCATAGCACTCTTGAGGTCCCAAAAACATCGTATATATAGATAAGGTCCTCAAGGTGGGTGTGTGTGTGTGTGTGTGTGTGTGTGTGTGTGTGTGTGTGTGTTTTTGTCGTTTAGCGATTGGTCGATATTGACCATTTTGCGGTGGTTGCTTTCGATTTGTTGAACCCAAATGGTCAATATCAACCATTATGCGGTGGTTGCTCTCGATTTGCATAACCCAAATAAAAACTAGGTTTTGAGAAGAGGAGAGGGGAGGAGGAGGGAGAAGAGGGGAGGGGTGGTGTTGCATAGGTGATTCAGTCCATTGAGACTAATCCAGCCCCCTAGGTTGTGACCTATGGGCTATTGCCCATGCTCTCCATAGCCATAGATAACATCATACAGGAGATCAAGGCTGACACGTATACAGTCTGCCAACATTAAGCGGTAGTGCATAACCTCCATTAATGGAGGACATGCACATGGGTTCGAAACTGTGGTAGGTTGTGCTTGTACTACCTATATGAGGTCACAGCTGCTGCTAGGACGGCACATCATTAGAAATGTGTATGTATATGGATATGATTTAAACCAGTTAACCAATTTCTGAACAGGCACCAAGAATGGGTCCACTCCCTTTCCATTTCATCTCTATTCTTCCTAGATTTAAAATTGGGATTCACTGTAGAATGAAAATCCCGTCATCCTTCCAACTAGAAGAAGTATCCACAACCTAACCTCTCTTGCCCTTGCTACCCCTATGCAACCCATCAAAATTGCCCACTTTCTCCTGCCCTCAACCACCACCACAGTGGCCAAGCAGTGCCCCTACCCAACATTGCATAACCACAACACCTTAGCAATGTTGTTGTTGCCCGCAGGAACACACCCCATCCACGATCAACCACATACTTTTATCATCACTGTTGCATAGGAAAACCCACCCCTCCCCTCTTCTCCCTCCTCCTCCCCTCCCATCTTCTCCCTCCTGAAAAATCCAATTTCTAGTTGGGTTCTGCAAATCGAGAGCAACCATCGCATTTCTAGTTGGGTTCTGCAAATCGAGAGCAACCAATCACATAATGGTTGATATCAACCATTTGGGTTCTGCAAATCAAAAGCAGAATGGTCGATATCGACTATAATAATGGTCGATATCAACCAATCGTTAAACGACAAAAAAAATACAAAAACGCACCTTGAGGACCTTATCCATATATACGGTGTTTTTGGGACCTCAAGAGTGGTATGGGGTCCTACGGGGTCCTATGCGGTAAATTCCTCTTGATATTATATCCTAGACTTCTACCCAGTTATAGTATTTAGCAGATCATAAGCTACAACATTCCTAGCTGGATGTTAATTGATCAGCTAAAAATACTTGAACATGACACAAAATGAACAAATCATTTCCAAACAAGGCCTCCCTTACAGGTTTTTGGTTGTAGTTAACCCAGTCAGCTTGCTGAATCGGGTGAATCATACACAGAGCACATGCTTTCACCAGTGAATACATGTTTAATATTAGCAGCCCCAAATCAGTTGTATAGAAAAGCTTGCATTATTCAAAGGTAATTTTGAATAGCATCATACAGAGGATGGAATAAATGAACAGTCAAACAACCAATATGTACAGCCAGAGTCAATAATTAGATAAACAAACTTTGTTAGTGCAACAGGATAAATCAAAGACATATTCCATGTACATAACAAACACCACCTAGTGTACAATATACAACAAAGAACAATGCTTCAGGGGTCGTTTGTTTCACCCCATTTACGTATTTAAGCACCCCACATGTGAAATGGTTCCACACCATTTATGTTTGTTTGCAAGATTTACACGTGGTGTGTAAATCATGTGCAAAAGGGGCCCTACATTTTCACACCTCACGAGGTGTGAAACGGAATCACACCCACTTTGGTTTTGCGGTGCTACAGTGCCATTTCACTCATCGTGCCTTTTTCAACTTACTTTTTTTTTGTGGGCACCTAAATCATGATCCAAGCCATTAATCATGTTAGGAAAGCCAAAAACAGCTATGGTACCAAATTTCAGCTTTCGGGTTGTCATAAATCGTGAGATATTTACAAGAAAGTCCAGACTATTAGATCTTCATTTCTGGACTTTTGTGGGGACCATTTCCATGATCCGAACCGTTAATCCACTTTAAAAGGCCATTCCCAGCTATGGGGTCAAATTTCAAGTGTTGATTCAACATGGATCTTGAAATATCTTCGAAAAACATATCAATCGTTGGATGCACGCATTGTTGCTACAGTGCATTCCACGAGTTGAAAAGGCAGTCTTTTTTTTCAATTTCTTTGATCATCTGGGCCTCTAATGCAAGATCCGAACCATAGACCCTCTTCAAAAGACCAAAACCGGCCAATGGCTCAAATTTCAACCGTTGATCCTTCATAGATTGTGAGATATTTGCAAAAAAGCCCAGACCGTTCGATCTTCAATTCTGATTTCTGTGAGCCTCTTTTCCAAATTCGAACAGTTAATCCTCTTCAGAAGGCCAACAATGCCTATTGGGTTGAATCTCATCACTTGATTCAACATGGATTTTTTCAAAATCTGTGCAAAACTGTGAAAGGCATGTGAACAACTGGATGCAATCAGATTCACATTTGAAGAGATGTGAAAATGACAAACAATAGATTGTGTTTTACATGTGACTCATTTGCATATGAAAATGACTCGTATGTGAGTCATCTACATTTGTAAACCATTTTCATATCACATGTGAAATTGACAAACGACCCCAACAATTAATTAAGAGGTCATATGTATGCAGGCAATTACATATTTGTAAATGATTCCCATGCGTAATAGTTATGCACCATCACATCCGTTTACGCTGATTTACGCAGCACATGTAAATGAGATGTGAAAATGGTGCGTAAATAAGGGCCATTTACACACAAAAGTTTCCACTTTCACACCGCTCTTGCAAAAGGAACCCGTACACTTCTTACATGGTGATTACATTTCCGTGGGGCCCATCAAAACAGCCTTATTTTTTGTATTCCTGTGTGCCCTATATTTGTAATCCAAAATAATTCAATTTGTTTATTATACTAATAAACCCCAAGATCTAGAAGCTGATTATTTTAAATATTCACTAGCACAACAACCTGTGCTTAGCACGGGTATATTCAGTTTAAAAGTACATTTACTGATTTATTAAGAAAAACTCAGATTATGCAACATCATCCTCAAATACTCACGACAATAATATGATGATTATGATAGAGATAGAAATGAAGTTCTTGCAAAAAAAAAGTGAAAAGTGGGAAAAAAAAAAAGGTAGTTGCATGAAGTGGAGAAGATGAGTGGTTACATATCGGAAGTGGGGAGTTATAACTCCCAGTCAAAATCATAAGTTATGGTCAAAATCACTTCAAAAACCCTTCAGCTTAATATAGTATAATAGATTGAGTAATTTGTGAAAAAGTCACAACCTCTTGCAAAAGGAACCAGTACGCTACTTACATGGTGATTACACTTTCGTGGAGCCCATCAAAACACCCTTATTTTTTTTATTCATGTGGGCCCTATATTTGTAATCCAAATAATTCAATTTGTTTATTGTACTAATAAACCCCAATATCTAGAAGCTGATTATTTTGAATCTTCATAGAATGAGTAATTTGTGAAAAAGTCCCAACCTATAGATCAAATTTTCCGCACTTACGTGCCCACCCCCTACCCGCGAAAAAAAAAAAAAAGCCACCCCAACAACAACAACAACAACAAAAAAAAAAAAAAAAAAAAAAAAAAAAAAAAAAAAACACACACACCATGATATGAACTGTTCAATACACTTGTATTAATGGCTAATATCAGGGCATTTAGTTTCATACCTTAATTCTTCATGGATTTTGAGAAATTTGTGAAAAAGTCCAAATAATTCAAATACATCTAAAACCATTGGATGCAATTCATGTGAAAATCGCGATTTTGACAAACATGGTAATGTGTTATGCATGTGTAACATTTGCATACGTAAAATTTACATGTGTAAAACCCATTTTCCTATCCCATGTGTAAAAGGCAAACAACCCTCACCAACATGGACTACCATTTAAAACTCAAATTGAAGAGTGACCAGAAGATGTCGAAAAGTGGGACATTATACAGCTAACATCCCTCACCAAAATCCAACATAGCAACCAACACTTTTAGCACCAAGGACGAGAGCGGGGAACTCATGGGAATATTAAACCTAAAAACAACATACAACCACATTTAAATTCTTTTAGCATGACATTAAGAACTAACCTCTGTTGTCTGCCTTCCTGAGGTGCTTGGAATATCGTCATCTACAGCATCCTCAGTCTTGGAATGCCTAGCACTAGCAAGACGGATTTCTGCAGCACCATCAGAGAAACTTATTCGAATTCACTTTTTTTCAGGAGATAAATAGGCTCATTCATTGTCATACACCACTAAAGAAATAGAGAAAATAGATTATATTCATGCCTAACCTGTTTCTAAGTCAGTATCAGGGCCTTCAAAAATCTGACTTTGAAATGACATAGAACCAATGCTTTCATAGTGACCATACTTGCTTTCATCCTTTACCCAATCAGCCTTGTAGCACTGAACCAGTTCGTTCAGATGTGGCCACTGCTCCAAATTCTCACCAAGCTGAAAAAGAGGCAAAAAGAACACACATACATGCACACATTACCATTTGCAAAAAAATAAATAAAGCAAAGAATTTTTTTCATATGCTCTGATGAATCAGAGTCCAAAAGCATTGAAGAGGTGGGAAACTTGATATTTTCAACTAGAGAATTCTTCCCCCCAAACCCATAGAATAATTACATATCCTCTGATACAGATTGTGTAACGATTATCGGAATAGAACAAACCAATGGGTCCAACTCCAGATTCGAAGCCAGGGATTGACGTGGAATTTTTCTAAATCGATGCCCATTAGATGATGATTCATCCATTGCCTGAAAAACATCCATGAAAATGGTCAAGTACATAAACATATTTTAAAGGGGAAAAAAGTTAGTGGAGATTGTTTCACAGGCATAATTAGCACAACTAAAAGAAATAGCAAACACAGCAGCAGTTACATTCATTCCAAGATCAGAACAAGGGATGTCACTACGATGATGCAAAATGATGCAAGCCAGACAGACCCATTGTCAGCCAGCTAATTGGGCTCAGTCCACAGGCCCAATAGGACATCCATTTAGTTAGAATTTTTAATTACTTAAGAATCTTATTTAGAGAGTTGTGATTTATTTAGAAGTCATTAAAATTAAGAGTTTTATTTTATTTGAGTTGTTAAGCAAGTTTAGTTTCCTATGTTGTTTAAAAAAGTAGAGTCCTACTAAGAAAGGGGAAGTCCAACCCATCCTAGAAATATGCAATCCCTCCATTAGGAGAGTAGTTTATGATTATTCAATAAAGATTGGTATGTTTGGTTTGCCTATGGTTGTGAGTGTAAGCGTTTCTCTTCAATGGAAGAACACTCGTAGGTGTTAGTTCCAAGAGGAATCCAGCCACCGTAGAGTTTGTCTACACCCATTCCATCATCGTTCAATCACCGCCTGCGGACCCGAGGCTACGTCACAAAATAACGATTATATACGAGAAAAAAATGTAAAGTCACAGAGAGAGAATCTTCCTAACACTAGCAACGTGTCATGTTTTTATAGTTGATTAACCTTATCAAGCAAAGAAACATACATACATGTATAAATATATCAAAGCAAGGATAGAGATCCCCCTCAACAAGTAAATATGGCCTAGTAACCCACTCTTGCCAGACTATCCACTACATTAACCTGAACAGTAAAAAGGTCATAAAAAAATAAAAATAAAAATAAATAAATAAAAAACACAAATATGCCCTAGTTGGATCAACAAACTGCCTAATAAAACCAAAACTTATCCAAAGACACAAACACCAAAAACTGGAGGAACTTACTAAAAGAATTGTCTTCTACTATGATTCTTATTGAAACAAAGCTGCACAAATTCTAAAACCCTATAAAAGCGCCCTTGCTTCTGCTATTGAAATTAATTTGGCCTAAGGTTCCAGACTCCATAATAAAATATTTAACAATATCCATGTCAGCCAAACGAGACCAACAAATAAGGAAAATTTATATATAAATGCCAGACTTTGTTGGTTGTTGGTCAGGACCAGCAATAAGTCACTAGTCTAAAACTAATGATAATTAAAATTAATATTAAGAAAAGTTATAAATGTCTAGAAATGATTATTTAGTTCTGTACTGAGATATATAGTTGTGTAAAAAAAAAAAACTCCTTTCTTTCTTCATCTCCCTCTTCCTCTTTATTTTCGTACAAGAATAATTTCAGACTCTCAAGATTAGATATGATGGGACAGGAGTTAGGGCATACTGACTCAATAGTAAAAGCAACTTAACATTGTTAAATAATTAAGATGAGGATGGAGATGGATCGCCAAAGTTCAAATGTTCCATTTCTTTTTTCTAATGATGGCACCCATTCCTGTAATAATGGTTCATTCATACTATTCGGTTCTGATGAATTGAGAACTTCATCAGAGGGGGACACTGAAATGTAGCAATCCCACACACACATAGGTCTATGGATTAGGTATTTACAAAAAGTAGTCCAATTGGACATTCCTATGAATTTGATTAAAGACAATGATGTGTACCATTCAATGGTTCCAATTTTAATTTTTTTCTTTTCTGACTTTGATGAGATGGCTAGGAAATTCTAATGGAGCTGATTTTTGGTAGACCACTAAATGCACAAAATCCTCTTTGATGCAGATCAATTTGCATCAATTGATGAAGATCAAGAAAATTAATTATTTAAATCTTTTGAAGCTTATGATCAAGCCTATGGGAACCCGACACACTTGTAGGTGTGCCAAAGGATCAATTGGGCATCAAGCAGTACCCAAATTCTTGATAAAACGCAATGTTAGGGGCTGTTTTGGAGACAGGAAATTCAGGGGTTATTTGCAAATGTCTAGCAAGTTAGAACTCAAAAGGGGCCTCTGGGCTGAAGTTTGGTGCATCAAGCCAAACCTAATCCAAGGAAGGACTACACCAAAAGTGTCACCCAAGGAGTGCCCTATCAGATCAGGGAGTGCACGTTATCAAAGGGAGGGCCATGTGGGGCCCCTAGCCATTCTCGTCAGATGTGCCTAAACGACCAGGATTTGAAAATTCTTGATTTTTATTTGATTATTTTAGAAATTATTGGCTGATTTGGTTAAGAAAATGTTAGTAGGAATATTCAAAAAAAAAAAAAAAAAACACGAAGAAAGAAAGAAAGAAAGAGTTAGTAGGAATTCTATTTGCAGTAGGAAAGTGATTGGTAAGTGTTTTCTAGGGTTTCTGAGATGTTTTTAGCATTATATATACAAGCAGTAGCTGACAGCTATGGGCATGCTTATGTTCAATAGTTTCACAGTAGTAATAAAACAGTGCTTTATGCTTTGTTTCCTCTCCTCTTCAGCATTGTGTGACTGCTAGTCTGCTAAGGTGATTGAGAAGGCTGCTAAGGACAATATTGGGTTCATGTATGCTTTGTTCCTTGCTTGTTTAATTCTGGGATTTTTCTGCTAATGCCTGCGTTGACCCTAGAATTTTCTGGTTTTGATTTAATTGGGCCCTAATTGGGCCCCAAGCAGTCTGATTGTGTCAAATCAGGATTGCATCTCTCTTTTAGTCTTTTCTCTATAGAGCTCACTGGTCCCACAGACATGCCATCTTCTTACAAATATGTAGGTTCCAGCCCAGAAAGTCATCACCTATCAAGCTGCAACGAGCTCCACAACTTTTAGGTTTTATAGGATTTTTCAATATATAGTGGTATTGTACGTACGTTAGGCGGTATGCACAAAGAGAAAGGATTCATTGACCATTCCAATTCCAAGGCCCTTTATTCAAATTATTCATATTATATTTCATTCCTCTCACACGCACACGTGCACGCAGAGTCATATGTATAGACATTATTTTTCTTAGTGATGATATGCAATACTTATGCATGCGATAGGCCCTCTATGTGTACTGATAAATGGTGTTAACTTTTTTTTATTTTGAAAAAGTAACTTATATTTTAAAAAACAAAATAGTGAAAAAAGCCCAAAAGACCATACATGAAATGCAACAGTCTAGGAAATGTCCTTGTTTTGCTTAGATGCTTGGCATTTAAATTTCATATATCTAATCTTCAATTCACCGTGGATAGTTTGAGATGCTAGAGGCTCAGAAGCCCACTTGATAACACATAGCGACGCCTTCCACCACTCCATCATGGCATGCATATTTGCCAACTCTCCACATCCAATAAGCTAAGGGTCGTTAGCTTGCACTCATTTACAAATGTAAATGTTGCAAACGTGTATGTACACCGGAACAAGTTTGTTTGAGCTCATTTACGCATCACATGCGCAAATTTTGGTAAGAACAGTGTAAATGGAGACATTTTCACCCCTCTCCAGGTGTAAAACCATTACACACATCACACTCAAAAAGGCACCACACACCAGTACACCTCCCCACCTCATTTCAACCAGCAATAGGTCACCGGATCCAAACCCAACAACTACCAATTTTTCTAGAGTCATTTGGGTCCCAAATTTGTAATCCAAAACCCCAAGACATTCAGTTTCACATCTGTTGAGAAACAGTTGGGTTCATTTATAATTTTGGGTCAATGGGTTTTTTTGTATATTTTAGAGTAAGTTTCCAAAATTAGTATTAGTTTAAAATTGAGTTATATTAGGCTAGTGTTATGATGTTATTAGAGTGTCCTATTATTATGGGACTAGGTTTCCTAGAGCGGTTATGATTAGATTTCCTAGTTTGAGTCGACATCGTTTGCTCGTACTTTATACAGTGCCATTGGACAGTCACAATAATACATATAAAAGAATTCAGTCAAGATTTAGGGGTTGTTTGGTTGGTGTGAAAATGGTATGTAAATGATGTGTGTAATGGTTACGCATCAGGTTATGTTTGGCTGCATTTATTTATGCATGTGAAAAGAGTGTGAAAATGATGTGTTTTTTAGCCTAAAATTTTCACTCCTGGATAGATGTAAAACAGAACCATAGCTGATGTGAAAACGGTTTGCAAAAAGGTGGTACTACAATAAAAAAAAGTGTCATAAACAAGCAGCCCCTTATTTATTTTTTTAACTCATGTGGGCTCCTTTATTAAGATTTGAACCGTTCACACTCTTTAAAAGGCCAAACATGGCTAGGGGGTCAATTTTCAACCACTGTATCATCACGGGTTTTGAGATAATTACGAAAAAGTCCAGACCCTAAAATCTGCCATTGTGGACTTTTCTGGGTCCCATTTTCATGCTCTGAACCATTCATCCACTTTAGAAGGCCAAAAATCGCTCGGGGTGAAATTCTACCTCTTCCTAGATTTCAAAAAATATTTTTAAAAGCGTAGAATCACTGCATTGAACTAATGTAGATGACTTCATATGGGTGTCTCTCCACTACCAGTCCATTTTTTTCAATTTTTTGAATAGTAAATCAAGATCTAAACCATTCATACTCTTTAGAAGATCAAAAACAGCCAAGTGGTCAAATTTCATCCGTCGATTCATCACGGATTTTGAGATATTTGCAAAAAAGTCCAGGCCCTGGAATCTGCCATTCTAGACTTTTGTGGGGTCCATTTTCACAATCCGAACCGTCCATCCTATTTGGAAGGCCAAAAACATTGGAAGTAAAATTTCAGGTTTTGATTCATGATGGATTTTGAGGAATTTGAGAAAAACAGTGAACCATTTGATAAAAAAATAGCCCCTTTTGCATGTGGTTTTGAGGCAGTCCATTTTTTTCAATTTTTTTATTCTTGTGGGCCCCTATTTCATTATCCAAATTGCTCATCCTCTTTAAAAAAACTAAGATCGGGTGGGGGATCAAATTTTAGCTGTTAATTCATCATATATTTTGAGGAAATTGCCAAAAACTCCAGACTGAAAAGTCTGGTTCTCTGGACTTCTGTGGGCCCCGAAATCATGATTCAAACCATTCATCCTCTTCGGAAGGCTACAAACAACTACGGGGTCAAATGCATGACAAACAATGGAAAGTGCTTCCATGGGACTTGATTGCATATGGAAATAAATAACATGTGCATATGAACTATTTTCCTATAACATGTATAAAAGCCAAACAACCCTTAGTCCCTAAAATTTCAACTTGGTATCAGCGCTTATGTTTATGTTTGCCTTTCCTAATTTTGTTTTCAAGTTCATTCAACCCAAATTAGGGAGGTGGAGATCAGTTTTGAAGAACCAATTCGTCGGCATAAAGTTTTTCAACCATCATATCGTACATTGAAGCAAGGGTCTATCTCATTGCAGCTTGAGGAAGTCAAAGGTCATCCCGCTTTCGCTCATCCAAGCAGAATTTCCAAATCTGCCACAAAAGAGTCTCCAGCCGGGAAAATGAGAAAGCCATGATTCTGATATAAGAGATTATCCTGTATTCTCACATTTCTCAAATTTTGAATGGAATTCACGTCTCTGAAATCCTTTTTTATTTCATTTATGTTAACTTGGCTCAAGTTATCATCATATATAGAAAAGACTGTTGACAACCACTTACTCTAAAAGCTTAAGTGGTTACATGGTATTAGAGCGGGAGATCGAGTGTTCGAATCCCATGGGCTGTTGTGCCTTTGTATTCTCCCAAGGATGGTGTGATTCCCGTGCGGAGCCCCTGTGTTCTCCCATAGAGGGTGTAATTCGCATGAACGAGCCCTCACGTGCGGGGGGTGTTGTAACCTTGATATACATTATTACACCATTCTCTATCAGCTTAAGCTTTTAGAGTGAGAAGTTGTCAACAAAGACTTCTGGCTATGATCATGCGGTCGAAAGAAGTAGTCCGCATAGTTCAAAGTGTCTATGTCACTATGTGATCGAAGGTTCCCATGTCCCCCAAGATCAACATCTGAGTTCTTTAGGGTCCAAACCAGTTTCCAATTGGATCTCTCTCTCTCTCTCTCTCTCTCTCTCTCTCTCTCTCTCTCTCTCTCTCTCTCTCTCTCTCTCTCTCTCTCTATATATATATATATATATATATATGTCTGTGTGTGTGTGTCATTCATTGCTGGTTCTGGTTCCAGTTCCGAGACCTCATCAGCATCCCAACACATAAAAGACAAAACCTTCTTTCAAACTCCATCAAAAGAAAAGCCAGAAGCACTCTCACTGCCAACAGCACAAATCTTTTCGCCTCTATTAGTCTCATTGCCTTCCAGTGATCGGGAAAAAGTTCGAAGAGCCTTCATCTTCATCTTTAAAGTTTTCTTCTCCTAAGATGTCGTCTAAAGAGGCAGGAGCAAAAAAGGAAAGAAGGGGTCCACCTAATTCACTCGGGAAAAATTCGAGTTTGATGCTTCATCTCTTTCGTTGCCAAGAAGAGTTGTGATTCACAAAAAGTGGCAACCGAGAGGATAATCTGATTGAAGTTTTTGGTGACTAAGGAACTTGGATTCGATGGAAGGATCCAAAGTGAAAACCGAGAAATTTGTTGGTTGCTTGGTACAATGAGTATAATTAACTAATGAATTGTGGGTGAGAGTTCATCCATTGTTGGGTGATTTCCATTGAAGGGTTATGTGTTAAACCTAGTCAACCACAAAGAAAGAACCTATAATGGCAGTGTAGCATTCAATTTCAACCTCTTTGGATACGCAAAAAATATGCAAGATCTTGGGTTTGTCCCATATTCTCCCCAAAAGACAAGATCTTGTGGCACCTATCCTTTTTGGCAACTCTTTGTACTGTCTGGAAAGAGAGAAATATTAGATGCTTTGAAGGGAAAGCATCACCACCATAAGCATCATCTACAAATTGAGATATTGTGTCGCTCCTTGGGTTTCTGTCCTCCCCAAGTTCTAGGGCATTACCTGTAACAACATTATGCACAATTGGAGGGTAGCGGCCACTTGCTAGCCTGAGCTCTTTTTGTCCTTGTTTTGTTAGAGGGACATCTTGCCATCCTTTTTATGTTGAATAGCTTTAGTTTCCCCCTAAGTGGTGGCCGTGTTTTTTGGTTTCCCTTTGCTGCTTCGTGTTATAATTCGTTCATATTGTAAAGATTTTGATTAATACAAGTTACCATTTCCAAAAAAAAAAAACTCTTGGGACATGCTGTGATATGCTGTGTAGCATGCCAAGAAGTGGTCTAAATCAATGATTGTTGCTGATTATATGTATAGATTAGGATTAGTTTAAATTTGATTTACATTAGGATACTAGTATGATGTTATTCGAGTTTCCTATTATTATGGGATTAGGCTTCCAAGTAGGGTTATGAGGAGGTTACCTAGCTTGGGTTGACATATTTGAGTGCTCTGGGTAATCCTGGTTCTTCAAGCATTGGGGATGTCATCAAAGATAACACGGGAGCTCATCTTCTTTTTTTTCTCAGGTTCTCCCAGTTTCCATTCAGTGAATGCGGCCGAGTTGCTTGCCCTTCAAACTGGTCCTCAAGGAGTTGCCAAATTGAGTTGTAGCAACTTTATTGCGGAGGATGGTGCATCTTGTGCGATAGGGTGGGCCTCCCTCTCTTCTAAGACCTCCTGGCGCCTGGCAATTATTTGTGAGGAGGTGCTGGAGTTGGCCCCCAAGCTTATCTCCTTTTCTCTCATAAAGCAACCATCATGACGATGCAGATGGGCTTGCTTAAAGGGATGTTGGGGGAGACAATCTTGTAGTTGACGATTTTTCTTCTTAAACTTTTGAGTTTTGGCTTTGGGTGTTTGTTATTTCCTTTTCCGTTTTTTGTTTGGTTTCTTCTTGTAGCTTCTCAGTATGTCTCTTATGCTGGTTGGCTTTGAATAAAATTGTGTTACCATTCAAAAAAAATATAAAATAAAAAATAAAGTAACAATGGAGAATTCTATCAACATTCTGAATCATCACAAGTTGTATACAGTGTTATAGCATGTTGAACTCAAACTACGAATAGGGTAAGTCGAAAAGTGTATGAATGAACTTACAAATTCTCTCTTTGATCTATCTATGAAATTATGAATTATAAACTTGAATATGATTTGATCGAACAATGAACCAAGTAACTATGACACCAATGGCCCCCATCTTTAAAGTTCCCTGCAATAAATCAACATGCTAACTCAGCTTCATTGAAACTTGTGGAATGGATAGATAAATAGATATACTATGGAAAATATATTCATATTTAAAAATAATAATGGATTACGTAAAAAAATAAGTTCCAATACATTAAACTTAAATTTTATTCAGACATTAGAAATTCCTGTTGTGATAAAATTGAGAAATGAATAATTCTCGCATGGGGATACCTTCAGTAGTATTTAACATCTAAACCTCCATATCACACATTATCCCTTGTATAGGCATCCCAAGTTTAAAACCATGAGAAATGAATATTTTCTCAGGAGAAATGCCCACCTACAGTAGTATTTGACATCAAAACCTCCATATCACATGGTAGTCCTTGTATAGGCATCCTTTATTCATTGAATGATTTTTTTATTCTATAAAAGGCAATATGAATCAAATATATGAGTTTGAGTCAAGCTTAAGCAGGGGCAGAGGCAGGGGGGTAAGAGAGAGGGAAAATTGCCCCACCTCAAGTTGGGGTGTTTCTCATGCAACCATAGACAAGTGGTAGTCCACGGTGGATGTCCACGGTGGAGATCATCTATTGATAAATTCGAACCATTAAAAATGAAGGCCCTTACTTTCAATGGGTTGAGTCCAAATTTTAAGCTAATAGGAGTTGGTCTCACCATAAGATTGAGCAAATGGAATTCTTAATGATAAGCTAATCTTATGGTGGGTGGGGGAAGCTCATTTTAGAGGATGGAGTTCATTTTGAGCTGTTCGCATATTCAATAGGTGGGCCCTTCTATCGAGTTCCACACCCCTTACAGAAAGCATGTAACGCCCCACCCTACATGCATGCATGATATTGTCCGCTTTAACCCACGGACCTCACGGTTTTGTTTCTGGTGGGCCTCAACCCACCAAAATGCCTCATGAAAGGTAACGGTGTAAGCCGAGGACGGCTCTATTTCCGGTGGGGGAGAGTGTGAGACCCCAATCCGCCTGGTTAATCCCCTGGGACAAAACCAGGTCAAGTGCTTTGTGAGCCAAGAAAGGGGAATCCGCAGGGGTAAGGGTGGAGTACTTCGGTTAACACCATGAGGCTTTGTCCAAGTCCCACATCGGAAATACTCGCGTCCTGACCCTGGGCATATAAGTACGACCTAGCCTCAACTTCACATGAGACCTTTTAAAACCGTGCGGTAAGATTGGGTTGGAATCCCATGAGCCAAAGCGGACAATATCGTGTGGATAGTGGGCTCGGGTCGTTACAAAGCATGAGTGCAGCACTTAGAGGATCCAGACACTTAACTTGCATTATCGCATCATATACATCTTCACACTTCATCTTTTCATAGCTTGGTGAAAGGATCAAATGCCGCCCTCTCAACCATCCATGCCTACCGTGGAATCACGGCCCATCAAATAATCACAAGTAACCAATCATCAGATTTCCATTAATTAATTGTGGGCGAATTGGTTTACATGTGATCAATTTGGCAGCAATCATATTCTAATTAGAAAGAGATACAGCTCTCAATACTAACAGTAGCAATTTGGATTCATTATAGTGAGCCTTCATTTTAAGTTTTTAACTACCCTTACAAAGTTTTGGAAACTTATGTGTTCAAAAACGTTGGGGTATTTTCAACTTTAGGATTTTCCATCAGATATTATAAAAAAAAGTTGCAACAAAAATTCCTTTATATAATGACAACATCAATAAATATAAAATTTTATCAGTTGCACCACCTAGAAGAAAATCCTGGCTCCGCCACTCACCATGCAGGGTTTCTTCTTCTAGTATAAAATATGTAAATTATGCATAAATCAGGTGCTGCTATGTCATAAATCAGGCACTGGTATGCTATGAATTTTGTTCTTGGATAAAGCAAAGAGATCACCTTCCCACCAAGCTCTGTGTCATTCCTTTTAACAAATCCATCACATTTTCAAAATGTCCTCTTATTTTGTTCCAACCAGAGAGACCAAAGGATAGAATAACAGACATGAAACTAGAGCCCCCACCAAGCCCAGAAACCATGTCTCCAATATTGCAACACATCATAGACAAATGCTGGCATAAAATAACCCACTTCACCTCAAATAATCGCAGCACCCCATATTTTCATCACAAAAGGGCAGCCTAGGTTTCAGATGCACCTCCATGAATATATCAAAGTCGTTAAAAGAATATTCCATTACAAGCAGGAATCTCCTAACAATGAATCACTTCTACTTTGGAATCAGACACTAAATCCCTTCCTATACTGATTCCTTATTCACTCCATCCACCAAACAACTTTTAGACACTGCTACTTGACAAACAACACAAAAATGTATCAATAAGCAATCAAAGGACATGGTCAATCAAAACTCCAGATTCCCGTCCCATTGCAAAAAAAAAAATCACTTTACTTCTTTTCTCACGTAGCAGCCTCATCTACATGGATTACCAGAACTTCACCCCCAGAACGCCCTTGGGCTCTTCAGAGAACCACTCCTCTACAACTAAGCATTCAAATCTTAACACATTTGTCTCAAAAATATCAATCTGCTCCAGTATCTCCATCAAACTTCAAGTATCTCTAAATGTGTGTCTACAGAGATAGTGAAGGAAAAAAAAAAAAAAAAAAAGGAACCCCATACAAAGAACAAAACTAATCTACTCACACACACTCTCATCAGTACAACTCCCAACACTCCCATCACTACCCCACTCTAAAAGAACCCAAAAAAACATTAAACCCAACAAGAATCACTACTACAACACATCAAATCCCTACTAAAAATCACCAAAAATCAGCTGCATTTACAGTAACAAGCGTCAAACACCAACACAATCAAACCCTCAGCTGAAACAAAAAAAAAAATGCATACCGTATAGTGAGAGATGCAGAGAGAGGACTCTTCGAATCGAAGGGCTAGAGCGAAACAGAGCAGATCCGAGAGGATCTCGAAATGGAAACCCTAGAAACCACCGATCTGAGCTCTAGTAGCCAAAAAGATTGCATTTTTTCTCATCTGGGGGGTTTGGGGAGGGAGAAAAAGAGGGGCTTTTTGGTTGGAGGAGGAAATGGGAAGGGGGATTTTTGTGATTCAGTGGTGTGTCTGAAGAGGAGAAGGAGAAGGCAACATTTGTACTGCTTATAGGGAAAGCGAAAGGAAAGAGAAAGGGGGGGTTTTGTGGGATCTTGAAGTGTTGTGTGTTTGGGCGGCCGAGCTGTAATCGCTTGAAACAGCAGCAAAGTCTCTTCTTCACTTCTCTCTCTCCTGCATAGGCAACAACAACCAAAACCCCTACCCCTCTCCTCTCTCTCTCTCTGTCTTGTGAGAAAGAGAGCTGTTTTGGTGTATGTGTGATTGTGTACTGACTGCTGAGGTTCTCTCTGTTTTCTTACCTTTATTTTATTTCCTGGACCAGGTTTGTCATGAGTTGGATAGATTCTCTGGGTTGACTCGGTTGGTCTTTTGGTACCCTAGATAAGTGGGTTGGGACTCATGAGAGAGCCTTCGGGCTAAAAAAAAAAAAGGTGACATATATAGGGTTCGAACCCTAGACATATAGGTAAAAATTGTTGCTCCCTGTTCTTGATTAGGTTAAGAATGATTGACTAGGAAAATGGAATTGGACGAATGGGATGGAATCGGATGTTGGTATTACATACTTTTTAAGTATTTGTGGGGAACTTGATGTAAACGCGTACCTGCTTAGACTCTGATGTTGTTATTGATATGGGGTTTAGTTAAGTTAAAGTTGTTATTTGTTCCTTACGTTTAGATTTTAGAAGTTTAATTTATTAAATAGAAATATGTGACTATGTCATTCGGGGTGATTTTAGTAAAGAAGGGCAACCAAGTCAAATGAAAATTAAAAATTCAAGCGGGATCGAAGGGCCTATTTGTTTATGGTATTTCGAATTTTATATCAGTTGTTGGTTTTGGAGAACTCTAAAGTTTTTCTTGTTTGAATGGTGGGAATGTAGAAAATTAGCCATGTGAAAAGATCACATTTGGCCTTCGGAATTGTTAGAATTCTAACTTTTTTAAGCCTTGGAGGGCACTTGAGCATTTAGAATTTTATTTGGGGGATAGAATTTGAAGAACTTTGAGTTCTCACATGCAAAAATTCTTGAAATTCTACAAACAAACAGGCCTTGAGATCTAACTTTGGTTGAAATATAAGCCCATGCGGATAGAATTTGAAGAACTTTGAATTCTCACATGCAAAAATTCTTGAAATTCTACAAACAAACAGGCCTTGAGATCTAACTTTGGTTGAAATATAAGCCCATGCTTGCTTTAAAGTCGTCAAAAATAGTAGGAAGGAGTCCAGCCAGGTGAGTTGCATCCATTTAACATAATTCATTGCCAGGCCTACTGCATGTACGGTTATGTAAGGAGTTAAAGGAATTCAGACAAGACAAATCATGAGTTGCATACATAGTATTTGGGAAGTAAAGGTAAACTTCATTTTGATGAGATAAATTTAACCTTCTGTATTCACCTAGTTTGAATTGTTCATTTGATGGAACTGTGTTATCCATCCACATCCTGACTCAGTTTACATAGGATGAATTGAGCATCAGCTTAACTAGTGATTGCTGAATCAAGTCTTTTCCTGGTTTTGTTGAGGTGTGAAAGACTAAATTCTCAGTCTAGCCAGCAAGTTGGATGTTGATTAAAACAGATAAGAAAGATGTCATTCATTCCCCTTATCTACAACGGTCCTGTTACAGTTGCTTTGTGACCCATTTTGAGCAGTTGGGGCCGTTTGTCACAACACCTAACTGATTATTGCCTATGGATTTAATAGATAGAGATTTCAATGCTTGAGGACACCTTAGACACACTTGTCTTCTTAAATAACATAATCATTGCATGGATTATCAAACTGCAAATCCATTAGTACTGCATCTCTCTTCCACTGAATGGCGGAACAAACTCTCGTTTGGGTGGTGCGGTGTATGATCAAGTAGTGAAGAAGTTAAATGATAAAATTGAGTTTTTAAAGAGATTATCTAAGGGGTCTTTTGAATTGTGCATGTGCAGTGCTAACACTTGGGTTCACCCCTACTTCCACTAAAACAACAAGCTAATAGTAAGAGACTAGGGTGAGTGTGTGCGTGTGTGTGGTTGGGTGCCTGAGTGCTTACCAAAACAAAAACTAAAAAATTAAATGCATGTAATGATATGATCCAAACTACTAAAATTGAATGTTATCCCTTCTATGTTCAATCTTACCATGGGACCAAACGTTAAAAGTGAAACCGAAGATGTATACAGGAAGGGAAGGCATTGAATTTTAATGGTTTGGACCGTCATTGGCCCACATGATACCAATTTGATCCGACTAATCTATCTGCCTACGAGACCCATTGGTGAAATATAAGAACATGAGGTCCTACCAAAGGGTGGATGGGTCGAATTTAATTGTTCTCATATATATGAAAAGACAGAGGGTTGGCTAGGTAAATGAGTTGTTAATTGACATGGATCTCATTTAGATAAGATGTCCTGGATATTTGATTTAGCATGTCCCATGTGCATGATGGGATTTTGCAGATACCATGTAGATAATATAAGATGGGTATGATCTCTTATCTAGCGGGTCCCGTTTAGACCTCAAGGGATAGCTCAATTGGCTTAGGACCACGTTTTGCCCCCGTAGGTTGTAGATTCGAAACTGTAATACTACACTGAGGTTATAGGGGAGTTTACCCAACTTTCCTCTAGACCCGGAGGAACTATTCCAATTTAAAGGGTTGGGAACCCTCCGATAGAAAATAATAATAATAATAAATAATCCCGCTTAAACAGGTATATATCAATCGATGGATATGTATCCAATAACAATCACCCAAATGGGTTCATGCCTCAGAGCAAGTGTGATTCATGTAGAACAATAGGATGGTCGAATTAAAGTTTAATATATATTTTATCAAGTAGATTCCTATATAAATTATTTATTTAGAGGTTCACATGTATCCAACGGGAGGATAGGTGTTCTTTAAACTATTCGAGACTGTGAATATTAAACTTTACCAGTGGATGTGGCCTAGGAAAAGTCAAAGAGTACAACTTCAGGTCACAATTTTTCTTTCCTGGTAAAGAGATTACAAGTTGAAGGTCTTATTCTCATGGTGCATTGTGTAAAAGTGGGGCCTATAGTTGATAGATCTGACCATCATATTAATTTGAAATCATCAACCCCTGTGGGTCTTGTCTCTGAGTCACACTTTGCATAAAGTTGGAGGTGGAATTATGGGGTCGTTGGCCTCAAGGAATAGAGTTCTGAAAGCAACAACCCAATGCATGTGAGCCACATGTGGACTCACTTTTGGTGAGATTCAAAGGGTTTAAAATATGGCCCCCACTGTGTACAGGATCATCACATTGGGTCTATCAGAGGATCAGGGAGCATGCATATGCTTGGCTCTTTCTCTCCATATGTTGGTAATTCGTCTACTCAGCAGCTTGTAAAACCCATGTATATACGTACAGCTTGTGGGAACCTAAACTCAAACTGACTCAATTTGCAGCTCATCAACAACTTTGATTGCCTCATATGTTTCTGGACATTAGCTAGACTCAAACTCAGCACTGTTGATTGATAACTGAGAAGAATGAATTTGTATAACAAGAAGGATTTCACGCTCCATGGATTTTTATTTCCCCCCCAGGGAATAATACTTCATCCTGTTAAAAAAAAAATCAGTTCATTTTTTCCTTTTCCATAAATAAGAAATGTCACGCAAAATAACAAAAAATTGAATTGCAATCCAATCACGAAATCTCGTTGCACCAATGCAGCCCTCATCATTGTGCCATTTAATTGTTAGTTTTGAAGTATTTAAGACGTAGAAAAAAGATGGTCATTTTGTGTTGAGCATGTGTAGAGAGTTCGTTTTCATTCTTCTATATGAGTTGAACTCAATAAGAGTTTGTTTGTTTGCATTATAATATACAGAACTTTAAATTCATAAGATAGCATAAGTGGTTAAAAGTGAAGATCAAAGGCAGATTTATAAAAATGAGCATCAACTAACCTTTCTTTCTAACCCTAACATCAACCAGATGTTTCTACCAAAAAAAAAAAAAAAAACACTAACCTTTGCCTCTAGTTCTATAGCTTCCCATCAATAACCTTTCATTCTCATTTCTCATCTTCTTTTGATTCCAAAAATATTCCCTTGCACATAGTTTGCATGGGAACCATGCTTAACGGAGTGCCAAAGTTGAAGTAGGCTGGTGAGTTCCATTGATTTGATGGTTATGGCGCACATGTGGACAGTCTGGTTTAGGAGGCTATACTTTCACTTTAGAATCCAGGCATCAATCCCTAGGCCTATATGTGAGGTTAAAGGAAAGGTTGTTAGAGAAATCCACCTTTGATATTCATTTTCAACCACTAATGGTGTGAACCTTACACATTCAGCTCCTATGTAATTTAATGCAAACAAATAGGCCCTAAGAGTTAATCCCTTATATTAAAGTATATATATATGGTTGTATATATAAAAAGATGAAATAATAGGACAAGAGCCCATGGCACTGAAGAAGGTGCTCATTATTGTAACCTCGAGATTGTAGTTCACATCATATTACCACAAAAAAATAATAAAAAAACGGTGGACTTAAATCCAATTAAGGAAAGATAGTAAAATGGAAAAAACAAAGTTGAAGATACATAAATGGCCATCAGATTTTCTCAATTTGCACGTAACATATTCTACAAGCTGCTTCTCAACCTATGCATAGCGCAAGCCTAGCAGATAATGGGCTGAATGGACACATTCCCCTTCAGTTTCTAGATTATGTAGTTCTCTAAATCCTTTTTGTAATATTCTCATCATCATCAATAATAATAATAATAATAATAATAATAATAATAATAAATGCCTCATTTGATGATGTAACTACTCCAAATTTGGAGTAACAAAAACATTAAAGACATACTCATCCAACACCTTGGTCAAAAGTTTTGTTTTTTCCCAACACAACTAATTACTCCATTCGAACAAGATTGCAACTTGCAACTATTTAGACTTCCAGCTAAACTGAGTGCCAGCAGATTGCTAGGTGGCCAATCTGAATTCCATGAGCAAGCTACCTGTACTTAACTTACCTGTACTTACTAGTTGGGTTTGACCTGACTCTAACCCTCCCATTCATAACCATGTGTAAAGTAAACATGTTTTATTACTTGGAGTTTAATTGGTTAAGAGGATTTTGAGAATTCATAATTCTCAAAATTCCGTCCTCTCTAATTTTTTTCGCGCGTCCCTCCGTTCAGCTTAAAGGGACATTTGTTTTGCAGGAAATCTTGATGAGAACTTTAGGACCTGTTTGGAATCATTTTGGAAATTCTCATTATAAGAATGAATAAAAAAAAGCTTGTTTAGTAGGCATTTTATTTTCTTTTCTACGCATCTAGCTATAAAATCTCTCCCATTCTATTATCTCTCTCCTCTCTCTCTCTCTCTCACTCTATAGATTTTCTCTCTCACAAAATGCCTGCAAAAGAAATTTTGCTTCATTTATTAACAGAATGAAACATTCCCAAAATGATGGCAAATAGACCCTTAGATATTGAAAATTTTTATTGCATGCTAGTGGCCTATGTCCCTAGCCTGTAGAATTTTTAATTTGATTTGTATGGTTTCAGGAATCCATCCTTGTGGATTGAGATTTTCAATTTGTAAAAGTCTCCATGTTATAGCTTCTAAAATGCTTATGGGTTCTCAGGGTACATTTGGCTATAAGACGACATTTGGAAAATTTAGTTATCAGCCAATAGGAATTTACAGATATCATGCAAACAAACAAGCCCATCGCACACAAAGAATGGAGTTTGGAAATTTTAGAAGTCAAAGAACCCATTTTGAATAGCTGTTTTTCTTCATAATTTCACTAATCAAACATCAAGGAACTCAAGAAACTCATAAGTAGCCAATGGCATTGCCATTAAAAGTGCCCAACATGTTGAATTCCAATTAGAAATTCTTGAAACCAAATAGTCACTAGAACTTCTATATTTAAATCCAACCATCCAATTTGTATGCACTGAACAGACAGGATCATCAAACCATGGACCCTACGCAAACAAAATCTTTTGTGACTGCACCAACTCAGTTGCCAACTTCCATGTATTCAAGGCCATGTGCCCCATTGAATCGATGGCTTTCTCATGGATGGGAATGTTAGAAAATCTGCTGAAAACTGAGAATTCTATAACCCACCCGACAAAGGGCCAACACAAATGTGGATGATGTAGGAAAGAGTAGTCCAACAGTCCATAAATAAAAGCTGAAACCAAATGGCAAAGATCCTACAGTTTGACAACTATGATGCCTTAACAAACTATACATTTTTGGACCATGAAATCATTCTTCTTCAGAACAGGGAATTGCTTCCATCCTGTCTCTAAGATGTGAAGCCACATATACAGTAACCCCACCACACCACCACCTTCAAATGCGTAAGACTGAAACATCTTATTGACTCTGCTATCAATATCTGATGACAGTTGCACGTGCAAGGTTGCTTAATGTTCACTTCAACCACCATTTTTTCAACCAAGCCTGTAGGATTCTTTGGGTCTCTAAGACCTTACTGCAGAGAGTTCTCTACTGCCAAACAAAATTGGGCATGGGCCTCTCTCTTATGCAGGGATGAAAAGGGGTCGAGTTTGGGTTATGACCAAGGTTGGATCTTGACTCGTACCAACTCAGGTCTAAGTTACAGACTCTATCCATTCTTGGAATCTAGTTAAAGACGGACCAAGGTCTGAATAAAGGCATGGACCAATACAAAATCAATGCTTAATTACACACACATATTATAATATCTTAAAGCCAAGGATTCTAGCTTTAATTTTGATCGACGGTTCTAATTTTGACCAACAATTATGCCTTTTTGTTCAAATGTTCAATATTCTTTCTCCACCACTTGTCTCATGCAACTGCCACTCACATATTTTATCTCATCAAACTACTCACGGTCTACTCACCACTTTTTAGAGTTTCAGTTATTCCTTTCTATAAAATCTCTCTTTAACCTCAATTTTCCTATTATAATATATTAAAGCCAAGAATTTTGGCTTTAATTTTGGCCAGCAATTTTAATTTTAAGTGACTGTTATGCCTTTTTAGTTAAATGTTCAATATTCTTTCTCCACCACTTATTTCAAGCAAGTACCACTCGCATTATTCTCTCATTAAACCACTCATGTCTACTCTCCACTTTTGCAAGTTTAGTTATTCCTTTCTATAAAAACTCTCTTCTACCCCAATTTTTCTATTTTCATTTTATGCAACTTGCTATGTGGAAATTGATACTTTCATAACATTTTTAATATATGATTACTTATTTTGATATGCGTGGAGATGCCGTGCATAGCACATATTATTGTACTAGTATTAATATCATCATCATCATCATCGTAAATATATTCCTATGTCATCAACATGAGGTCTGCAAACTTATATACTAAAGAGAAGTTTCTATTGGGGTACTTGTTTCCTTGACCAGATGTGGGATGGGGTTTCTCCCCCTAGTTTCGGTTAGTTGGTTTTGTAGTTGTTTTGTTGCTTTAGGGCACGTTTGGCAAAGCTCCATTTAGAAGAATCGTCGTCGTTTTTCCACACAAGCATGGAAAACCCATGTTTGGAAATGGGTTCCACGGTATGTGAGGAATCCTGAAAATATGGTAAAAATCGTTGGAAGGCAAGAAAGCCTTTGTCAGATCTCCCCCCATCGGATGGAAGAAAACCGCGCACATGGAAAAAAGGCGGGTGAACAGTGCTATGTTGGGTTACCGGTTTTTTCTTTGAAAACCCCCTGTTCGGGTCCCACATTTATGATCCGAACCTTTAATCACGTTAATAATATCTAAAACGACTGCTTAGATTAAAAAATCAGTCGGTGATTCTTTATAGATTTTTAGATATTTTCAAAATATTCAAAACCGTTTGATCATCATATTTGGATTTCTGTGGAGCCTTTTTGTAAAATCTGAACTGTCTGGTCTATTCCAAAAGCCTTGAACGGCTATGTGTGAAGATTTGGCATCCTGATTCATCATGTATGGTGATAAAAATGGAAAAAACCAATTAATCGCTGAACAAACGGAGCGAAATGCGCTACTGTTTCTGCATGAACAATGAAGAAGTCACATTTTTTTCTTTGCAACCCTACCTCATGGGTCCCACAACCACGATCCGAATTGCTAATCATTTTAAAAATATCTAAAAAGCCTAAATGGTCAAATATCAGCCGTTGATTCTTTATATATTTGCAAAAAAAGCTCCAACTGTTGGGTCATCAGATCTAGATTTCTGTGGACCCCTTTTTTTTTTAATCTAAACCGTCCAGTCTATTAAGAAGGCCTCAAGCAGCTAAATGTATAGATTTGGCATCCTGATTCATCATGTATGGTGATAAAAATGGCAAAAGTCCTATTGACCGTTGAACAGCTAGAGTGAAATACATTACTGTTTCTGCATGAACAGTGAAGAAAACCTATCCCAAGGCCATAATATCTTGGTCATGGCTTTGGCTTTGGCTTTGGATCCCTACTTTATGGGTCTCACAATTACGTTTCGTTCTGAACCATCCATCATGTTTAGACGGTCCAAAAAGGTTTGAAAGTCAATTTTCTGCTGTTGATTTTTTATATATTTTGAGATATTTGTGAAAAAGTTTATAAGCTAAAAAAATATATTTTTTTTAATTTTTATGGGACCCACAATGAAAGTCCAAAGCATCCATCACACCTAGAAGGAGAAATACAGCTAGCGGTTCAAATTTTAGGGCTTCATTCGTGGTGGATTGTGAGGAAATTGCAAAAAACTTGCGACCATTTGATGTAGTATATTCAAATCCATATATTTCCTGGTGTTTGCCAAACATGGATTGAAGTAGATCTCCTTCATAAGAAATCCTCTACGAGGATTTCATTGTATAAAAAGACTAAATAGAGGTTTCTTCCCCGATCGCCAAACGCGCCCCAAAAATTAAAACTTTTATACTAATGTCATATACTTAATTTATAAAAAGAAACATATGGCATAAAATTTCTTTTCAATTTGGCTGATATTCACCATTGAGTTATATGACAAAAAAAAAAAAAAAAAAAAAAAAAAAAAAAGGAAAAAAAAAAAGAAAAAAAAAATAACAAAATCACTAAAATGCCTCCCTTCTTTAATAGTTGTCGATCTAATCGGGTCGATCCACAGGGATTCAACAATCTAGATATGGGGCTGATGATGATGGGTGACACAGATCAGTCCTTATATAACCAATGTCTACCGTTGGATTGAAAACCGATAATTTATAAACATTTAAAAAAGTTGGCCCTATTTTCAAATGTTGGTTGGATAGGATGAAACTTTACACCCCCTCCATCTGCAAGATCATCTAAGCATCCCACCTTGTAACTCCTCTTACAATGACCCATTTTACTTTGGCCATAGAGAAGTTGGCTTGTACTGGAATGCCATGATGATAGATAGACAAAAAGTATGCTGATGGTTGGTTGTTACTCTAGGCAGAGGGTTGTTGGCTGTTATTCAGAAATGAGACTTGACAATTTATCTTGTCTATGGCCAGAGTACTTTAACAAAATGATATTTTTCACACTACAAATGACAGGAGATGTACAGCTAGAGTTCTAATTAACATAACAGTGTCAGAAACAACTTGAAAGGTTAGAACTGAGGAACTTGTGTTTGGGAAATCATGAGCTATTGCTGTTGATCAATCCTTGAGCGGGTAGATTTACTTTATATCTCCTAACCACTATGCGAACCAAAACAAAAAAAGAAAAAAAAAAACTTGTGTTTATTATCTTCTACCCCAAGTGAGATGGTAGCATTCATTAACAAAACCCCTACGGAGATAATAAATATGAGACACCCTTATTAATTTATTGATAGAAACGGCCCACATGGTAGTATACCATGTATGGGCCCACCATTTGTTCCTCGGAGTCATATATTTTTTTTTAACTCCAATCAAAGGGGCTTGTTAGGGTTTTATGACATGATGTGAATTCCAAACCACTTGAAAAAGACACTTTTAGCCTTATGAATTCTCATAATTTCGTAATTTCAAATGCTAGAGGGGGTTAGAACATTTGAAATTCTACTTTGTGGACAGCATTTGAAATTCTCAGAATTCAGTGGAAAAGAATTCTCACAATTCTTCTAATCAAACAGGTCCTTAGCTTGGTGAGTACAATATGGAATATGGGCTTGGGTATATATTGACAACAACCAGGGTTTGATATGGGCTTGGGTTTGCAATTAAGTTTACCTTCAAACATCCATGCATGAGGTAGTTCAATACCAGCCTGATCAACATCAAAAAGGATCTCTTTCTTAAATGTGCAGGGTTGCACAAAAGGATGGCACCTATGGTCATGACTCATGAGCTATCACCACTTACATGACAGTGATATGATCACCCAAATAAGAACAATAACTATATCAGGACCTCCACACCTACGAATGTAGGAGGTTGAGATCCAACCATTTGTCTTTATGAAAAGTGGGCTCCACATCCAAATCTTAGAAAAAAAAAAAAAAAAAAAAAAGTTGGATGTATCCAACACACTGAAGGTGGATCATCACTTTTTATTCTGGATTCTGGATGGTGGTTTGAAGATTATAGATGGATAGAGATCCAAAAAAAAAAAAAGATAGAGAAAGGCAGGAAGAAAAAAGGTGCCTAACCCAGTACTTAGCCTTGTCCTTTCTATTAATGCCAAAAGCTACTCTCTCTCCCGTGACCCGCTTCAAACAGGACGAGTCCACGATCCGAGTCAAGTGGTAACCCTGACTCGGAGTTTTTGGAAATTATTCGGGTCAGTGAGTTTCAAGGAATAATTATTGAGTCCGGACCCTGAGACTCTGCAAATGCATAAACGTGTGGGGCCCACTTCACAGTGATCGGATAATCAGAGACGAAATCAATGGCCCTCAGCAGATTGCAATCTAATAAAAGACAGAAAAAAGTTTGTGTCAGAGACTCAGAAAACCAGAGATGTCTGCACCCATCCGCTTCCGGGATCTTTGGCCCTTTCCAACCTCCAAGGCTTTTGAGTGGGACATTGTCCTAATAAAAATGAAGGGAGTGTGAAATCTACAACGATGCGATGCGGTGAGGTTGTAAATGGTTCGGTTTCGGTTTGGATATATGGTGGGCTCGAAATCAAAATCGTTAAAGAAAAAGGTAGATCTGGAACCGTTTCAAAACTAGTTTTTTGACTCCGAAACTGAAACAAGAACCATATACGAGACGGGTCTAAATCCAGGTCCGAGTCTAGATAAAGAATGATATTAAAAAAAAAATATATATATATATATACATATGATTTTTAGAAGAGATTTTTAAAAAGTAAGGTAATATGTCGGGTCTCGGGTCCACGAGTCTGAACCAAGGTGGAGCTGGATCTGAACTCATCTACTTATCGGGGCCTATATAAGAACCCAAACCCGGTTTTTAACGGGTCAGAACCTTTAGGTAATCGGAGAATCGGGGACATTTCCCTATCTATAGTGCCCATCAATTGAAAATCCACTTAAAATAAATGTGTTTCTCAATTTGATTATTTATTTCTAAATTTTACACTAATAGAAGTTTGGTCTCCCACTAAGATTGATCATTTATTTATTTACTGTTGGAGGGTTCCCAACTCTTTGACTAAACTGATCTCTCCGGGTCTACAAGAAATAATAGTTTCGAACCTACAACCTTCCTAGGACAGGTTTGCTACCCATTAGAGTAAGATTGATCATTTATTAAAGATATGATGAATGATACGTGCGGCATTGTGTAAATTACATCTTTATCAAATGTCAGTCACCCACTGGGACCAACTCCTATTACGGTAGAATTTAAGGGTTTCATGAGAGTTGAATTTGTTTTCATAGGTGGGTCCCACAATCCCCTGGGGTTCTGAATTTGTTTTTCCTACTTAGATTGTTCTCTTGAAGTAATGCAACTTGAAAACTTGCGGTAAATTCCAGTAAAAGAAACAGGGCCTCAGTGTGTTGTTGTCTTTGCTTTTCAAATCAAGTGAATTCAGCCAATTTCTCTGAAAAGCAGGGTGGCCCACTTTTGATGTGTCAATCACTTCCTCCACACACCCACAAACCCCATTTCCTTAGTAGATCAGCACAGATCCCTATTGAGCTCTGATCCATCCATTCAGGTGGGGCACACAAGGGGCCAACCCTTCTACCAACTCTCCAAGCCTGTTGTCAAATTTAAAAACTTGGAAGTGGTCACTGCTGACGTTCATGCTCGTCACATTCAACGGCGTTGATCACTGATTGGTGGGCCACACACACAAAAGTAGAAGAATGGGACTGGTAATTTTCGCTGAGGCAGAAGACCCGGCAATTGCTCCTCTTTTAGAGCGCAGCTGTCAGAAGGACAGGAGATAGCAATTACTCATGGTTTTGTTTTGTTTTGTTCTGTTCTTTCCCACAAACAGTACAGAAAGGGAAGTGTGAATTACCAGAAGAGTTATACCATGACCAAATAAAATTGTCTTTGGCTGTAAAATAATGTGGGAACTGTGCAGTTCAACTGTTGAACCATTCTTTTTTTACCCAAAAAAAAAAAAAACTGTTGAGCCATTCAAACTGTTCAAACCTGGCTGTTTTTTTCTAAATAAATGATCAATAAGTATAATTAGGAGAGATTAGACAAACTTAATTTTAAAATTTATGTTTTTATTAGCTTTTTTAATAAAATTTAATGACTTATTTGTTTACATGAACCAAGTTTTTAAAAGTTCTAATAGATGTATTATAGAAGTGGTAAAAATTGAAGAAAGGGCTGGTAAAGAACAAAAGATGATCATTAACTTATCTCCCCTTTATTGGGTAAAAGAGGGGATGGAATATTAATATCTAGCCATTAGTAATTGTAATAATATGCAACTTCACCATATTTAAATATATTTCACCCCGGATCACTTCTTTTAATAATCCTTAAAACCCATTTTAACATGACTTCCGAGGAACTTAATATGGCCCCCACCCTCATGCAGAACACACTTTAATTTCTCGTGAGGTCTATCTAGGGATGAGATTGGGGATCATAAGATCTTCCCCCACCTACTTGTGTATGGTGATAGATGCTTGAATCACTATCTTAATCATTTGATAAATGGCCGACAAGTTTGCACCGTCATAATGAGTATATAGTTAATCCAACAGTCCGATCCATTTGGATGGATGGCAAATCTGGAATAGGCGACTGGTAGGGGTCCTTATTTTATGGCTCATTTGAATGGATCATAAGGTGGGCAGACCCACTAGGTGTTTAGGCACATGGTGCTCACTTTATTGCGAGCTTCAGTGCTCGGTAGAGGTTTCTCCTTCAATATAATGCAAACAAACACGTCTGTACATATTTTTGAAATTCAACTATTATTCTAAATTTTAAGACTTTTCTAAAATATTTTGACTTTATAGTTCATTTTACTTTTATTTATCATATAATTATGACATATGCCATGGTTTGAGGAGAACAAATTAACCGTAGAAAGATACTTTTAAAACTCAACTTTTAAGTCATAAAAGATAAAAATCAAAATTTCACACGGAT
The DNA here is from genome assembly GCA_003546025.1 of Camphora micrantha. Taxonomy (NCBI): domain Eukaryota; kingdom Viridiplantae; phylum Streptophyta; class Magnoliopsida; order Laurales; family Lauraceae; genus Camphora; species Camphora micrantha. Next base: position 11,085,121 of record QPKB01000002.1, read on the forward strand.
CCTTGCATGCAGGATTTAGAATAGTGCTGGATTCAGAATCAATTAAATGGTGTATTAAACATATATGTTTTTAAGAGTCCACTGAGCTTTAATTATTTGGGAGTCCATCCTGCTTTAATCACATTGTCTTTAAAGTGCTCCACTTGTATACTCAGTAAATTTATTTTTATTCATTTTGATTTAATTAAGTACAATCACATGACCCCTTCCATTTTTCTAAAAAACAACTCTTTATTCTCATGGTGAATATTTTAGCTCCTAAGAATTTGCGAATAAATAGGCTCGGATTCTAGCATCTTACAAAAAAAACTTTTGAGCTTGTTTGTTTGCATTAAAATACATAGAAATCAAATATATAGAATTCATGCCATAAATAGTTAAAAATAAAGAACATATGTCAATTTTCAAAAATGAGTATCAGATAACTTTTACTTCTATGAGAATACAATCAAACTTCCATAGAAGAAAAAGGATGATTCTCATTTTTAAGAAATTCACCTTTGGTGTTCAATATTGGAAATACCTATTGCATAAATCTAATGTATTCAATCCCTATAAATTCCAAACATGCCCGTGAAGTCCCATAAAAACTTGGCACATGGTAGTGCCATTCATTCTTTCCAAACTATGGGCTAGTTGAAGAAGATTAAGCAGATCTAGACCAACAATAATTGCAATCTATAATGAGCCGTGCTATTCGTCCCAGATTTTGTCCCGGGCGGTGACACGGCTCCCCATGGGAGCCGTTGGATCCCAGGCTCCCATGGGAGCCGTGCCACAGCCCGGGACAAAAATCCCGGGCTGTGTAGACTTTCTGATCTATAAGCAACATCTAAATGATGTGTCCATGTGAAAAATGGCTCAACTTCATTTGGTATCTGACAGTGAGTGTTGTGTGCTGCTAAAATTAGCTTTTAGGCGGCAGTCCATGTCCATCCATGACAAGGACCACAATTTGAACAATATATAGGATTGATTGGTGCACCTATATAATAGTGGATGGATGATTCTCCCTGACACACTGCCATGAAGATTATATAGCTCATTTGTTTTCAAAGCCCTAAACTCTGACTTGTTTTAAACTCAGTTGAATCAAGTAACTCATTCGAGTCTGTGGCAGTTTCTGGGTCAAACTCACTCAATTTGCTCCACTTAGCAGCATATTAAGTTTAGTCAACTTGGCCAAGTCGATCAAGTTTGGGCTGGAACGTTTTATATGGTGTTATGTCTAATGAATAGAATGAGGAGAGCAGTGTCTTTTTAATCTCATTCAACTGATCATTTTACATCTTATTTTAGAGCAAGGGTCATCAAATCAAATTGAAATTTAAGCCATGTATTATCAGCTCCTGACAATCCATATCCAACCATTTGCCATCCAGGCCAATTCAGGTGGACCTTGACCCAAAAGAATAACAATCAACAGACCAACCTGATTAAACTTGATCATTTTTCCATTGTTATACACTAATTGGTAGTTGGGTTGAAAATGAACATATACATATATACATATATATATATATATGCAATAAATACGTACATGCGTACATATGTACATACATAAATCTATTATAAGTAGTTGATCGATCATCCACCATCTTTTACATAAAATATGATGTTAGGTATTGATTAATGATTGAAACGATAACTTTAATGCATTATCATAATATACTTTAACTGTCCGTGACTTCTATTAGGTGTGCTGTGTCTTAAAATTGTGTCCTTTCTTAGGATTTTTTCTTCTTCTTCAATAAGCTATAGAAGCAGACCCGTGAACCTAAAGATTGGACTAGCCAGTAGCAAGAGCCCATTCACCCCCATGTCTCAAAAAGACAATGCAACATCTAATTGGACGCGGAAGATTGAGGATAGCCAGCCGTGAATTCTCTTGAAAGCATGACAATCAAGAAAAATATAAAATTTTGAAAAAGCTAGAAAGACTAACTTGTGTGTGAAAACTTAAAATCATCTATTCTTGAAAGATAACAATTCAAAGGCCTTAGAAGCTGTCAAATCTATAGTCATTAGGTAAGCCTGGATGAGTGCCAGAATCTGCATAATGAATTGAATTGAAGGACTAAGGGATTTAATGACTATCAAGTTTGAGATTTGAGATGGTGGCAATTTAAATTGAGGGCAATGCATGTCAAAGGCTTTAAATTAGCCGTTACTTTCACTCAGCTATAGGCAATCTCTGTAAATTCTTTCATGCATGATGCATGTGTACATTGTAAAAGTGCATGGGAATGGCCTATCATTAGTTTACAAGATATACAAACAAGTAAAGTATAAATGGACAATCATTTACAAATGATTGTATTGTAAAACCCATACAACGACTGCACACACCATGTATATTAGTAGTTCCCAGAGCTGACAATTAGTTGTAAAGACTTGGTTTGATATATGTAGAGGATAAGAAACGGAAGTTCTGTTACAATCCATTTGTATGTGATTACTGTCATCATTCTCATAATCATTACTGTAGAAAAATAAAAGAAAAAGGGTAGACATAATAAAAGAAAAAGGGTAGACATACATTTTAGTGCTGAATTCAAAAGCCAAAAATTGGATAGGATTCGGCCGGGTACATGTAGGAGGTAGAGCTTAAAATACTTTTGTTCCACTACCAATCAAAGCCTTGTCATTAAAGGGTGTAATGATTCGGTTAACCGTTCATTTTGAAAGAACCAATAATTGAACCGTGAATTTTTGAAAACCGTAATGGTAACCGTAATCGGAAAAAAAGTTAAAAACTGAACCGCGGTTAACCGTTAAAAATCGTAACCGAATCGTATCCGGAAAAAACATTAAAAATTGTTTTGTCAATATGGTTAACCGTTAAAAACCGTTAAGAATTATATACATATTTCATTTAGGACCTTTATTTTTTATTTATTAGTATAACAATAAGGTTAACCGAACCGCACTTCACGGTAAGTCAATACTGAAAATCGTAACCGAATTGTGAAGTGCAGCTTTCCGATTTTAATAACCGTAACCGTAATCGAACGTAAAATATGGTTATCAACTGCAGTTCGATTAAATCGTTTTCCGGTTTTCTTTTACACCCCTATTGCCACCTAGGTCAGTTGCCTACCATATTGTTTGTCACTTTTTTTTTAGTAAAAGATAATTTCAAAAAAAAAAGCAGTAAATGAACAAAACATCAAGAGAAAAAATATAGGAAAACAGAAAACAAAATAACACCCAAAACTAAAAAATGGAAGTCATCCTAATCCCACCCTCCTATAATTTTTTTTCATGAAATTAGGCGCAACGGCATTCATGGTTTTAGAAATTTAAGAGACATCAAAACAGTCAAAATATATAGCCTTTGTAGAGAAATCTTGCAAAATGAGGTCAATAGAAAATCCAAGATGCCTGCCATCATACACATAACTTCAAGACCATTCGTTTGAATATAGACTTTTCAGAAGTCCCTTGCCTTTACTTCAATCAAAGCTAGAGAAATGACCCTCACATATCCTGCTTTACAATCAGGCTTACTAAAGGCAGCCTAAAATAAGTTACAGCATATTTTCTCCTCTAAAGGGTAAGCCATGATTCTAAATACCTTTTTTTCATTTATTTTCTCTTTTAGTTTCATGAAATTTAAGTCAATGATAACATTTTTAGCAATATTTATAGTTTTTGTACCAATCATCTCCTTACCTCTAAAAAGAAAATCATTTTTTAGATTTTTAAATTTCCCACTACAAAGCCAAAGTGAAGACATGAATGGCTTTCCAGAGTCATGCATTTCCATATATTTTCTCCACCATTCTAGTATTGAGCGAAAGGTAAAATTGTCAGATAAATAGCACAACTTTGCACCAAGTCAAGGAGCCTTGGGATGCTCGCACAAAAATAGAACATATTTAATGGAATCTACTTTCTTATCACAGATGGATCATAAGGCATTACTAGAGAGATATTTTCTTTAGAAGAGTTTATAGTAAATTACATTGTTTAGACATTTCCATCCAAATAAGAGAACTTTATGGGGAAGAGGTAACTTTCATCGCGCTTTCCATTTAGTTATGGTCCGGACAACTTAATTATAATTTTCCCTCTGATGAGATTATAAGCAGATTTTGTCAGGAAAGCCCCATTTTTCATGTGGGGCCAAATTTTAGAGATATAAAATTTTAAACTACCTTCCACATCAGTGTTATTATTAAAAATACTATTGATGAAAGTAACATTCCATTTTCTATTCTGGTCCCATAAATCCTTAACAACAAGGTTTGGATTGCAAACAATTGAATGGGGTTTTCTCGACCTACCCTCGCAAGAGATCCAACTACAATTCCAAGCAAATATATTCTTGCCATTTCTTATGATCCAGCCCACCTTTTTATTAATGAATTTAGTCGCTTCTACAAAATCTTTCCAAAATCAAGAATTGCCCTTCTTAATATTAACCTCCGATAGCGATTTGTCGGGCATCTCCAAGTAGTTTTAGTTAGGATAGTTAGGAGTAGCGGTGTAAAAATTTAGAAAAAAACCGAAAAACTATCTAACCGACTAAACCAAACCAGACCGACTGTTAATAACTGTGTTTCACGGTTTGATTATAGTTATTAAAATCAAAAAATCGCGCTTCAAAGGTTGATTACGGTTTTCAATCTCAACTCACGATTATTAACCAAAGCGAACCGTAAAATACGGTTCGGTTAACCGTTTTTTCAAAATACACGGTTAGTCGCAGTATTACACTAACAAAATAAAAACTAAATGGCCTAAATGTATTGGATGATAGATGTTTTGTAGTTGCATTTCAGACTTTTAGTTGTGTTTATTTTCGTAAAAAATGATAGTGTTGTTTTATAGTTAAATTTTAGACTTTTAGTTGTGTTTATTTTCGTGAAAAATGATAGTGTTGTTTTGTTTGGTATGTGAGAAATGATAGTGTTGTTTTGTATGCAGAGTCAAAGGCCAAAGATATATATATATATATATATATATATATATTTAAGTGACAATTAACAGTAACCAAACCGTCTAATACAATTAATTGCAGTTTGGTTTTTAACCGTTTTTAGGGCACCATTACGGTTACGGTTACGATTTTTAAAAACTAAAAACCGTAAATACGGTTCGGTTAACAGTTTTTCTAAAACAAACGGTTAACCGAACCATTACACCCCTAGTTAGGAGAGCCAAATTATTTTTCATCATTTTACGAATCCCCAAACCCCATCATCAGTAGAATTATAAATTACCATTCATTTAATGATATGTAATTTCTTTTTTTTCCATGGTGTCATCCAAATGAAATTTCTAAATAATCTGTCAAACGTTTCACTAGTCTGTTATGGGAGTTGTGACCCAAATTATTTTAGTGTAGTTTTTTTATGTCACATAATTCATTGATATATGCCAACATTCACAACTACTTGAACATAATTTCGCTTTGTTATTTACATGAAACAAGGTCCTAATAGTAAGTAACCATAACACAACATGGCGACAAGGTAATCTTAGGAGTAAGTATATTAAAAAAAGGAGTCCTTTCTTTATCAAACCCGACAAAAAAAAGAGAGAGATTAAAATAAAAAATATATACAGAGTTGCAGGTGCCTTTTGACATAAAGGAGAACACAATATTATGTTATCAAGATCTCTCGTTATATCATGACATATGAGCATTTTTATAAAAAAAAAGAAAAGAAAAAAAAAGACATATGAGACCCTCTTCCATTGTAACTCGGGCCTGTTTTTTTACTGGAATTTTAGGATTTCTTATCTGAGGAATTCCAAAATTCCCAGACATAGTGGAATTCCCAGATTCTCCTAGGCATCCAGGAATTCCATCAAAATGCAAAGATAGTGGAATTCCTGGATTCTCAAAGGTGAAAAGAGACATTTTATGTGGTTGAAATCCAGAAATGCTAGTGAAGAAATATTGAATTCAGAGATTTTAGGAGACAGCATGTCACATTATGTCCAGAAATTCCTGGACATAGTGAATTTCTAGAAGAAATTCTACTAAAGAAACATGGCCTAATTTTTCTTCCTTCTCCCTGTGATTAAGGATTTAAGAGTAATTTACTTATAAAAATCCTAAAATCAAAGACAACTTCTACATAATATCAACCTCCTTGTGTCTAATCCCAAACACACCTAATCTGTGGCTGCAAATTCTCCTGTCATGTTAACTAACAATTAACAGATCTGATTAGCAAATACTTTTTGTGAATGATTTGATGCATTTAGATATGGTAGATCTCATAAGAAAGTTTTCTAAGTCAGCCCTTTCTCCATCTTGTCTGAATAATTAGATTTTAAACTTTTGAGTGATCTTTCATCTTTTGCCATCTATATTTAAGCAATTTGGTAGGATACACACATCTCATTAGAAGACAAGAAACAGCAGGTGTTGGTTGTTATAGGCTGATGGTCAAGGTAGGTAATCATTCTACCCATTAAAAACCAAAAAGAGTCAGAGATGCCTTTTGGCTTTTAGTGTCTTACTTTCAGGGCTATGAAAGGATTCAAGAGCAAGACATGGGACATGGCCACATGGGACATGGAAATGGAAGGAATTCTATTCTTCATGGAAACTATTCACAGGTCCTTGATCTTGGACAAATGATGCAATGAAATATAACCTACTACCTATTATGGGAAATGTAGCACATGTTTTAGTTTACTATACTTTATTAATTTTGTTCAAATTAATTGCACTTGGTTGAGAAATTTTCTCTGTGGGTATGATGTTTGTCAAAAGTCACATTCATGTATTTACCTTTTTGACAAGCAACAATAAGCTCTTGTAGTTCACACTCCAAGCATCTTCCCTCAGCCTATCTACTCTCCACAGCCGACATATTCTCCTCCCAAGAAGTAAGGTATAGATAGATTGAGACATCTTGACTTCGCTTTTAGTGTAGGTACATTGCAAAATTAAAAGCAACAATTCATACATTACTTGAGTTTTACTTATACAATCCTGGACATTACTTGAGTTTTACCTAAACAATTGTCCAACTTAAATGCTAGGATGATATTTACGGGTGTAAGGACTAGCTAGGATGATATGTACGAGGGTAAGGACTGCTTATGAAGAGACAGTTGAGTTTCCAATGCTGTTGGCTTGCATTAGAGGTTAACTCTAAGCCTTTATTTCTTTGCACAAATTACGGATGAGTTTGATAAGGAATACCATAATTCCTACGTTCAGCCACATCATCAGAGTGGACCACATATGATAAAAGAGTCAAGAGGATCAGACACGTCAGAACACAGCAAACCATTCAGCAAGCAATCCATAGGATATCAATCATAAGATTGTAGAAAGAGCTGGCCATATGATTGATATCCTATGGATTGCTTGCTGAATGGTTTGCTGTGTTCTTACGTGTCTGATCCTCTTGACTCTTTTAACATATGTGGTCCACTCTGATGATGTGGCTGAACGTAGGAATTATGGTCTTTCTTATCAGAGTCAACTACTCATATTCAAGAAGACGTACCTTGACGTATGCTGTTTGCAGATAATATAGTGTTGATAGAAAAATAAATGTATGGTATGAATGTAAAACTCGAAAGATGGCGGCAGGCTTTACAATGCAGAAGCTTTAAAAGAAGTCGTATAAAGATATAATACATGGATTGCAACTTTAGCGGACATATATAAAGAGCTGAAATTATTATTAGAATCGAAGCCCATCATATACCTCGAACATATTTTTTTTGTTACATTGGCTCGATAATTAATAAGGACGAGAAGATTGATGAAGATATCAACTATAAGATAGAGGCGAGACGATTGAAGTGAATATTTGCTTCTAGAGTGCCTGTGACCGACATATGCCAACAAGATTGAGGAAAGTTTTTTATAGGATAATAATTAGACTAGTTATGACCTATGGAACATGACGTTGGCATACTAAGAAGCAACAAATGTACAAAATAAACGTAGTAGAGATGAGAATGTTTAGGTCCATGTGTAGTTAAACTATGAAGGATAAAATTATAAATTGGTGCTTTCGAGAGCATTTAGGAGTAGCATTAGTCGAGGATATAATTGGAGAAATACATTTGAGATCACACGGGCATGTTTAATGTAGGCCGACAATGGTGCAGATAAAAAAAAGTCTAGCTATGCATGGTTGATGGCTCACCAAGGCAAAGTGATACACCGAAGAGGATATGGACGAATGTAGTAAAAACAGATCTAAAGAAGCGCAACTTATCTGAGAATTTAGCTCAGGATAGCTTGGAATGGAGAAATGGAATTTATATAGCTGACCCCAATATATTTGGGACAAGGCGATGATGATGAATCCTTGAACCTAAATTCTAGGGTGGCACTTGGGTTGGGCCAACTACACTTTATGTTGGACTTGGACTAGGCACTTAGGCCTGCTCGGTGGTCCAACCCTATTGTTTGCTATCATTTTGTCTAGAATGTAGTTTTGAATACCTTCTGTTGATGTCAACCATTTTGAATGGGCAGGCTCTTGACCGGTCTATGTAAGGGCCCAACTAAGTGACTCAGTCCAAACCAGAAACAAAAATGTGGGCAACATTCATCCAATGTTATTTACTAGGCCCGATAATGACGCGAGCTGGGCTGGACAACCTACCACATGGGCCTTGTGAAAACCACATCACTAAAATCTGGCTTTCAGCTATCTCCATTTTTGTTTGGTGTGTTAGAAAGTTGAAACCCCAGTCCCTTCTATCCTCTTCCACCATTTCTCTTCTCCAGAGATAAAACCAGTTTAAACAAATCCCTAGTGCCTCACAACTCACAAGACAATATTGAACAGTTTCATTTTTTCCCAAAATACAACCCATACCTTGATGTTAGGGACCAGCAAATGGTCCCCATCACCCCCAGTCAACTAGGTAAATGGAGTGAGATACACTCATACCACTTTGGGTATCATTGTAACCTCCTTTTTTTTATATGGTATGGTACACTGATGTTTGCTTGTGCATCTAAGGGCATCAACCACTGGTACCTTGCTTTGAAGGAACATGGAACAACATATGGGGTGGACAAAATCACCTTGGCTCATGAAACTGTCAATAAAGGTGGAAATCTAAACTGCTTTGGACAACTAGCATCATGAATTCATGATCTAAGGTTCCAATCATTCATTGGTTACGATCTACTGTTACAATTCCAATGGATTTGGTCATCTCACTGGAATAGTATAGAAAATACCAAAATGAATCACTCTGCATCAGCAGAGATTTACAAAGTTGTCCATGAGAGCACATGATGGGTTCGTGGGACCGTCGGGTCCTTCCGGCAAATATCACAAATTTTTTCCTTGATGTTAATTTTTTTTCCTAACATAAAATCAGCTTTATTGGATGTTGCTAGTTAGGAGTAAAAAGTAGTAAAGTTGTTTACAAGAGTGCATCTTCTAACATTGAGTGACAATTGCCTAAAAGTAATTACTCAAACACCTACAGTTTCTATTCCAAACGATTGCTGTTGATTGGAAGGGGTCATTTGTGGCAAGTATAACTGTGATGTTTTTGGATTAATATCTGATACAAGGAGGAGCTATGGTATCTAAACTTATGACAGTTAATGGTGGGGCCCAAAAATTGTTTCTGCCCTAGCTATAGGAAGTAGAGGTCATGAGCAGGTTCTTTACTGCTAGCCTGAGTAACAGTAGTGATTGTGAGCTGTTCACTAGTTTCTGAGTATGTTCTACATTTAGATGAGAGGAGTACATATTTAGCAGATATCTTAATCCACAAACTTCTTTTGGATTATGAGTTCGGCAACGCACATTTAGGAAGTCATGAGGCACATAATTTATTCATCAGCAACCCCTAATAATTAAAAATAATTTGAACAGGTTCATGGGGCAGTACGGCCTAGCCCAGCCATCATTGGGCTGGATTTAGGCTTCCATGGGCATGAGCTGTCTGGTTGGCCCTTTCCTTCTTAAAGGCCTACTATAAAACCGAAAAGCCTGCCCAACATATTTTGCAACAGATGAAACTGGGTAGGGTTGGCATTGGATCTCTAGTGTACCCAGACCCAATTACTACGGTCCTGGTCTCACCCCCAGAAGCTGCATCTGAATTTAAACTGAAGGTCCCAACCCAGACTTGGATCTTCTTTAAAAGCTTAGACCTGGACCCAGATTGAGGGCCAAATACTTACAAATACTCTTAACATACTTGGTATCTGGCATTTGGGTTCTCTTCTCTGAAGTCATGGACCCGGACCCGGACCCGGACCTGATGCAAACTAAACATGGGTACAAATTTTGGATAAAAAAGGGCCCTAGGTACCTGTAGGCCCATTTTCTGATATTTGGCAAACGACCTGGATCCTAATCATGGGCTTAGAGACTAGCAAACTACGGTACCCAGTTCAGCAATCATAGTTATTTTCCATTGAATGCAACACCAGCCAATTGAGAGGAAAGATCAGAATCATCAGCCAATGCAAACTAAACATAGAAAGGCAATATGATGTCCCAAAAGTTCCTTAGCTTCCCTTCTATCACCTTTTTATTCTAAAAATTATTTTAAGGAAATCCTCAAAAACCATAGTACTGAAAATCACCCAGCTAAAGGGCCTTTTAGAGTGTCCTTTATGTACTTAAAAAGATAAAAATATTACATGCTATCAAGCATATAATAGTTCCTTTTGTCTCATATGCATTTTATGTTTTTGGGCCAATAGGAGTTGCAAGTATCCTTCAGAATTACTTTGTCTAAGCAAGAAGCCTGATGCATCCTTCTATCGTGTTAAAAACTGATACAAGCTGCATTCAGTTTATTGAATGTGATAATGGTGCTTCATTAAACACAAGTTCTTTCAGTTTTAAGCTCAACTGCAGCATGTGTATATTACCCACCATTGGCAAAATCAAGGCATCTGAATCTTATTTCCCGAAAAAATTGCGTTGTCTTCATATCATGAATTTTATACTAGCATTACTTTGTCTGTGTTTTAGTGCTCTTCGTTGTACTAATTTCTCCTTTTAATATAAACCAAAGAGTGCATATCCGGACTCTGCATCAGATAAGACATGTTTACCCCAAGAAAGCCTAAATCAATAACCAACATGGAACAATATGATGTTGGATAAGAACATACAATACACCAATGCAACTGTCTAGGCTACTATATTTGTCACACTCAGCCCCCTACAAGAGAGTCCTAGAAACACTAAAACATAGGAAAAAAAAGGGGACAGAAAATTATCTTAAAAAAGATCCCAGTATGCTCTTTCCAAGTCCAAAGAAAATTCAGTTAGGAGACAGACAGACACCATGGATATCTTTAAGAAATTCACAGATGATTTCAGACTCAGAATGATGCCACATTGGACAAAAGACGGTTGTGATTCTCCTTATACTTCTTGCACATGATACATCAATTGGGAAATCTGATATTCAGTCCATCCTAGAAGAAATACAATGTCAAAATATTATTGGAGACATCTACTCAACTGAAGGCTTCTAATCTAGCTCAAAGATGACACTCACCAAGTCTTCACGCACGGTGGAAGAGTGTCAGACAAGATGGTTAATGCCGCGATTGACTCCCCTGCCTTTACATGCAAAATATATTCTATGATCCATAAGAAAAAAAATTAGATCACACAAAATCATTCTCAAACACTTACTTACGCCGATTTGGTTTAAATTGAGCATTAAATTCTAGAAGAGAATAAAATAAGAGAATATTATGAGTACCTCTTTTCTCAATCCAAGAATCCATAGAGTAGAAATGAGTTAGGAGAAGTAGAGTAGGAAGAGAAGCGGAGAAGTAGATTTGGGATGAAAATGAAGCTGTTGCAGAGGGGGAAAAGTGGAAAGAAGATATGAACGGTTACAATGCATTTACATGTTGGAAGTGGGAGGAAAAAGTTAGTTATAGAACATAAGAAATAACTTCAGGTCAAAATCAGTAGTTCAAGTCAAAATTAAAGCCAGAACCCTTGATTTTAATATATTATAATTTGGACATGGCGATCAAGCCGTCCTTATTTAGTAAAAACTATATAAGCCCTTTGAATGCAGAATTTAAGTGTGAAAATCAACACCTAGTGGCAATTCTCATGGTGCATGGATTCTCTTCATCAGAATGCATCACACATCCAGTCATGGAAGTTGTAGGAAGAGTCAGGCCTGACCTCATTTAGCTTCGGCCCAACCTAAACCAGCTGATCAAACCCAATTTTTGATCAGGTTCGGGGGCCTAATTTGAGTTCATATAACAAAGAGCAAATGATATGGATTCATGCTAGGTTCTGGTCGATGCCTCAGGGTAATCTGGCCCAACCAGAATCCCAGTCACTTACATTACCATAAAAAACCACACCTTTTGCATTTACTAGGAACAACCTGTCTCAAGAGAAAAAAAGGGGTTTGAGAAAAACATTAGAAGAGAGAAAAGGCTAATGAGAGTGAAATTCAATTTTTGAGTCATAGTGGGGGTAAGAAGAGATGATAACGGGAATGAATTTGACCATATTTGGATTTGTTGATATGCTTAGGATTGATAGTTTAGGGCTTAAGATTTGGGGATTCAAGGTTTTGAATTAGGATTTGGAGATCAAGGGTTCAGATTTAGGTATAAAGTAATTAAGAAGGATTATACTAGATATGTTTGGCAGATGAAGATGCAGTAGCATATACTATGCATATGGACTAGCGACGAGGAGCACAATCGACGATTGGTGCGAATGGATTTTGGAAATAAGAGGTTGAAGAAGAGGGAGCGGTGTGTTGCCGCAATGTTCTTTTTTTTTTCTTTGTTTTCTTTGTTTTTTTTTTTTTTTACCAACAAAGCTTTACATATGTGGGATTATCTTTAGACATATGTAGAGCGATAAGTTTAGACACGTGGGGGTATACTCCAAGGCCTATTCAACTTTATGGGGATTTTAATTTTAACATGGGGCAACTGCCCAGATCGCTCTAACTTAAATCCACCTCTCCTCGAAGGCTTCATTCAAATTTTATGATTCTACCAAAAAAATTAAAAAAAAAAACTCTATTGGATCAAATTTTGGACCTGGGAAAACCTAAGTCCGCCCATGCAAAAGAGTAATTCAAAGCATGCACTGGAAGAGTCTATCAAGAAAGATTTTCACAAACTCCAGCGGGTGCGCTTCTTGTACAAAATGCTGTACTGACATCGACGGCATTCAATCACATCAGTTTTCTTCACAGGATCTTTCAGCGTGTTCTCTGCTTCATAGCCTTAACATCAAAAGTACAAGAACTTAGAAGTAGAAAGAAATCTTAAACAAACATGGGTCATGAAAAAAAAAAAAAGAAGACATGTACAGAAAACTTTTTTTATTCTGAGGAAGTAGAAAATTGATATTTAGAAGATACAGATGAAAAAACCTTCTACCCCTATTGGCTAATTCTTTCAGTTCTAGAAGATACAGATGAAAAAACCTTCTACCCCTATTGGCTAATTCTTTCAGTTCTACGAGAGAGAGAGAGAGAGAGAGAGAGAGAGAGAGAGGTGGTTGATTTAGCTAAAGCTTTGGATTTTTACTTTTTCATGTTAAAAGGAATGCTAACTCGTAGGCAGATTGTTGCCGGGGTTGGCTTGACCACAAGGCAAGAAAAGCCTTTGCTTTAGGCCTCCTAAAAAATTAAAGCCCCATAGTATTTCATCCTATTAATGTTATATTTTCACATTCTAAAAAAGTATTAAAGCAATTGCTATAGTTTTTTTTTTTTCTCCCCAAAAAGTAATGGCTCATAATAGTAATTAGTATCACATATCAATAAAGGAATTTTTTCACATTCCAAAAAAGTATTAAAGCAGCTGCCATTCTTCTTTTTCTCTACACAGTGTCTTTTTAAATCCCAACAAATCTCAAACTCCTTACCATCTCTCCTGAGGTTTTTCAATTGAATGTTTCTCTAATAGATTAATGTTTCTCTTTCCATATTAAAACGTTTCTATAAAAAATCTAATCCCCGGCCACCAATGCCTTTTCATCTTAGGTACTCTTAATTCTCTCACTCTCTCTATCTCTTTCATAATGTCTTTCTCTATGACTACTTTTTCTTAATATTTCTAAAGCAATCTTCTTTAAGGATTTATTGATTCGTTTTTTTTTTTTTTTAAATAATATATGTGGGTATTTTTTATAGTATATGTTAATCATAATTCACTAATTCAAATATAACCTGTTTTCTTTCTCTTCATATTGAAAAAACTGAATCAAATTCGAAACTCATTTACAAATACAATATTTGTGGCCAACAACGATAAATCACTAAATTAGGTTCTACTGTTCTATGCTTTTAGGATTTTTTTAATTCCAAGCTTGTATTGTATGTTTATTATAGTTAGTCATCGTTTTATTTGTAAATATTAGTGGTTATAATTTATAAATGATAATTATATCTATTAGAAAATAAGAGTCCGGGTACCCAAAACTTTCTAAAAAAGAAGAAGAGAAGAATAGATACTTTGAGGCCTTATTTAGAATTGTTTCTTTAGGACTCAAATTGTCTTAAGCTGGCCCTGATTGTTGCGAATTGTTTGTCCAAAGGAGTATATTGTCAAAGCTTGGTGATAGATCAGATGGTTATCTTTTGCCTTTTGCATAGGGCGGCTTTGTTTCTTTTGGTTTTGTCGCTGGTGGCTTTGCTTGGTAGTGATCCAATATACTTCTCTTGTACTGTTTAGCTCTCTTTTGATAAAATTTAACTATCATTCATGTGCAGAACAAACACACAGAGATTGAGATTGGTTATTGATTATTGTTCCTCGCGAAAGAGATGAAGAATGGTGGATAGAAAATTGATGAGAAAAGAAAACCATTAATGTAAACAGAAAGACCAAGTTTGATTTTGATTTGAAACATAATTGCACCCATAACAAAAAAAAAAAAGTGCACAATTGTCTTAAAATGGGCAACAAAAATTGCACATTCCAAATAAATTATCAATGTTTAGTGGATATTAATCCATTTTGTGGATGGAAAGTGGGTGGGTAGCCTAAATTCAAAGTCACATTTGAAACTGCAAAGATGTAGGCATGTAATTTCTGCTGTGCCCTGCCCTTTTTATGGAAAGGTAATCTGACATGGTCCCTGCTACAGGAACCCACTATCGACAACTGGTGAGAGATTGGTTCACACGGTGTGCACTGAACTTGGACCCTGTACTAGCATATATGCTCGAATGTTTTACAATCCTAAATTCTTGGTTAATGCTATTTATGCCAAGCTAGACAGGAAAAGGAGAAGTTGAAACAAGGTGATGAGCCAAGCTTTTCATGCTCAAAGCATAAAAGAGCTTATCAAATCTGAGAACGGCTAATTATGCAACTTTATTATTATTATTTTTTTTCTGCCAAGAGCCATTGATGACAATATACACATTTATTATATATATATATATATGGGGGATATTCCTATGCATCATTCGCTCACCATACGGTGAGGAATTGTGAGAACTTGGTCAGGGCGGCATCCTTAACTACGGGGCGTGGCGTGTCAACCACAGGCTTCAAACGGTGAGTCTCCGTTAGCCCGCATCGGAAATATCCATATCCTGACCCCGGGTTTATAAGTCAAACCCCGTATTAACTTAGCATGGGGCCTTTTAAAACCGTGCAGCTCTATAAATCGAAAACTCCGAAGTTAAGCGTGCTCGGACGGGAGTAGTACATTTATTTTCAGTGGGGGAGAATGTGAGAACTTGGTCCGGGCGGCACCCTTAACCATGCGGCGTAGCGTGTCAACCACGGGCTTCAAACGGTGAGTCTCCGTTAGCCCGCATCGGAAATATCCATGTCCTGACCCTGGGCTTATAAGTTAAACCCCGTATTAACTTAGCATGAGGCCTTAATTTGGGGTCAATCTCATGCCTCAAACCCCTTCATCCATGACTTACAAATTTGATGACTTTATATTAAAGAAAAAAATTTGACCCTCAATCCAACGGTCCAATCCATTTGGAAAGTGAAAATTTAATGGGTCTAGTGTACTTTAGGGGGTTCCATGTGTGTGGATCATTCAGATGTGTTATAAAGTCAACCCTACTATTTTGTCCCTCACCATAACATGGTGAGGGATGGATGCACATAAATAATTTCCTATATGTGTATATATATATATATATATATATGAGTTATCAGGTATGTGTGGCACGCTGTGGGGCCCACCTCTGGATGAGATTTGGGGGATTTTAAGATTTGGGTGGGCCCCTCTTATGTGCGAGAAATTAGCTCCATCCAATCATCCTAATCCTATCATTTGCGGCCTACAAGTTCAGTCCGTTTGAATAGGGTGTGCAATGGTGTAGTCTATTTGGATGGATCCAAACCCAAGGAGTTTGGTGGTCGCGATGGCTGGTTGGGCGGGTGGGGTTGTTTTGGTCCACTTAGATGGACAAGTAGATTGGCCCTACTAGGGAGAGCCGGAGAGGTGCCCAACATGTGCCACTGGATGCATGTGATAACGCCTGTTTCTCTACTAGAATTCCTAATAGGAATTCAACTTGTTGGGTACTTTTGGACACAATAGGACATCTTATCCCTTGGCATTTGTAAATGCTATGTTTTCTTTTCAAGCATTTCAGAATTCCAGCCGCATGAAAGGTCTTAAATGACCTTTGGCATTCAAAAATCCCAGCTCCGTTTTCTTTTGGTGGAATTACTAAATGCTCAAGTACAAGGGAACACGAGGAATTCCACTATGTCTGGGAACTTAAGAATTCCCTAAACAAGTATCGCCTGTTTCTTTGCTGGATTTTAGAAATTTCTGTCTGAGGAATTCCTGAATTTCCAACATAGTGGAATTCTTGGATGCTCATTTGGGCTTGAGCATCCAGGAATTCCACCAAAATGCAAAGGGAGTGGAATTCCTAGATTCCCAAAGGTCAAAAGAGACCTTTTAATTGGTTAGAATCCAGAAATGCTAGTGAGGAACATAGAATTCGGGAATTCCAAAGGACAACCTGTTACATCATGTCTAGAAATTCCTGGACATGGTGAAATCCTGGTAGAAATTCCACTAATGAAACATGGCCTAAATTCTAGTAAATAAACAATTCCTTTAAGTTTATAGTGTGTGTGTGTGTGTGTGTGTGTGTGTGTGTGTAAAGGAGAATATTCATATGCATCCATCCCTCACCATAGGGTGAGGGACACTTCCATAAATGAGAATTTTCAAGTACAAAAGTGAATTTTTAAGTACATAGGGTGAGGTACACTTCTTTATCTTCATGTACAAAAAGGAAAAATGCCCTCACCCTATGGTGAGAGATAGATGCACGTGAATGTCCCCCATATATAAAATATAGAAGAATATATATATATATATATTATATATATATATATATATATATATATATAGACACAACTAGCCTCCTCATACCCTGCAGGACCTGAATTTCTTAGACACCACCGTGACAATGGACAAGGAGCATGAAGTACAAATAACAAGGAAGAAAAATTACCTCCACAGGTGTAATTCTCATCTTCATGCTGTGGTCCCACTAATCGTTCAGGCTGTTGATCTTGATCCATGAATAATCAATTAACAGGGAAAGAAGTTCGGGAGATTAAGGAAAGATGAAGCAAAAATCAAAATCACACTATTTTCACATGAATCTCACAATCATTGAAATAAAATAAGACAATGAAAACAACAACGAATAGCTACAAATGGAGGTGACAATTGATGAGTACTGATCGAATATCGGAATTACAATTAGTGGATCTTTTCTTCCTTTTCAGTAGGCAGCAATATGTTTTACACAATGAAATGGGTTTAGATTTTTTTAAACGTCTTAGCAGAGAAAATCAGGTTACTAATCAAAACTTTTTATTCACATCAACTGAGTTTTGATGATGGATTAATAAACCCAAATATCAAATGATGCCTTCAACTAAATCTCGTTCACTTGATCATGCACATAATCATCTCACATGTGGGAACGCCTAGCGGGGCCCACCTGTTGATCCATCCGGAAAAAAACCGAATGATGCCATTTTCGAAGGAATTTCCATCAATAAGAGAAAGAGGGGCTTCTATTGGCACCTCAAAATTTACTCTCCCCACCGCACAACAAAAACAAAAAATAAAAAGTTTTCCTAAACTAACCCCCCTCCAGCACCCCACCCCCCAACCTCGTCTCCGGTGGCGAGGGAGCCCCGGCCTCTCTCCCTCTCCCTCCCTCCCCCTCTATTTTCTCGTTCCGCCCCCCCCTTTTCTCCCTCCCCCTCCCAATCCCCAGGGGAGGGAGAGGGAGAAGACGGGGGGAGGGGGGGGGTGTTTGCGGGGAGGAGAGAGAAGAAGAGGAAGGGAGACAGGGAATAGACAAACAAGAGGGAAAGAAAATAGAGGGGGAGGGAGGAAGAAAGATGGAGAGAGAGGGAGAGGGGGGGCGGGAGGCCGGCCTGGGCTCCTAGGAGGGAGGAGGGGGAGGGGTAGTTTAGAAAAAAAACTTTTTTTTTTTTTTTGTCTTCTAGTGCAGTGGAGAGAGCAAAATTTGCAGTGCAGATAGAAGCCCTCTAAGAGAAATTCTTGATGAATAGAATGGATCATGGTGTATGTACTTTGCACATTCTATTATGACTAGTGACCCAATAAATAAGCATTTTATAAGAATCTAGCTTAGTGACCCAATTAATCACTTTTTCCAAAAAGGAAAAATTCTAAATAGATTCTCTACGTTTTCTTTTTTCAAGTTTTCAAGAACAACCACTTATTTCTGTGGCAAGCGGCGTTTGCCCAAGGTTCAAACTTGGGCAGTCACCTACCTTCATCGGAAGTCTACTTCCTTCAGCAAAGGGTTGGTCCAAGCAAAAAAAAAAAAAAAGTGACTTTTGCCGTGGAAAAACTCGTTTTTTTTTTTTTCCTGCAGTTAAAAGTATCGCTTTTCCCTCCAAACACACTTAGTGGACTTTTATCGCCGCTAATTATTACACTTAGCAAACTTTTAGTGGTGAAAAAAACCAACAATAAATACGGATTTTTCTGCTGCTAAAAGTCACTCTTTTTATAGGCCCCGAAGCTCGGCATAAATCTTCCATTCTTATTTAAAAGGGATATTTACTTCAAAAATTTCATTAAATAGGGTAATTACAACCGATGACCCTAAATTTTTATAATGACGCCTCCAGCCCAAAATTTAATATTTCATTCAATTTTTGCCCTTGGTTAGTTGATGTCAACATAACCCTAAATAAAAAAAAAAAAAAAAAAAAAAAAAAACGTTCTGCACCCCCAAATCAATAGCAACAGTAGAATAGAAGAAATAGAGGAAGGAGATCAACGCCCTAAACAACAAAAAACTCAATTTTTTTTTCGCTAAGTGGGCATTTTTGTTGATGTCAACATAATTTTATGTTGATGCCGACGAATCTTCTGTCGACGTTAATAAATTCACAGGGTCACTCATGCTGTTAACTGGGCATTTTTGTTGACTTCAACACAATTTTATGTTGATTTTGATGAATCTTTTATCGACGTCAACAAATTCACAGGGTCATTGATTATAATGATTGGACATTTTTGTTGATGTCAACGAATGTTTTGTTGATGTCAACAAATATTACTCATGACAGATTAGGGAATAATTATGTTGACAAAAGGGAAAAAAAAGAGGTGATTTGGGCTGGAGGTCCTTAGCCGTCATTATAAAAGTTTAGGTTCCTCAGCTATGGTTGTCCTATTTAAGAGAATTTTTGTGGTAAATGTCCCTATTTAAAATGGGTCTTTCCGGACTTCATCACTTACTTTTTTTTCCCAATTTCTTTAAAATGACATAAACACCCTTGTTTAAAAAATAAGGGCCAAGAATTACTTTTTTGTCTTCTCTTTCTTCCTCCTATCTCCCTCTACCATTGAGCACCCTCCTTCAACTTCCTTCCTCTACCCTTAGGCACCTTTTTTCTTAGACCACAAAAAAAGGACCATCTAAAAAAACAAACATGAAAAGCTCATACAGAAAAAAAGTTAAAAAATATCTATTTGAAATCTCCCCTTGAAAAAACCCAACCCATCGGCCCATCTTTCCTAGCAGTTCATGCTTCAAGGGTTGGGGTCATCTGAACAATGTGATCTACAAAGCCCCAGCACACCAATTAAGGACAGCACCTATCCATTGACCCTTATCCATAAAAACAAGAGCGGACCCCACCATATAAATCAATCATCCATTTACAATGAGACAAGAGTCAGGAGAGGGAGAGAGAGAGAGAGGATGGATTCCAGATCCATATCATTCTACCTTTTCCTCTCCAACACCCTATTATAAAAAATAAAAATAAAAAAATCTAAAGAGACGAACCCAAACCCCCAAAATGTCCTTTTCTGCATTCTTCCCTTTTGAGCTTTTGTGGGTGGAATTCAAAACTTGTCTATGAAGAAAGAGAGATGATATCATCATACCTTATTAGAAAAATGCGAGGGAGAGTGATTGGGCAATGCAAAGCAAAACAATTATTTTTAGAATTGAATTGAATTTAGATTCGAAGATGATAAATAATTAGGGGTTCAAATTTAGGGATTAGAATTTAGATTTTCCAAAATTTTAGTTGGCCTACTTTACAATAACTGAGTTGAATTGGAGTTCCTAGCTTTAGACCTATAGATCTGAACCCAACTTCAACCCAGCATTATGTTGTACTTCTCTCTCTTCTTAACCCCAACTAATTACCTTATATCCCGATCCAACATCAAACCCAACCACTCTGCATAAACACCCTCTTCTCGTATGAGAGGTCTCCAAATTTTTTTTTATAGGAGCTGGTCTCACCATAAAATTGATTATGTCATCACAGGTCACTGTAAAATTAAAGCGTGAAAGAGATACGCGAAGGATACTAAAATATTAAAAGTGGTGATTTGCATTTGTGTAGGTCTTATTTGTAATTTCTGTGAGTGGTTCTCATTGCCGCCACTAGAGCAAAATGGGAAAGAAAATAAAATGGAAATGATTTAAATGCAAGCTCCATCAAACAGTGGTGTGAACTTGAACATATCCACATTTTCCTGGCAAGTGTCATGTGCATCCAATGGCGAGTTCTTGTCAAGTGGATTATACTTTGTTTGGATATAAGTCTCATCCAATAGTAGTGTCATTGTCAATTGGGTCATCATACCATATTCATTGTTCAGATACAAGCCCCATCCAACCCTCTACTTTTTTATTCTTCATGTTTAGCCTTTGTTTGCGTTAAGACTTTGCAGGAAATCCATGCATGGGGTCGTTTTTTATTTTTATGCATGTGAAAGGAAAATCTATTTTACATATGTAAATGTTAAATATGTGAAATACATGTTATGTTTGTCAAAATCATATTTTTCACATGAGTAAGTGAGTATATTCAATAGGTTTTAAATGTGTTCGGTTTTTTTTTTTGTCTGTTATTCAAAAATCTTCCACAATCTATGAAGATTTAAGATATGAAACAAAACATTTTGATGCTTATTGTTTATATGAGAATATTGAACGGTTCGGTGGGCCCATAATAATGTAGAAAACTGGATATACGAGTTGGGATTGTTTTGGCATTTTCATAAATTATTCAAAATCTATGAAGATATAAGATAATCATCTCAAAAGTATTAAGGTTTATTAGTTTAGTGAACAAATTGTACGGTTTGAATTACAAATATGGAGCCTACATGACCGGAAAATTAAAGTGGTTGATGGAATTTGATCTCGTAACCAATTGCATAACCAAAGGCCATCACCGTGTGAAACATGTACCTGCACTTGTCGGAAGTGGGAGAAGTGAGAGTTTCATGCCTAGGCGTAAAAGATTTGGTGCAAAAATTATCTTATTTATCCACCATTTTTTTTTATCTCATTTTGAACGTCATGACATAGACATTACACTTATGAATAATTATATATGTAAATGAGTATAAACAAATGACCCGACCTTAAAGGCCTTGCCATCGTAAGTGCAAGTCTTTTTTAATTGGGGGATGCACGAGTCCTAAAAAAAAACTATTATATCGACTGTAAAAGTAATATGGATTAGTATGATGGTTGTATTGGTGCTAGCATTAGTCGTATATAGCCATTGGCATTAAACGGGGCATCATAACCATGGTTTTAAAACTTGGTTGAATCCAAGTCACCCAACGTGTAAAGGTGCCAATCATGCATGATTTTGATTTGATATATTTTTTCAAAAATAAAAAAATAGTGAAACTATATTCTCACCACCTTCATATTTAATAATCCAAAAGACCTGTTTGGTTGCAAGCATTTGCGGATATATCGTCTGAGATAATTCCAAATTTGTCTTTTCCCGTAAAGTGGAATTCCAAAGTGATCAAGCTTCTCTGGCATTCATAATGTTAGAATTTTGAGAATTCAAAAAGGCTAAAAGTGAGATATCTAATGGGCTGGTATTTAGAGTTCTAGTATCAAATAGAGCATTTGGAATGTTTAGGGGACAACATCTAAAACCAATCTCGAAGTTCCCAATAGGCATAATTCTCGTTAGAAATGCTACTATCCAAACGGGCTAGGTTCAACTAGATTGGCTCTAAACGTAGAACAATATGGTCTTGGCAGTAGGGCTCACATGGAGCATCACAATCATGTGAAATGATTCTATCAGAAAAGAACCCAAAGAAATAAATAAATTGTTGTATCTTACACCCCCTTGAGCTACCATTTATCCCAAAATCAATTGGTGATAGGAAACGGCGTAACGATAGTTTTATAGTGACGGCGAGGGCGATGAGTTAATCACAATTATGACTGCTTAGGAATAAGGGTGGACGTCGATCTTAACATAAAACCTATAAGAATAGGGAGAGGGGGAAGGGCATTTGAAAGGTATTCCCATGATCCAACTCTATGACAGAAAAAAGATGAAATTCTCTGAATCATGGTCGGTAGTTTGTCGAGGGCCTCAATCATGTTGTTCAAATTTTAGTCATTATAGATGTGGTTGGATGCAATTAATGCTCAATTTACATAATTGAAGCCGGCCTAGAAAATTAAGCTCGAATGAACGCTAAGGAATAAGTCCAATTCTGAGAAAGAGGGTTATTGAATGTGAGGGCTTTAATTGATCATAGGTGGCTAGATGAGCCCCACATGCCATGACCATTCCATGCTTAGAAATAATTAGGGCATGTTTGTGTACACACCCTTTCCGCGAAAAGTGAAAATTTCATATCAGCAAATTCTATAGAAATAGAAACCTCGGAAAAGTATTTTCGTAGAATTTAGAAATTCATGTTTGGTGCAAAAAAATTTCCTCGTTGAATTGGTGCGGCTGTGGTTTTTCTTATAGAAAATCAATTTTTCGTATTTGGTGAAACAATTTTTTGAAGAAAAATAACATACCATGTATATTATTTATTCAACATCAAATAATAATTTATTTAAAAAAATGAAAAATGAAAGAGTTGTAGGGTTTTGGATTGACATGGACAAGAGTGAAGAAAAGAGGAAGAAGTTTTTTGAGGAAACTCATTTCCCATACCTCCGTAGGAAACTTATTTCCACTATTAGCAAGGAAAATACCGATGAGGCAGGAAAGCATTTTTGTGGAATTATTCCCCACCAAAAGCCTGAAAATGAATTTTTTGTGGAAATCCGTCTACTTTTCTGCGGAAAAGTGTTACACAAACATGCCCTTGATCTTGAAAATCTCATTCTATTTGAGCCTAAAATACCTAAGCACAATTAAAGCTGAAGTTATTCAATTTGTATCCGTTGATTATTTTGTAGATTTTTTTTCTTTTTAGTTTTAGCAAAAGAGGAGGAAAACAAACCAATATATCAATAAAGTACCAATATATCAGCCAATATCTCAATGGTTTCAGCTTTGGCAAATACATTGACCGAAGTTCTTAAAATAATGATCACATCACATCAATACTTTGTATTATAATTCTAACAAATAAACATAAGTTACTAGGAGGATTTTCTCCGGTGGATGCTCTAACATGTAGATGTGAGGTTGTTCTTAAGTTGTTAACTAATACATTTAAAATGTCTAAGTGCTAAAGGTGCGGCAAATTAGCTACTTAATAATTCCTTTGGTGGCATGTGCCCGCACACAAAATACGACATAGGGCCTTCTTCTTGCCTTGCACGGATTCAAACCCAAGACGTGTGAGATGTGTTAGTTCTGATACCATATCAAGTTACTAACTAATACAACCAAAATACTTATGTTTAAAGTTGCGGCAAATTAACTACTTAACGGTTGTTATTGTCCCATTGGTGGAACTAGCAAATTTGCCTTGGGGGTAGATAATGTAAAAAACAAAAACTTTGAAAATGGGGTTTTTTAAAAGTTTTTTTTGGAGGCCATGGACTCACTAGCTCCACCCCTGGATGGTTTGCGCCTTTAAATTCTGGAGGTTCCGGTCTTTTGGTGATGCCCCCATGCCTCTTTGATTGTTCAATTGAAACATCCTCAAGCCGATGTTCCAGCCGGTGAAGGTTTTATTGAGGTAACTAATAATATAATACGTTTGGAGCAGTGATAGCTCCAGAAATGCGAGTCAGTGGGGTCAACAAAAGACTTATTTTCCGCAAATCGAATAAATTTGTTTTCCCCTTTATCAATATTTGTCATCTATTTTTGATAATTCGACAAATATAATATAAAATTATCAAATAATTTATTTCCAATAATCCGACAAAGATAATATTGAATTCTAAAAAAATAGAAATGTTAATACATTGTTACCAATAGTTCTTAATTCAAAAAGAAAATCAAAATACATAAACTCCTACAGCCGTCCTCAACAGGTTTTCATATGTTGAAATCGTTGCATAATAGCTTCATTATCAACACTAGCAAACATATCTTTTTCTATATATGTGACTAAACAGTCATTTGTCCATTGATCTTTCATTCGGTTACGCAACATGTTCTTTACGTACTTCATTGTTGAAAAAGTTCTTTCTACCATCGCAGTCGCTACTGGTAAAATCAATGCCAATTTTAGAATTAAATAAACCAATTGGTATACGATATCTTTCTTTGTCTCCACTAATTTTCTAGCAATGTCATCAATTTCTTTAAGCTCTAAAAACTCATTGTTAGAGTGCATATCAGCAATGTAGGCCTATTAATTTTTTTTTTTTTTATTATGGTAGATAGTTGGCTCATTAACTTAAGCGGTTGGTATTTTATGGCGACTTTTGTTCATCACCACAACAAATAAGGAAAATGTGTAAACTTAACTAAAGTGGGGTGAAACTCTTAAATTGAGTGGCGTCAAAAGCTTTCCATAAGTTCAATTCATGATATAAAATTTTTTATTTTTAAATATTTTTTAAAATCTAAATGGGGTCAGATCAATGTGGGGCCGCCCATGCTTTGGAGCCAATATTTAAAACCAAGCTCTAATCCTGGAGTTAAATAATAGAAAGGATCTCTGCTTATTGCTATCTTTTGGGTTTTTGTCTTTAGTGTTAAGTATATAATATGTCAACATAAAGAACAAAAGTCATTGGATGAATCTTATGAAGTAGCTTGTTATGTCACTGAGGAATAATGCATCAGCATGGTATATATAATATAGTGATGTAACAATTGCACAACATAACTGGGCCATATCTGTTGATCATGACATTAATCTAAGTAATTGTGATGCCTCACAATGTTCTCTCTCTCCCCACGTGAACATCACAAGAAGGGCACACAAGCCCACGGTACACCTCATCAGCATTCAATTCCTGTAGGTGTCACAAGGACCTGTCCAAGTTCATTACAGCCTTGACTAGAAACAGTGTAAAGATAAACAATCAATTAATGGTAACTTTTTTTGTGGCCTAACCTTTAGACACTTGCATTAAATATACATCAACCTCTCATTCTCTACGCACCGCAGTGGAAAGGAACATGGAATTCCAAGACTTATGAATTATAATCTCTTCTGGGTTTGTTTGTATAGAAAATGATAAGACATCAAATTAGACTAACACATAAAATTTTATCAAACCAAATTTTGAGTCTGGCGAAATAAGGAGATAACAATCGTTTTGATTTGTGTTTAAGAAGTCGGAGACGTGGTTTGACTCAAATGTTGTGGCTGATGACTCTATTGAGATGGGTCGAGTTCTTAACTGAGACGGGTTGAGTCATTCAAGTTAAACAATTTGACCACTTACTGAGTTGAGTCAACTCGTTCGCGTAAGGATAAGTCAGATGAGGTTTTGAACAATGCCTTTGATCGTGGGAACTTGACTTTCAATGGTGGGCTGGATCTAGTCCTAAAAGGTTGGCCCAAAATGCGAATAGCATGAGAGTAGACAAGTTTTGACATATTGGAGTGACCCCCAGAAAATGGCTCCATGAATTGCAGAGAAGTAACTAGTTTGACTGAATGACAGAGTTGGGACAACTTTTCCAAGTCAAGACCAGTGATATGAGTTTTTAACAATGCAATTGATCACGGGAGCTTGAATTTCATTAGTGGGCTGGAGCCGAGACTGAAGAGTCTGCCCAAAATGCAAGTCAGCTGAAACTTGGCAAGCCATATGAACATTGAGCCTGACCTGCTAAAGGTTGCAACTCTCCAGTACAATAACATGGACAAGGGAGAAATTGTCATACTTTACAGCCTGATCACTGTTGCTTTTGAGCTAGTCTGACTGGGTCCAACCATAGATTTCCATGGACAGCCCAAATGTCCATCAAAATATCCAAGTCCCAACAATGGTGAAATGGGTGAAATGTTCTTACTTAGCATAAGATTTGCCAAACTAAATAGAACTGATTCCTGATGATGGCCTTACTTACTGCATTAATCAAGCCATTAATTCCTTCTTGACACTGTTTGGTTGATCTTGTTTGTAGAGATAAAGAAAAGTACAATAAGTTGGCCTGTTTGAAAATTTGACGAATTCCATGTGAAAGCTGGCTACGCAGGTCATATATACGAACATTGTAGCCTATGACTTTTAAAATTATCATTGTAGCATGTTGAATTGTGCATCGCTCATTCATAATACGTACGCATATGATACTGTCAGCAAAAAGAAATACTTGCCTTGATTTATTTAAGCTGACTTGGAATGGAAAATTTAAACAAAAAAGGTATGAAGGAACAGAAGTAGTCAAGGGCAATGCAAATTGCAAATTACACCAATAAACATATAATTTTATGGACCATCACCATCATCAAAACCTTGTCGTAATATTGTGCTGGGGTCAGACGAATTATATGATTCTATTTTGCTCGTTTTTATTGTCGACCCCAAATTAATCCGGTTATAGGAGGAGGGTTGCATTAGGTGAATTGATTGCTAAAGTAAAAGTTCATCATAACTCAAATAAATATAATTGATGTATAATATAATTAAAATATTATTAGAAGGAAAAATAAGAAAGCCCATAGTTTTAGTTTGTTATGCATGACTAAGAATGTATTGCAGTAAATAAAGAACAATATAGACAGGACTTGAAGGCATGTAGTGATCGTCTACTGTCACTTCTGTCAAATAAACTATAGCTTCATGAATAGTGATCAACAAGCATGCAATTGATTTTGGATAAGGATCATTTTGTGGGCTTTACCTGGTATAAAGTAAGATGCATCTTTATTTTATTATATGGTTGTTTTGTAGCAATAGATTCTTCCTTTTAGTTAGGCTAGCATGCATACATAGTCTAATAAATGAATTCAAAGTCAAGCCCCTTCACAACTACAATGAGTTTGTCCTTCCATTCCCATTGGACATGAAGCTCCAAACAAAACAGTGGTGGGTCACACATCACAAAAGCATGCACTTTGATAATATTTTCTTAAATTTGGCATGTGGGTTATTTGAATTCTATGTGCACAAGCTACCTAAAGTTTTGAAGGAGGGGAGAAGGGAGATGAACCCAGCAACCTTGTGGGGTTTTGCATCATATGTGACATGGGCAAGTGAGGATGAGGCTCTTAGTTTTTCTTATTCCCTTTTTTTTTCCTTCCCATCCTATTTTGAGTAAACAAAAGGATATTCATGGGAATATTACAAGCATACCAAAGGGGTATTTGGATAATCATGAATTTCCCCATCACCCCCATATTACTACTTCCAACGAAGTCCAATTGTTTTTTCCATCTTTCATGTCTTTCCTTCTTTTGTCTTTTCATAAGAGAGACCTCAGCAATCCCAACGACCCTTGACCTTAATCCCATATAACTCAAAACCCCCTTTCATTAAGGCCGTTGTAGCCTCCATAAATCTAGGAAACTTCACCTACCATCTTATTTCAGCAAATCAATAGAGCCCATGACTTTCATTAGCCTTCTTGGTGGTTTCAATTTGAACAAATAAAATAGGCTCCATCCCCCATCATAAAATATGAAAAGATGGACCAACTTATTATTAATCTTATCTTCATGTTGCTTTCTTAGGAATTAATCCTCTCACTAATCACGCTTCCGCATCATTGTCACCACATGACCATTTCCACATCAGCAGGCGCGTGCCCCACGTCTTCTTGGCGGCTACTGGGGCCAATTCCACATGTCGAGACGTGATAATTAACACGTGTACTCGATAAATGGAGACGATAAGCAAAGGATCACCACAAACATTATCCATCAATTAGAACATTGATGGATGGATAGGGTGACAAAAACAAAAAAAAAAAAATGCTCATACCCACATGGGGAGATCAGCCTTTGGCTGACTCATGTTCTGCTAGAAAGAAGCTATAGAGCTTGCATGAGAGCTTTTACACAATCATACTAGAAATAAGAGAGTGACAGATGCTAATTTAACATCAATCCCATTAAACCATCACCTAAACCATCTCTTGCCATAGGTAGTAAGGCCTGTGGAGTGTGGACGCATCTACAATAAACTCCAATGGGGGTGTCACTTCTGGCTGGGCCCATTTAGACATGGCACAGCCGCACAGGGTGTGGTCGACACGTTACCCATGGTCCAGCTATATACATTATTGGTTACTTTTGTAGTGGTGAAGAGGCCACGTGGACAGTTTTCAACATGGGTTTGGGGGGGCGATTCAGGTCATATTCCATGTTGGACTGATTTGGCCAGGATTGGTGTTGGAAGTTTGAAAATTAGGGTTAGGAAGAATCTGGTTTGGGGAAGACTCAATCAAAAGGTGACATCTGTGCCGACCACCCGCACGTACTCTTGCATGCTTGTCTTCCACGTGTGGCAAGACCCTAATCTAAGGTTGACTAGAGAAGTTTTTGAAAATGATCCTATGATATTATTAGAAAAAAGATGTGGTAGGAAAGTCTTGTTTTTGGATTCTAATTAATGGAGATGTTATGGGCCAAGGATCTTCGCATTGGGCTGAGCCCACTTGGTCCTCTGATTTGAGGGTCAGAGTACTAGACCAGATGGTCAAGATTCATTGGTTTGTTGGATGAGGTTGAACTCGAATAGTTTGGCTTGGGTTTCGTTTTTGTCCATCTTTTCATGCATGATCGGTCCTCTAGTCAAGGCAAGGAGAGCTCTATTGGATTTGGACTTGGGTCGACTAAATTTGACCCAACTGTAGGATCAAATATGGGCCAAGTTAGGGTTGGTAAACGGGTATTGGATTACCCGGAAGCTCTGATCAGAAAAAAACCGGGTCTGAAAACTATTTTAGGTTCCGATTCATAAACAAGTCTGGATTCGAAACCTAATTTAGGTTCCGATTGATACGAGTCCTGTTCCGTGTCCATATAGGTTCCGACCCGTGGACCTGAGACTCAGCATATGAGTCTTTGATATTGGAATTTGTACTTTAAAACCAACTCTTTTTGGACATTCTTCTGTATAATATTAGATGTTTTAGACTTGATGCACTGTTATAAGTTGAATTATATGTTTATTTTAAGAAAAAATGAAGAATAAAGAGAAAATAGAATCGGTTTTGGAACTAGATTCGAGTCCTCTAAGTGGACCTGATTCTGAAACCGGATCCGGAATCGGAACCGTTATTTTAAAACGGATTCGGGTACACTAGTTCTGATTCGGAACTGTCTCGTTTGTAACTCTAGGCCAAGCCACATTAAGATGAAGCTTGTTAAAGACCTAGCTGGTTGGTTATGGGCAAATACTTAGGCTAAGGGGCAGACCAAGGGCCTGAGCAGGGCTATGTCTCATGGACTTGGGTTGCCTCTTGTTAGGTGAACAACTAGGATTACAAATTTGAACCTTATCAAGGCGGATGCCATTATCGCAATATATACCACCATTTTTCAACCATTTACTACCTCCTCAAAAGTGTAAATGAGAGGTTGAAAATGACTTTACTAACACATTATTCTAACACTTAATGCACAAATAAGCTCAAACAAACATGATCATGTATAATTATTTTATCCGTAGATCATTTACATATATGAAAATGAGTGCAAACAAACGGTCTCTTAATGCCAATCCCGTAAAATACTCTTCATTCTGATAAAAAAAAAAAAAAAAAAGGTAAAAAAAAATGAAAAAGAGTGGTAATAGACAAGGCTCATTTATTACAGACCCACCTAGTTGGACCAATACACAGTTTGGCTAGCAGAACACAACTAACTTTTGTCCACAAGCCTATAAACTCATCAACAGGCTTCCTTACCCCATCCGGGCCCACCCCAATTGCAACCCTAGGTCCAACCTGGCCGGTTAACAGTTATAATTTCAAAGGTCACAAGTTTGAATTGTTAGAATCAAAGCCCAACAACAAATTTTTTTTCTTTTTTTCAAAACACCATGTGTAAATTGAAAAAGTAAAAGAAGAGAAAAAACAAGGAGGAAAAGATGAAGAAAGAGATAAAACTGGTAAAAGTTTTCCCATGGAAAATTCAAAGGCATCAGAAAAAGGCAGCGGCGTTTTCCTTTTCCTCAGTCTTCTCCTGATGAAAAAGATGTTCTCCAAGAAAACAATACATTTTGATACGGACGGCCACGATGTAATAGGAGACACGTGTCTGCACAAATCAGCACCAAATTTCATGCTAGTCTTTCACATGGAAAGAACCCGTCCCCACCCAACCCCCACACAAGTGTCACAGAGCCTATCCCAAAGTGGCCATCACATTGAACGGCCTGGATTACAAGCACTCAGTCTGTGCCATTTGTAAGGTCTGGGTAGGGCTGTCAATCGTATCGTGTTAACGAATTTGTGTTGCGGTTTAACAAATCTGTGTTAGAATCAACTCAATCCGTATACGATTCATTAAATAAACAGAGATTCAAAAATCAAATATGAATACAACATGATTATTTAACGGGTTACACAACACGAACCCCGTGTAACCCGTTAAATAATTATGTCCATTTCGGACCATGTCAATTAACACGCACTCTTTTGCTGATCAAAGGAGAGTGAATGAGTTAGAGAAAATGATCTTCTGTATGTAGGTTTCAGGATTTCACTTCATCCTTTTTCGAATTTATCAAAAGACCGCTCATGCATTTTATAATTTATGTCATTTATCATTTGACGGGTCCAACCCATTGACGTGTTACCGATTTTATTTGTTCACGATTCGCTAATTTAACGTGTTAACCAGCCCAACCCATTAACGACATGAATCCATTAATATCATGTGGGTCTTTATAGTGTTAAGGGGTCGTATGACATTTTGAGAATTCTAGGTCTTGTTACCTGAAGGGATTGTGGTGGAAAACTAAGACTGTAAGGAGGTGTCAGATTTTTTAAAAGGTAGCGTCTTTTCTTTTCAATCCTAAATTGCCTTTATAGTGTTAAGGGGTCGTGTGGCATTTTGAGAATTCTAGGTCTTGTTACCTAAAGGGTTTGTGGTGGAAAACTAAGATTGTAAGGAGGTGTCAGATTTTTTAAAAGGTGGCGTCTTTTCTTTTTAATCCTAAATTGTCTTTATAGTGTTCAGGGGTCCTGTGGCATTTTGAGAATTCTAGGTCTTGTTACCTAAATGGTTTGTGGTGGAAAACTAAGACTGTAAGGAGGTGTTCGATGTTTTAAAAGGTGGCGTCTTTTTTTTTCAATCCTAAATTGTCTTTATAGTGGTAAGGGGTCATGTGGCATTTTGAGAATTCAAACTCTTGTTACCTAAAGGGTTTGTGGTGGAAAACTAAGACTGGAAGGAGGTTTCGGATCTTTTAAAAGGTGGCGTCTTTTCTTTTCAATCCTAAATGACAATCACACCGTCAAAGCTACTCATACGTGGAAAAGGAGCAGTAATCGGCTAACTTCCTGAAATGACCATATTACCCTTGAATAATCTTGTTATTCCCTCACTACACGACAAATCTCTCCCTCCATAAAACAACTTCCCTTCCTCTTCTCCCAAAAATTTCAATCCTCTCTTTCTCTCTCTTCCTCTTTTCCTCTATCTGCTTTCTTTATAATCTCCTCCTGATGATCATATCTGTTTGTGGGTTTTAAGCATTAGTTGTTAGTGGTTCAATTCAGAGACAATATTAGAAGTATTTGAATTGTGTTACTATTGATTCAAACCATGTCAAAAAACCCAGAATCATCACTACCACCAGGATTTAGATTCCACCCAACAGATGAAGAACTGATTCTTCACTACTTGAAGAACAAGGCCACCTCAACACCATGCCCTGTTTCCATCATAGCAGAAGTAGATATCTATAAGTTTGATCCATGGGAGCTTCCAGGTTTCTAATCTAAAACTTCAGTTATAGCTTTTATTGTTTGTTATTGGATTTTGTATGTTGGTTATTGTTTATATGATATGAGCTTATGTTGATATGGGGTTGTGGTGTTGTTTTGATCAGTTCAAGCTGCTTTTGGAGAGAAGGAGTGGTACTTCTTCACCCCAAGAGACAGGAAGTATCCGAATGGAGCCCGGCCCAATCGGGCGGCGGCGTCGGGTTACTGGAAGGCGACGGGGACCGACAAGCCGATACTATCGACGGTAGGGAAGGAGAACATAGGAGTGAAGAAGGCTTTGGTGTTCTACAAGGGGAGACCTCCAAAGGGTGTGAAGACTAATTGGATAATGCATGAATATCGCCTTGCAGAAGCTCCAAACATGTCCAAGCCCATGAGGATGAAGGAGTCTTCAATGAGGGTGAGCAAAAGTCTTTCTAGCATTTTCTAAGAGGAAGATGCCAAAGCCACCATACCATGTCTTCTTTTATAAACTAGCCTTTGGATTGAGATGTGGTGGTGTTACATGGCCTCTTGGATTATAGGGAGAAAAGTAGTTTACATGTTTTTTAAACTTGCAAGAAAGACCAAAAGAGATTGTAGCTTCCAAACTTCTTTTGTCAGTTTTTAGATTTAAGTCAAACAACTGGGCCAGATCCAGATTGTTCTGATGTTACCTTCAATGTTTTATCCTTTGGATAGGCAGGAATTAATTTGAGTTTCCTAGGCTACTGTAGAGGGGGAATTGGAGATAGACCCGATTACGCTTAACAGGATATGGGTCTAGGACTCCAGGTTGCAATCCTCTGCTCTTTACCCCAGACCCAAATTGATTATATTTTACTGGGTCCATGTCGGGTCGGATCGTCACAGACCTAAATAACAGGATGTTTTGCATTACAATGTTTGGGTCTGAGTCAGGCCCATCTCTATCCTATCTGGGCCAATTGGGTCTTGGCCCATTGACCAGGATGGACCCATCAGGCCCATCTCTTAAGACCTTTTTAAGGAATTGACCAAATAGTTAGAATGGTTGGTATGACCATTTCTTTTAGCCAAAGGAAATGCAGAGGTCACCAAAGACAGCAGAAGGCTCTCTAACTGAAAGGAAATGCAGTGCTAAGATGACTGAACTTTTCCAATTCATAGAATTCTCACTTCTTCTACTTTCTAAGGCCAAAAAATTGAAGTATAGCTGTGTAGTGCAATGCATTGAAGGAAAACAAAATTTCCTCAAGTATTCTAGCACATGGGACTTCCTTTTTCAGCTAACACTCTGGTTTGTTCTGTTTTTTTGTTTTTTCAGCTGGATGATTGGGTCCTCTGCCGAATTTACAGGAAGAACATCCCTCTTCCAATGGCATCAGCGATGAATCGAGAACAGGAAGACCATTCATTCGAAGATCAATCTGTAGCAACGTTTCCAAACATCACCAACCAAAGCGCATTTGAACTACCAAAATCTTCCTCATTCTCAGACCTCCTGGCCTTCAACGACTTCTCGGTACTCAGTCGTCTCCTGGCCGACAACCCGTCTGACTCAGTGGGCAGTGAACCTGGTCCTTTTTACACCAATGCCGATATCAATCAGCCCATGGTCAGCAGCAGCAGCAGCTACTTGTTGCATCAAAAGCTACCCCAGCAAGAGTTATCTGCTTTTTCTTCAGAGAACCAGCTCAAGCGCCAGAGACCTATGGCATTGAGCTCAGATGAAGGGGTTCTGCACCACACATCAAAGAAATTCAACAACAACTCATGCAACTTCACCAACATAACTAATCAGTTAGACACTCCACAATACAACTTACTAAATCAGTCATTCTTCAACCAGCAGATACTGTTGAATTCTCATCTTGAATTCTAATGAATTACACATCCACTTAGCTGGGAGCATTATGACAGCAAGAAACCAAGAAAAGTTCCATTGGCATTGTTTAATTATCTGGGTCTAGTATGTACAGATAGAACAAGAATCTGTGTGTCTGTAGAATGTTGGAAGGATACAGAAGAGTTTGGAAGCTTGAATGGTGTCAAAAAACAGAGACATCATTCAGAGCTGGTGAGAGAAACACAGAAAGGTAGAATATGATAGGAGAAGAGTTTTAACACAATTCTTTTTTGAAGAATGTGAAAGTTGAATTGGAAGATTGGTCATGTAAATATATCTGGTTTGAAATTTGAATAAGATGTGTGAACCTTTTGCTTTTTAAATTTCAACTTCTAAAATCTTAATACAACCTTATTTAGGGTTTCTCATGGGCCTGGCTAGACCTAACCTACTTGGGTGATTCAGTAAGCTAGATTTGTAGGCTCTGTTTTAAGATCTGTGGGCTGTAACTAGGCCTAGTTTTTGGCTCAGAAAAACTAATGGACCTGTGGATGGGGGAGATTGGCTATGCCATGAAACCACCATGTTCATACTTTGTTAACACATTTTTTTTTTTTTGGGTACTTGACTAGCCTTATTCTTTAGTATTCTTCTGTACAAGCAATATGTATTGGATGGTGTGAGGAAATGTTGTTTTTGGTCCCACCAGTATTAGGGATCAAAATGGGCAAGGATGGCCCATTGGACTGCAAACTCTTTAACTGTAAATTTTATTCAAGAAAGGATCTACATATATAAAGTAAGACTTTCAATAAATCGGTTCATTCATAAAAATGTAAAGCAAATATTAACTAACCTTATTTTAAACATAAAGATAATCTACATTTAGTAACAACTCATAACATATCCTTAACAAATACCCTAACAACTCATACTCTAATCAATGCTACTCTAATATATAATCTCTAACATTCCCCCTCAATCACATTGGATCTTGTGATTGTGATTGTGAACATGAAGAATAAAATCCTTTAATCTCTAAGAAAAGTAAATCACTTAAATTTTTTTTTTAATATAAACGATCCGGGGCGGACCCATGTATTGTTGCATGGGGCTTCAGCCCCCACAAATTTGAGATAAAAAAAACCCATTAGGGCTACATGAGCTGGCTGGACCAAACCCTATGGGGCAAAGCCCGTCAGTCCTCATAGAACAAAACTCTCTCTCTCTCTCTCTCTCTCTCAAGGAATCCCCAAATCATAATCACCTCCAGCTCGTATGAGCATCTCGGTGTCTCTCTCAAGGAATCCCCAAATCATAATCACCTCCGGCTCCTGCGAGCATCTCGGTGTCTTTCTCCTCCTCTGCACATTAGTACTAAATAATTTTTAGGTGTTGCAGGGGGTTGTTTTGGTAGGTGATTGGTTTCAAAAGTATTTTTTCAGAAAATGGTGCCGTTAGAAATAGGTGATTTCTGCAAATCTACCATCTTTTGAAAATCCTTATGTTTGAAAGGGTTTCTTTTGATTATGAAAGATTTAAAGAAAAATAGGAGGTATTCCTAAAAATCCTACCTTTCTAAAAATCCCCATTACTTAAATGGGTTCTCTTGATGGAGTTGAATTTAACTTCAACAAATGAAATTAGACAAATATTCAGATTAAAGATGAGGGAGAGAGATGTATCCCATCAGGCATTATTGATTCTTAGCTACTTATGCATGTTATTGCTTATTAGCTAATTTTATTTTAGTTTTAATGTAATATTTGGTTGTTTGTAATTGTAAAGACGAGGGAGAGAGATGTATCCCATCAGGCATTATTGATTCTTAACTACTTATGCATGTTATTGATTATTACCCAGTTTTATTTTAGTTTTAATGTAACATTTGGTTGTTTGTAGTTGTAGTTTGTGTTGGGATTTTAGGAAGGAGTTTTAGGAATGAGTTTTGGATTTAATTTGAGCAAATAAACTAATGAAGATCAAAGGATGAGAGAATCCATTGTTGTTTTTGGTTCAAAGTTTGTTTCCAATCTTCTTTCTAGATAATAACCTTAACTTTATTTCTCATGCAAACAAATAGGCCTAGGATTACTCTCATCTCACATGAATGGACACAAATACACAATTTATTTGTTTGCACATTGCTTTACCCAAGGTCTTAATTGATTATGCTCTTACTGGATGAATACAAATACACAATTGAGTTATTTTATCTTTTGTCATTGGTAATGTGAAGAAAGTACAAAAAATAACGTTGGACTTTTTTATTTGACCATTGTTAGCCCCACTCAAGTAAAAATCCTGGATCCGCCACGGGAATTGATCTTTATTGTGTGGGCCCGAGCTCTAATAGCATAAACACTTCTAGATAAATCGATTCATTTCACCGTACATTTCATTAATGAGAAGAAGCAATTGAGATTGTGTATTAGCTGGAATGAGATTTTATACAGTTTGCAGATCTTAATTGGATGAAGCAGTGTCCCCGAACACCCTTAGTCTAACTCATACAGTAATCTATAAAAAATTTACTAACCACTGCTACTCTAATAGATTATCTCTAACATTTGGAGTGATCGCAAATCTAACAAAATAAGCTTGAGGGTCGAACTTGCTTGAAAGTTGCGAGGTTCTCTAGTAGGCCCACTTCTTAAAAGTTCAAACCAATCAAAATAATACAGTATCTTCTGGTAATCTTTGAAGTTTGAATACTATTTTTGCAACCCTAGAAATCCAATGTGCAAAGGGATTGGAACTCCTAGTCTATTACTACCTGATGCACTTTAAGTAGGCTCATGATCATCTTTAAAATGAGGAAGAAATTGGAGCAAAAGAAGAATGATAGTGGAATCTGCCCACTAGAGACAAGAAGAAGAAGAGGAAAGAGAGCATGAGAGAGATTCCACTAGAGACAAGAAGAGGAAAGAGAGCTTGAGAGAGAGAGAGAGAGTGAGAGAATAGAGAGAATAATCATAATTCTCTTTAGATTATTAATCCCTATAATTTTAGGCACGAAACCACTTTGAGATCCAACTTTATATTATACTAAAAGGATTAGTAGTCAATCTTAGCCTCTTAGTGTGTTGGGTAACACAATTTTTTTTTATTGAAATTGATCCTTTTAAAGCAATAATTGAAAGTTTTTCATAAATATCTCGAGATCCATAAAAAATCAAGCATTGAGATTTGACGTCATAGCCATGTTTAGTCTTACAAACAGAATTATCGGTTTGGATCTTGCATTTGGGACCTACAAATTTCTAAAAAATAGATAAAAATATCTGGATTCTTTTTCCAAAAACTCAAAATTCTAATACAGACTGCCTGTGGACCCTTTCAAAACTTTATCACCAATTATTTTTTTAAACCAATGGTCCATGATGTTTCTTAAATTCCTTGAGATCTACGAGGAATCAAGTATTAGAATTTAGTTGCATAGCCGTGATTGACCTTACAAAGGAAACTAACAGTTCAGATATTATGTTTGGGGCCCACAAAAGTGAAAAAAAAAAAAAACAAAGTAGATAAAAGGGCCTGGAGTATTTTGCGAATATCTCAAAATATATGAAGATCCAACGGCCGGAAGTTGGACACATGGCCATGTTTGACCCTCTGACTAATGGTCTGGATCGTGATTTTTTGTCCAATAAATTAAAAAAAAAATAAAATGGACTGCCCTTTTGAGGATGTTTGTTTCACTGTAGCTCCATAGAGTATTTCCGCTTCAGACACACACGTCTAATTCAAATGTGCCCATTTTTCTAACTACTTGAAATGGAGGCAAATCATCCAAAATCCATTTGAAACAGACTTTGCAAGATGTGTTCCCAAACAGTCTTAAAAATTATTTCAAACAGTTTTAAGACAATAAGAGGCAAGAATAATAGATGCGAAATTGATCCTAAGTTATTATTAAAAAAAATCACTGAGATTTTACGATAATCTAGCGTTTTTTAGAGTTTGTTAACATTTAACTACTGGTCCAAAACATTAGGCCCAGGTCCAGCACAAGGCCTCAAATTCAGCCCATATCCACCTAATATGGGCTGGCCCCATAAGTATCCCTAATTAGATAGATGGCCACCTTTTCACTTTTTTAATGGAAATGAACACAGTAATCATCTTTTTAAATCATATCATGTAAAAGATAGAAAAGAAAAGAAGATAGATATTGAATCTTTTATTAGGGTACTTCCAAAACTGCAATCAGTATGGAGTATGGACTATGGAAGCTTTTTAATCCTTCCCTACAGTGAGTAGAAGCTTCTTCTAATCACTTTTTTAGAGGATTGGTTTGTTAGGTTAGGAGTGCCTTTGAGCTTTCAAAATCAGGGGTCTAAAAATCAAAGAAAATGTATGTGGTGACTATAACAGATTAAAAGATAATTGATTCTCTTCAGCTTTATTCCACTGAAAAGTCTCTTTCTCTTTGGACTAGTAACAGGGGCAGATGTAAAGGTGTAAAGCAGACTACCATGGTCCCACTGGGTATTGTCAAATGCAAAGCACAAAAGAATAGAAGAACAGTTGTTGTAGATAATTGTTTGGTTAAGAAGATAAACATGCATGGTAATAGCTTAGTCAGATGGATCTGGATTCCAGATAGTCCAAGCACACCAAGTGCACCTCATCCAAAATGCCACACTAAATATTGAGTACCAAAGTTCACAGAGAGATAATGTTAATATGAGTGTGTATTTTATGGGGGCAGTCAGCAGAAATTCTCTAATTAGCCCATTGTTATAAATCCACTTGGGGCATGACTTTGGGATCTAAACCACTAATTATCCCTCTCTCTTCTTGTTCCATCATCAAGTAAGCTCACTGGTAGATTGATCGACTGTAAAATACGCGGCTTTGGGTCTATTTCTTCATTATTTAAATTACATAACTTAGATGTGATCAATCCAATGATGGGCGTAACTCTGATCGGAGTGCAGCTGATAGAATAAGTCGAAACATGATTTTAAGTGGTTTGTATTGCAAAGGTGAGGCTCACTATGACTTATAAAAGTGGACTTAGGGTGTGATGAGTGTTAAATATTGCTTATTTTACCCCTCATTAGTATAATTTTTATCAGTATCTCATACGCATATCATTTGTTTTACACGGAGATTTTATCCTTCTATCACATTAATGGATTATCGAATTATCATGCATAAATTTGATTTTTTATATCACATTTTTATGTAATTTCTCTTGTACAGGTGGACCCCGTGACTATTCCAACCTTCCGGCTAGTGTCCCAAGGCATCAAAAAGAGATTTCAATAAAAAAATTATATGGAGAAATCTTAGGAAGAGTTGAAGAATTTCAAAATAAGAGGAGAAAACTTTTTAAGGATAAAAGAAGTTATTTTCTAACACAAAGGATTAGTTGGTGTATTGGTTAGATCTTGGGTTGGTATGGAATATGTTATGGATTCAAATCCACAAAAACAAAAAGGCACATAT
This sequence comes from Camphora micrantha, assembly GCA_003546025.1. NCBI lineage: Eukaryota > Viridiplantae > Streptophyta > Magnoliopsida > Laurales > Lauraceae > Camphora > Camphora micrantha. The sequence continues at coordinate 11,124,936 of QPKB01000002.1, forward strand.
GCTTCCAAATCAAATTGAAGCAATCCATGTGAAAGCAAATGAGCCAATAAAAAACCTTCAAGTTGCAACCAATCAAATGTTTCTATAAATTGGAATGTTTTTGTAGAGAGAAAAAATACATTTTGCCAAGTTAGTCTTTTAGCAAATTTATTTACCTTCTCTATACTTTTAGATTATAATTAGGAGTTTATTTGTAACTAATATCGAGATTGTATGTAATTGAAGATCATTAATAAAGATTTGGAACTCTTTCTTGATGTGTAGTGGCTAAAGCTCTTGGATTCGGCTCTCCTTTTGAAGGTAAGTAATGTGATTAGTTCAATTATATGTATGTTTTAGTTTAAATTTCCTACTTGTGCCTTGATTGATTAGTAGATTTTAGATCAAATTGTGCAAATTTCTCTAATTTCTCATGCTCTATCTCAACACTTGATGCTTTGATAATCTCAATTGATGCTTTGTAGTTAGATTAAGTTCTCTCACATATCATGCTCTAAAGCCCTTATCTTTGATGTTTTGTAGCTTGATTTTAATGATTTATTATTAGGATAGTTAGATGATAATCTAGGATCTTGACTTTTGATTTTCTTTACTTTAATCTTCATTGTTATATCATCCAATCCAATTAAGCAAGAGATTGCTAATTGGATTGTAGATTTGGGAATTGAATTAGAACATGCATTGATTGGATTAATTACATACTTAGTAAATTTTGGATTGCTTAATCTCTTATTTTTATTATTTTTAATTTAAATCATTGTTTGATTTATTATTTTCACTTCTAGATTGTTATATACATATTTCACACAACTTGTTTTAAAATAATCCCCACATTTCACACCACATCTTTATCTTAAATCTTCCATTTCCAATCACGATTCATCCAATAGTTTAGTATAGCTTGTTAGATTAACTTAAATCTTATTAAATTTATATTTTAGATTGTTAATTAGTTGTTTTTTGCATAGTTTATTAGTTTTAATTATTTACTTCAATTGTTTAAATTAACTATATCTTAGTTCAATTCTACTCAAATTGGATTCATTGCTTGTTTTATCCTCTCTCCGTGTGATCGATAATCCGGATTCTTAAGTTCTTTACTACTTGACGACGCCGTAGTCTTGCGGTTAAATGTTACACATATAAGTGTCAATCAGGGTGCGTTTGTACATCTAGAAGATTTCGCTCTTTGTGGATTTCCACGAGAAACAGTAATGTTACATTCTTACCTGGGACAGAGGAAACTGAAATCTTCTCACTTTGTCAAATCATTTCATATTTTCAACTTGGAAGTTGTGTCACACCAACTACTTAAAAAGGGGCATAACGGAAAGTCAAAATAATTTACTTCTCTCCCGTGGATTTTTCTTGTCTTACAAACGCACCCTTACGGTACATTTGTGGACATTCCTGGAAAACAAATTCCATGGACCTCTTCCTCTTCCGTGATTAATTTTTTTCTAACAGCCCCACTAGGAAAAGCTTGTTTCTAGAATTACAGAAAATTTAGCTCACTTTCTAAGCTTTTCTCAACAAATATGAATTTTATTGTAGTGTACAAAAGCGTTTCCGCAATCCTCAATTTTCTATTGAAAACTAGCCACAGAAACGTGCTTAGAGAGTTTCTAAGTCCTATCCTTTGACAACTGGACCCTCCATAACACCTTTTTTTTCTCATTGCTAAATTGGGTTAGTGGTATAGTCTTTTGGGACAAACCATCTGCCAGATATGGTGAGAGCGTTGGACTGCTCACGCAGTTTGCGATAAAATTATCCTCATTTTGAGAGCCTCAAAGTCGTCTAAAATCTAGCTCTTAAATAAGGTTAGATGGATGTGAAATTGGCATCATCTATTAACAGCCTGCAAAACTCAGATGATTCTTTCATTTGAGCAATTTGTGAAAAGGTCCCAACCTATGGATCATATTTTTTGGACTGCTATGGGCTTTTAATTCATCATCCGAAGTCCGAACCACTTAATATTTTTATATTAATGATAATCAGGACGCAAAGTTTCATATCTTAACTGTACAAGTTCTTATGCCTGTGGACCACTGGGTTTGGGCCTAAGCTAGTTGAGCCGAGCCCATTTTATTGGGCCCAATATTGAGTCCCAGTCCACCCCCAGCTAGCAACCATATGGGCAGTTATTTTGTGCACGTTTGACAATCAGGTCAGGATCCCAATCCACTTGGGTATATGGGTTAGGTCGGGCACAGTGATGTCCATACCCTGTTAGTAGAATACCCAAACTGGAGTGAGATAAATATGTAATTAGGTTCAGTCCCAGCCTTTTTACTGGTCCTGAACTTAGTTGGGCCTGGACTTGGTCATGACTCATTTACATTGCTCTCCTAAGAAATACCACAGAGGCCCCTGATCTATGTTTTATACTCTTTCCTTTGTTAATCAAATTTGGGTTTCATCCCTGATATATATGACTTTTCATGGATCGATTGGGCCTTGGATCGCAGCAGCTGGTTAAAGCCCAAGTTTATTTAGTTTTCAGGACAGAAACTTTGGCCCAGATCCCTCCTGAGAGCTTTAGAGTTAGGTATCTTCCCAGCAGATTTATAAAATATTTTGTCTATTTATATTAAATCTGTTGAGTGGGGAAGGACCTACATACAGCCTTATTCATACATACCGGGCTGAGGCCCAGCCCATATAGTATTAGCCCAGTAAATAGACCGCACGTTGGCGGGTAGTGCCGGGGAAAAGTAAAATACCTGCGATTGACGATCAATCACGATGCACAAATACAACCAATCAACCAATCACATGAACATGAGTTTTACACGGTTTGGTAAGGTTGTCTACATCCACGGGAAAAATAACTTCCGTCTATCGTTCTTCCTTGGTCTCAATCATGGGTTAGGGTTTTAGATTAGATAATATATAATCTATGCTTTCTTGGACCCCCACCCCTGAAAGCCCCGGTATATTTACCAAAATACTCTTGACCCCGAATCCGGTCCCCCAACTAACCCAATGGACAAATCCGATTAAACCAAAATACAAGACATAAATCCAACAAATCCCTCATCTAAATATTGTGATATAAGGGACTTGTTTGTTTTATAGATCACATAGGAATTGAATATAAATGCATTCATTCAAGAAGTGATTAAAAACAAAGATCCAAGGTGACTATGTATACAAAAATGACCATGAAAAATGTTCTCTTTCGAGGAGATTTGCATGTTGCTCATATGTAGTGCAACTCGTGCCTACTTATATGCACATCTATCAATTAGAAGACGACAGATGGAAAGGTCTCTTTTAAGGACAAGAGGGGACCAAAAATCAATCAGCCCTATTAGATGATTCTAGCCCATAATTTGATATGCTTAAAGTTTAATTTTATCTTAATTGTAGATTCTTTTTAGATTCAGTCCAACAGAGACTATAAGTGTAACATTAGCCTTTATACTCAAATGAGTTGCATTGATCAAAGATGGGCACAAGTGGGCCTCATAGAGTTGGATTGCACATGCAATCCGCTATTTGGAGGACATGTTCCGGGAAATAAACACCCAGACAACAAGGGCCTATTTGTTTGTGTTAGATTAGATAGAAATTCATGGTTAAATGCACTCCACTAAGGATTATTAAAGATGTGAAGTGTGAATGATATGAGGTGAGGGATGAAAGATATAAGGCCGGAATATAAATGAAACCCGACTTTCCTAAGTATTGAATTACTAGGGTGATGGCTAGGTCATTTCCCATTTTCCCTTGATTTGATTTTCATTAAAGAGGAGATTCTTTGATTGTTATTTTTAGATATACACCTCTGGCGTTTGTTGGTCTTTGTTTTTTTACCACTTATGGCATAAACTCCTTTCTATTTATATCATTCAAATCCTAGGAAAGTCAAAATCACATCTAAACATCTACCTTACATTCTTCAACCCACGCCTCCCCAGCCCTAACACTAATGGCTTATCCAATGTCGAAGCTCATTTGATGACGAATTCCTATATATTAAATTCCATGCAGACAAATATGCCCCCAAGTATAAATAAAATGAGTAACACTACCAACAGCTAAACTATAAGCAATAGAATCAATGAGTAAAATGTTACACCAAATAATTGCCAGCTTAAATCTTACAAGTTAGTAAACTTCTGTACTTTCAGATCTGAAAAACGATTGAAGGGGCCCAAAGAAAAAAAAAAAAAAAAAAACAATACCTTTTTTTTTCATCTCCAAATAGAAAAATAATCTTTGACTTTTCAATTGACCATTATCCACCCCTTCAAACAAAATTTTTGGGTCCATCACATGATCACCAATGTACTGTTAATACTGCTTGTTTTTGCATGATTTCATGAGAAATCACAGTATATCCAAAATATTGTATCTTATTTTTAATATAGCACAACCAAAGGTTAATACAATTTGTCTACTATGTTGTGTTATGCATGATGATGATGAAGTGAGGTGGGTGGACTCCATTCCATTTGGCACTCCATGATTGTAAAATTATTTTGATAGACACGTCCGATAATAAGATCATTTAGGTGGCTCTACCACATCTATCTCGGGGTGACAAGTCACCTTTGATTGATCTTCAACAAACAATATACTCAATTTTCTTACATGACCTTCAAATATTTTTATTACAAAATGTCCTAACTTTTTTTTTATTTTGAGAAAGGACATTTTGAAGTCCTAAACTCTACTTAGATTAGTTTGACTGGTGGTAAAAGAATTTCAAGCCTTCTAACAAAAGTAGGAGCTTATATAATTATTAATTTGCTAGAGTTTCTTCTTTTTATAATTAAATAGAAAGAAGTAGGTGAAACTTGAATAAAAAAAAAAAAACCTTTTCTCCATGTAAGAAACCTTGCTCATAAACTCGTGTCCAATCATAATAAACTCAATCATTAAATATAAACTCAATGTCATTGGCAGATAGCCAACATGAAAACCATGGACAAAGACTGAAAGACCTCACTACAATGGGCGAGGAGAGTCTTGGGAATTACAAGCCCTAAATCTCCATTTGAAAGGACATTAGCTGACAAAGAGCTTTCAAACCCTAAAAATCAACGTCCATGTAATTCTAGGTCTTTTCTCAATCAGCTTCTTCTTATCTTATCTCCTTTTGTAAACCCAAGCCAATCACACTTACCTTAATCTTGACAAATGATAACACCATTAACAACCCTTTGATTTAGTTAACCAAATGAGTACAATTCGAAAACCATTAAAACTTGAAGGGAACCATTATCCGATTAAAGCGGTATTTGGGTCACTCCTATCCTCAATTACCCGAGTAAATGGTGCACTTTTTTCCAATTACCAAAAGCACCGAAAGCAGGTCCAAGATACGAGCCACCTACAAACTTCGTATGCTACTCTGGTGAAAGAGTCCGCCATGTCTTAGGCTTTTCCTCACAATGACTGTGAGGGAGCCGATCAGGCTCCGCCATGCCAGACATCCCCATGGTGATGTGGCAGAGCCTAATTGGCTTTTCCTCACGGAGCCTAAATGGCCGACCGTCAGGAAAAGCCTCAAATCTTGATTTCTTATAAAATTAAATATGTTTGAGTTGTGCCCCACCAAAGGGTGTACTTTTTTATAGGCGGTTAGAAGGCCCTGTAATTAGATGTGTGAACACTGAGATCTAAGAAGATTCTAGATTAATTTGTTCCCCAAGATCAAGGATAAAGTAGTATAGTTTAGCAAATTTCAAAGCTAGATGAGCTCAACACCTATGATGGGGTGGTGGGGTATGATGCTTACTAGGGAATGGTCCTAGTCCCTTCCAATCAATCTTCCATTGTTTATTCCAAGCAACTTCACCTAAACCCCTAATGCCCCAACCAACCCAAAAGTCGTTTTTGACTTTAACCCCCCCTAAGTTCACATATATATAAAAAAAAAAAACCTTATCCCCAATTTCCCATTCTCACTTGGAGGTGCGAGGGTACACCAGTTTCCTGTGTCTCGCAAGCTGATGTCATGTTGGATGGATGGACTTCAAACAGTTGCTGACAGGTGAGCTGAAGCCAAACGGCAAAATCATTTCATGGGCCCCACAACAGCTGATGGGCCACGCGCCGCGTTTAACGGCCTGGATATTTAATATTAAAGCCTGCGCATCCGGATTTCGTGTACACGTGTCAACCCGTTGCCCCACACGTCTTAGATATTGAGAATTAGATATTTGCCTTCTCGCCATCTCCCTCTCTCCTCCCTAGTTTTTAATTTACAAACCCTTGGACTCTCTCCTCTCTAATTATTAATTTACAAACCCCTTAGTCGAAGGGTCCGTTTGGGTAATTCACTTATATAAAGTAAATTCACGTGAAGGATCGCACATCATTATGGGGCCCATATGGGGGCGGAATCCCCGGGACGCATTAAAAGATTTAATGGACCTATCTATTTTCCTACGAAGTTTGAGGTTCACTCGATCATCTTATCACCTCCATTTGAGTCTCACAAATCTCAAAGAAGATTTTTTTGGTGCCCCAGCCAAGGGGTGGGGAAAAAAGGGAGCCCGTATATATACAGCCATATGGAAAAGCAACCCACTCAAGCGTGAATGAAGCCCGTACAAGCAGAAAAAAAGCCTACACAAATGGAAAAAAGGAGCCTGCTCAAGCGAGAAAAAGTGATGTATCTAAGGTTCAAAGCCTAAGCAACTAGGTGAGAACCGACACTCCTTACTACTCTGGTAAGGAGCCGTTCTTAAATTTCAACAATCGTATAACAAAGAAAGTGCAGTTAATCTATGGATATTGTCCATTCGGATGGGTGTAAAGCCTAGGTTTTCAGTGTAACTCAAGGGATTCCCTTGTTTGGTTCATTCTGATGGACCCATAGTGGGGCCATGCTTGCACCTTTCACCTAGTGCGCTTATGATCACAGGTGTAACTTGTATAGTAAGTCCAGTAGCATTTGGTTCATGGACCAGGCTACAAGAGGTTTCTTGTTAAAAAGAAATAAGAAATTTTTCCCTCACCCACCCAAGTAGATTCATGACAATCGGTCGACAAAAAGTTTTAATCATTGATAATGATAATAAAAGATATCAATCTGATCAAATGATCCCGACCACTAATTTAAGTTCTCAAATTTCTTAGACTATACGTTGAGCAATTCTTTTTATGACAAAATCCAAAGGAGAATCATATTTGGATCAACATAAGATTTGGGCTTATATCAATTCATGGGAATAGTATTTGTGGAAGGTTTGGAGTGGGTCCTGCACTATCAAAAATGAGTGTTGTAAAAGTCTCACTTAATAAATTTACTCAAAAAATAGTTTTTGTCATTTGACTTTCTAGATACTTACTAAAGAGTGATCTCCAATGACCCAAGTGTCTTGAGCTAAACTAACCTCTTAAACAAACCTTGTTATCACTAGGCCCCCCCTCCCTTTTACCCTTCACAACTCTCAATCTTAAAACCTCAATTCTATCTTAAAATTTTCTTTTTCACTTGAGTTGGTCTTGGGTTTGGTGTAGGTAAAGTTGGGATTGGTAATTTTTAAAACCTTATTCCATCTGAACTTTCATTTTCACTTGAGTTGGTCTTGGGTTGGGTGCTGGTAGAGTTGGATTGGTTCGGAGGTTGAATTTAGTGTATCAGATTAAAAGGTATTTTTGGGTGTTTGATAATTGCCTAGCAGTTGAGGGTGTTGAAATTTCATGAGATGATTTTGACTTGAATTGGTTTAATCTGGCTTAGGTCTAAAACATGAGGAACTAATTACAAATCCTAAAATACTGATGGACCATATGCCCTTATTAGGGGAACATGTACCATTCATATGTGGTCAAGCTTGATTTTATAGACTTCCAAGTGAATTCTTGTTCTAGAAGAATTGGGCAAAGAATTATTAGCACAGTCAAATTATCCTTATCCTTCATTTAATGGCTTCAACAACTTTTTACCATAAAAAAAAAAAAAAGACTTCAAATTTAATGGTCCAATGATATAAATTTATTATTATTTTTTTTTATAGATTTGGTCAAAGAATAAATTAAGGTATAGTATGAGTTTCAAATAGTACCTGTGCCAATTCACATAGAGTTAATTGAGTCTAAAGGGTGTAGACTGGTTTTTGTACAATAGGGCCCACCACCTATCATCAATCCAATGATACCACACCACCCAACCCAATAAAATGATAATCTTCCCAGTTTTAAAAATGATCCAATCATTCAATACAACTACTATACTATGACTTTCGTAAAATTCAGGATTAGGCTGATCTAATTTGAGTGATTTTCATATATCTCTTAATTAACATAAAACCCTTCTATGGGGCACATACATTTCTAAAACATTATTAATAATTCTAAGAGAAGCCCTAAATAAATAATGAAATGATGCTTTTCATACCAGCCTACGTTCTGATTCATTAGCATAAGGTGTGGGTCCGCTCTACACTAAGATTCGTCGTGCCTTTGTTTGGATATTTAGTCCCTTCACACAAAATACTTTTGTGGAGCGTGAGTGCATGAGTTCGAGTCCAAAATTCCAACCAAAATAATAATAATAATAATAATAAATGAAATAAATAAAGTGAAAAATAGAGAAAAAGAGGGAAAAAAAAGGAAGATTTGATTTTGGGTTTGAGGAGAGGAATGACGTCATTGGGCGTCAAAAGAAGAAAGCATGGAAGGCGCCGGTCCAAAAGTCAACACTGTAGTTAGTTTAGGCAACTTGCTCTAAGCTTCCGCCAAATGCCCATTGTGGGGACCACGCGGTTCCTTTATGGTTTTTTTTTTTATAATGGGAGATGAGCTGTCGAGCTAAGCCACTGACCACGTATCCAAATCTCCCACCGCTTTCCCAGTACCCCCTTTTCGTCTAGATCCAACGGTTCACAGTGTGAACACGCGGACAGCATGGGTCCCACAGTCCACAGAGCGGGTTAAGATGAATGGTGCGGAAATCTCGCCAAGTCGGTAGTTCTGCTCGGCGCGCCGCTTCCACATGTCGGCTCTACCATAGGCGGTGGGTTGGAGGCTCGCTGCTCGGCTCAGAGGCTCTGTGGCTTGAGTTAAATTTATCTTTGAATGAGTTAAAATGTCATGGCATGTTTGGAAATAGGAAATAGATGATAAATTCACCCATTTGGGGATTCCTCGCTACCCTTGAAAATTTAGGATTTCTCGATTTGTATGGCTAAGGATTTCATATTGATATTGGTGTATTCCAATATTTATAGGATGTAACTAGAAAAAATTGATACTAGCATGTAAATTTCACAGAAGTGAGGATTTTCAAATCCTATAAAAGGAGGTTGGACCAAAGAATTCTAAAAAAAAAAAAAGATTTCCATTGACCCTATTCCCTGAAAATTAATTGACAATTGTCAAATATGGTTTTTCGTGATTTTGTGAAAAGGCCCAGTTGAGAAATATTCCCCAATGATTTGATTGTTAAACGTGAGCCAAGTGTTTAAACAATGATTAAAATAAGTGTTGTAGTACTATTAAATCTTTTGTATACTCACCTTTTGGCAATCCAACACACTAACTTATGATGTACGAATATTTTGAAATGGGCAAAGTATCGTGTCGTATCGTATCTGATACTTCACTTTTTATGTGTACAATTCGTGTTCCTACCGTGTCTATAGCTTGTCCTCGCCATATCCATGACGTATCTGTGTATCAGAGACACTAGCGCTCATCTAATTCATGTGCTCATGCCAATTACTTTTACCTGCAATGATTTAAATCATCTTTTTTTTATTTTCACTGTTAAGTTAAGACTTTTAATTGATACCTATTATTTTTAGACTTTTAAATCCATAGCTTTTACCATCCAACAAGGGTAAATTTTGTTTTTACTTAATACCAGTTCCACCACAAAGGAAGTGTTCAATAAGACTAACGTATTAGCACTTAAAAACCCTCCTAATCACTTTAGCTAAAAAAAAAAAAAAAAAAAAAAAAGAAGCCATCCTAACCAATATTGTATTCAGTTTTCTAATTTTAATTTTAATTTTTTTTTTTTTATAACTCGCCTGATTCCCATATCCCAAAATTAATTAGGTCCAAATTATAGGTTAAGATGACTTGAGCCAACAAGCCAAGCCAAGGCAAGCTGACCCCATTGACATTTTCCTTCCATGTGCCTCCAAGAAGAGAGAATTTCTACACATTGTATAGGGTAATAGTTGTGAATTTTCTTTTGTTAGGTCCAGCTGCATGGATCTTTCCCCCCTAGTTCTATATTCTCACCACTATTCTATCTTTGTATTTTCTTATTGGTTCGGTGCCAGAAACATGTGCTGGTAACGGAAATCACCTTTCCACAACTGTTTCCAAGCGACCTGTTTGCAATAGAAACCACACGAGAGATGAAGATACATATAATAAAAACAGACAAACTAGAGAAAAGACCTGGACAACAGAAGCCAACAGTCTAAAAAGAAAAAAATTAGGAAAAATAACGAGGCTTCTCTTACAAGTGCCTTGGAAAACACGGTTCTTAGGCCCTCAGAAACCTCTATTTAAGTGGGTTTCTTCTATACTTTCTTCTTTCTTAATAACATCTTCATAGTCTATATCTCCTTCAAGGAGACAGTGCAGCAGCATATTCTCTTTTCTGGGGTTCTCAGCTTTTTTTTTTTTTTTGTATTAATTTCCTTCATTTGTTCTAGCTCTTGTCAAAGAGAGATTGTTCTGGTTTTCTTTTCTTGGTTTTCTTGTGTGTGTTTTTTTTTCAGGGTCTTTTGAGCTTGTGATTGCTTTTGGTCTGGTGTTTTGGAAAGTTGGGTTCTGTGCCTTTTTTATTAAGTCTTTGAATCTGTTAAAAAAGGAGTTGTTTTGGGTCATCTGGAGTGCAACCATGGAAGATGTTTCAGGGCTAACAATTGGAGAAGACTGTATAGATCTGCCTCCTGGATTTAGATTTCATCCTACTGATGAAGAAATTGTAAGCTCTTATCTCTCAGAGAAGGTTGTGAATAACAGCTTTGTTTGTAGAGCCATAGGGGAAGTAGATTTGAACAAGTGTGAGCCATGGGATTTACCAGGTAAGCCTTTTTTTTTTTTTCTCTCTCTCTCTCTTCTTAATTGCCTCTTCCATGTTATTAGAAATCAATGGCTAGAATTTTCTTGATTTTATTTGAATGGTGGGTCTGATTTTTGTTGCCTTTTTCCCCTTCCAGGCAAGGCCAAGATGGGAGAGAATGAATGGTACTTCTTCTGTCAGAGAGATAGAAAGTACCCAACAGGGATGAGGACCAATAGAGCCACAGAAGCTGGTTATTGGAAGGCCACAGGGAAGGACAAGGAGATTTACAAAGGAAAAGGCCGTCTTGTTGGTATGAAGAAGACCCTTGTTTTCTACAAGGGAAGAGCACCCAAAGGAGAGAAAACCAACTGGGTAATGCATGAATACAGACTGGAAGGGAAATTCTCCTACTCCAACCTTCCCAAATCTGCAAAGGTACTTGCCCTTTTACCCTCTTCATGGCTTTACCTTTCCATTAAAGTCATGGGTTCTCTCACCTTTTACCTTCTTTTGCCTATATAGGAATTTTTCATGTGTCCCTTTTATCTTTTATGCCCTTTGCTTCTGTGAGAAGACTAAGAAGAATATTTGGTTTTCATCATTGCAGGATGAATGGGCTGTTTGTAGGGTGTTTCATAAGAGCACAGGCCTCAAGAAGAGCCCAATCCAAGGCCTAGTGAGAATGGATTCCTTTGGAGAGGATCTGTTGGATTATTCTTCCCTTCCACCTCTTTGGGATCCTCCTCGCTTCAATGATGATAGTGACCATGATTTCAATGGGACCACTGGTACTAGCACATCAAGAGGATTTGATGGTTATCAAACCTCCTATTTCTCCAATGGCATCGATGGTCAAACGGATTACAAGAACATTATTCCCAACCACCCCAACATCAACCACCAGGGCAATTTCATCAACCCACCTCAGAATTCAATCTTGGGACCTCAGATATCTCTCCCAAATCCTCCTTTGCCAGTTCCGGGGTCGGCGAATTTGGGTTACTTGCACCCATTCATGAACAAAAATACAGTTCCAAACTCTACAGGCTTTGGTCTCAATGGTGCTGATATGGCAATATTTAGAGCTCTGGCTGCTACCCATGAAACGTCCAGCTCAAACATGAAGTGCAAGGCGGAACAGCTCTCCAACCAGTCAATGGTTTCGCAGGACACGGGTCTGACGTCTACTGATGTCAACACAGAGATTTCATCACAGCAATCCAAGGAGATGTTCAATAATAGCACATTTTTTGAAGGCTTGGAATGTTTGTTAAATTACTGAAATAACTTGGGCTCTCTTATTTTCAGGATTTGGTTTTCAAGAAGCTTATCCCAGTCTCTTGTTACATGAGAGAATGCCTTATTGTCCAGATATTCTGTATAGATATCTTATTTGCAGTGTATGCATTATAGGTTTCACTGTTATAGAGAACTAGGACATGTCATGAATTTTAGTGTACATGTATTCTTTTGCATTTATATATCTCATATTTGTGAAATTTAGTGTTCAAGAATAAATTTTGTAATTTTAGTGTTTTTTTTTTTTTTTTTTTTTAATTTGCCCCTCTCCATAGATAGATATACTGAAAAGATGGGCAATGATTTTCGCCCCCGCTGCCACCAGTATTTGACAGTGTAGTTTTTATGGGATGGCAATGTGTGGGGATTAACTACATCACCCGCCCAACCTGCTCTTATGACGGGGCAGGTTTGGTGGTGGGTTTGTTTGGTCATGGTGTGGATTTGCTTTTAGATCTTGACTAGAATTGGGTCAGGGACAAGTTTTAGTTTTGGGTGCCTCCAACCTTCCATGCTCTATTGTGACCAATATACAATGATACACAAAGCTTGTGCAACACATGTGCTAGTAGATATTTATAGAAGTGGTTGTAAGATTTTTGCTCAAGCTAAAAGTACTCAAAAGCCCATTAAGAAACAATAATTTTCATTTTCGGTTTTCTTTGAGATTTTAGAATGTCTAAAAAGGTTTTAAATGGATAGGAATGGTTTCGGATGATGTTATGGACAATTAGACAGCAGCTTTTCAAGATAAACACTGCTAAACATATGTTATCTGGGGATGATGTTGTATGTATTGCTTAGGCCAAAAGCAAATAAAAACGAAACTAGAACTTTGGAGGAAAACTCTTAAATTAGCAGAACAAAGACAAGATATGGAGTGCAAGTTTGGTGCATCTAAGAGTAGGGAGAACCATAATCGAGATTTAAAAACACTTAGCGTCTAACTAGATTAAGTTTGGAAACACGGCATAATTTAGATTAAAATGGATTATTTGATGGTGGTATTGAAAGGTAGACAAAGTTAAAACAAGCTAGTGAAATATTATGCAATTGTCAAGCGCTACTTTGATTAAATGACATCTTCGCAAGATAAAATTTAGACTTTTATTGTAGCAAGTAGTTGAATCTTAGATGACAAAAATGTGAAAGTAGACAAATACAGTGATATAACCTAGATAGCATACCAAAGATCGACATGTGAAGTTGCAAATTAAAGTTAAGAACTACTATTGCATTTAGGTCCTGTTTGTTTAATTGGTAATTACTCTAACTAATGCCTTCCGATCAAAGAAGGATTCAATTGAAGGAATGTTGGCAAAGGACCATAAAGAGCCATAAAATAATTTTCCATTTGGTTGAAAATACACTTTAAATAAATCAAAATATAAGAAAGTGAAAGACAATATACATCCACGCTGAGTCCTTAACTCCCAAGCTCTTCAACACTCTTTGTTAGAACCCGCACCCTTTACCTGGAAATTAATCCTTGTAAATCAAGGCAAAGTGAGCAAAGGGCTCGTAATAGAATCTAAAATGTAACTTTAATATAAGTGAAATTTGTTGAGTTTCAATCATTTGATTCATACGGGATTAGCCGAACATGATATGGATGAAGTGGTAAGGACATATTTGGAGAAGTGTAATCTATTTAAAGATTTAGTTCAGGATAGATTAAAATGGAAAAAATAAATTTTATAATATATGAAAAATATTGATGATGACACTTCACTTTCCAACACTCGCAATAATTTTTGCACTGGGATTCAAAACCCGAGAAAGAAATGAGTGTACCAAGATAAATGGGTAAAAAGGCTTCAATATTAACTAAGGAATATACAAAATACAATGGTATGCAAATCCGTACCTCAGCTACACAACAGTTTGATCCTTTTACTCATTATGGTCTAGAAACAATGTATTAAAACGATGTGCCATTTAAATTTCCTTTTTAAGTTGGATGCACTTGTCAAGCCACTAGTATTTTTATCTTGTACTAGACCAATTGGAGAATCCCATCAAATTTTCTATGTAATCTTTACAACCCAAAGTATAGCACTTGTTCTCATTCAGTCCTTTGTTGAATTCAACCTTTCTCCAGCCTATACTATAATTGCTTTTATTATTATGTGCTTTGATCTTTTGTTGAGTTCTTATCTTCCTGTAACGAATCAATTGACGAATCTTAGGATAAGTTCTTTTCATAGTACTCGTGACACATAAAATAATAAGAAGGAAAAGCTTAGGGTAAGGTTATCTCCTTCATCTAATTTCAGGTGCAACGGTTCCTTCTTTCTCTCATTTTTAAAATGTTAAAGAGAAGGTATAAAAGTATAATACCTCTTATTCGGTTTCCATACTACAATAATAACCACTTTTGACCTCCTAGTACATATATACAAAGTTCATGAACCTCTAATTATATTCTTTGAACAAGTCCCATGTTTTATTTGGAACTGTAGTTCAGTTTCCTTTTGTATATGTGTGGCACATTAAAGGTATTACTTATGCAATTGGTGTCATCATTCTTAAGTTTGACCTACTGTTATGATCCTAGAAATCAAGACCAATCATCATGTTTTGACCCCCACAAAAAAGGACAAAGCATCAAGTGGCCCACAATTTACATAATAAGTTCATGATCTTAAGTAAAACATAACCCTTCGACTTAATTCATGGTTCGCATGATGGATGGACGATCGCCTGATTTCATGTATAAGGTAAGTGTGGCAACAGGTGGGTTGGGTTGATCGACCCCCTTGCGGTAACTAGTACCAACTCAAGCCAAACCTGACCCATTTATTAATCAGTTTGGATATGACAAATCAAAACCTTATTTTATTATGAGTTCTATTAAGATTGGGTTTCTTATCTCTGGTGGATATTCATGTACATACTCACATACTATGTAAGCCCCTAACCAACATGGTAATAATTTAGGATTGGCTTCTAGTTGTTTTTGTGGAAAAGGAGATGCCTAATCACAAGACGAATAGTAAATTAGTATTAAGGTTGGATTATGTGTTGAAGTACAAGATATTGCGTTGGACCGGATTGATTGGGTTGGCACAATGGGTAGCATGAACTTACCATTGCACAATCTAAAACTGTCTCATGCATTAATTGGGTTGGAAGTGTTAATTCATTGGGTCAAAATGGCAACCTAAATTGTCATGCATCTTTATAGTGACCGTCCTAACTGCATGTCCTTAACATAAATTTGCCAGTTGGCTGTGAGCTAGAACTCATATCATCCTCCTTCTCAGACTAAGTACATGAACATTAATTTTCAAGTCTTCATGCAATCTCTTCTATGCTTTTCCAAAACGGTTATGGATTAGTTCTTTTGGTTTTAATGCAATCCGTCTCCTTCGTCGTCCTTTTGCATTTCATTCATCCAAATCTTTCCCTGCTAGGGACATTATACAAGATGGGTCTGAAGTCTCAGCACTTGTTACTATCATGCCCTCCTTTATCTCCTTTTCAAAAAGTGAAAAAAGTACAATGAGTGATGCTATCCTTTTATGGAACAGAACCTATCTCTTATTTTAAAACACCCATTTGAGATATTTCTCAACATAGTCTAGCGAGGGAGGGAGGGCGGGCGGGGCTGTGTGCAGGCCCTTGTACCTACGTACATTAGTAATTATATTTTTATCTTTCTCCAATGATTAATGAATAGAATACCATCTTCCCCACTAAATTAAAAAAAAAAAAAAGAGATATTCCTCAACAACTTTTTCTTAAATGAACTTCTCATATCTTGAATTTAAAAATGCAAGTGGGTTTTATATATATATATATAATACAAGAAAGGTGTGGGTTTTAACAGAATGGAGAAGCAATTGGAGTTGCCGGTTGCTGCAAGCATTGTTTTAAAACAAATTTTCAATCACTCCATTGGCCAAAGCCAAAACCTTTGTTTATCAGTTGATATACTTTTAACAGAAAGTGAATTCCCTTTTGTTTTGAACTTTCATAACGAAAATCTTCTAAAAATTTTAAAAATGAGAATGTTCAATAATTTTATTTCCTTTTTGGATTTTTAGATATAGATAAAACAAAAAAAAAAAAAAAAAAATTTAGAATATAAGGCAGTGGAAGTAGAATTCCTACTAACACTTGACCTATAATGAGTGGTTCCTCTCTTTTATTGATATTGTCCCAAATCTCACTAACAAAGAATGGCTGTACACTAGAAATATTCAAAATGGGAACTGTCTATATAGTTCATACTTGTGATCATTCAACCATATTTTTTGTCACCAAGCTCATCTATGATCAAGTTGCTACTCCTCCCATCCAACCACCCACCCAACACCCGATTCCCCATTAGCCCAATTTCAACACCTATCCAAGTGTTAGATTAAATGTTACAGAACGACACTTCTAACAGTTATTCAACTTAAGAGCCATAGATGAAGGGATTAAACCCCAATTGACCCACAACCATTACCCACCACAAAAGTTAGCTTAGCTATTGAAGTGGAGGTAGCCACCCCAATTGATCCACGACCATTACCCACTGCAAACGGTAGCTTAGCTATTGGAGTATAGGTAGCCATGGGTATTTAAGCCGAGGCTTTGGACTTGGATCCCTATCGGAAATAGAGTCATTCTCTGCTTTAATACCATTTGTAACACTACAGGTCATATCCACCGCAAAAACTAGCTTTGTTATTAAAGTAGAGGTAACCATGGGTACTTATCTCAGGCTCTAAACTTAGATATTTTTGATGTGGGACTTGTGAAGTCTCTTATATCTTGGGTGTGTTTTGGCGGGTGATTGGTACACCGAATTTCAACTGGATTTGCCACGTTGGTCAAAGCCCGTCGAATCTTACAGGCAATAACTTTTTATCGTCCAGAATGAGTGCACACTCGATCCGATGGTCCAATTCATTTGAATGGCCGCCAAACCCCAATACCCATGACTATCAGGGGTCTCTATTTTATGGTCCACTTAAATCGAAAAAAAGTGGCCCCTACCACGTATTCTAGTCATGATGAGTGCGCGTGCTCAGCTGAGGCTGTCCTGACTGAGATTATGTGTTGGGTTGATATTTTGTGGAACATTAAATCTCATTGAAATTCCTCCATCTTTCCATCACTCACCCCGTGATTGGTATGATCCAATGCAGGTCCAACTGTATTGCATTATGCTAGATGGTGCCCACTGGAAAACATCTCCATATACAAAGTTTAATTCACAAGTAAAATATATCTTTTGTACACGTGATCAATTGAATTCACTTTGGTTGGAAAATAACTTTCCCCACATTTTTTTCACAAATGGAGTGGATGAATCAAGCAATAGGTGAACCTAAATTAATCTACATGATTAGGTAGGTGACAGCACACAATCTTTACTCTCTAACCTCACAAAAAAAAAAAAAAAAAACTGTTATTAGTCATGGCCCAAACATTGACATATTAAGCAATATTATATTCCAGCCGAAATTTGAAAAAACAACAATTACAAGAGAAGAAATGTTGGACTTACTCTTCTCCATTCAAAGCAAAGCCTCCCCTTTCCATGTTGTTCCATGCTTGCAGTGAATGATGACCTATTCTCTCTCTCTCTCTCTCTCTCTCTCTCTCTCTCCACCAGTCACGTGCAACTGTGCAAGGAAGCACTCTACGTACTGATCACATCATCATGGCCTAACTTCACCAGAAGAAATGGACGGTTTAAAAGATTTCTGATTTGGTCAGAGGGCCCTCAATGGTCATGCATGTGTCACCTTTTGTGCATGGATGATCAAGAATATATGCTAGGGGTATAAAGGCCAGTCAATAAACAGGTGAGTCAACATCTGACTGATATGACCATGAAATGCTCACGGCTGTTAGGTATTATTGGTTGTCCTCAATCCTCAAGGCATGATGGCCGCAAGATCTTGATCCGACGACTGAGGATGGTTTGTGGGGGCTCAATGTGGGCAATCTGCACCAATCATTTATTTGGCTACAGGAGGAATGCCGTGTGGATATCTAATACCTTTGTGATACAGAGAAGTACTGAATGGGATTCCCTTGTAGAGCTTGCGTATTTGGATGTATTTTTCAGCAATATTGTATTGTGAGTCATCTCAAAGGTGGGCCAATGATGGGATATTTCAGAGGTTGGTCGGTTTTACTACTTGGAGCTGTAGATATATATATTTTTTTTGTTGCTTTGTTTCATCATGTATCTATACATGGGGATTCTTACCCAAGATACATATGTTTATGTGTGTCATGAGGTTCACCTAAATGGATAAGATTTAAAGGCAAAGTGTCAACCCAATCAGATAATCTTTACCCTTTATTTAGTCAATCTAACACAAGTCAAACAGCAGCACCAGATTTCACAGTTTGCCGAATTCATTATAGTTTTTCCATGAATGCTTGTTATTAATTTACTGCATTTTTCGTTGGGTACAAGAGAGAGAGAGAGAGTGTGTGTAGATACAAGAAAAGTTGTCAAGTTCAGATCTTGTCTTTCATCCTTTAAAATTCTCAAAATTGTGAATTTTTTTTTTTATTCCTCTGACCCAGTGTCCCAACTTAGCTTATTTCCATAAGAAAAAACTCCAATGGCAACATTTTATCTGCTTGACAAAAAGTTTGGTACATAAAGACTTAAATTATGTACATGATTAGAAATGCAAACTTAACTTAATTTTCTAAGATTATAAGAAGGGGTAATGAGCCCTACCAAGGTTATAGATATTTTAGTTGGAAATTTTTTTATTCTCCTAGTAGCTTGATATATTGTTTTTTGTGGGTCATTTGCCTTTTAAGCATGACATAGGAAAATAAGATTTACATATGCAAAATATTATATATATATATATATATATATATATAAACGGTGCATATGTGAAAGACATTGCACATTATCGTTTTTATTGAAATCACCATTTTCGCGTAAGCAAATGAGTACATCTAACGATTTTAGATATATTTTTATTTTTGAACGTTGGTTGATGGGATTAATTTGATCTGATGACCAATGCACATTGCCATATAAATTATGTATTGACCTTTTTATAAGTGGGAAATGTGAAAGAAAATCAACACTTACTTAGATTTGAAAATGGACTTGTTTTCCCCACATTTTCATACCTTATTTACACATGGGATGCCTAAATGATCACTTTATGCATCTGAATGAGTGCAGTTGGACTTTCCAGTAGGGAATGGATCATCAAGCACATATTCTTTTTAGCTACACAGGTAGGTTATGTTAGGTAAAACCATAGTCCAAACAAACAAACATCATAGATGCCACAGCACAACACACAACCTAAACAAACAAAGGCATTACAGCCATAATCAAAATGGAGTAATGGCAGGAGGATAAGAACTACTAATTATAGGATAATCATTAATTTATATATTTGCTACTCTCATTTGGTGATTGCCATTTAGACAGGAAAGCCTCTTTTTATCTAATCTGTGTAGTTTCAAACTTGTAGGGATCATTTTTGCTTGTTACTAGGGATGATTGGGAAAACTATGGAGTTTTTGGGTCTGAATCCAATGACATCTGGATCCATTTTCCAAATGATGGATCCGAGTCCTAGACCTTTGTGTTGAATCTAAATCTTCTATCTTGGTTTTGAATTTAACTAAAATCGGAATTTGGTTTTGATTCCATGAAAAAAAAGGTGTGGCTAATAAGAGTATACTAGGATGAAATGTCCTAATCTATGGAGAACTTTTTTCCTACCAGCATAGCGAATGTACAGCCCAACTTTTTGGGGCCCACTTGTGCTCATTTCTTATCATTGTAAGTTGTAACTCCTTTTAACACTCTTATTTCCCCCAATTTGATATCATGCTTAATTTCATAATCTCGTCAAACATTTACTCACCATGGAATTGAATCTCGAAAAGAATCTAGTTAAAAGATTGTTAAACTCCGAGGCAATAAAATCAAGGACGATGATAATCTGAATGGGGATAATCTCATAAGTTTGATCTTTTGCATGACCGTTATTTGTAAAGAGAACTTTCCATCTATCTTACGTCAATGACAAGAGAATGCATCCAAGAGGGGCCCCAATAGCTAGGCCGCATACCTACATACAAGTGTGAGCTTTTAAAAAGACAATAAAACAGGAGCTGGTCAGTGTGGACTAAAGCCAAACCTCGTATACTCTTTGAAATATGGTTGTAGTTAGTTTTGGAGGGGTCGCTCAATTGGCCTAGAACCACGGTTTGCACCCGGTAATTGTAGGTTCAAACTGCACTACCAAACTGGGGCTACAGGAAAATTTACTCAGCTTCTCTCTGGGCCCAGAGGGATTAGTAAAGCCCAAAGGGTTAGGAACCCTCCAATAGCAAAACAAGAAAAAAAAAATTCAGATTTAGTTCCAACTTTCTTCTAAACCCAAAAACAAGTTCCATACCTTTCCCCCTCCTCATGGACCATGGATATTCAAATAATAGGATGCCTATATTCATCCTCACTGCTATCAAAATGGTAATGCATGCCAACTGTTAATACTCAATTTAATCGTGTGTGGAGCATACTTTTGTTTGATCAACTCACTCACATCACATTTCTCTCTAGCCATTGGTAAATCGCACTGTGAAAATAAATTATTATTATTTTTTTAAATGAGTCTAGATTGTTTACCCCGGGGTAAGGCTCTCGGAAATTCCAATTCATTTTCAATGAAACCGAGACCTCATCTTCTTTTATGAATGCTAGGTTTTATCATGTATATTGGTCAACAAATGGCATGACATATGCTTCGGCGAAGTTGAGGGTAAATAGAGATATTCCTTAATTTTCTTTCTCCTTTGTAATATGTCATTTTATGGGTAGGTATTTAACTCTTATACCATCACGTGTTTTTTTTTTTTTTTTTAACCTTTATTATACTTTTAACAATGATCTTTAATCTAATTTACCACTACTATCTTGAAAAAAAAAAAAAAAAAAAACGATTGATGGATAGTTCATTGTGATATGAGCAAAGTTTGATCATGAAAAGATGAGTCCCATTGTATATAGGAATCATCACGTGTATAGTGTATCTCATGATCTTATTAAAGTTGAAAAAAATTGCATTGACTGGTTGTTAGTTGTTACATTACTCACGTGATTATATCATTCCCAGAAGTGTTGACTCTATAACCTAAAAGTTGTTGATGAGTCGAGTTCGGTAAGCCACACATGACATTTGTACCCAGTCAAAATTCCTAAATGGGTGGAGTTTGTGGTACTCTAATTGGCCTATTTTAGGTAACACATTTGAGTTTTAGATCCAGGCCAAGATTGAATGCTACTAGTGAATTATTGATTTGTTCTTCTTTTTTCAGAAAGAAAAGAATGGGCAAGTCCTTATATTTAAGATAGATGAGGCCCACAAGTACGGAGCTCTGATTAATTGATTTTAATCATTGTTTGAAGGATATGTAATAATTTCTATACATGAGAAGTTTGAGAATTTCAAATGGGGGTCTCCCAAGCAAGATTTTCTAAATGCTTACTAACTAG
Organism: Camphora micrantha; assembly: GCA_003546025.1. Taxonomy (NCBI): domain Eukaryota; kingdom Viridiplantae; phylum Streptophyta; class Magnoliopsida; order Laurales; family Lauraceae; genus Camphora; species Camphora micrantha. The sequence goes on from QPKB01000002.1 coordinate 11,146,727, forward strand.
GGCTTGTTTGGACGCACAAGAAAATACAAAAAATAAAAATAAAAAATAAAAAATAAAAAATAAAAATAAATTATAGAATATAATTTTTCATTTTCTCAAGAAGAAAATCTTATGCGTTTGGTAATCTTTTTTTTTTTTTTTGAAGATAATGATGATTAAATGCTATATAATATATATTTATTTTGTATAAGATGGCGTACATAATGAGAATGAGAGAGAGAATGATAAAGTAGGTAGTGTAGGATTACTTCCCCACTTGATCATCTTGTTAACAAAGCATGGTTGAGGTAGAATGGGCGATGTCTAAAATTACTTTAACACATGCGAAGAAGTAAGAATGACCTCTTAGTACTCTAATAGTAAGAGGCGTTAGTTCTTACCTAATTATCCATAATTACCTCACCTGAAGTGTACTCCCCTCACCATAGCCCTACATATGTCTTACAGTTGATTTGCGTTTTTTTTTTTTTTTTTTTTTTTTTGCTATCGAAGGGTTCCCAACTCTCTGTGCTGGACTAATCCTTCCGGACCCCCGAATGTAGTAATGTAGTTTTAAACCTACAACCTTCGGGTGCAAACCATCGTCCTAGGCCAATTGAACTACCCCTTAGAATTAATTTGCATTTTTTTTTATTTACTGCAGCTGGAGCCGATCGAAGCCGAGCCGAGCTGAGCCGGTCCAGAGCGAAAAGATAGGAACACGTAAGAGTGGGACCCACGAACGGGAAAAGAAATGGAAAAACATCAAAACCCCGCCAATCCGGTTCCGTTACAAGTGCGTCAGCTGACGCCATTCCTGCCCCAGTCGTCCTTCCTCGCCACGTCACCTTGTCGGTCACACGTAGATGCTGACGTGGTGGGCCCATTTCAGTTCCTACTTATTCTTCTTTTTTATCTCTATTCTTACTCGGTAAGAGTCCCATCACCAAATGATATCTTGGAATCCTCATTTGGTGGGCCCCACACGCAAAGAAATCATCATCATCATCGGGTGGACCCAACCGATAATTGCTCCTACATACAAGGGCACTCTTCATACGTGGAAAAGGGCAGATTCTTCCATATCCTCTCTTTCTCTCTCTAGAAATCTTTTCACACACACACAAATCTCTCTCTCTCTCTCTCTCTCTCTCTCTCTCTCTCTCTCTCTATAAATCTTTAATTTAATTGAAATGACATGATGGAGATGGTGATTGGTGTGGCCAAACCAAAGCCCATTAGATATCAATCAATCCTTTTTAAGGACATTGACATAAAATGTGATGTGGTGATGATAGATTACTCTATGCATCATTTACAATAATAATGCTGAGAGAGAGAGAGAGAGGGAGATATCCACTTTTTTAATTTTTAATCTATGTTTTCACACACATTTACACATCAATTTGAGCTGTTTTGGGTTTTTGATGTTGAGCCATTCATTATTTATGATTTGATGGGAGTACTTTTTTCCTAGGTTTTAATATGCATCAATGTTGAAAATATTGTTTTGAGAAAATACAAATATATTCTAATAACATATGAGAATGTCAATATGATTTTGTGTTTTTTTTTTTTATGATTTTATTTGAAGATGTCATAAAAATAAATTGGTGTTTAAATTATAAAGGTAGCAAGTAAATATCAAACATTGTTAGAATCATTATCATAGGTATTTCATTTTTCTCATTCTTTTATTTAAAATTATCATAACTATACTATGTTAGCTACTTGAATAATGTTTTCGGTGTTCCAGTCTATCCTACAAAAAATCCTCGAATAATCTGAATTGTTGGTTTCAACTTCAGATAAAAGAGATGGGCTGCATCAAGTAGGTTAAAATCGTCGTAAAACATTGGTCGCAACTACAATATTTGAATTGAAGATAATTTGAAAGCATCTTTAAGATTAATGGGTAAATATGTGTTTGGATAATTATAGTAATATTATTGGGTTATTTCTAAACTGCATTTGGACAATAATCCACACCCCAATCTAACATTTTTATTCTCGTAAGTTGTCACATATCCAAGTAGGCTCAGACTTAATACAAATTGTGGGGTGTGCTTTTAGAGGGCTGAATCACATTTGCTTTACATTTCCCTTTAATCTTATATAAAAGATTAAAGAGATGTATGAAAAATGGATTGGACATTTGAGTTTTTAATAAAAGTAAGTTGGTAAAGTTTATGAGGTTTGTTTATCTACCAAATATATGGGGTTTAAGATCTTGTTATATACGAAAGTTAAGTTCACTAGTGTCCAATCTAAGACGATAAAATAGATAATAATTGAAGTTATTATTTTGACAATCCATTTTATATTCTAAAATTAGACCATAGACAACATAAATTGCACCTAACCTTTTTTAGATGGCTCGATCCAAAACCTTTAATTGTATCTAATACACAAATTGTAGAGAATTTAAATTTATAACTTTCAAATACCAGTACGCTAACTAGGCACTCTAGAAGAATAAAAAACAAGGAAAAAAAAAAAAAAAGTAGATGAAACAAAGAGGTGACTCCTAAAGAAGGGAATATTAGGGCGTACCAGAGAGTGCCATGCACCAGCCTATTTGCATCACATCTGATGACCTCATTGACAACTGAGGAAAGTAAAGGGATGACTAGATTGAACATGGATAGGAGATGGATCCAATATCAATCAAATCAAATTATCATGAACCTTCAAAGCTGCTTGTTCACATTCATACAAATTGAATAGATAGAGATTTATAGTTGAATGAGCTCCATGGAAAGATTATTAAAGAGGTGAGGGTTTAACAGATGATGAGTGAAGGATATGAGATGAAGGGTGAATGATATAAGGGTGAAGGCTGATGAAGCACTAATGTGGATAGAACAATGACTTTCGTAAGATTTGACTTATATAGTACAGTAATGGCCGGATATTCATTTCCTATCTTTCCCTATTCAATTTTTATTGGATGGGAGATTAATTACTTGATGTCATTTTTATACATGTTGACCTTTGATTCTTCATTTTTAACCGCCTATAGAAATCTATAGAAGTCCTAGAAATCCAATTACATGAAGCCCTCAATTTAAGCAACTTAAAGTGTAATGATTTCATAAAATGAAAATTACTGTTTTTGTTAATACTAATGTTATTGTAAACAATCACAAGGATGTGAGCATTGAACAAAACAAAAAAGATCCGTTAGGTAAGGTGGGTCATTTGAAGAATCGTCATAGAAATTTATGTAGAGAAACCAAATGAAATGTGGACATGGAATATGCTTCATTAACAGTAAGGAATAAGACTAGATGCCTTGAATGTGTATGTGTTAAAGGACCATTGCTTGGTCTTAAAGCTAGTCATAGGATGCAAGAAAATGAGATCATGGGTCACTCTTTCTAGGATCTTTTTCATTTTAGATAAGCTTTGGCTTACAAAAAGATTCTAAATCTAGCAGTTTTTCAATCAATAGAGAGATGGGTCATGAAGAAGACTCTTAAAATCATGAACCCTGCTAGATTAGACCATTCCTGGCCAGTACAACAAACAATCTTGTAGTTTCAGGCCCACACATGAGGATGGTCCTGAAAGAAATTTGATGTGAAGCATAGGCAATGAATACTTTGTGTTTAAGTAATTTCCATATTAGACTGAGTATTCTTTGCTACTCCATCAGGCTCAGATGTCAATCTAGATGTCAGTTGAGTGTAATTTTGGCTGTTTAGCAAAACCAATTCAGTTCTCAGTCAAGGATTTCCAGTGAAGCTTCTCTATTATTGTCTTAACCGCGTTGAATTAGCTGGCTAGATTTTGTTTAATTGTTTGCTTAAATCCCATTCTGTGAGATTTTGTATGATAAACAACAACAGTGTATTATAAAATTTTCCTTTGCAGGTTCAAACTGGGTAAGGTTGCACATGGCCCAGCTGAAGCTGGTCCAAGCCTTATTGGGCATGAGGGATAAAGCAGGTTGGGCCCTAGGATGAGAGTGTGGTGCATCTGGATCCAGGTCCATTTTTTTTACAGGATGGATCCTGATTTGGCGTCACTTAAAAGTCAAAAGTCTGGGTTTAGGTCAGGATCAAAGACAAGAAGTGGGACTCTTAAAAGTATATTTGGATCAATTGGGCTCATAAATCTGTTTGGGAGTACAAGTCGGACTCTTAAAACATATGTTATTTGGATCAATAGGGCAGAGGGCCTGTCTAATGGACCCTTAGATACATCGGCCCTAGCCCAGTATATTCGGCCAAAATCTCAGCCCAGCATACACTATGGAATTTAAGTTTGCAAACATCAATGATGAATGCTGGTTTTCTTTTCGGATTTTTTCTTCTAGGCATAACATTTGCCTCACTGGCAAGTTTTCTCTTCCTTCTAACGTAGAATCAAGAGTATGGAGTTGGACCCTAGTTATTTCCCACGGTGAAGCAGTTCCTTACCATTGCTCTAACAAAATAGAGTGATGAAAACAGAAAAGGCACTAAAGGTCGCCATACAAACTTCACCCATAGAAATTCTCAGAGATGTGGAGTGAGTACAGATTCTAATATTAACCCCATTAATAAATGGGTTAGACATAATAAAAATTCCATGAAGGCCCAATTAAAGCTCAAAAAAAAAAAAAATGCAAAAGGAGGCAAAGATTAACAATTCACCATGAGTAGGTGCTAATATGGTTGAATGAGCAAATATCTCCACTTTTTTAACCCTGGGCAGCCAAGCGAAAACTGCCGAGCCGTTCTCAACCTTTCCGGCTTATAAGAGTTCTTTTGAAAGAGGTTGCCAAGAATATGTTTAGAGATTTCAACCCGAGTCGGGTTCCATGCAAACTGTTTAGTTATGACTCATTTACACATTTGTTGATGAATGCCACTTGCAAAATATTGCAAAAGTTCCTTCAAATTTTCCAAAAGCGAAAGAAAAAGAAATGAAAAGTAAAAACCCTTGAAAACTTCAAGGTATCTCTCATTCATCAAAGTTGGAATTGGACAACAGAACAACCCATACCAAACCCTGATATGACTTCCTTTTTATTTTTTTTTTTTTGTCCTTTGCATTCCCCTTCATTGTTTCTTTGACTGAATTTGCTATCACATATCTTGAACCCCACAAGAGATGAGTATGCCTCAATAGGTGGTGATATTTGACTCAAGCTTTGCAGTTGAAATGTCAGCTAGATGAAACATTCCTAGTCCACATATCAATCAACCTTGAGCTCTTAACATATGAGGATTTTATCGCTTAATGGATCCTCCTCCTGTAGCTATGCTGCATATGAACTGATCAACTCACAGGCACCATCTATAATTGGCTACAGCCTAAACCCTGAACACATCACTCGGACACCATATTGGGGGTGTCTCCATTATGTATTTTCATCCCTTGATTAAACATGTTGTGGATGTGATGATCGAGAGTTTTACGTCGCCTGTCAACCTTACCCAGCCCTTCTTCTTTATCTGACTTTGACTGATGGTAAACTGTGGAGCTGTGAATAAATGATAATAGGTGTAAATTAGGTCCAACATAATTGGTACAAGACTTCGATGATGATGAGGAGGACGACGATGATGTTGTGTAATTTGGCTTTCTTGCCATTATTTTGTATCAATTTCTTGATAAGTTGATGAAATGAACTTTATATTCACGGGGCTAGTTGCTCAGTCTATTCATAGGCTGGTGTCGAGGCACACGATTTTGCCAATCAAAGATCTCAATTTCTAAATTCAGAGCCATGAAGCAAGCCTTGTAGTTCCATCAGGGCCTAGACAGGGCCAACATCTAAAAGAGCAAATTGAGATAGATCAGTCTACTCGTGAAATAGGGTCGGCCAAATGTCACTCTGATCAGAGTTTGGTTCATTATCAAAGTGACCACATCTAAAAGAAAATGAAAGGGTGTCGGTGAGGTGTAAACGACAATTTAAATACATTTGTGTAACATTATTTCTGCGGCAGACGAACACCAATGTTGTTGCTTTTCCGTATTAATCCTTTTCAGTAGTTTGGTAGAACCGTGTTTCTTCAAATAAAAGTTACACTATGGAGCTATTCCTTGAACAAGACCTCCTCTTTAGCGTTACACAAACATGCACATGTACTTTCGATATGTTTGTGTGACAAGAGGATAAAAACTGTTAGATAAATTCACCGTAAGTTTCATAAGAGGAACTCCTCTCAATTTATACACAAAGGTATTTCAAACTCAAAATCAAACTAACTCTTATCCTAATCCTAACGATTCTCTAATAATCCTCTAACAACTCATTTCGATATTAAAACTCTTTGATCTAAAATACTCCCCTCTAAGGTAAGGGACACCCCTTTTTATACATGAAGAATCACATTATCATTTCGATCTATGCTTGTTGACATTAAAAATAAAACCCTTTGATCCAAAAAAATAAAATAATAGTGTCCCTCACCCTATGGTGAGGGATATATATATATATATATAAATGACATATTTTGCATAAATGATCATATCTTCTTCTTCTTGGGGATCATCGTCCATCTGTCGATCCATTTCTATTGCAACCCGCTCATCTTGAGTCTATCAATGCCGATGGTCCACTAGATTAGATCTAACACAATCTCTTTCAGAATTTTTGAAGATCGTAAGGCTTGAGGTGAAAAGATGGCTAGATGGGAGAAGATGCTGGTTTTCTTTATTGAAATAAAAAAAAAATTAACGGTGCAGGATAGTACCCAGCTTGATAGCAAGATCATCGCTAGGGCCCACGCTCTTTTCTGAGTCTGTCAGTGTCAGTGGCCTACTGGATTAGATCTGTCACTATTTCTTCAACAAGTGTCGATCGTGCAATTTTGATGAGGGCTTAGATGAATGGGTGCGTAGGAGAAGATGACTATTTGTTTATTGAAATAGAAAAATTGACGGTGATTATTATGCGTGATTATTGTGGAAAATAGGTTCGTGCCCCAGTTTGATCGTGAGATCATCATTGGACCCAACTCTGATACCATAAAGACTTTTAGATAAATTCACCATTAGAGGAACTCATCTCAATTAATACACAAAGATATTTCAAATTCAAAATCAAACTAACTCTTATCATAATCCTAACTATTCTCTAAGGGGTCGTTTGTTTTTTTCATTTACATATGTAATGGAATCACATGGGTAATGGATACACATAAATCATGTTTGTTTGGTGTGATTTTGATTCACATGTGTAAAATAGCTATGTAAATGGTGTGAAAGTTGGCCCTTTTTATGCTTACATTTTCACACCTCAAGAGGTGTGAAAGAGATTCACATGGCATTGTTACTAGGTGGACTGCTACAGTGCCTCAATGAGCAGTCCGCCTTTTTTTTTTTTTTTTTTTAATTTTGTTTGGGACCCACTTGTATCATCTGGACCATTCATTCTCTTAAGAAGATCAAACACGGCCATGAATCCAATTTTCAACTGTTGATGATGCATGGAGGTTGAGATATCATCAACATAATTACAGCCGTTGGATTAATCTATTGTTACTAACATACCCAGTCCGCCTTTTATGATTTTGTTAATTTTCTGGGCCCCACCTGTAAAATCAAGATCGTTCATATTCTTCAAAAGCTCAAACACAGCCATATGTCCAATTTTCAGCCATTGATGTGGCTTGGATGTTGAGATATCATCAAACAATATACAACCTATTGTTACTAACTTACCCAGTCCGCCTTTTATGATTTATTTAATGTTCTGGGCCCCACCTGTAAAATCAAGACCGTTCACATTCTTTAGAAGCTCAAGCACGACCATGTGTCCAATTTTCAACCGTTGATGTGGCTTGGATGTTGAGATATCATCAAACAATATACAACTCATTCATAGATTCACATGTGAAATGTTATGCTAGTAACAAACAGTGGAATCTGATACACATGTGAGTCATTTACACATGTGAATCACTTTTACAAGAAACAAATGACCCCTAACAATCCTCTAACAACTCAATATTCTCTAACACAGGATTCTGCGATAGAATAGAAAATCTTCTAGATTTTTATACAGGCCTGCAGCCGCTGTTCTGCTGTTTGGCATGACACTTTTTTTTTTTTTTTTTTTTTTTGTTGGGACAGAGAAATAAAAAATGGTTTTTTCTTGATGGAGAGAATCTTAATTTTGTAGGAAAGAGTTAAAGATTGTACGATTCCTTTCTGCCACTAAAATGAAAATCTGTGTGCTATAAAGCTTGTCATCTTAGGGATGGCAACGGATCAGGTTTGAATTTAGCTTGACCCCAATCAGACCCAACTGACAAATATGTATCCCAAACCTGACTTGACTGTGAGTAGTACTGAATCAGACCCATGAGAGTGATGGGTTAGGTCGAGCTTGATACCATCAAATTTTAATTTCAAAAATAAAAAAAAGTAGGATTCCTTGTTGATTGCAAGGCTGTAACCTGTGACCTTATTTATATTCAGAAATAGCATGTGTTACCAGTTCATGTTTATATGTATGTGCTTGCCTGCCTACATATGCTTGTCCAAGGTATATAATTGGGCAGGGCAGGGACACGTGTAGTGTATCTAAATTCTAAAACCTGAACTTGCCCCCGAACTAGACTTGAGTCCCCAAGCCCAACAGATCCATTACTTTTTTTCTTTTTTTTTTTTTTTTTTTTTCTTTTTGTAGAAAGGAGAAATTTCATTGAGAAGCTAGACTCAGTGACAATCCTACAAAACAAATCCCTCAAGAACAGACCTGCCCCTAAGAACAACAAAGCCCATCCATTGTTTATATCTTCACTACTAGAGAGACACAATTTAGCTATGAATGAGCTACTGAGTTAAAAGATCTTAGGGATAAAACAGAATTCAACATAATCAAAAGTCAAAGCTAACTTCTTGATATCATCAATAATTGGGTTGATTGCACAATCAGGTTCGCTGATAATAAATAGCCTTAACTACTTCTTTATCATCTGTGAGCGCAACAATCCTTGCATATCTATTCTCCTTCACCTTCTTTAGTTGCTGTGAGAAGCATCCGCGTTTAAGCTTCTTTAAACGAGGCGACTTTCGGACCGATACAGGCAAGCACCTACATCCACAACACCCCCATTTAATCATAGCGGCATAACCAAAAGAAAATTTTCCATTTGCCACCTCATAAGCAGCATATAAAAATATTAAAGTTTGCTCCTTTGGGTCGATCGCTCTAAAGGGGTCTTGAATCGTAGACTTTCTCTCATCCTTACTCGAGCAAAGTTTAGAGAACCCTTCAACCACGAAATTAACAGAGAAAATTCTATTAATGGAATTCAAAATTTTTTTTTCCCTTGAATAGGAATTCGTTTCTTGCTTTCCACAAAGACCACTACATCGACAAAGATCCATAACTTAGGGCTTGTTTGGATAAATGAGGAGTGGGGTAAAATGAAGTGGATTTTCACATGTGGAGTGAAGTGAAAGAGAGGTAGGTTGAAGTCAAAGTAGAGTAATTTATTTCACTCCATTTGGATGCTTATTTTGAGTTAAGAGTGCATTTGATAACAGTTGTAAAAGAGGAAACCGCAGTATTTCCGAATATTATCTAATATTGATTTTGAGGCTAAAAGGTTGGAAATTTGTTGCACCCAAACATTAGTGGAAAGGCGTGGACTCTCTCCGTCTTTAAGTGGAAATAGGCACTGCACAAATAGCTTCTAAAACTTCCTGAGTCTATCCTGGCTAGGAGCTATTTGGATATATGCTCCCGTGGTAAGAAACTCGTCTCTAGAGACAATATCCACCACAGTGGGGTGCTCATAGATCAATCAATTCGTAGACATGAAGGTGAAGAGCAGGTTCCCAACCAGCTGAGCTACCCCTTTTCACTCAAAGGTGCGCATACGGTAAGAGAGTCTCCTAAATCTTGACCAGACCCGGGCCTGGACCCTCTAAATGGATCCAGCTTTGGGCTCAAAACGTTTTCTGCCTGTTTCCTGATTACTTCTGCCATCTCTCCCTTTCTCTCCCTCCCTCCGTCCCTCCCTCCCTCCCACTCTCTTTCTCTGTTGCTAGATTAATCTCAGGAACCCTGATCCATATACGAACTGCACATCAATCTTATTGGAAAGTTCTTCCATCTCCAGCTACTGATAAAGGTGTTGTTTTCTTCTCCTCCTCTTCATTTTCTTTCGATCAAAACAGTCGAATCTGTATATTCTCTTCAAATGTCCTTTTTGATTGGTGGGGTTGTTTTATTTTTGGGATTAGAAGGTGGGGTGGATGTGTTTTTTTATGTAGATGGTGTTTGAGTGTATGATTTCTCTGTTTAATGCCTATGGGTTTTTAATTTTTGATAGAATCCATTTACACACAAGTAAGAACACAGTACTATGATGTCTTGGATGTTTGGTACTTGGATTGGATTAGATTTCAACAGATTTTTGAACTGTTTTATTTGGCAGTGTTTGCACACTATAGGAGTTTATATGATATGTCTAAGCATTGTATTAAAAATGAAAGACAATTCACTGTTTTTGAAGTAAAATGAAATTATCAAATAAGAAATAAAAGAGCACAAAAAATTAGGGTTTATGCTGTGCAAAATATAGGGAGGGGAAGCACTATATTTTTGAAACAGAAGAAAAATCTATAACTAGAGATATGAAAAGGAGATATGTTTATTGAAAAGAGAGCTTCATAAAAAATAAAAAGGCACTTAGGGGTTGAATCCGGATCCCCTGTTTCAGCGAAACAGGTGGGAGATACTGTTTCGTCCTATCAAACCATGCCAACCGTATAAAATCTTTTCTTTTCTTTTTTCATTCAAAGGAGGGTGCATTAGTTGGCATGAGATTTTAGGAAGAAACAGTAACTCTCTGTTTCAGCATAACAGGGGACCCGGACTCTTATGGGTTGTTGGATGTCGAGAAAGCAGGACAGGAAAACTGTCTGTTGTCAAATTTGAACTATCCTCCGGATGAATGAAAGAGGTGGAGGAAACTCTGGACAATTTAATTTTGTACTATGGACAGTCATTTGTTTGAAGTGGGGTGAGGGGTGATTTTATTTGTTTTCTTCATTGAGTAGTTCAATGGAAAGGTAGTGTCAAATATATAATGACAATCACAATTTTTCCACCCCTATTGACTCTATCAACTTCATAGTTAATCTATAATTTTAATTTTCAGTTAACCTTTTTCTGTAATATGTTCGTCTTTCTATTTAGTAGGTCTTGTTAAAAAAAATTTCCAAAGGGTTCAACTAGTCATTGATTCCGATCAAAACATGAAATAAAAAGCTTTGTAGGCAGTGAGAAACAACAGCATAAAAGGTGAGATATCATTCAAAGAAAGGTTCCGTTTTTAATACCTGCCAAATGGTTGCCAATTCCTTATACAATTGGACAATCAGTGGGTTGTTATGTTACTCAAATAGATTGTAATATCCATGACTACTTTTGAGTTTTACTCGATTTACCGCCACAAAATATAGTATGCATCTGAGATGCCACAGCTACAGATATGTACACTGAAGTTAAAAGCTTAGAAATAGTAAAGAAAAGAATGTGTAGGAAGTATATAGAAAAAATAAAGAAATTTACTAAAAAGCACTTTCTTGTTTTTGTGTCAGTTAGAGCATCCAAAGTCAGGCACGTATAATTCGTGCATACAGTGAAGACGGTTTGAATGTTCATTCATCATTTTTTATTTCTGCACAAAATAAAGAGATGCATGTCAGAATATTGCTGAAATTTCCTACAAGATGAGATTTGCCAACTGGGGAGATGGACAACAATGTTGTCGTTTTTTATTCCTAAAAACTATGTAATCTGTTTCTGTTAATATATATATATATATAGAGAGAGAGAGAGGAGTCATCCAGCGCTCGCTGGGCTGTGGGCCCATATAGGGCCCCACCTAGGGCTGGGACCCTGGGGGGACTTGAAGATCTGCCTAGGTCTCTTCTCTCTGTAAAAAATCAGTTCCATCCGATCATCCTAACCCTATCATCCGGGGCCCACAAGTTCAGTCCATTCGGATTGGTATATAGTTGATCTAATGGTATACAGTCCATTCGGATGGGTGCAAATTCGGTGGGACCTGTGTAAATGGGATTTGTTTGTGGGGGGGGGGGGGGGGGGGGGCGGCAGCGGCGGACCCCATTTGGGCCCCACTTTGCGCACCTATATATATATATATATATATATAGAGAGAGAGAGAGAGAGAGAGAGAGAATGATGTTGTCATTCTATATTCCTACTACAATGTGTGTATCAGTGTGTTCATGTTAGTGTGTGAGTGAGAGTCCCTCTCAAACATCAAACATCAATCATCAATTTTGATTTGTTCATATGAATTATGATATAAAAAGAATAAGTTTTCCTAGTGAAAGGTTTGGAGGGTGCAGGTTGAATGAAGGTAAGAGAGCTTTCTCAGATTGGATAAATTTTAACGCTTGTGGATCTACATCTTGCTGGTGCTTTGTATACCTGGTAGAATCATCAATCGCCTCCTATTATGTAGCTAGACAGATTTTTAGTCACCAATGATTGGATAGATCTTTATCCGGAAGTAAATCAGTTACCCTTCCTAAACCAGCTTCTGACCATTGCCCTATTATTCTTGTCTCGAAATGTGAGAGATGGGGACCAGCCCTGTTTCGTTTTGAGCTTATGTGATTGGAGGTGAAGCATCTAGCATCTCAAATTAAGGAGTGGTGGGTAAAAATGAAAGTAGAGGGTTCAGCTGGATTTGGATTGGCTGTAAAGTAGAAGACCCTTAGGGCGTGTTTGGCACTTAACTAGTTAAAGTAAGTAAAGTGAATCCAGACAAGAAATGAAGGGGTCATATCAAAAGTACATAATTTCAAAATTCCCTCTCGAATTTTTCCAAAAAAGTTAAAAAAGCAACCTCCTTTCTCCACTAAGAGACAAAAAAACTCCACTTCTCTATACAAAAAGTCAAAAAGATTCCATACCAAACAACTAAAAACAAAACACCATCATAACACCTTATATTTTATTCTCTCTTGATTTGATGCTTCACCTCACCATACTTCAATTCACCATACATCCAAACAGGCCCTTAAGGTTAAATTAAAAGAGTGGGCCAAGACAAGCTTCAGTTAAGGTAGTGGTCTCTGCATACTTGATAAAAGGCTTTAAGGTCTTTGTAAGTGCTCCTCCTATTTCTATTTTGCAGTTTGCTCTTGATACACTTAACTTTTGTGAAGCAAATTAAGAACGTGAAAGCTACCCTATTATGCTTCAAAGTGGTGTCCGGCTCCGGCTTAAAGATCAACTTCTTTAAGAGTGTACTGATTGGGATAAGAGTAGATGAGGCTTTGCTGCTTCACTACGCTGAAATTTCGGGATGTAAGGTAGGTCGTCTTCCCTCTTCCTATTTGGGACTTCCCCTGTACCTAGGCTCTACAAACAAGTCCATGTGGAATCCGGTTATGGAGAGGGTCAAAAGCATATAGCTTTGTGGAAAGAAAATTATCTTTCTATTGGAGGGAGGGTAACTCTTATAAAATCGGTTTTATCCAATCTTCCTGTGCACTTCATGTCCATCTTTAAATATCCGGTTTTGGTCATTAATAGTATAGAGAAACTCTAAGGTATCGTTTGGAAAGGGGGGAAAATGGGGGGAGGAAAAAAGAGGAGGGAAAATGGAGGGAAAATGAAAAATGAGGGTGTTTGGGAAGGGGGGAGGGAAAGTGGGGGAGGGGAAAATGGAGGGAAAAAGAGTGTGGGGCCCACACAAAAATTTTTCCCCCAAAACAGGGGGGAAAATGAGGGCAAAGGAGGGGAAAAGGGGGGGAAATTACTAAACTGCCATTTTTTCCAATTGGAACTTTTGCCCAAGTAAGGAAAAAATGGTCTTTATCCCTCTATCTCACAAACAAACAAAATTATACTTTTTCACTTTTCTTCCCCCTACTTTTTGACTTCCCAAACAAGAGGAGGTAAAATTAATTTCCCCTCCCCTCCCCTCCCTTCATTTTCCTTCCCCCCTCAAATTTTCCCTCCCCTCCCCTCCCCCCTTCCCAAACATAGTGTAAAGGGATTTCCTTTGGTATGGGATGGGTGGTGAAAAGAAGCTTCACTTGGTGGATTGGGAGTCAGTTTGTAAACCAAAGATAGAAGGTGGTCTGGATATAAGACCCTAAGGGAGATGAATTGAGCTTTGCAAGGAAAATGTCTATGGAGGCTTGGGGATGAATTTGAAGGGTTGTGGAGACAACTGTTACTAGCTAAGTATGGTGGCTCTAGGGACGGTTGGGATTTCCACTTTGCATCCTATAAAAGCTCCAACATCTGGAAAGGGATTAAATCTGTAGAAGAAGAATTCAAAAGGAATATAAAGTATCGGGTGGGCTCGGGGGAGAAGGTTATGTTTTTGGCTTGATAACTGGGTGGGTGACCGACCGCTGGCAGCCCAATTTCCAAATTTGGTGAATTGTGCTATGGACAAGAGAGTAACAGTATCTAGCTACCTGGAAAGACCTAGGTCAGAAGGTCATTTGATTTGGAGCCCCGTCTTTAGAAGAAATCTAAAGGAGAATGAGGAGAATCAGGCGCTAGATATCCTTAATCTCCTTGTTTTCGTTTCTATCCCGGTGGGGACAAGATGAGAGAATTTGGACTCCCTCTAAAGATAGTAGATTCTCAGTCTCTTCTTTTTATACGACTTTGTCGAGGAGGATAGGAACGAGAAGTGCCATAGGAAGGTTGTGGAAATTAAAAGCTCCTCCTAGAATTTTGGTGTTTGCTTGGTTAGCCCTATGAAAAAGAATCCTAAATATGGATAATTTAAGAAGAAGAGGTATGGTTGTGGTGAATGCTTGTCCTCTGTGTTTAGAGGATGAGGAGTCCGTGGATCATCTTCTTCTCAAGTGTAGCTCCGCACATAGGACATGGAATGTGGTGCTAGGCTGATTTGGGTTTAGTTGGGTCCTCCCTAATTCTCTATAGGACTTATTTGAAGCTTGGATTAATCTGTCTTCGGCACCTAGAGGAAGAGAAATGTGGAAGCTATCGTTCCTTCTTGTTATATGGATGATTTGGTAGGAGAGAAACGCCAAGTGTTTTGAAGGGATTGATTCAAGTGTGAATTCATTTACCGATAAGATAAAGCTTTCTGTTGCTTTCTAGGTGTCTCGTAATCCTCTTTTTCAAGGGATTTTGTTGGACCGATTGTTGCTGAACTGAAAGGACATTGCCCTATCTTTTTAGGCCCTTTGCCTTTCGGTTTTTTATTTTGGATGCTCTATTTTGGTCTCATTTTGGATGTTCTATTTTTGGTCTCCTTTTGTCTTGGGCGTTGCTTTGCTTGTAAGCTTGTCAGTATAGCTCTCTTGTACTGCTTGCTTTTCCTTAATGAGTTTTACCTTTCAAAATATAAATAGATATTCATCATAATCTTGTTAAAGTTCCCTTTCACTTGCATTTTTCACGTTAGAAGATGAATGTGATGCTATCATTTTTTTTTTTTTTCTATTTGTGATAGAGACGGTATTATATTTTGCTCGAGAGGTGATAATAAAAGGTGCTGGTATTGTTTCCTGATGATGGAGAGATATGAAGATTTTAATTCTCCTCTCAAGGGCTAGATGAAGAAAAGTTATACAAGGATTTTTTGTGATGGACATGAGATAATATTGTGGCTCATGAAATAGAAGATTTCTTTCCTTGGTTCACTTTCTTATTCATTACTTTCCAAAATAGGATAAAATGCCATTATATGGATGCGCTTGCATGTGATGCAAGCGACACTTGTTGGAGATGAATTAATTCAATGTTGTTGGCTGTGGAAGAGTACATTGTTCCACCTTCTCTACTCTTGCACTTTCATGGGGAAATTAGTATTTTAACTGATCTTTGAGACAGATGAAGAAACGTATATCCTTTTGTTGGGTTTCATCTATTAGAATAATACTTTGAGTATCTTTTTCTCCTTAAATTATTGATTATAAGGCTTTTGAAGAGCATTGGCTTTGAATTTCCCAAAGAGGGATTAAGAATTTTCCAGGGCAATAGAGAGAAAATGGTCAGATTCAAGTGCACTTTATATAAATTTTCTTGGGCATTATTTATTTTTAAATTTCAAAAATTTTCATTTACTTTGTAGCTACTCTGTTGTAATGAATTATGAAAATGCTTTGGACTGGTCATTCCAGCTCTCAGAAAAGAAGAAGTCATGTCTAAGTCTTGCAAAGGCCTTGCAATGGAACTTGTCAAATGCCTCAATGAATCTGATTGTGTTAAGGTACCCATCTCTGAGACTCTAAACATCTCTATGTATTCGTGATTTGGGTATCTTTCTCTCTCTTTATAATGTTAAAAAATCTAATCGATTTTATTCCTTTTTTCGTTCTGACATCCTCAGGATTTACATATATATATATATATATATATTAAATGTAGATCTTTTTTTTCCACATCTGATAGTAACGGAGGCACAATAATGGGTGAAGAAGGGGGAGAGATGGTTTTCTGTGTGGGAGCATCTCTTTATATTAACACATTGACAAATACATCTCAATCAAGTTCAACTTACGCCCTAATTAAGGGTTGTTCTTGTTAAGTAGTTAGTTCGCCGCTGCACAAACAACTACTTAACAGTTATGGTCTAATTACTGTCACGCTTGATTTGATGAAGTTCGGTTGTCTTTGTTATCTGTGATGGAAAAGAAACCAAATTTGCTAATTGATATCTTATCTTTTTGTTTATGTTTACAAAGGTGGTTAAGAAAGGATATACGACAACAGTCCAAAAGAAAGAATGACCAGCACAGCATAATGGCTAGGTTATTTTGGACACCATCCAGTGGGGTCCAATTGATGAGATATGCATGCTTGGAGAACCCATAGGGGATTCAGCCCCTAGTGTTTTTTATTTTGCTCAACGGTCAAATTTAGTGAAGAGCAATGTTTTCCGATTATTTTGCTGCTTTCCTTTAAATCCTAATAACAGAGTCGAAGTTGTTGCTAAGAAAAGTGCCAAGTAATAATTAAGTCAAAATTTTATGTGGCTGAAATATAGAGCTTTTATTGGTTCAGTTGGGAAACTAGTCTATATGGTCGATTACTTGTAATTGGGATCAAATCCCTTTCATATGTCCAAGGCACCTATATATATATATATATATATATATTTAAGTCACAACCAACCATGCATTGATTAATTTTCATTTCAGAATTTGGTTTTCCCTTTATCCTTATGATGCAAGTCGAGCCAGACCCAAGTCCATTGGGCCTAGCCCGTGAGCTAATTAGGTCCAACCCATTGGAAAAGCCCACAAATCCAATGAGTTTGAACAACCACCGACTGTTGTGGGAAGCTATCCTAATTTAGTAGTCTTCTAATTCCAGTAGTCTTCTAATTCCTTTAGTAATTTAGAAATTAGTAAGTTTCCATATTATGGATAGGAGAGATCGAACGAACTTCATTTTAAATATGTAAAACCCCTTTAGGGATCCAGACAACTTATTATCGAATTGAATTGAGTTTTGAGTTGATATTGATTTGGTTAATTACTCTGTGTGTGAGTTCTTAGTTGTGAATCCATCTTGGATTCGGCCAAATCCCTACTGTGGATTTGGTCCTCTTCCCTGGCTGCATCACCTTAGGATGGTGAGATGACATCCCCTTTCATGGAATATACTCAATAAAAGAAGACCAGTGTGATTTCGGGGCCTTCCTGCATAGAAAGTGTGGATCATGAAAACATAGGCCCACAGGGTGGCTATTTCTAAAAATGAATTAACTATAAATTGGCTGGAGTTCATGATCCCATTATAAGACATGTATTCTTCTTGTTGAAAGAAGTGTTGTACTGTTGGTGCACTATATTCTAGGATTTTTTGTTCACTGGGAAAAAAAAAATGTTACATGCTCCTCTATTAAGTAATAGACAACTTTACTATTTACTCCACTGTTTATTTTCTCTTCTTCTGTTTGCCCCTTTCTGGTCCTTGTAGGATCATTTCTTTAGCTGTTGGTAGAGTTTACCTTTATTTTTATATTGGTTTCTTGTTTTGATTGGTGTAGTATAGCTTTTATTCAAAAAGAAAATAATAGAAACAAAGTTCCAAAAGGGGAGGGAGCAGAAGACACCGTATGGACTCCTCACTCCTTGCTTGTCAAGCAAATTGGCCTCAATAGTGGTTTTCCTAGAAGAAAGAAAAATGAAAAGAAATGGTATGGTCACTGTATGCACTGAATATTGAAATTTTCCCACCCAAACGGTAATCTCCAATATTTAGTCCAGCCCATCACATTAGCCAAGTCACCTTCAACTGCAAACACCTTTTTCTCCCCTCGAATCAGAAGTGCCTAACCTGTGAGCTTGCACCTTCGCTTAAATCACATCGTTGATTCCTACTGGCACTAAAAGTGCTAACTTAATGTTTTCATCCAAGACCCAAATTTTGGATCTTGGATAAGCCTGCCTTTTCTGCCCAACTCCAATTTTGCTGAAGAACCTCCATCAAAGCGTATTTTTATTTTCTGATTCCCAGATGAAGACTCCAAGCGTAGCCTGTGCTTTTGATCACTGTACAGATTAAAGAGGGGTCTTGTTGCCTATCTTAACTTCGTATCATACAAACATAACTGTATAGTTTTTGAATTTCTTCAATAATGAAAGGTTTTCTATAGAAACTCTTAGTGCTTTTATTTCCATCTATCTGTATCAATGACACTAGAATTTGATTCCCTGTGCTGAAGCTTGAAGGGCATGACTAAGGATTCATCACCATCACCTTTTTTTTCTTCTTTTGAATGGTCCAGCACCATCATCACACGTTCAAAATGGAAAAATCAAGCTATAATTGAATGAGAACAAAGAGAATACATCAACATATCTGCCCTCGTCATCTATGATGCCCAGACACGGCGTGGATACGGCAAGGACAAGCCATAAACATGGTGGGGACACGGATTTTACACATAAAAAGGGAAGTATCGGATACGATACGACACGATACATTGCCCATTTTGAAGTATCCGTGCATCATAGCTCGTCATCCAACCCTAACAAAGAATCCAAACTAGGATTCTGGGATTTCTTAACTTAGTTTTGTTGAATCTTCTACTTGCAACTAGGACTATTTTCTTTTAACTGGGACTCTTGACAACTTTTGGAATGAAATAACTACTGAAAGAGCTAACCACCATGGATACCCCTTTCTAATTACATGTGATAAACATAATCACTTATCACAATTTGGAGTACAACTGGGATGGGGGGGGGTGGGGGTGGAGGGGGGGCGCGGCGCAGTGGGCTGGGCTGGTGTGGTTCCGTTGGGCTTCCTAGTATACACAGTAAGATCATGGACCTGGCCTGCATCAATCATGTTACAGTTATAATTATGATTTATGTGAAAACATTTAGCTGTTCTGGTAATTTTTGGAAAGATCTTGGTTTAGACTATCAGTGCTGACTGCTGACTGATCTTTTACCTCACTTCTTTCTGATTAGCTGCTTCTTTAGTTTGTGAAATTTCCATTTGAATTTTTGTTTTCTGTTCATTTCATTCCATCATTTTCCCTATTTTCTGTGGGTTTGATGTATCTAGTCAACTCATTGAGCTGCAATTTTTAGGTCCAGAAGCGATCATACAGGGAATGTGCAGGAGAAAAGAGCCCGTGTATATCAAGTGAGTGTGTGGGTCTAAGGGAGACATATTTCAATTGCAAGAGAGGCCAGGCATGTCTTTGCTACTTTCCTCTTCATTTTGCACATTTTGAAAATCTAAGGAAGTTATATGTTTTATACATGCATGTTGATTCTGCAGTAGACTAGCAGTAGACTACAAGTTAATAGCATGTAAGCATTTCCGCCTCTCTGGTAGGATGGTACATGGTTTCCCTCCTGGAAAATGCAAGTTATTTCCATTTGTATCTTTAGTGTCACCATAATACGGTCATTTAAGACTGCTTTTTATGCTTAGTCAGCTGCTAATCTTGTGAAATTGTGTCATGAAGGTTCAGTAAATTGGATGCTTTTGGCTAAGTTGTTCTAAACGTTGGGATTTTTTTTAGAAACTTATACATGTGAATTATGGTTAAAAAAAAATTCAAAAATAAACTTTGCCAGAATGCTTTTATCTTTGTTTTTCTTTTTACGCTATATGTTTCCAGAAGGAAATATATTCAAAATCATGATTTTATGAAAAATCTTGCGTCCCACATTGATTAGGAAAAATAGTTGAGGATTGAGGTCACGTATAAATACATCTACAGCCCTTCCTTCCCTCCAATTATATTAGAGAGGGAGCCCCTTGTCTTGCATCGAGCAAAACTAGCATAGCAAAATAATATCTTGATGAAGCCCAACAAGGGGTCACTCAAATCAGACCTGAGATCTGAGATAATTCCCTATGGCCAAGGTCTACAAGAAGGCCCCAAAACCTTGGTCAAACAATTGAGAGGAGGGCCACACCATATAATTTAAGTGATTTAATTACACAATTGAATATTTCCTTATCGTCATCAAACCCTTATCCCAACTATGTTGGGGTAGGCTCCATGAATTTTGTTTCTCTATTCCGATCTATTTCATGATATATCCTTGAGTAGGTTGTACTTCTTTAATTCTACCCTTACTATGTCCGTCCAATCCTCATTGACCTAGCCCTTTTCCTTGGTCGGTCATCAACTTGCATAGAGAAACTTTTCCTGAAGGGCGCCTTTGCTGGCTTGCATTGGACTTGTCCAAACCATATCAAACAAATCTCTTCATTTATCACTTACTGATGCTACCCGTAAATGCTCTAAAAAAAGCTCATTTCTGATTCTATCTTTCCTAGTTTTATCACGCATCTATCTCAACTTCCTCATCTCTATGGCACTCATTTTGTCCATATGTTGCTTCTTGATTGGCCAACATTCTATTCCATAGGTCATAGTTGGTCTAATCATTGTCCTATTCAACTTTTCCTTCAACAATAGAAGTTTCTAACAAAAAACACTCTAGAAGCAAGTTTTAACTTCAACCCCCCACTCTTATTCTATGTTTGATATCTTCTTTAGTCTCTCCATCCTTACTGAGCCAACGTATCTAAATGGGTCTCTTTGTTGTATTTCTTCAACACTTTGCACACATTGAATGCGATTTACATATCCGTGACAAAGCCCTTAGATTCTAAATCGTCCTGCCATATTTCTAGTTTCGCATTCAAGCCGTCTCTCAATTCTTCCACCAACAAATGTAAAGTGCAAAAGAATTAGCACGTGTCTATTTAAAAAATCATGTTTGGAGTGTGTACGGTCCAAATATCCCATGTTTTTCAGAGATGGGTACAGCTTTGGCATTGGACAATGTACGGTTGACATGAAAATAGGTTAATCTGATGGAATAATTCAGTTGCCTGTCAAATGGTACAAGATTGTGCATATCTGACAGAATTTGAAGAAGCTGTGGCTTGTGTTTTGATAGGGAACTATCCAATTCTGAGTTTCAGTCCTGTTTGAATTGGTTATGACTTTGTTCTGATATGAAGAGTCTCTTTAGTAATTGTTTTCTGGAACTCTTTAGTTTAGAGTTATATAAGGGGTTTGAGTTGTCTTTGAAAGTAATGAATTCCAAATCAACGGCTACAAGGAGGTCATTCCAGTCTTCTCCTTAAATAAAGATGTATACTTTCAATTTTAGCTACTGATTAATACATTGATTTCAGAATTATTCTTTGGTTTGCCGTTTGCGTTAGATTCTCCGTGTTGGATACTCCATTGAATCATGTATGTTGTAGCTTTGGCTTGGGAGGTAATGCCTTGTCCAATTCTTCTCCTCTATCATATGCTACTTGGCACCAATGACATTACTCATTAGCTGTCCAAAGCAAGAATCAAAATAGTGGTTGCGGTGGGCATAAGCGGCCAGTGGCCAAAATGCTACATAACCGTTGATACGTAGTAGTTGCGGAAATACGTATCGGAGTAATGGGGTCAGTTTTTTAAGTTATCAAAAGAATTTGAATCTTGCGTAGCAGTCAATCTTATATTTTTTTAGTGATTTGAAACCATATAAGGGTAGAGACAATTTCAGGAAAGGCTATTGAGGAGAAGAAATGGGAGAAACAATGTTTTAAATTAAAACTACTTGACTTTATTAGATTTTAGATCGTAGTGCCGCTATTTTCAAAATTGCGTAGCAGCCTCAACCCCTATGGCCGATACGTAGCGGCTGCTATTTTTAGCCATGGTCCAAAGCACATCAGTTGTTACCATAGCTCCCAGAACTGCATCATATACTATATATAAAAAGAAGTAAATGAGGGAGTTAATGATTCTTCATAAAATGAAACTACAATATATTTTTTTTCTCTCGAATAACAGTTAAACTATTTTTGGGTGGTTCAGTTATGAACATTGCATTCACCCGTACTGTCATTTCTTTTGCCATTAGCTTGTAACCTTTGGTTCTCCCGAATGGTCAAGCATAGTATCCCTTTGAAGCGGGAGGCATGGACAGTGGGTGGGTATCCCTTTGGATGACTCGTGATGATCCCAAATTTAATTAATCCTCATTCTGATTTTGTATGCATTTGAGTTTTGACTTTTTTCCCCTTACGCAATTTTACTCCATATGGTGTTCTATTTGTTGTTACTATGAACTGAAGACCTTAAAAACATTGAGATGAGACTTTATGATGATGGGATTTTCATCTAGTCAACTTATTTTGGGATATCACTATCTTTAATGCAGCACCTTTTGTGCCCTGCCCATTTTCTACTTAATCACCATCTGTCACTAGCATTTTCAAAACACTTGAAACATCCTTTCTAGTTAAATTGAACATGTGTGGGGATTCCCTAGACACACATGCAGTGGATGTATGTTAACCCTGTTGTAATTCTTCAGTACATCGGAAACATCAGTGGATGATTTCATCTTGGAAGTTCTTGAAGCATTCTTCCTATTTCTGCCACTGAAGCATTGGTTTGAATGCTTATAACTAGGAAAAAAATCACTCTTTCAACACTTAAAGTAACACTTCAATTGGTGCAAGCCACTCAAGTAGGGACACCTGAGTAGGCTGGGATTTGTGGCTGACACAAGAAGAAATATTAAGAGCCTTCTCTTCACGCTTGAGTCCTTCACTCATCCAGTTGATAGGTCAAAATAATTAACTTTCGAAGCTGAAAATTAGAGAAACTTCTTGAATCAATTTAGCCAGTAAAGTTTGGGAGATAACTAATATATCTGACACTTTAAATCTAATCCTTTTTTATTGGTGGCGTGCATGGATCTAGTGACTTGAATGTTAAGAGGATTCATCATGGCTACAGAAGATTTTATGAGAAATGTCAGTGCTGTCCCATACATGTGCTGGACCTAAAGTTCGGACAGGAATCAAGTAGATAGTCAGCTTATCCAATTTGTTTTTGAACAGTATCAGATAACTTTCATTAAAGAAAACAGTCAAATTACAAAATACAAAACCAACACCAAACAAAAGGGTATAACTGTATAAGAGCATTATACCCAACAGGGTAACCCTTCCTAGCACAATCTAGTCAGCTGATACATTGATATTACGCCTATAATGCATCCCTTCCTAGCACAATCTCTACAGTCTATCCTGAAAAACCTGTATATTATGGACTACTGCAGAATGCTGCGTGAACAGAGATATACTGACAGATAATATGGATTCTGTTTTGCTTCTTATTTTGTTTGCATGTCCTGGAAAATTCTTTGAAACAAAGGAAAAAAAGAAAAGAAACTGCTTCCTCTTAATTTGATCAGCTCTGTGTACTGAGTCTACAATTGGAACTCATTGGTTGGTTTCTGAAGACTCAGCCACTTCAGCCTCAGCAAATAAGATGACTGATTCCTAATCTAATTCGATTTTTTCCTTTCTTTTTTTTTATCCTTTTTCTTTTTTCTTTTTAAATCAGGGTTGCACGTATTACTTTCTATGATAACTTTAGTGTATTGGGCGCTAAAGACTCTTCAATTTGTTATTAGAATCCTACAATTCGTATCCCGATTCCTATGATTTGTGTTGAATCTCAAGGAAAAAGATTTGTATCTTTGCAACGAATTCTTTTACTGGTGAATCTTAGGATTTAGAGGTTAACTATTTTTTATTAGTGTTTCTATTTTAAGTGGTTATCTAATGATTAATGAAACCACTTAAGAATTTTTGGGACTTTGTGAAGGTCTTAAACATAAATAAGGAACTAGCATATGATTGGAATGTTCGATCGTACTTCAGGGGTTTTCTCCCACAATTTGTTTTGTCATTTTTTTGTCTTCATAAACACCTCTTCCATTTCAAAAGTAACAATGATTATTTGGATTTTGCTGTAGTGTTGATCAAGGATGACAATAGTGGTAGCGGCCTGCCGCCAAAACGCTACGTAGCAGTAGAGCAGTGCGATTTGGAAAAATTGTCAAAAAAATATGAAAAAAAATTGTAGAAAATCTAGAATATTGGAAAATGAGAGAATGTATTTTTTATTTTTTATTTTTTTGCAAAAGTAACTAAGATAAGGGGGCGTAGCGGTCCCCTCATTGTATGAGTTCCTGTATCGCTGTATAAATAGAAAATAGTGGTAATGATCATTTTTTTCACATGTGTTCATGTTGCTTAGTTATGCTAACTTAGAAACTAGTGAAAGGCTCATAAAAGAAAAAACTATGTCATGAAGTCAAGACTGAAAAGTACCTAGAGAAAAAAAAATACATCTACCAAAGGGGGTGTCTAATAGGATGTACTTAGATAAGAATCCTTGAGAAGAACTCTCTGTATCGACTGTAATTCGGCGAGATTATGTGCTTTTTGGTGTTCTTTTAAACATAAAAGGGTAGAAGAGTTGTGTAGAAATGTTATTGGGAGAGAAGAAGAAAAGAAATAAGTCTTGTTATCTATGATGCCCAAATACGGCATGGATACAGCATGGACACATCATAGACACGGCAGCAACACAGATTTTACACATAAAAAGTGAAGTATCGGATACGATACAACACGATACGTTGCCCATTTTGAAGTATCCGTGCATCATAGTTTATTATGTATTTTAAAAAAAATTTTGGAAAGTAGGAATTTTTTACACCCCGTAGCGGTCGCTACGGTTGCGACGGCCGATGAATCGGCCGTAGCGTGGCGATGGCCACCGCTATGGCTGATCTTTCGGTGTAGTGGCCGATATTTTCATCCATGGTGTTGATATAAAGGAAAAAAAATGTATTTATTTTTCCTAATGTCATTTCTATCTCAAAACATATTCAACTATTCGCACATATATTAGTTTATGATATATTAATATATATCAATGTTGTTTTTCATATGTTTGCATCATAGTCTTATTTGTCAATGTATTGATGCTCCTATATATGAAAAATGGATGGATTATAAGTAAATGATTTTCTTACTTTTTTTTTCATTTTTTCTCAAGAAAAATAAAATAAAAAAAAAAATTCCTACTATTCATGTTACAATTTGATCCAACCCCTTGAACAATTCGATTATCAGAATAATGCTCAATATAAAAGCTTGGGACTGTTTTGTTCTCCTACTTAATTTTCCGAGTATGTATTTTTTATTAGAACGCCAATTGCCCATTCTATCTAATCACATTTTAAGAGGAAGAGCCGAGTTCCATATTACAAAATTTTTTATGATGTTCTGAAAAGAGCCCAATATCTGGAGGTGCATTCATCTCTGACACAGTTTGTTCAATTATTACCTCAGTCGCTCCAAGAGTCCAGTCAATTCAGCGGAGTCGTATAAGTGAAAACTTGGTATGAAAACTTGTAAATGCATTTTAATAATTTTTCTCAAGTCATGCTGAATTGTGTCCTGTGTCTAGGCCAAGTCATCTGAGTACTGACCGAGTTGTGAAAGTTTCAGGTTTTACCTCAATTCTCTTCACATTTCATCAAGTTGGGTATGACTCTTATGAGTCAGGCCGAGGAGGAATGAGTTTCTAAACAATGACGAATATGCCTTTATGGGATTGAGATGTGCTCGATTGGTCCCAATAATGTGATTAATCTTATTGGTCAGCCCCAATGGTCTTATCTAGCTTAAATCTTCACTGGGCTATCCAGTACCAAATGCATCCAAAGCTGCCTTTCCAGAGATGCCAATCTCCTAAAGTATAATGCTAATACATAAAGAAAAACATAGAAAAATAAGTTTTTTTTTTTTTTTTTCCAGAATGAAGTATGTATGGATCACAAATTGTCGAAGTGGGTAGGGAGGGGGAAAGTAGATGGTGCAAGTAATGATATGGGCATCCGTTACTCTTTCAGAGTTTGATCTTTAAACGTTGCCGATCTGTTCCGGTTGCAAGCGAAGCCAGGGTCAAGAAGTATTTTAAACCATAACATAACTATTATAGGAAATAATGTTATGCTGCAAGTAAAATGCGACAACTATGATCATAGTGAGAACGAACATACACTCATTGCTAAGTGCTGAATATGAGGTTTGGCCTTTGAATAGCCATCTTGCATATGCAATTTTTTTTTTTTTTTTTTCCATTTTTGTTCTCTTTCCTTACAGCTATGCACTGTTTTCTCCATATGATGTGTCTCTTTTTTTTCATAGGTTGACATGAGGGCTCGGATACGTGGGAACAAGGGATACTAGGCAAAGTTCAGGTACAGAGAAATGCACCAAGGCATAACCCCAAATGGTTTGCTTGCTCAATTTTGATGTACAGACAGATACAATAACTCTAGCATGTGCTAGTAAAGACAGAATGGGTTACTGATTACTTTTGAGAAACATTGTTTAGTAATGATATCTGCATACAACAAAAGTTTGCTTGATTCAAGGGGGAGAAAAACTCATTGGATACTTTTTTATCCTCATGAAAGAAAAGGATCTCATGTTGACTAATTTCTAAAGTCTTATTTAAACACAGGTTCCTGGTTGGGCAATTGTGAACATATGCTGTCAGCTTTTATAGGTTGCTTGCCCTTAATGCCACCACACACATTAGATGAACAATTCTAGTCATGATAATCAAAATCAGAAAGTAAGCTGCGTAAACATTCACCCCTGCAAATTCTAGATGCTTCCAAGGAAGGTCTTCCCCGTCCTCTGTTGTTATCTCGAGGTCCAGATTTATGGCTGCCTCTTGGGTGTCTATTCTTAAGGAGTTCTGGGGTCTGCCTATAGACCTTATCCTCATCAAATGGAGGGAGGTGATATCGTAATTTTTTGGGGCTTTTGGTCGTCTTTTTGTATAGGGCTGTTTTGTTTTGGCTGGTTTTCAGCCCCGTTTTTTAGGTCTTTGTTCTTTGTATTTTCTTGGATTTCCAGTATATCTCTTTTGTACTGTTGAGTCTTTGATTAATACAAGTTATTATTAAAATAAAATAAAATAAAAACATTCACCCCTGCAGCTCCTACAAATTCCATGAAGTTTTCAGACATTTGCATGCACCTCACATAATTTTTTAGGCTGCTTTGTTTGTGGTGTAACTGCTTTTTTAATCTCAAATGTATCTGACATTTTACTGATAGAAGAAAATAAAAATAAAAACCTTGAATTTTAACTTTTTTTTACTGCTGTAAAGCATTTTTCATGGTCAGATTGTTGTAATCACTTGTGTGAGGACTGCAAAAGATGATTTCTTCTCTCATGTCTGAAATATGCTTTCTACAAAAATCAAAAAAAGCTTATCCCTATGTCACAAAGTGGAAACTACAGAAAATGTTAAACATGGAAGAACATAAAATTATTCATCCTCAGAAACCATTATACATTCCGTGGAAAAATCATTGCACATACATACCCACCTTTGCTACCCTTCTTTGACGACTCATGTGGGTGCCTCAATTTTTTATTTTTTTTTTTTTTTATCCAATATGCTCTAATCACACCTCCCTATGTGTAGGCATTGGCCCAAAATTCACTCGAATCAAATTATTTTTCACATGTTTGGCACTATTTTCTGAGTTGATCACCTG
Organism: Camphora micrantha; assembly: GCA_003546025.1. Lineage (NCBI taxonomy): Eukaryota > Viridiplantae > Streptophyta > Magnoliopsida > Laurales > Lauraceae > Camphora > Camphora micrantha. The sequence goes on from QPKB01000002.1 coordinate 11,174,580, forward strand.
TTTTAGACATGAATAATTAGACAATGGTCCTCACTCTGATTTGTAATAAAATTTGGGGCCAGTGCTAATACTAGGATACCAGTTTTTGTGTGAATGATTTGGATAAAAGGTGGTCCTCTCATTGATTGAGAAGCATGTAAATGTTGGTATACTGGTTGATTGGTCTGAACCTGTTCACTTTATCCACATTGATTGCAGTAAGGAATATCATTCCTGTCATAAAGTGTTATCAGGTCCTATTTTATGAGGAGAACTTCTTTCATGAATTTAGGATGTTCCAGAGTTCCAAATGCAGCACAAATTCCTTAAAGAGTGAAATCTTCATTTGAATTTCCATTAGGTGTTCACAAATTCGTGTGGATGGACTCTTTTCTGAATTCTGAAATGCTAGGGATCTTGAGCAATTGGAGTAATGAAGAACTTCAAATCCTCCAAAAGAGAAAAAAAAGCCCAAAATTCTTCATACTTAGCCCTCTGTAGCTAGTGGTGTTACTTGTGCCAAGTCCAACTACAGATATGTAAATGGAATTTTGGACTGGGCCAAAAATCTTGCTGTAGCATGGGCCTGGATTTTGAAGCCCAAGTGGCATGCAAACTTTGTTCAGGCCTTGGGTACCTAAACTGGGCTCTGTTACCTGAATGACATAAATGTCATGCTAATGTACTGAATAGTACTCGAGACTGTGCTCCGAATCAGGCATTGTAGCTTGTTTATTCATCCAGGACCAGCAATTTCTGATCCAACCCGCCAACACAACCTGAACCTAGTATTTCAGGGTTCTGGTGGACCCTTTCTGTTTCGAGTTTGGTTCAGGTTAACAAATCTGACCTGATTAAAAATATGGGTCGAGTCCATTCTTGCTAATCAGCCCACCACCGACCCAACCCTACTATTTTCATTAGGACCTGCCAATCCAACTTGAACCCGACCTCTTAATTAAGTGTTTGGGTTGACCCTCTTAACTTCAACTCAATTAACAAATTGGGTTGCATTTGGGATGAGCCTGACGTGTTACCCACATACTCAACCTGTTCCAGGCTCAAGCTGTTTCATCTGCTCTCAAGCTTGTGCTAGGGCTTATCTGCATGCCTTTTTTTTTTTTTTTTTTTCTTGCTTTTCTTTTTCGGTATCCAGCCTAGGGGTTAGGTCCTGAGAGACTTGCACGTGCGAACTCGTATGTGTAAGGGGCAAACAACTTGCATATGTGAGGTAATAGGAACTCACACATGCATGGATGATTAACTCGCATATGTAGGGGATGGGGTCACCCCAGTGAGAACTACCGCATCTTACCATTGGGGAAACACATTGAAGTTGGGGCTTTGATTAGGTTAAAACCGGCCCGATATGTCCGAGTTACACTTGCACCCCCATAACTAATTGGGCTAGGCTTGGGTTATACAAACTATCATGGGGATTCTTCAAGAACACATTTGTTTCGTGCACCTCCTTATCCCTCTCTACTCTCTAGCGTGCGTTTGTGCAGCGATAGGATTTCACTATGTACGACTTCCATTTCCATGAGAGAGAGAGAGAGAGAGAGAGAGAGAGAGAGAGAGAGAAATCAGGCATTAATCCTAGTCCTCAAATCAGAAATTTAATCATTTCTACCGAGGAAAATCAGTTCATTTTTTTTTCCTTTTTTATGAGAAAAATGTGTTGCTCCAAATGAACAAACAGGGGTCCGCTAAAGATTAGAACAACTTTCCTCTCTATCGTGATTCTTCCCCCCTCACAAACACACCCTAGTCCCTAATTCCAGAGAAACCAATAACCCACCTTCATTTCCTTACAAAACCAGAGTCCATCCCTCCTCTCTCCAGTCTCCATCAGCACCACTCCTCTCCAACCCCAAAATCCATGTCTTCTATGACTTAAATCATAATCCATGCCGACCTCATCAAAACCAGATTCCACTAAGACCCCATCTTCCACTCCCACTATTCTCACCTCCTATGCACCCCCGTTTCTCATCAGAGCAAGTGATAAGAATGTATTGGGCAGTTGGCAACCATTAAATGACCATGCAAATGGGACCCATGATGATCTGGAAGTTGAAACATGCTTGTTATGCTGTCTGTAGAGCCAACTTTTACAACACACCAATTTCCCTCCAGAAACATTTCACTCTTCTCCAAAATCTTTCATGATTCATGAATTTTTTGTTTCCTCTTATATCTACATGCTTCTACTCTGGTTGAGATGGTTCAATCTAACACTAAATATTAGATCATTTAACCTAAGATTCAACAATTTGCTATCTTAGAAGGCCAACTCAACAGTTAGTAAGTTACTCTTCAAAAAAAAATTAGAACTCTTCAAAAAAAAAAAAAAAAAAAAAACTCAACAGTTAGTTTTTTTGTGGCATTCTATTGTGTTGTTAAAGATGATTCCTTCACAATATGTGGTGCCTTAGCACTTGTGGTTTAGAAGGAGACTAAACATTAGGAGCAATAAAAACTTGACAAACAGATCTTAATAGACCATTTGGGTCTAGTGAAAATGGATAGAAAAAAAAAAAAAAAAAGAAGCAGAGAAAGATGTCAGTAATACAAACTTGAAATGTAGAACATTTTCTTAACCACTCCTTTTTTTTCCCACCTTCTCTCCAATGCAAATATTCCCCAAGTAATCAAGTCAACATACATACAAAAGTAGCACATGATCTACTGAGACGTTTGGAGCAATATGAGTTTTAGCTGATACAATATAAAAGGTAATAAGTATATAAAGTCAGAATGGAAGTGTATCAAAATGAAATATTCTTAGAAAACGTTTTCCTGCTATTTTTCTACAGTTCTCTCTATATTTTTATCTCAAACTGCATATGACCACCTCACCCAAAATGAATTTGAACCTTGTGCATCAATCATTCAAATCAGATATCCATTTAATGCAAGATAAGGTATAGTTAGAAGATCTAGCAACCTTACTCGGTTCTGACTAGACTCTGACCCCACCCTCCATAAATTAATATGAATGGCTTGCTCAGACACATATATTCTATTTTCTAAAACAGTCTTTTGGGATCTAGAAAGACAAAAAAGAATGGGCTGTAGGGACACATGGGTTACTGGTAACAGATCAGATAAGATAAGGATTTTTCAACATCAAATAGAGTTCTAGATGTTCCCCTATTTACAATTCCATAAACATACAGGAAAATTAAAAGAATAAGAAATAATCTACATTCCTGAAACAATTAATAATAAATGGGAAATTCTGTCAGTAACCCACTTTCTATTGTCTCTTTTCATATTTTCATATATAGACTCACTTTTGATCATTCTAATCCCTTCACGCATGCATTCACCCAATTTGACTTGGGCTTGATCGGAATTCTACACTGTTCAAACATCAGTCACCATTGAGTTTATCATAATAATCTTTTTTTTTTTAATTTTTTGCTAGAATAATAATCTTTTATGATAGACTTATTCGTCAAGATTTGAGGACGTTAAACGGAGTATTAGGTTCATTTGATCGACATTATATCTTGTGTTCTCCTAATTCATGTCTTTATATTGTTGTCTTCCTCTTTTTAATTTTGTTTATTTACTATTTCATGACATGGGTATTCTAAGGGGTCTTTGACGCGACAGGACTAATCCATGTCCATATGTCGTCATGAATACAAGTGGGCTTTACTGAAAATGGCATCCTTTAAAAGGACAGTGTGGTCAAATTCTTAATGTCTCCAAGAATAAATAAAAGAAAAAAGAAAAAAAATAGAACATAGATCTATGAGCTTGTGAAACTATATATATATATATATATATTTTCTAGTCAATATACTTTTATTTAAGCATAGGCTTGATCACCTTTTATTCTGTATGATAGAACCCACGTTTGTCCAAGCCATTTACACTCATCTACTATATACTATACATGAGTAATGAGTTGACACTGGCTTCAATTTGACAATGGCTCATACCATATATTACTATATTGAGTTCAATTACAAAAATACAATTAGAAAACCATTGAATTTTGAGGCTTTGAAATTGAGTTTTAAGATTATCTCTTTTTTTTTTTGGTAATATATGATTATCTAAGTTAACCACCCCGCCCCCCCGCCCCCCCCCCCCCCCCCCCCTCTTTGAATTAAATGTGTGCAAACTAGGTTCAAATAAAAAGAAACGCATCATCTCTACTCTTATTTCCACATCGCACACCAAAATAGAGCCATTAAAAAAAAAAAAAAAAAAAAAAAAAAAAACACCATAAAAAACAGGAGACTATAACTCTTATTTTCACAAGCTTAGAAATGGGTCTTTCATGTTAAGAGGATTTGCCTCTACTTCTTTAAAGAGAATAGATGATCGAACCATGTGCCAAATGCTTTTATTTTCCAAACCTCTACCTAATTTAGACATTTAGACAAATAGAGGTTGGAAATGGAGATGCAAAACATAATCCTAAATTCACGAGAAAATACAACCTAATTCTTTTTTTATGAACTTTCTTTATTTTACCTAATTATTCATTGTTGCCTGCACAGAGGAACAAAGCCGATGCTTCAGTTTAATGCTAAATAATAGATGAACAAAGCTAGGCTGCTCAGAGACATTTGATCCATAGTTTTTAGAACATGGTTTTGGACACTGCATGGCAAATGGTATTTGGTTATCTTGTCTCTTTCTTGAAAAAATAAGTCAAAGAACAGAATAGATAAAAAGGATTTGCAATGTCCATTTTTATATTGCTTTTAAGGTGTTTTGGATATAAAGAAATAATAAAATAGAATAATATGATTCAGGTGAGGAAGAAGCTTCAAAACATTTTAGATTTAACCAAAATACACATAAAGTAGGTATATGTGAAATGTCATGGCCAAAACATAATCATTGAAGAAATAGAACATATGTTCCCCTTAAGATAAAAAGAGATATTAGCCAAGATGTTTTGTTGGAATTAGTATAAGGATGGTTGAAATAAAAATTATCATATAAAGGAACTATCCATTGTTGATGGTCAAAGATATCTATCATAGGCCTTATATATATATATATATATATATATATATATATTATGAGGAATGCTACAAAATGCAGAGTATTGTTTAATCTGTCTACATCCTTCAATTAGATCAGTCTTAGTGGAACTTCAAATTTAAAGATCAATAACTCTCTTAACTGCTAACTCAGTTTTTATGGCTTTCAAATACCCTCAAAACACAAAAGGCCAAAAGCAACACAATTTGCAATGTTTTTTTGTGGGCTCATGAGAAATTAGTGAGGCTCATCAATGAGGCCTACTAATGAAAATCAAAACCCATCAAAACTAAGTACAGGGTTCCTCATAAAATTTCACTCCAATATTGTTTGTTTCACTGTCATGTCATAAAAGGTTCAAGTGTTATATATTAGTCAATTTGATAATAGGTACAATTTCTATTAGAGTGAGATTTGGTGATGGCTGATTTAAGATAGGTGCCCACTATCTTCTAGCCTATCAAAGTTGTCACTAAGGACAACCAGCAACCGCGTAGTTTTCCATGGAAACAACAACAGGGTGTAGTGTAATAATGAAGTGTGTGAAGTCAAGGATCAAACAAGATTCTAACTTTGTAATTATAACCAGACACTTACCTTCTTCCACAACGCGTGTTGTGTCAGCCTCTGCCCGAGAGCCATAGCGTAAACGCGCTTTGTCATCTGTTGAAGCAATCTTCGTTGTGTGGTTCCCTGCTGGCCTTGAGGTGGTCTTTGTATTCTTGCACTACAGGCTAGGCCTATCTGATTGGCTGAGATTGAAATTGGATTGACTCTGGCGGCCTCACGCTGATTCGAACAGTTCGTTGAGGTGGCATCTTCTAGAAATCACTTTTAATTAATACACAATCTTTTAAACAATCCTAAATAAAAACCTTCGAAACAAAATTCCCCGTGTCCTAACGTGTGGCAAACGGGATGATTCCGGATTGGAACCATAGTGGACCCGGACCCGTTTTTAAATAACGGTTCCGGTTCTGGTTCCGGATCCGGTTTTGAATCGGAATTTGTTTTGTCGGTTCAGGACCTGGTTTCGATAAGAGAACTTGAATTTTGTTCCAGGACCGAGTCTACTTAGAGGATTCGAATCTAGTTCCAAAATCGATTATATTTTCTTTTTATTCTTCATTTTTTTCTTAAAATAAGCATATCATTCAACTTATAACAGTGCATCAAGTCTATAACATCCAATATTACACGTAAGAATGCCAAAAAAGAGTTTGTTTTAAAGTACAAATTGCAATATCAAAGACTCATATGTCGGGTCCTGAATCCACAGGTCGGAACCTATATGGACCCAGAACCGGATCCATTTATTAATCGGAACTTAAATTAAGTTCCGGATCCGGACCCGTTTATGAATCGGAACCTAAAATAGGTCCTAGACCCGGTTTTTTGAGGGTCGGAACTTCGAGTAATCAGAGAATCGGATACCCGTTTGCAACCCTAGTCCTCACCATGTCTCGTAGAGTCTCTGAATCTTTTAAAAAGACATTTTCATGCTCTGATACCATACTTTTGAATTTCAATCTTTCATAATAAAGCTCTACCTTCACAAATTTCTCATTAGTCACAAAAGAGATTACAAACCATATTGCTTCTCTTTATCAGCAGATTTGACGCTTTTCAAAAGGGTGATTTGAATAACATCATTAAAGAGGGCTACTTATGAAAAATCTAAAGTGATAAAAGTAAAGATCTTCATCTTTATTTGGGACACCAACTCCCACCGAAGTGAAGGTCGGTGAGGGCTCATACTTCATCTTTATTTGAGTAACCAACTCTTATTAAAGTGAAAATTGGCTTTTATTTTAATGGGTTTGGATTTTTCATAAGTTGGACTTATAGGGGAATCCCACTAATTTCTATTTAGTTGAAAACAAAAAAAATACAAATGTTTGTTGCTATTGGGTTTTGAGTGAATCTTAAAGGGGTTAGATTTTGGGTTGTTACATGGCTTACTTTCCTTTCATAGCATGTGTTTGTATATATACACCAAGGGCACGTTTGTGTAACCCATTTTTGCAGAAAATGATGTGGTTTTTTGCGAAAAACTTATTTTTCATGTGTTTAGTGTGTCGCAGAACTGCTTTTTCGCCACATCAACTTTTTTCCTTCTTAGGCATGGAAATAAACTTCCTATTGGGGGGAGGAGAGTATATAGAAAGTTCACTTCCACATAAAAATTTCCCCCCATTTACTCACTCTCACCCCCACTCCACCAAGCCACCCTCTTTTTTCTCCCTTCCCTCCCAACCCCATCCACCCACCCACCCACCCAATAGTTTTCACGACTAAAGAAATCTGTAGCTACACCAAACAACATTAGTATCAAATTCATCAAGGAAAAGCTTTTTCACCAAATATGAATTTCTAACTTCCTTCAAAAACCTTTTCTGGGGTATTTAAAAACCATAGAATCTGCTGATGTGGCAATTTCATCTTTTTCATGGAAGTTGCCTCCATACAAACGTGCCATAAATGTAATTGATCCTATGCACACCACCAAGTGGGGCCCGCCTAATCACCACTCCGAATGGACCATCCAAACCCTCCCCATGTGTCACTACCCACTACTCCCATGGAGTTTGCATTGATACATTGGGACTAGATTGTTGGATCAAAAGTTTGTTAAAACTTGTGGGCCATGGATCAAGGATTTAGTATGATCTAGTCGGCCTAAAATCTTACGTAGAGGTAGGGGTGATTAACAACTTTTGATCCTCCACCTTCCCCTTGATTCATGGGACCTCAAGTGGAGCTCATCAAGTGGTGGGCCCATGGCATGCATGTGATTGGCAGATGTCTCGCATAGGCCTACCGCGCAAACATTCATGTCTGGCCCACCTATGGCCACCAATCACGTGGGGAATGTGCGGGATTGAAAGAATTGGACATAACCTAATTGTATGAAAAATCTCAAGTTCATCAAATCATCCTGGCCACTAGATTCATAGCCCTCAATTTTAAGGGACCCATTTTGTATGATTTCAATCCAACGATCAACCCCATTTGGATAGGTGTCAAAAGCCTAGGACCTGTGACAACATTCGAGTGGGTAAAGGTGTGTGAGGGATTGGATTGGTTAGATCATATGAAACTCTAAGTGGACCCTACACAAAATGACAAGAAAAATCGCTCTATGGAAAAATGTCCCGCATTTCCTTTTAGATTTTACGGAAAGGTGGTCACACAAACACGTCCTATGGGTGTGCTATTTTCTCTTGCATGTCTCGCACAGCTATCATGCGGGATTTTTGGTGAGTGAGAAGGGTTCTTCTTCTG